>JARQOD010000006.1:307731111-307922338 GCA_033576555.1 Oophaga sylvatica
AGGAGAGTTGGAGGTGCTAACACAGGAAGAGAGATATGATATCATAGGCATCACTGAAACTTGGTGGAATGATACACATGATTGGAATATAAACATTGAAGGCTACAACTTGTTTATTAGAAACAGGATAAACAAAAAGGGGAGGAGGGGTTGCATTATATGATAGGAAAATGTATATCTCCACAGAGATCCAAGCTTCAGGGACTGGTAGCTCTATAGAAACTGTTTGGGTAAGACTACAAGGAGAGAAGAACAAAAAAGACACTTGGACAGACTGAAGATATGGATGAAGTCTCTTTACATCAGATGTCTCTGTTCTCAAAAAAGTATGACATAGTCATCATGGGAGATTTTAACTATCCAGATATTTGTTGGGAATCTCACTTAGTCAAAAATAATGGGTCCAGAAAATTCTCTTGCTGACAATCTTATCTTTCAAAAGGTAGAAGAAGAACAAGAGGATCTGCAATCTTGGACATAATTCTTACCAACAAGGAGGAAATGGATGAGGAAGTAAAGGTGGCATAGAATTTAGGAGGCAGCGATCATGCTATCCTCGAATTTTGGATTACAAGATAAGGAAGACCTGAAAGGACTTCAGAGTGGCAGATTTTAATGGACTCAGAAAGAGGGCAGGAAAGGTCCAATTGCTGGATGTTCTAAAGGACAGAAATGTCCAAGAAGGATGGGAGATTTTGCTAAATTAAATTTTCGCAGCACAATCGCTAACAATCCCAAAAAGAAGGAAAAATTGGAACCATTTAAAGAGACCAGGATGGATGAACTCAGAAACGCAATCTCTTGTTAAAAAGAAAAAAAGAACAGTATATTACATGGAAAGAGTGGGACATATCTAAAGAAGAATATAATGCTGTTTGCAGGAACTGCAGGGCAAGCGTTAGAAGATCTTAAGCCAGTAATGAAGTGAGGCTTTCAAGGGAGACCAAAATCAGTAAATAAGTATTTTGGAGGTAAGTCAAAAGCAAAGAAAAGTCAAAGATTCTATAGGATTTTTACAGAATGAAAAGTGCTCAGTCAAATTCCATATATTTCATGTGTGTATGCTAGAGCGCTACTGTAACGCCGATGTGTTCGTGATTTGTTTCCCGGCATTACTGTACATGTCTATGCTCTTACCCTTTCTTCCATTCCCCCCAACCAGATGGGATACTGTTGTCTGTTACCTGAATGAATCCTGCTCAGTTCCCTGCTCTACTGTGTAGCCGTACATGTGTTGTGGTGTCTTTGCTCCGCTGCATGACCATCCGCGTGTGCGATCACTGGCTGCCGCTGTGGAAGCTATCCGCGGGTTTCAAGGTCCTCTGCAGCTGGTGCATGACTTTCCATGTGTGTCCAGGCTTGCAGCCTTTGTCAGGTGCCTTAAGCCTCAGTTCCTGTGCTGGCTATGCTGTACTGGTTTCTGTCTGTGCTTAGGGTGCACGCGGCCAAACCTTCCCTGCTTTTATTAAGGGCAGTGTGTGCGCTTGAATTGCTGTCCCCAGCCTATTGCTGAGGGGTAGCTCCTATTTAAAGTTCCTCTTCCCTGTTGGGCATCGCCAGAGCTTCTTATTAGGTTGCTGAACCTAGCCAGGTGTGTTTGGTCCTCCATGTTGTTTCTGGTCTTCAGCTCCTATTCTGCCTGCTATCAGTTCTAGGAAAGCTGATGTCTTTGTACCTGGACCTGTCCTGTCAATGTGTTAGTACCAATGTCCTTGCTTTGAATGTGGATTCCTGCTGTGCAATATTCTTGATGTCCTTTTGTACCAAGTGACTGTGAGTTTCCGGAGACCTGTGATGTTCACCCTTCCTTGATGTGTGGAATTGGGAGCCTGGCATTATAATGTCTTGTGTTCTGTATGTTGACTTTATTTAGTAAACTTTATGTTTCTTCATACCTGAAGTTGTGCGGTGTCATCTAGTCCTGCATGTCACCATTTTGCCCACATGCTCAGCTGCCACAGACCCCGGTTGCTGCCCTTCCCTAGACCGGGTAGGCCCGGGTCCCCCTCTGTGGTCCAGTGGGTCCACATTCTATTCTACCATCTGGGACGCACGCCCATGTTGTCGTGGCCTGGCGGCGTGGGAGCATAGGTGTTAGCTAAGTAAGCTTCACCGCGTCCGTCCTGATCGTGACAGCTACAGAGTGCTACTTTATTTGTTGGTTATGTATGGAGATGGCTGCTCTTAGTAAGCACCTGTTCACACATGATTTCTGTTTGGAAGTGATGGTCAGTCTTTTGATATTTAGAGACTTGAGACTTTATTGAGACAAAATGGTAAAAATGCCACTGAAAGCAAAAAGTGCCCGCACTCATGTATACAACATGGTAATACACACAAGATATAAAAAATACATATATGTTGTGACAAAACACCGGACACTGTAGAGGAGTACTAACAATATAAGATATAATCACAATAACCTTCCAACAGGGCCGGTGTCAGCATCCAGAGCACCCGCGCAAGTGTCGGGGCCCTGAGCAGGAGGGTGGGCCCACTCGCCGTGGGAGATACTGGCATGCTATCGGGGCCCAGTGCCTGTGACAATGCTGGCACCCGTGAATGCCCCCACTGCTTGCTCAGGACCCCGGCACTTGTGATACTTAACTGTTCCTGTTCCACCGCTGCGGCATTTTACACATCTCCTGACTGTGCCGTTTCAGGTCAGAGGGCTAGATGACGTCAAATCTGTGCACCCTATGCCTGAGCAGTCACAGTGCAGAGAGCAGAAAGATGTTGAGGAGTCAGGGGCAGAGCAGCGGCCAGCAAAGAGAGGTGAGTATTTCATTTTTTTTGTTTGGAGCAATATATGAGGTTCATAATATATGGAGCATTATATGTTGCCTATCATACAATGGAGCATCATATATGGGGTCCATTATACATGGAGCATCATATGGGGCCCATCATACACTGGAGCAGCATATATGGGACCCATTATATATGGAGCATCATATGGGGCCCATCATACACTGGAGCATCATATATGAGGCCCATTATATATGGAGCATTATATGGGGCCCATCATACACTGGAGCATCAAATGGGGCCCATTGTATATAGAGCATCATATGGGGAACATTATATATGGAGCATCATATGAGGCCCATTACATATGGAGCATTATATGTGGCCCATTATATACGGAGCATTATATGGGGAACATTATATATGGACCATTATATGGAGTCCATTCTGTTTGGAGGAATATATGGGGTCCACGATATACTAGAGCATTATATGGGGCCCATCATATACTGTATGGAGCATTATATGGGGCCCATTATGTATGTAGCATTGTATGGGGCTAATCTTATACTGTATGCAGCATTATATGGGGCTAATTATACTATTTGGAGCATTATATAGGGCCCATTATTCTTTATGGAGCAATATATGGGCTCATTATTCTGTATGGATGCAAAATATGGGGCTTATTATACTGTATGGAGCAACACGTGGCTTAGAGGGATAAATGAGGTTAATACACATTGGCACCTTGTGTGAAGGTTTGTAGTGCAGAGGAGACAGCAAGTATGGGAAATGGCTCTATAGGACTAATGCCTGTGGAGCTGAAAGGAGAAGAGTGGCACACATGTAAAGAAAACAACAGGCACATGAGAAGAATGCCTGTGCAAGGAAGGTTACCTGGATAGGTCAGAGTGATGAGTGCAGAACGCACCCCGATGCATGTTTCGGATCTAGTCCTTCGTCAGGAAGCATATTTTATCTCAATAAAGTCTCTTTTTATACTCTTCTTCCCATATAAATGTAAGCTTAAGGCTATGTGCACACATTCGGGAATTGCCGCAGAAATTTCCGCGGCAATCCCGCACATCCCTGCCGCGGGAAATACGCATTTTATAGGTATGCATATTCCAGCCAAAAACTAGCGTTTTGCAAGCGTAATTGACAGCTTGGTCACACTAGTGAAACAAGTGTTTGACAAGTGTGACCAACTTTTTACTATTGATGCCGCCTATGCCGCATCAATAGTAAAAAGAGCTAGTGTTAAAAATAATTAAAAATATAAAAAATCGTGATATTCTCACCTTCCGGCGGCCCCCCGCAGCCTTCCTGGTCCTCGTGATGCTCCCGGCAACTCCCGTTCCCAGGGATGCTTAGCGACAATGACCCCAGATGACGTAGCATCACGCGAGACCGCTACGTGATCTGGGGTCATTGTCGCAGTGCATCCCTGGGAACGGGAGTTGCCGGGAGCGTCGCTGAGAGGCGGGAAAGCTGCGGGGGCCACCAGAAGGTGAGAATATCACTATTTTTTATTTTAATTATTGTTTTTACATGGATATGGTACACAGTGCCTGAAGGAGAGTCTCCTCTCCTCCAGACCCTGGGTACCATCCTCACATGAACCGCTCACATTGCGCATGATGGGCATAGCCACATGCGGAAAGTAAGCGGTTCAATGCATTCCTATGGCTGCGGAATCGACGTGATTCCGGAAAAAAGAATGAACATGCTGCGTTTTTTTCCGCAATGCGTTTTTTCACGGAAAAAAACGCAGCATGTGCACAAAAATTTCAGAATGCATTGTAACAATAGGATGCTTAATGCAGGGTTCGACAAACCCGGGCGCCAGGTCGCCAGTGGTGCCTAGAAAATCATGCCTGGCGCCCGGGTTTGTCGGGGCCCTGAGCAGGCGGGGGGCCCTCTCGCCGTCGGGCACCCCGGTGCCCGTTAGTGGAGGAGAGCGGTGTCAGCGCCGCCACCCGCCCCCGCCTCCGCCTGCTCAGGGCCCCGGCAGCAGCTGGCACAGTACTTACCTCTCCCGTGCCTCCGCTGCCACAGCTCCGGTCTCCAGGGGGCGCCGGCGCTTCCTCTCACAGCAGCGCCGCTGAATGACGTCATCATTCAGCGGCCGGCTGTGACAGAGAGCGTGGATGCCGGACAGGTGAGATGTGATGTGTATGTGTGTGTGTGTGTGTCTGTCTGTGTGCATCAATGTGTGTGTGTATGTGAGAGAGTGCTTGTGTGCTGCATGTGTGATGGTGGTGGGGGGAGGGCAGTGATGATGGGGAGGCATTGATGATAATGGGGAGGCATTGATGATGATGGTAAGGCATTGATGATAATGGGGAGGCATTGATGATAATGGGGAGGCATTGATGATAATGGGGAGGCATTGATGATGATGGGGAGGCATTGATGATGATGGGGAGGCATTGATGATGATGGGGAGACATTGATGATGATGGGGAGGCATTGATGATAATGGGGAGGCATTGATGATGATGGGGAGGAATTGATGATGATGGGGAGGCATTGATGATAATGGGGAGGCATTGATGATAATGGGGAGGCATTGATGATGATGGGGAGGCATTGATGATGATGGGGAGGCATTGATGATGATGGGGAGGCATTGATGATAATAGGGAGGTATTGATGATGATGGGGAGGCGATGATGATGATGGGGAGGCGATGATGATGATGGGGAGGCGATGATGATGATGGGGAGGCGATGATGATGATGGCAGGCATTGATGATGATGGGCAGGCATTGATGATGATGGGGAGGCGATGATGATGATGGGGAGGCGATGATAACATGAAGAGGCAATGATGATGATGGGAGGCCATGATGATGATGGGGAGGCAATGATGATGATGGGGAGGCCATGATGATGATGGGGAGGCGATGATGATGATGAAAATGTGTATTTTGAGATATGAGTTGGTGACTCTGGTTAGCACTGTTCACATGAATTAAGTTTGGTGTGCCAGTCAGTTTTTTGATATGTATTCATTACTTCTGCTGAGCATCCACCTGGTTCACAGCTTTAATTCAGCGGGATTCATCACCTAGGATGTAGATTTTAGTCTGAAAGAGGATTCATAGCGTTCCCATCAGACAGACTTTTACTAAACAGGATAGATTCATTAGGCAGACCTTATAACGAGAAGCATTTGACGTGGCTATCAGGCTCACATAATTTGGCCATCTTATGCGCTAAGACTTCTCAATTTTTCATATTTCTAAGGTAATAATGATGTAATTCATTTTTCATATTTTTCATATTTCGTGTTTGCAAGCTATAGCGCTACAGTGTGCTACCTTTTCTTCTTGTATGTATATGAGTTGGTGACTCTAGGTTTAGCACCTGTTCACACTGAATCTAAGTTTGGATGTGCCGGTCAGTTTTTTTATATGTATTCATTTACCTTCTGCCTGAGCACTCCACCTGGTGGTCACAGGCCTTTTAATTACAGCAGGTTCATCACCCCTCCACAGAGATGTAGATTTTAGTCTGAAAAGAGGATTCATAGGTTCCCATGCAGACAGACTTTTCTAAAGCGAGGATAGGCATTAGTTAGGGACCTGATATACGAGAAGAGCCTTGACGTGGCTATCAGGCTCACATAATTTGGCCATCTTATGCGCTAAGACTTCTCAATTTTTCATATTTCTGAGGTAATGATGTAATTCATTTTTCATATTTTTCATATTTCGTGTTTGCAAGCTATAGCGCTACAGTGTGCTACCTTTTCTTCTTGCAGGTACTACACCAGGACTGACCTCGAGTGGATAACAGCTGACCCCCAAGGGCCAGGTGGCAGGGATGGCCAGGAATGGTAGATTAAGCAAGTACTGGCTGGCAGAGCTGGTATAGTGACTGACACAAAAGACACACTGGCAGGCAGGCACAGGCGGGCACAACTGGTATCTTGGCAGGCAGGTGCAGGTACACTGCTGACAGACAGGCAAGCAGGCACTGCTGATAGAAAGGCAGGCAAACACTGCAGATAGGCAGGCAGGTGGGCACAGCTGATAGCCAAGCAGGCAGGAAAGCATGTCTGATAGACTGGCCTGGTATACTGGATATGAGCACTGGGACCTGAGAACTAGCAAGGGTGTTAGATACAGCATGCAATGTTGCACAGATTCCTCCCATCTGGTGGAGGTGCCTTAAATAATAAGTGTCTCCCATCTATTGGCTTGGGACACTTTAGGACAACAAGCCATGTCCCTTGACTGGAGGGGTGTGACTAGGTACCATACCAAATCTGACCTCAGATAGGCAATGGCTAAAGATACCGTGATCCAAGAAGAGAAGAGGGAGATGGGACCAGGTGCTAGACCAGGACTGACCTCGGGTGGATAGCAGCTGAACCACAAGGGCCAGGTGGCAGGAATAGCCAGGAATGGTAGATTAAGCAAGCACTGGCTGGTACAGCTGGTATAGTGACTGGCACAAAAGAAACACTGGCAGGCAGGCACAACCGGTATCTTGGCAAGCAGGTGCAGGGACACTGCTGATAGACAGGCAGGCAGGCACTGCTGATAGAAAGGCACGCAGACACTGCAGATAGGCAGGCAGGTGGGCACAGCTGATAGAAAAGCAGGCATGCACATCTGATAGACTGGCCTGGTATACTGGATACGAGCACTGGGACCTGAAAACTAGCAAGTGTGTTAGATACAGCATATAATGTTGCACAGGCACCTCCCAACTGGTGGAGGTGCCTTAAATAATAAGTGCCTCCCAGCCATTGGCTGGGGACACTTTAGGATGAGAAGCAATGTCCCTTTAAAAGAGCAGGGCCGCACACACGTACTAAGCACAGTGCCCAGGGATCTGGGAGCCTTGCGCACATTCAAAAATTTATGCAAAATAATTACCATTAGTAACAAATGCGTCCAATAAGGAAGAATAAAAATTGAAAAGCAGCAAACAGAGCAAAAATGTCAAACAGCACTCCATGTGCAAAGAACCTGTACAACCGGTCTCAGAAACACTATGTGTAATAACAAGCACAAATGGATATAGACATAGGGTGAGACAGAGAAGAGAGGTTATCAATGATGTTGCTTACCCATAGTAGAGGAGGTCAAATATCAGGAGATGAGGAGAGCTTTTTTCTTCTCTCCGGCATGGCCAGCCACCTTAAACGAGTGACCCCACAGAAGAACTTGCTGCCTACCTGATTCAGGCACAAAAGTTTTACCGGAAAGAAGCTGAGACAAATCCAATCGAGCAACAGTAAAAATTTTGGAGGGCTCAATGATGTGTTGGGGCTCCTCCTCCATCTCTTGAAGAAGAAGTATCCACCTCCAGAAAGAACTGTTTATTATTGTCTGGACGATGCAGCACAGGAGCTGAGGAGAAGGCCTGTATTAAAAACACAAAGTTGTTCTCTGCCCTTCTGGAGCTCCATAACATCTAGGGAGACTGCGACCTTTGGGGTTGCAGGGCTAACAAGGACAAGTACGAGGAGAGAGCTCCGAGGGCAGAAGGAAATGTGGAATGAACTGGCTTTTAGACCATCTGGACAGGGCCACCTTAAGATGGCAGGTACCTTCTCGAGATCCATTTTCAAGCAAGTCTCGGAGATAAACAAGAAACAGAAGAGAAGTCTGTTTGAGGGCGCACTTTTCATATTAGTCGTATAGTCGGTTATTCCTTAATCTCTGCAGGATCTGTCAAGCATTACTTTGGTGTAAAGGTGGACAGAGAGAGAACACTAAGATGTCATCTAGGTATACTACCACATATGAGTAGAGAATATCCTGGAAGATGTCATTCACCAGTTCTTGAAAGACGGCAGGGGCATTACAGCGACCAAAGGGCATTCCTGATACTTATAATGACCATCTCGGGTATTAAAGACCATCTTCCATCATCTCCATGACGTATTCAACTCAGGTTGTATGCCTCTCAAAGGTTGTGCTTCATGAAATTTCTGAAACCTTTAAGATAATTGAACAACTCAGAGATGAGAGGTAGAGGGTATTTATTCTTGATAATAATATGGTTGAGGCCTTGTAGTCGACATAAGGTGGCAAAGAGCTGTCCTTTTTGTCACAAAAGAGAGACTTGCTCCAGCTGGGGAAGAAGATTTCAAGATAAATCTAATGGCTATATTCTCTTCAATATCCACGGATGTGGCACGGGTCTCAGCCTGTGACAGGGGATAGATTCAGCCTCATGGTGGGGAAGCACCTGGAAGAAGATTGATAAGACAGTCATATGGCCCATGGGGTGGTAGAGTCTTAGCCTCTTTCTTTATCAAAGACATCAGCGTAAGTCCAGGCAAGGCAGGTGAATTAGAAGGTGAAGCTGGAGGCCGAGCAGGATGAATAGGAGCCAAACATCTCTTATGACACTTCTGACCTCAATGGAATACTTCTCTGGATCTCCAATACAAGGCTGGTTAATGTTTTTGCAGCCACGGCACACCCAGAAGCAGAGGGTGAGACAGATCCAACAGCACAAAAAGAGGAATCTTCTACGAGTGTAGCAATCCTACTCGAAGATCTACAGGCTCAGTCACGAATATAATGGTTTCAGAAAGGGGTTTTCTATCCACAGAAAAAAACACTAATTGATTGGGTAGTTGTTGCATCGGAATCTGATATCAATCCACAACGGCCTGTTGAATTAGGTTACCTGAGGAGTCAGTGTCCTACTAACGGTGCTTGGTCATCTTCACCTGGTCTAGCTGCATGGACTCAGGAGAGGGTGCCTGAGCGGAGGTTTGCTGTAAGACAAGTCTTTGAAAGGTTGGACCCAGCATACTGGTCTATTCTCTCTGGTCACCTCCTTGGAACGCTCCTGAAACCTGATATCTATCTGAGTTACTAGAGACACCAGGTCATCCAGTGAGGTTGCTATATCACGACCAGCCAAGTCATCCTTGATTCGCCCAGAAAGGCCTTACCAAAAGGTGGCTATCAGAGACTAATTATTCCAGGTGAGTTCAGATAACAGATTGCGGAAACGTACAGCGTACTGGCCCACTGTAAGGTTTCCCTGGTGCAGTCGGAGGAGAGAAGATTCTGATGAGGGAGGCCTGTATCATCTAAAACCTTATGGAAGGCCTCTAGAAAGGACTAAAAGTTTGATCTTATGGGGGATTGAGCCACGCCAAAGACTCACCAGTGAAATGATACATAATGAAGGTCACATTGGAATAATCTGAAATTAACTGATGACCCAAGAATTCGAAGTGTAGCGTGCAATGAATAATGAACCCCCAAAATAGAACAAGGTGACTGGCATAGCATGAAGGAGCAGACAGATGTGGTCTGGAACCGGGTACGTAGCTGGCAAACTGCTGGGGCACATCCAACGGTGTTGCAGCTTGGGTAGATGTTGATGCGGCCGGAGTTATTAGCGTGTCTAGATGTATGTTTACTGTCTGTAGGTAGGACAGGATCTTGTCCTGTTGGTTTCTCTGGTGGGAGACCTCCTGGTACAAGTCAGAGATGGAAGAAACCTGAGAGTCAGCGGATTCCATGGTCTGTGCAAACTGTAATGGACTGGATGGTGGAGCCACTGTGCAGGGCCGGCTCCAGGTTTTTGAGGGTCCCGGGCGAAAGAGTCTCAGTGGGCCCCCTGCCCCCTTTTAACACATACTATGTCTGCAGGAGATCCATAACCACAAAAGTGGAGATGCCAAATGGGAGCAATTGGCAGTGTGGGCCTACGGCACAGCTCCTGCTCGGCCATAGCACTGTGCTGTGAGTCTTCAGAAGGCGCTGTAGTGCTCCTCAGATCTTTCATGCTACCAACTGGTGAAGGTTTCTGCTAATCAGTGAGCAGCTGCACAAGCTAGAGACCTGCAGTCACATTAATTGGCTGAGACGCCCTATAAGGCCGCCCGCTCTCGGACCAGAGAGTACGGCTGCATGTATTTCTATGCCGCCGTGCACTCTGGTCCGAGAGCGGGCGGCCGTGCCGGGTGTTGATGCGAGTAAGTCGTGCAACTAACTCGCATCAAACTCGCTAGTGTGACGCCGGCCTAAAGAAGATAATCTGTCATGTAAACTGATAACCCGGTGATGAAGCACGGCATTATTTACATTACTAATTGTGCACCCTATAAACGAATCAGGTTTCCACTGTTATTTCCACGCCATAAACTCATCGTATGTGGTCAGCACTTAGAGGAGCAGCGTTTTGTAGATTTTACAGCAGTTCTTAGATTTCATCCTGCAAACACCAGACCCACTGCTTGTGACCCCTGCCAGCAGCTAATATACTGTAGTGTTACGTTCCTAAAGGAGCTGATTAATGCTTTCCTCCTGTGTTATTCCAGGGGAAAGGTTACGTACACTAGTAGTGCAGGCAACCTTTCCCCTGGAATAACACAGGTCGAAAGCATTAATCAGCTCCTTCAGGAACGACACATCTGTACTCACTCACTGTCACTGCCGCTGGACTCAGTTCAGGAACCTCAGCGAGCGTCGGGAATCTGTGCAGACTGCAGTGATGGGAGTCAGGACCATTTCGCTTTCTCAACGCTGTCTGCAGCCTGCACACAAATTTGCTTCTGTCCTCAGGCTCTGGAGCTCGCCTCTTCCTGTCTCCCTCGGCACTTCCTCCCTGGCTGCGGCACACCTGAGAAGAGACAGGGGGGGAGCTCTACTAGACTCCACCAATCCTGACCGTCTGGAGTGTCTGGACTCAGTCTGATTGGCTGGTCCAAATTCCAATAGAAGCGTGTCTGCTGCCATGAGTAAGCGTGAGTGGGCCCCCCTGTCTTGCCAGGGCCCCGGCACTTGCCCGGGTGTGCCGGGTGCTGACGCCGGCCCTGCCACTGTGTCATGATCTGAGGAGAGATGAGGGAGGTGGGACCAGGTGGTACACCAGGACTGACTTCGGGTAGATGGCAGCTGATCCCCAAGGGACAGAAGGCAGGGACAGCCAAGAATGGTAGGTTAGAAAAGTACTGGCTGGCATAGTGACTGGCACGAAAAACACGCTGACAGGAAGTTAAAGGCGGGCATGACTTTTATCTTGACAGGCTGTTGCACACTGACACAGCTCATAGACAGGCCGGCCAGACATTGCTGTTAGGAAGGTAGACACTGTTGATAGACAGGCAGGCACAGCTGATAGACACGCAGGCCGGCATAGCTGATACACAAGCAGGCAGGCGGGCACGGCTGATAGATTGGACTGGTATACTGGATATGAGCACTGGTACCTGAGAACTAGCAAGTGTGTTAGGAAAAAACAAACAATGTTGCACTGTCATCTCCCACCTGGTGGAGATGCCTTAATTAATAAAAGTGTCTCCCAGCCATTCCTGGGGACACTTTTGGATGGCACGCACTGTCCCTTTAAGAGTGCAGGACCGCTCGTGCTCCCTAAGCACAGTGCCCAGTGATCTGTGAGCCATAGGCAGAAACAGCAGGAGAATGAGAGAGAAGTGCGGGACCGCGACGGTGAGAGAGTCAGCATCTCTGCCTGGGAAGAAAGTTCAGAGATGTTGTTGTAACTGTTTGTTAGTGGAAGGTGCCCAACATCCCCCGATTTGGGCAGGGGGTTATATAGGAAAGCAGAAGGAACTTCATGGACAGCAGGTATGTGTCACCGATTCAGCTGGCCTCAGTAATGTAAAGTCTGTACCAGCAGAACTAGGTTATTGAGTGGGTTTTTGTTTGACTGAAGGTTGGGTCCGGTATTTAGGAGCAATCAAAAGAGGTTGGATGGCAAATTTTGCTTCAATTCTCCAGTCTGGATCTTAAAGGCATAATAACAGCCAACTGGGTTAGCTTACCAGAGCGTGTTATGTTGGAGCTGGAGAAAGGCTGTTAATAGTGGACAGTCTATGCTAATGATTACATTTTAAACACTTTTGCAATTCTCAACTGGTTTTAAAAGTGCATCTATAATAACAAAGTTACCATTTTTAGAACAGGCTCTGTGTGACAGTATTTGGCTATGGTAGTATTTGTGCACTATATGGCACTTTAAATATTGAAAAAGGAGGGCACCACCACAAGCAAGTAGGATCACCTGTGTTATGCCCAATTTTAAATCCAGAAACCCACAGAGAAAAGAGGCATAAAATGTCACAAGGATCACTCAAAAGAATGTATAAAAAGATTAATATTTTTTGACATACACAACAATATAATACTAAAACCATAAAAAACAGAAAATCACACATATACAGTGGGTTCGGAAAGTATTCAGACCCCTTTAAATGTGTCACTCTTTGTTTCATTGCAACCATTTGGTAAATGCAAAAATGTTCATTTTTTTCTCATTAATGTACACTCTGCACCCCATCTTGACTAATAAAAACCAGAAATGTAGAAATTTTTGCAAATTTATTAAAAAAGAAAAACTGAAATATCACATGGTCAACTCATAAGTATTCAGACCCTTTGCTCAGACACTCATATTTAAGTTCCATGCTGTCCATTTCCTTGAAATCCTCCTTGAGGTGGTTCTACTACTTCATTGGAGTCCAGCTGTGTTTAATTAAACTGATAGAGCTTGATTTGTAAAGGCACACACCTGTCAATATAAGACCTCACAGCTCAGACCAAATGAGAATCATGAGGTCAGAGGAACTGGCCAAGGAGCTCAGAGACATAATTGTGGCAAGGCACAGATCTGGCCAAGGTTACAAAATAATTTCTGCAGTACTCAAGGTTCCTAAGAGCACATTGGCCCCCATAATCCTTAAATGGAAGAAATTTGAGACCACCAGATGTCTTCCTAGACCTGGTCGTCCAGCCAAACTGAGCAATCGTGGGAGAAGAGCCTTGGTGAAAGAGGTAAAGAAGAACCCCAAGATCACTGTGGCTGAGCTCCACAGATGCAGTTGGGAGATGGGAGAAAGTTCCACAAAGTCAACTATCAGTGCAGCCCTCCACCAGTCTGGCTTTTACGGCAGAGTGGCCCAACGGATGCCTCTCCTCAGTGCCAGACATATGAAAGCCTGCACAGACTTTGCTAAAAAAAACACATGAAGGACTCCCAGAATATGAGAAATAAGATTCCCTAGTCTGATGAGACGAATATAGAACTTTTTGGTGATAATTCTAAGCGGTATGTGTGGAGAAAACCAGCCACTGCTCATCACCTGTCCAATACAAGCCCAACAGTGAAACATGGTGGTGGCAGCATCATGCTATGGAGGTGTTTTTCAGCTGCTGGGACAGGACGACTGGTTGCAATTGAAGGAAACATGGATGCGGCCAAGTACAGAGATATCTTGGATGAAAACCTCTTCCAGAGTGCTTCTGGACCTTAGACTTGGCCGAAGGTTCACCTTCCAACAAGACAATGACCCTAAGAACACAGCTAAAATAACAAAGGAGTGGCTTCAGGACAACTCTGTGACCATTCTTGACTGGCCCAGTCAGAGCCCTGACCTAAACCCAATTGGAGAGACCTGAAATGGCTGTCCAGTGTCCACCAATGTTCACCAGCCAACCTGATGGAACTGGAGAGGATCTGCAAGGAAGAATGGCAGAGGATCCCCAAATCCAGGTGTGAAAAACTTGTTGCATCAGTCCCAAGAAGACTCATGTGTCACGCTATATAGCAGATATATATTATAATATATATGTGATGACAGTAATCTATATCAAAAGGGCAACATACAATATAACATGCGCATAGATATATGATAACATAGAATTACCTGACAGAAAGTCCAGTGGGTCAATACGGAATCCGTTATACGCTGTCTCCGGCTAGAGGGTGACCGGGGTCTATGCTGACCCTAAACTGGGGTCCTAACTAATCCCTCTACCTGGAGGTACTGTTAAAGGTACAGAGGTCCAGGCCACCAGCGTAAACCCTGTCTCCTATCAATCCCTGCCAACTGTAATCTAGTCCTAAGAAGAACCCTGATTACCACCAAAGGGAATGAACAGGTAACGGTTAATGAACAGAAAGACATACAAGAAAGACAAGAAATAAAGTAAATAAAGTCTTACATACAACACTCACACACAGTAGGAACACCTAAGGTCTCAGAGATAAACTATAAGCTATAAGAGTAAAAACAACTAAGGAGCTCTTAGCTTAAGTATTCTCAGAACCGATCCAGTCTGCTAGACTACATAAAGGCTTTCACCGGCATCTAACAAGCAGACTGGCAGGTGTTGTGAATGGGTTTGAGATGAGTTCTGAGCAGAGGCTCCCTCTGGTGGTTACAAGCGGTACTAGTGAGGATTGTGAGGACTGGGAATCAGGTGTTACTGATTGGTCTTTTATAAGGGAGTCATTTTCCCATCAGGGTTGCCGGTGATCAATTGTTCTGGTCTGAATCCTTCTTTCCAGTTTCCCTTGTAGCCTGCTGTGTCGTGTCTGCATCTCCTGCTATCAGATAAGACAATTTCTTATTTTGTGTTTTTGCTATATTTTTGCATTTTGTCCTGCACTTCTGTGGGGGCCTTCAGGGTCCCCTCCGGGGGCTTCTGCCCTCTCAGTTTAGTCCAGCCACTGTGTTTTGTACTTTTGCTTTTTCCAGTTTTTTCAGTGGCTGCTGTTTTTTGTTACACCAGAGAACTAATTTAGGTGGTAGAGGTCGTGTGATCTCAGGTGATTTTGAAATTAGTAGAGTTGGTGTTTTTTCAGGGTTTTCTGAGATTGCAGTAAGTACCCTTCCTATCCTTTTCTATTTAGATAGTTTGGGCCCCAGCGTTTGCTCATACTATTTTCTTTCTGTGTCAGTATTTCCTCTTGTCTAACCGCCATTACATGTTTGGGGGCTTTCTATTATCTTTGGGGTTCTGCTCCGGGGCAGATAGCTTTCCTATTTCTATCTTTAGGTGTAGTTAGTTTCTCAGGCTGTGACGAGGCGTCTAGGACCAACGTAGGAACGCTCCACGGCTGCCTCTAGTTGCGGTGGTTAGTCAGGGTACTGCAATCTCATAGATTCCAACTGCTCTGGTGTATTTCCTTTTTTTACCTGCACTCCTCAGCTACCGAAACATAACAGCAGGTATATGAAGGAATCTAATTAGAACATAATCAAAAGCAGCCGGGCGAGGCTGGACCTAGTCTTAGCAAAGAGCTAGGTAAAATTAACTCCCTCATTACCAAACACAAAGAAACAGCAACTCAGCTGTGAGAAGTCAGAGTGTGTAATCGCGACGATCCTTGTGGCGATACACCCATGACAGTACCCCCCCCTCTACGAGGGGACTCCGGACCCTCAGGGCCAGGTCTGCCCGGGTGAGTTGTGTGAAAGGTCCGAACCAATCGATCTGCGTTAACATCAGACGCAGGGACCCACGTCCTCTCCACAGGACCATACCCCCTCAAATGAACCAAGTACTGAAGGGATCGGCGACTGAGACGTGAGTCAATGATTTTCGACCCATGAAATTCCACGTTATCATTGACCACCACTGAAGGCGGAGGTAGAGGTGACGGTATGACTGGTGCCACATACTTTTTAAGTAATGACTTGTGAAACACATTATGAATTTTAAACGTAGGAGGGAGGTCCAGACGAAATGCCACAGGATTAATTATGGAACTGATCCTGTACGGCCCAATGAATCTGGGACCCAACCTCCAGGAGAAAACTTTAAGTTTTATATTCCTGGTAGACAACCAAACTAGATCGTTCACCTTCAGATCTAGACCAGAAACTCTCCCCCTATCAGCCATCCGTTTGTAACGGTTCCCCGTAACCTTCAGTCTTAACCGATCTGGAACTATCAGTCTCCCTGGAAGTCCCACCGGGGCGTCCCCCTGAGCCCCCAATACCTCCCCCTCAAGCTCAGAGCATACAGCTGACACTACAACTCCCTCCTGAGGAATAGGAACCGGATCATCCGTCTTCCCGGCCCCTGGGAAAGTACAAGATAAGGCATCAGGAAGCAACTTTATTGAGCAGTCATATGCGCGATGAGGAGGTAACTCTTTACACCCCTCCTCTGAGAACATCTCCCCAAAGTCCTCCAGAAAAGGAGACAAAGTCCTAGGCACAACCGCACCGATGACCGTGCTCATGCAGTTATTCCTGCAAAATTCACCCCACTGGCTTATCTTTCCGGATTGCCAATCAATCACTGGGTTATGTTTAGCCAACCAAGGAAGTCCCAACACAATAGGAGTAGGTAGACCCTCCAACACATAACAAGACAATTGCTCTTTATGTCTTGCCCCTACTCGAAGATCTATGTTATGAACAGCTTGTACCAAGCTACCTTGACCGAGAGGTCTAGAATCAATAGAGACTATAGGGACCGGTTTGGCCAATACACTCAGTTGCATACCATGCACCTGGGCAAACCAAGCGTCCACCAGATTAGCCCCGGACCCACTATCAAGAAAAACAGAAATCCTCTCAGTTCTAGTACCAATCACCACCTCCGCAGGCACGAGAAACTGAGAGGGATTTGGGGACGAAATACACACTCCCAGGTTAACTCCTTTGCTCAAAGAGGCCCGGGATGGACACCCCCCAACAAAATGTCCCTCTCTCCCGCAAAAGAAACACCTTCTAGTCTTGCGGTGCACCGCCAATTCCCTCCTACAAAAAGATGTCCCTCCCAACTGCATGGGTTCCTCAGAACAGACCAGGGGAACCTCAGTATAAGGGACTTTAGTAGTAGGTGGAGTCATCACGGGAGGCGGAGTTACCTCGCGTCTTCCCCGAATTCGTCTATCCATGCGAATAGCGAGGGCCATAGCAGCCTCCAGTGATGGAGGAGAATCATACTGAGCCAACACATCTTTTAATTTGTCAGACAACCCTTGACAAAACTGGCTCCTAAGAGCTGGGTCATTCCACTGAGTATCTGTTGCCCATCTACGGAACTCAGAAGAATATTCCTCCGCTGGACGATTTCCTTGCCGTATTTTACGTAACTTTGTTTCAGCAAGGGAAACTCGATCCGGATCATCATATACCAGACCCAGGGCAGTAAAAAATCGATCCACTGACTGGAGATCTGGGGAGCCTGGAGGAATAGAGAACGCCCAAGATTGAGGGTCCCCTTGTAAGAGCGAGATAACAATTCTCACCCTCTGCTCTTCACTCCCAGATGACCGAGGCCGCAGCCGAAAGTACAATTTACATGCCTCCCGGAAAGTAAAAAATTTGTCCCGCCCACCAGTGAACCTGTCCGGGAGAGCAACCTTAGGTTCAGATCTGGTTTGCTCCGGGGGGGAACAAAACCTTGGACTTAATGTCTGCAAACTCCATGGACAACCCCTGCAACTGCCGGGCCAGCTGGGCTACTGGATCCATGACAGCTGGAGAGAATCTTTAGTAGGGCCGGTGAAAATGTCACGCTGTATAGCAGATATATATATATATATGTGATGACAGTAATCTATATCAAAAGGGCAACATACAATATAACATGCGCATAGATATATGATAACATAGAATTACCTGACAGAAAGTCCAGTGGGTCAATACGGAATCCGTTATACGCTGTCTCCGGCTAGAGGGTGACCGGGGTCTATGCTGACCCTAAACTGGGGTCCTAACTAATCCCTCTACCTGGAGGTACTGTTAAAGGTACAGAGGTCCAGGCCACCAGCGTAAACCCTGTCTCCTATCAATCCCTGCCAACTGTAATCTAGTCCTAAGAAGAACCCTGATTACCACCAAAGGGAATGAACAGGTAACGGTTAATGAACAGAAAGACATACAAGAAAGACAAGAAATAAAGTAAATAAAGTCTTACATACAACACTCACACACAGTAGGAACACCTAAGGTCTCAGAGATAAACTATAAGCTATAAGAGTAAAAACAACTAAGGAGCTCTTAGCTTAAGTATTCTCAGAACCGATCCAGTCTGCTAGACTACATAAAGGCTTTCACCGGCATCTAACAAGCAGACTGGCAGGTATATGAAGGAATCTAATTAGAACATAATCAAAAGCAGCCGGGCGAGGCTGGACCTAGTCTTAGCAAAGAGCTAGGTAAAATTAACTCCCTCATTACCAAACACAAAGAAACAGCAACTCAGCTGTGAGAAGTCAGAGTGTGTAATCGCGACGATCCTTGTGGCGATACACCCATGACATCATGGCTGTACTAGCTCAAAAGGGTGCTGAGCAAAGGGTCTGAATACTTATAACCATGTGATATTTCAGTTTTTCGTTTTTAGTAAATTTAGCAAAATTTCTACATGTCTGATTTTTTTCAGTAAAGATGGGGTGCAAAGTGTACATTAATGATAAAAAATGAACTTTTTTTGCATTTACCAAATGGCTGCAATGAAACAAAGAGTGAAAAATTTAAAGTGGTCTGAATACTTTCTGAACCCACTGTATATGCCTGTAATAGGGCTGAAACCCTGTCAAACTCCTTCTACCCTTGGTGTAATGTGCGCCCAAGTCACCACAAGCTAATTGAAAAAATAATGTTTAGAATAAACACAATCAAACAAGGCAAAAAGAGCTTTAAACCCACATAGTCCAGACCATTGATAATGTAGACAATCAATTGTACATGTTGATGTCCGATACCCCACTTGAAGAGATCATGTGTGGACCCAATCCCACCGATTGGACACTATAGAAATTCTGAGCCAATAGGTGGACCCCAGTATTGAGCGATGATGGTAAAACAATAAGTAAACAAGGGGGTGAAGCAATATCATGATCACTCCCTGTAGGGTACAGGCAGCTCAATAACACCTAGCAATACAGAGTCGACTAACAAACCATACACAAGAATACTACCTGTACCTGTCAGGAGTTGAACCCAGTACCTCTTGTCCACTGGCCAGCAGCTCTACCATCTGAGCTATTCTGCTGGCTGCAAAGTTCCTTGCTGAATCCAGATACCATTGACTGTTCTTCCTGATTGGCTACACCTAGTGCTCTCTTGATTGGGCCTCTGATTGCCAATTACACACCCTATATAAACCTGGCCCTGTGGGTGTGTCATTGCGAGATTATTGAGCTCCAAGCCTTTAGTCAAGCGTTTCCTCCTGATCCATTGCTACAAACACTGCTCTCCTGTGAACCGACCTCGGCCTGCCTTCTGACTACGCTCTCCGCCTGATCCATTGCTACAAACACTGCTCTCCTGTGAACCGACCTCGGCCTGCCTTCTGACTACGTCATCTGCCTGCTCCTCTGTTACCGAACTGCCTTTCCTGTGTACCGACCTCCGGCTGCCACCTGACTACGTTATCCGCCTGATCCATTGCTACAAACACTGCTTTCCTGTGTACCGACCTCCGGCTGCCTTCTGACTACGCTACCTGCCTCTGCTTTCCCTAGTGTTTGCAGTAACATCGGCTCCAACCCAGACGGGATCTTGACAGAATAATCTCGCGCCAAAATGGAGTCCGCTGTGAACACCCTGAGACGGCAAGTTACGGAGCTTCAAAGTTTTTGTACTGACTCTCAAGGAAAATATGCCAAGTTACAAACTGATTTCACGGCGATACAACAGGAAGTAATTGAGCTACAAAAACAACTTCTGGACGTGCGCAATTCAGGGTCCGAATCAAACGCGCGGCTGCCGCTGCCTGCAAAGTTCAGTGGGGATCGCAAGCAGTACCGAGGATTCCTCAATCAATGCCGCATATACTTCCAGATGCAACCTGCTCCCTTTACCAGTGAGAGGAAGAAAGTTTTTTTCATGATAAATCTCCTGACGGATGAAGCTCTTGCTTGGGCTTCACCTTATGTAGAAAAGGACTATGACCTCCTTAATGACCTGGAAGCCTTCACCGCAGCTATGAATCAAGTTTTTGATGACCCAAACCGCTGTGCCACAGCAGAAACCAAATTACATAATTTGCGCCAAGGACGTCGCTCTGTTGCGGAATATACATCGGAGTTCCGTCGCTGGGTGGCCGACACCACCTGGAATCCAGCGGCCCAGAGAAGTCAATTTCGACGAGGGCTATCAGAACCAGTGAAAGACGAGCTTGCCAGGGTTGAGACCCCTGACCAGTTGGAGGACTTTATTCAACTATGTATCCGGATTGACCAGAGACTTACTGAAAGGAGAAAGGAGAGACTGCGAGCACTTGGGAATAGCCCTGGCTTCTCATTTTCAGCATCAGACCACCAAGAAAAGACGCAAGTTGTGTCTGAACCGATGCAGATCGACGTCATCCGAAGACCACTCTCTGCACAGGAGAAGGAGAGGCGACGTGCAGAACATCTCTGCCTCTATTGTGGGGACCCTGGACACTATGCCATCAACTGTCCTAACAAAAGGACTATAGCCTTTACCAACAACAGGTCTGCCAGCAATACGGACCTTTCTCAGCAGTCGGATTCCATCTTGCAGACTATCTCATCAGTAACGCCAGAAATAGACAAAATACATACCACATCATCTCATTTTGTAATCCCCATTCAGGTTGTAATGGGCACCCAAAAAATACAATGCTCTGCCCTGTTGGATTCGGGAGCAGGAGGAAATTTTATGGACTTAAAATTTACACGTGATAATAATATTTCCAGTAGGACCAAATCCACACCAATTGAAATGGAAACTGTGGATGGATCACCTTTGTCTTCTGGACCTGTCACGCATGAGACAATCGAACTGGAGATTTGTATCGACCCGGATCATCATGAAGCTGTCAGTTTCCACCTTATTTCATCTCCGAAATTTCCGGTTATTCTAGGGATCCCCTGGTTTTCAGTCCATAACCCTTCTATCAACTGGGCATCAAGGACCATCACCTTTCCATCTGACTACTGTAAGAATAATTGTCATAAGGAACCCCCTGTTCTCCAACAAGTCCAAATCTCTGAGATTTCGCATGAGAAGGAAGAGAAACTACCACCTCAATATCAGCAGTTCTCTGATGTCTGCAGTAAGAAGAAAGCAGATCAATTACCTCCTCACCGTCCTTACGACTGTCCCATTGAATTGCTGCCAGGAGCAACCATTCCATTTGGACGGATTTACAATCTTTCCGAACCTGAATTGAAGGTATTAAGAAAGTTCCTGGATGAAAATTTAGAGAAAGGCTTTATTCGACCTTCCACATCTCCAGCTGGGGCACCCCTGTTCTTTGTTGAAAAGAAAGACTCCACTCTGCGGCCATGTATTGACTACAGAGAGATGAATAATATCACTGTCAAGAATCGCTACCCGCTACCCTTGATTCCTGAACTATTTGAGAGACTCCGTTCTGCGAAAATCTTTACGAAGCTGGATCTTAGAGGGGCTTACAACCTCATACGGATTCGCCCAGGAGATGAGTGGAAGACCGCCTTCAGAACGAGATATGGACATTTTGAATCTCTTGTTATGACCTTTGGCCTTAGCAATGCCCCAGCCACCTTTCAACATTTTATTAATGATGTATTTCGAGATTTCTTGGACCAATTCGTTGTGGCTTATCTCGATGACATTCTTATATTTTCAGACACCTTGGAAGAGCATCGCAGGCACGTCCAGTTAGTCTTGGAACGACTACAGGAGAACCATCTCTACATTAAACTTGAAAAATGTGAGTTTGAACAAACCAGTATCCAATTTCTGGGATATATCATCTCCCCAGAAGGTCTGAGCATGGATCCCGGCAAAATCAATGCTGTAGTAGACTGGCCTGTTCCAAGAAATTTAAAAGACGTCCAGCGTTTCATAGGATTTGCAAATTTTTACCGAAAATTTATAAAGAACTTTTCACGGATCATACTACCAATTACTACACTAACAAAAAAGACCAAAGCATTTTTCTGGTCTCCGGAGGCACAGGAGGCTTTTGACAAGTTGAAAACTCTTTTTACGTCTGCTCCATTGTTAGTACACCCAAATCCTGAATTGCCATTTACTGTCGAAGTGGACGCCTCGGACTCTGCAGTGGGAGCCATTCTGTCTCAGCGAGTTGGGGACAAGATGCAACTTCACCCATGTGCGTTTCTTTCCCACACCATGTCATCTGCAGAAAAGAACTACGACATTGGTAATAAAGAACTGTTAGCCATTAAAGTTGCCTTCTCCGAGTGGAGACATCTTCTGGAAGGTGCCAATCACCCTGTGACTGTTCTCACGGACCACAAGAATCTTGAATTCCTCCGTACAGCAAAAAGATTGTCTGCAAGACAAGCACGATGGGCCTTATTTTTCTCAAGATTCAATTTTATAATCTCTTACCGGCCTGGTTCAAGAAATGGCAAGGCTGACGCCCTGTCCAGGATGTGTTCGGAACCTCAGGAGAGGTCTAGTAATGATGATACAATTCTAGGCCCTAAAAATTTTTTGGGAATATTGCACTCTAAAGGACTATGTAATAGAATTAAAGATGGATATCAAGAGGACTCTTTCCTTAATCATCCTTCGGAAGACGTCGATCTTTCATTCAAAGAGGGGTTTTGGATGCAGAAACACCAAATATATGTACCTGAATCTTCTCGCCTTGAAGTCCTCAAAAGTGTCCATGATTCTAAACTGGCAGGACATCCTGGAGTTGCAAAAACACAAGACTTACTACTTCGTTTCTTTTGGTGGCCTAATTGTAGGAAGGACGTGAGGAAATATGTTTCAACCTGTTTAACATGCGCACGAAACAAGACCCCACGATCGTCTCCTCTAGGACTCTTACAACCACTCCCAGTTCCATCCAGGCCTTGGGGATCTATTTCCATGGATTTTATTGTGGAACTACCCCCTTCTAAACAGATGACCGTCATCCTTGTCATAGTGGACCGACTCACAAAAATGGCCCACTTTATTCCAACTGAAGGAATTCCTACTGCTGAAAAAACTGCAGAACTGATGATCAAAGAGGTATTCAGGTTACATGGAATTCCTGACAGCGTGGTGTCTGACAGAGGCGTTCAGTTTACATCAAAATTTTGGAAGAGTTTCTGTACAGCCTTGGGAGTCACGGTGAATCTTTCTACCGCTTTCCATCCTCAGTCCAATGGCCAGACGGAGAGAACGAACCAGACTTTGGAGCAATACCTCCGTTGCTTCATTTCCTATCTTCAGGATGACTGGGTGGACTATTTACCAACAGCAGAGTTTGCCTACAACAACTCCATACATAGCGCTACATCTCAAACCCCATTTTTTGCTAATTATGGAGTACATCCAGTATTTATCCCTAATCTGCCAGTGAACACTCCCATTCCTGCTGTTAATGACAGGCTTACAAAATTACAGGAATCCCAGAAGGAATTATCAGAGATATTGCTCAAGACCCAGAAAGAATATAAGGAAGCAGCAGATAAACATCGGAGAGTGCCCCTGCTCTTCAGGTTGGAGACAAAGTTTGGCTGTCCACTAAAAACCTTAAGACACATGTGCCATCCTCCAAATTGGGTCAGAAATTCATTGGACCTTTTCAAATTTCTGCAAAAATTAACCAGGTTGCTTTTCGTTTAAAACTTCCCAACAATCTAAAGATTCATCCAGTGTTTCACATATCCTTGCTCAAACCCTTCTGTGAAAACCCGTTTCCAGGAAGAATTCAGCCACCTCCTCCACCAGAAAGGATCCGTGGTGAAGAAGAATACATTGTGGATAAGATTCTGGACTCCCGAAAATTCAGAGGTAAACTGCAGTATCTGGTGCAGTGGAAGGGTTACGGACCAGAGGAAAATTCATGGGAACCAAGGGAGAACGTCCATGCTCCTAGACTAACAAGAGCCTTTCATCAGAGGTACCCGGATAAGCCAGCTCCTGAGATGTCCAGAGGCCATCCTGGAAGGAGGGGAGTACTGTCAGGAGTTGAACCCAGTACCTCTTGTCCACTGGCCAGCAGCTCTACCATCTGAGCTATTCTGCTGGCTGCAAAGTTCCTTGCTGAATCCAGATACCATTGACTGTTCTTCCTGATTGGCTACACCTAGTGCTCTCTTGATTGGGCCTCTGATTGCCAATTACACACCCTATATAAACCTGGCCCTGTGGGTGTGTCATTGCGAGATTATTGAGCTCCAAGCCTTTAGTCAAGCGTTTCCTCCTGATCCATTGCTACAAACACTGCTCTCCTGTGAACCGACCTCGGCCTGCCTTCTGACTACGCTCTCCGCCTGATCCATTGCTACAAACACTGCTCTCCTGTGAACCGACCTCGGCCTGCCTTCTGACTACGTTATCTGCCTGCTCCTCTGTTACCGAACTGCCTTTCCTGTGTACCGACCTCCGGCTGCCACCTGACTACGTTATCCGCCTGATCCATTGCTACAAACACTGCTTTCCTGTGTACCGACCTCCGGCTGCCTTCTGACTACGCTACCTGCCTCTGCTTTCCCTAGTGTTTGCAGTAACATCGGCTCCAACCCAGACGGGATCTTGACAGTACCCCTGGGATCTGCTTGGCAGCGGCTGGTCGGCCTCTGAAACGGGGTGAGGCAAGTTGACAAAAGATCCGGGCTGGAGGGGTAGACAAGGAGAAGGAGGACAGGGCAAGGAATTGCCCAACGCATATCGCCAGACAAGCTGCCTTCATCAGGAGCTGTGGCTGCACTACTGCAGTATGTCATATAACTAACCTGAGGTATTTAAAGTAGACACGTAACAGCCGAGGGATTGAGGCTTGGCGTCCAGAGGGGGAGGAGACTATCTGCCGCATTTGACGGAAGTCACATGTGGTGATCATGGTAGCCTGGGACACATTCGTTCTGCAGTCGCGCTCCACGTGCCAAAGATACAGAAAGCACTTCCAGTATGTCTACCCAGAAGTGATGTTTGTTGGTCACGTGTGATAATCATGGTTACCAGGGATGCGCTTACCCTACATCTGCTCTCCATATGCTGAAAGCGCAGCCCGCATATCCAATGTATCTACCAGGACGTGACGTGTAGTAGTCATGGTGACCTGAGACACTATCTCCGAGGGCCTCCAAGTCTAAATTCTTCCATAGTGCCCGTGCTACAGATGGACGGACATGATACATTGCTGACCAGTCGGCAGCTATAACTGCCATCCATCGCAGGTACTGAGCAAGGGGGCATGGGAAAATGCATATCGTTTTAGATGTATCCAATTATGTCAATGCAAGTGTACTCCCATCCTAAATCTCGCCTCTCAGGAGTTAGTTAAAGACTGTACTAGACCTGCCTATGAGTGCACAGATAATAAAGACCATGGTCTCAAGCAGATATAACAATGGTCATCTGCTATACCTAAACTATGATAAATACAACCGCTAAATAGCAGGACCAGCATAGAAGTATACATTTTATAGTAAGAAAACTTAATATATTAAGTATATGCTGATATAGATAACATGAATAAATAGGACGATCGCACACATACTGACGAACGTGAGAAACCTCAAAAAATGCGATCAAAAACGTCCAATAAATTGTAAAAAATAAATTTATTAGGCAAATATCAATAACAAATGGTGATGAACATAATGGACAGCGAAAACAGGCACAGGGGAAGAAATGAAAACTAAACTATGAATTATATTAACAATAAAAAGTATTATTTGTCTAAACTTATGTTCCTGTTTTAATATTTTGATATATATATATATGTTATGCCAATTGGGAGCATGACCCAAATAATAAATACCCAAAGATTTAATAATAGTTTTAAGTAGTCTCCAAGAATAACCTATATGTTACATACTTATGTGGATCGAGGTGAAAATCAATAATATGCAATAAAATGCATGCTGAGACATTACTGGAGAATAGGAACCAGTATGAAAAAATAAGTCCGAAGTAAGGACATGAGCGCAGGCTAGTGAACAGTGTGGGAACATCACCACAAGATGTGGAACAAGACAGGGATTTTCCATGCCAGATAAAAAATCCCACTACTGGATGAAGATTAGCATTTGACACTTTAGTTATTAAGTGTCACAACTCTATTGTCGGTTGACCCAGGACCAGGGGCTCCTTCCTTTTCCCTAACGGAAGGGGGTGCCATAGCTCGCCCTGTTCCCTAGGTTACTTCTGAAGGTGAAGATGCCGGGGCCACGTACCTTGCCTTATCCCCTGAATCTGCCCTCCATCTTTACCCTTTCCCCACCCAGGCAAGAGGGGAGTAGTTGTGCTCCATAGTACACCAATCAGACAAACAAGGTAACACGAACAGGGGAAACGGAAAATACCAGGCATACATATATTCACTCACATATAGCAGAAAATGCACAGGAGTGGAGGATGGGGTTACACCAAAGTAGATGAAGGAAAGAATTATCACACTAAAGCCCTGTCACACTAAGCGAGATCACTAGTGAGATCGCTGAAGTGTCACCGATTTTGTGACGCAACAGCGACCTAGCCAGCGATCTCGCTATGTGTGACACGCAGCAACGATCAGCCCCCCTGCTGGGTATCGCTGATCGTCGCTGAATGTCCTGGACCATTTTTTGATCGTCAGTCTCCCGCTGGCCAGCGCGCATCGCTGCGTGTGACAGCGGGAGACCAACGGTCAGCGAGCTAGGAGCTGGTATCCAATGTGCATATCGGGTAACTAAGGGCGGCGCCGCGCCTAGTTACCCAATATGTACCCTGTTACCGGCTCCCAGCATCTGCTGTAAAGCGCTGGGAGCCGGTATCTAGGGTACATATCGGGTAACTAGATGCCGCGCGGTGCTTAGTTACCTGATATGTACATTTTATACCGGCTCTCAGCACTCTACAGCAGACGCTGGGAGCCGGTAACAGGGTACATATCGGGTAACTAGGCGCGGCTCCGCCCTTAGTTGCTCGATATGTACATTGGATACCAGCGTGCTCGCTGGTTCTGATCGCTGGTGAGTCTGCCTATGTGACAGCTCACCAGCGACCACAAAGCGACGTAGCAACGATCCCTGCCAGGTCGTATCGCTGTCGGGATCGCTGTTGCGTCGCTGAGTGTGATGGGACCCTTAGTAAACGAAGCAACAGTCACAGAAAAACCCAGCAAACACCTTCTCATATAACCACAGATTCTAAATATACAAGATTCTTATCATCCGTGATAACGATAGCTGGATGAGCTGCTCCCTCCAGAAAATGACACCACTCTTCAAAAGCTCACTTGATTGCCAAGAGTTCCCTGTTACCTATGTCATAATTATTCTCTGCAGATGAGTTTTTTTCTAAAAGTATTGTAGTGCAGCAAGATTGATGACATACAGGCAGTGACCACAGTTTCAAAATAAAAGTCTCTTTAATGTTCAGCGTACTCTCAAAGCAGAAAACAAAGGTATATCCTCCGGATCGCAGCCAGGAAACAAGATAGGCTGTCAGATTGCAGCCAATAAACATGCCAGTCCACCTCAGAGACTGGTTGCCGTAGGTGACTGCACCGCTATGTACGCTGTGGGTGCCAGGCCTTTGAGCTACCTTGGCTGTTTGGCTCCGTTTGCATGTGTTGCCTCACACAGGTGGAACTCTGCACAGCCCTCTGCTTGGCACTCTTACAAACACCAAACTGACACTGACCCTGACACACCCAAACCCTTAACTAGAGGGCTTTTACCTGGAATCTGTGGCCGTGGGCCACATGGAAAACCCGGACCGGGAATGGAACGGACTGCACCACTACCATTCTGTAGTTCATTTCAAAACACAAAAGCCCAGAGCAGGTTTTCCCTAAATCTGCCTTGGACAACTAGCAAGTACAAGACCTACAGTCAGGGCCAGAAATATTTGGACAGTGACACAATTTTCGCGAGTTGGGCTCTGCATGCCACCACATTGGATTTGAAATGAAACCTCTACAACAGAATTCAAGTGCAGATTGTAACGTTTAATTTGAAGGGTTGAACAAAAATATGTGTTAGAAAATGTAGGAATTGTACACATTTCTTTACAAACACTCCACATTTTAGGAGGTCAAAAGTAATTGGACAAATAAACATAACCCAAACAAAATAATTTTATTTTCAAAATTTTGTGGCGAATCCTTTGGAGACAATCACTGCCTTAAGTCTGGAACCCATGGACATCACCAAACACTGGGTTTCCTCCTTCTTAATGCTTTGCCAGGCCTTTACAGCCACAGCCTTCAGGTCTTGCTTGTTTGTGGGTCTTTCCCTCTTAAGTCTGGATTTGAGCAAGTGAAATGCATGCTCAATTGGGTTAAGATCTGGTGATTGACTTGGCCATTGAAGAATGTTCCACTTTTTTGCGCTCATGAACTCCTGTGTAGCTTTGGCTGTATGCTTGGGGTCATTATCCATCTGTACTATGAAGCGCCGTCCAATCAAGTTTGCAGCATTTGGCTGAATCTGGGCTGAAAGTATATCCCGGTACACTTCAGAATTCATCCGGCTACTCTTGTCTGCTGTTATGTCATCAATAAACACAAGTGACCCAGTGCCATTGAAAGCCATGCATGGCCATGCCATCACGTTGCCTCCACCATGTTTTACAGAGGATGTGGTGTGCCTTGGATCATGTGCCGTTCCCTTTCTTCTTCAAACTTTTGGCTTCCCATCATTCTGGTACAGGTTGATCTTTGTCTCATCTGTCCATAGAATACTTTTCCAGAACTGAGCTGGCTTCTGGAGGTGTTTTTCAGCAAATTTAACTCTGGCCTGTCTATTTTTGGAATTGATGAATGGTTTGCATCTAGATGTGAACCCTTTGTATTTACTTTCATGGAGTCTTCTCTTTACTGTTGACTTAGAGACAGATACACCTACTTCACTGAGAGTGTTCTGGACTTCAGTTGATGTTGTGAACGGGTTCTTCTTCACCAAAGAAAGTATGCGGCGATCATCCACCACTGTTGTCTTCCGTGGGCTCCCAGGTCTTTTTGGATTGATGAGTTCACCAGTGCTTTCTTTCTTTCTCAGGATGTACCAAATTGTAGATTTTGCCACTTCTAATGTTGTAGCAATTTCTTGGATGGGTTTTTTTCTGTTCTTGCAGCTTAAGGATGGCTTGTTTCACCTGCATGGAGAGCTCCTGTGACCACATGTTTCCTTCATAGCAAAACCTTCCAAATACAAACACCACACCTCAAATCAACTCCGGCCCTTTCATCTGCTTAATTGAGAATGACATAACAAAGGGATTGCCCACACCTGTCCATGAAATAGCCTTGGAGTCATTTGTCCAATTACTTTTGGTCCCTTTAAAAACAGGGTGGCACATGTTAAGGAGCTGAAACTCCTAAACCCTTCATCCAATTTTAATGTGGATACCCTCAAATGAAAGCTGAAAGTCTGAACTTCAACTGCATCTGATTTGTTTTGTTTCAAATTCATTGTGGTAATGTCTAGAACCAAAATTAGATAAATGTTGTCTCTGTCCAAATATTTATGGACCTAACTGTATTCTCACTTTTACTCTACATTGCAATTACAGCTATGCCTGTGACTGCAATACACTATTATGGCCTCAATACACCTCCGTGCACATCCTGGAGGGAAAACAGAGCGACCCCTTCATGTGACACCGGTCACTGCCTCACAGTATGCAAATGAATGCTATTTACCAGGAGATGCACCCTGCCACAATACAGCTCCCACCCTCACCTCAGACACGTCAAAAAGGCTGAGTGACGTCAGACTGTATAAGGATTGGTGCAAATGCACTATTTAACCCCTTAATGTCCACTGACGTGCACAGTCCGTCATGGCAAGGTGTCAGTTTTGGCACCTTGACGGACTGTGCACGTCATGCCTTTGAACTACCACTGCGTGTAAACACGCAGTGGTAGTTCAGTGCCGACAGCTGTCACAGACAGCTGACAGGCACAGCAAGCGGTGCGGGGACCTTTGCCGTCGGTCCCCGCACCCACAGCGCTGTGATTGGTCAGTCAATGTGACTGACCAAACACAGCAGCGATCAGGCAGAAGAGGCTGAAATTTCAGCCTCTTCTGCCCGATCAGTGCTGGAGCTCAGCGCTGCAGTGGCCGAGCTTCCTGCACTGACAGCCAGGTGCGGCGCCCCCGCCGCCCCTGGCTGTTAGCCCCCTGACTGCTGCGATCGAGCGCGATCACAGCGCTCAGGGGGAGAGGCAGAGGGTCGGGAGCTCCCTCTGCCTCAGATCGGCGCCCTGCTATGTACTTGCATGCCCGATCTCTGCCTTGATGACCCGGGGTTGTCATGACAACCTCCGAGTCATCTAGCTACGGAAAGCCGCTGTGACCATGGTCACAACAGCTTTCAACATAGGTACAATGCATTGCAATGCTGAAGCATTGCAATGCATTGTACCTGCAATCAAAAGTAAAAAAGTGAAAGTCCCATAAAGGGACAAGGTAAAAAAAGCATTTTTTTAAAAAAAATTTGAAAAAAAAATATTACAAAATAATTAAAAAAATTCCCTTAAAAAATACACATTTTTATGTAATAAAAAAAAAAAATGCACATGTTTGGTATCGCCGCGTCCGTAAAAATCCCATCTATAAAAGTATAACCATAGTTAACCCCTTCAGTGAAAGCCGTAAAAAAAAACACAAAAAAGTAGTAAATTATACTTTTTCCAAGTGGTATCATCATACCGCTTGGAAAAAGTGTAATAACACGCGATCAAAAGGACGGATATAAATAAACATGGTACCGCTGAAAACGTCATCTTGTCCCGCAAAAAACAAGCAGCTATATAGCATCATCAGCGAAAAAATAAAAAAGTTATAGCTCGCGGAATAAACTGATGCAAAAATAATTATTTTTTCAATAAAAATTTTTATTGTGTAAAAGACGCCAAAAATAAAAAAATATATAAATGAGGTATCGCTGCAATCGTAGTGACCCGAAGAATAAAGCTGCTTTAGCAATTTTACCACACGCGGAACGGAGAAAAAAAAAATAAAAAAATTCCTGAATTGCTGCTTTTTGTTCATTCTGCTTCCACAAAAATCGGAATAGGAAGTGATCAAAAAACGTTATGTGCCCGAATATGGTACCAATAAAAACGTCAGCTCGTCTCGCAAACAATAAGCCCGCAGATAACTCTGTCGGCCGAAATATGGAAAAATAATAGCTCTCAAAATACAACGATGCAAAAATTTCTTCAAAAAATTCTTCCAAAAAAAAGCGTCTTTTAGTGTGTGACAGAAGCTGAACATGAAAAAAGGATGTAAATCTGGTATCACTGTAATCTCACTGACCCGAAGAATAAAGTCACCTAATCACTAATACCACACGAGGAACGGCGTAAAAAAGAAAACCAATTCTTCACCTTTTGTGGATTTGTTCATTCTGCCTCCCAAAGATTGCAGTAAGGCGATCACAGTGGTTCCCCCCACATATGGGGTATCAGCGTACTCAGCACAAATTGCACATCAACTTTTGGGGTCCTATTTCTCCTGTTACCCTTATAAAAATAAAAATTTGGGGACAAAAAGATCATTTTTGTGGAAAAAAATATTGATTTTTTTTATTTTCACGGCTCTACGTTATAAACTTCTGTGAAGCCCTTGGGGGTTCAAAGTGTTCACCACACATCTAGATAATTTCATTGGGGGGGTCTAGTTTGCAAAATGGGATCACTTGTGGGGGGTTTCTACTGTTTAGGCACATCAGGGGCTCTCCAAGCGCGACATGACACCCGCAGACCATTCCATCAAAGTCTGCATTCGAAAACGGTGCTCCTTCCCTTCCGAGCTCTGCCATGCATCAAAATAGTGGTTTACCACCACATATGGGGTATCAGTGTACTCAGGACAAATTGCACAATAGCTTTTGGGGTCCTATTTCTCCTGTTACCCTTATAAAAATAAAAATTGGGGGACAAAATATAATTTTTGTGGAAAAAAATATGATTTTTTTATTTTCAGGACAAATTGCACAATAACTTTTGGGGTCCTGTTACCCTTTGGAAAATAAAAATTGGGGGTGAAAAGATCATTTTTGTGGAAAAGATATGATTTTTTAATTTTACGGCTCTACGTTATAACCTTCTGTGAAGCCCTTGGGGTTCAAAGCTCTTACGACACATCTAGTTAAGTTCCTTGGGGGGTCTAGTTTCCAAAATTGGGTCACTTGTGGGGGGGTTTCCACTGTTTAGGCAGATCAGGGGCTCTCCAAATGCGACATGGCGTCCAATCTCAATTCCAGCCAAAAAAGTCAAATGGCGCTGCTTCCCTTCCGAGCTCTGCCATGCGCCCAAATAGTGGTTTACCCCTACATATGGGGCATCAGCGTACTCAGGATAAATTGCACAATAACTTTTGGGGTCCTTTTTTTGCTTTGGAAAATAAAAATTGTGATGAAAAGATAATTTTTTTGGAAAAAATATGATTTTTTAATTTGACGGCTCTATGTTATAACCTTCTGTGAAGCCCTTGGGGGTTCAAAGTTCTCACCACACATTTAGATAAGTTCCTTGGGGGGTCTAGTTTCCAAAATGTGGTCACTTGTGGGGGTTTCCACTGTTTATGCACATCAGGGACTCTCCAAATGTGACATGGAGTCCAATCTCAATTCCAGCCAAAAAAGTCAAATGGTGCTGCTTCCCTTCCGAGCTCTGCCATGCGCCCAAATAGTGGTTTACCCCCACATATGGAGTATCAGCGTACTCAGGACAAATTGCACAATAACTTTTGGAATCCTTTTATCCTTTGAAAAATAAAAATTGGGGGTGAAAAGATCATTTTTGTGGAAAACATATGATTTTTTTAATTTTACGGCTCTACGTTATAACCTTCTGTGAAGCCCTTGGGGGTTCAAAGTGCTCACCACACATTTAGATAAGTTCCTTGGGAGGTCTAGTTTCCAAAATGAAGGCACTTATGGGGGTTTTCCACTGTTTAGGTACATCAAGGGCTCTCCAAACGCGACATGGTGTCCGCTCTCCATTCCAGCCAATTTGACATTCAAAATCTCAAATGATGCTCCTTCCCTTCTGAGCACTGCCGTGCGCATAAAGATTAGTTTTCCCCCACACATAGGGTATCGGTGTACTCAGGAGAAATTGTACAACAAATATTGTGGTTCATTTTCTCCTGATACCCTTGACAAAATTTAAAAAATTGTGTCGAAAGAAAAATTTTGGGAAAAAAAGTTAAATGTTAATTTTTTCCTTCCACATTGCTTCAATTCTTGTGTAGTACGTAAAGGGTTAATAAACTTCTTGAATGTGGCTTTTAACACCTTGAGGGGTGCAGTTTTTAGAATGGTGTCACTTTTGGGTATTTTCTGTCATATTGACCCCTCAAATTCACTTCAAATGTGAGGTGGTCCCTAAAAAAATGGTTTTGTAAATTTTGTTGGAAAAATGAGAAATCGCCAGTCAACTTTTAACACTTATAACTTCCTAACAAAAAAAATTTGGTTCCAAAATTGTGCTGATGTAAAGTAGACATGTAGGAAATGTTATTTATTAACTATTTTTTGTGACATATCTCTCTGATTTAAGGGCATAAAAATTAAAAGTTTTAAAATTGCAAAATTTTCAAAATTTTCGCCATATTTCTGTTTTTTTTCATAAATAATCGCAAGTTATATCGAAGAAATTTTACCACTATCATGAAGTACAATATGTCACGAGAAAACAATCTCAGAATCGCCAAGATCCGTTGAAGCGTTCCAGAGTTATAAGCACATAAAGTGACAGTGGTCAGAAATGTAAAAATTGGCCTGGTCATTAACCTACAAAATGGTTTGATCGTTAAGGGGTTAAAAAGACGGTGAAGTACTTCTTTTCAGCACAGGAGTAGGAGCAATCAGATTCTGCAGTCTTCTGGCTCCTCTCTGTCGCGGTAACCCCATAAGTCTTTTAAACAATTAGCAGTGATATATCAGCACACGAATAGTACATTCTTCTATCCCCATCTACAGCAAATGACACTTATTTACATATCCATTTTAATATATCACTTATCTAGAGTAAACAAATGAATCATAATCTTTCACCCTTTTTCTTCCTCTAAAGCTTGATCTCCAGATTACTGTATATCCAGCTATTCCATTTTTACTACCAAGGTTGGCATTCTTATGAATTCTGTATACTTAGAAGTATTTTAAAGTATCCATGAGTCATAGTAACCAGATTTAAAGGTATTATATTGGGTGAGGAATTTGCTCTAGAGTTAAAAGGGTACTGTACTTTCAACAAAATTTGCATAAATTAGCAATACCAGTGATTATTAGACACTTTGAAATATATCTCATTAGATAATTCTGCTTCTTTCTCCTTGTATGATCCACTTCCTACCTTCACCCTGCTTATTAACATGTTTTTCACTGTGTAAAAAGAACACAACTCTCATGTTTAAGACAAGTCTTCCAGCAAACTGAGGTGACAGATTACACAGTCTGTTGAGAGGAGAGAGGGGCAGAGTGAGAAAATAGGCAGAGAGTAAAGGTACTGCCACACTAAACAAGATCGCTAACGATCACGATAACGACGCATACTAATGAGATCGTTGGTTGTGATCGTTTTAATGTCGCTAGTAGCTGCCAAACTGGACGATTTAATTAACGACGCATCAGCAGTAGCGATCTTTTTAACGACTTTGGCGGTCGTTGGGACGTGCCACACTTGCATATACTGTGAAAGATCACGACCTCGATAGGCGTGACTGAGCGCAACCTTTTGCACGCCCCTCATCACAGATTGGTGGTCACTATTTACCTCATAAATATTTATCACAGCTCTCCCGCTTTGTGATTGGATGACCGCGTCATAAAAGACCACGTATCTGCACTCCTCTCCATTGCTCTCGAGCAGAAGCGGTTCTTTCAAATCTCCAGCATCGTTCCAGTGTGTCCTGCTAGCCTTTGTAGTTACTGCGATCCATTTGTGCCACTATTGCTGTTGCTGTGTTCCAGTCTCTGACGTTATATCCTCTGCGATCCAGTCTCTGGCGTGATCCAGTTTGTGATCCAGTTTGTGACGCTATTTTCCCTGTTTTCTTTTTTCTCCAGAATCACAACTTGTGTAAGGTAGGTATTATATTTGTCACATTTCATTTTTATTTTTACTTTAATTTTACAGATCCATGTTTAGATCTCTGCTTTTGTAAACCATTGTCGTTGATCAATTTTTTTTTTTTTTTTGCCATTGTTTGTTTTGTTCTGACCACCAAACACACCAACCACCATTTTGTGATCCCTGCTGTGTTCTATGTTGTAGTCTATAAACATTTTATTTAACCATTCTGGCGTTCTCACATAATAATATTTTTTATTACAGATGGCTGATAAACAAGATTTTTTGCGGGAATTTATCGAGCTCTACCGCTCCATGCCGTGCCTATGGAGAATAAAATCACCAGATTACTGTAACAGGCTTAAAAAGAATGACGCATACCAAAAACTGGTGGAGATGTGCAAGAGCCGTTACCCCGATGAACCTGCGGATGTGTCATCGGTCAAAAAACGCATACAGGCCCTCCGCACAGTGTATAAAAAAGAGCTCAATAAAGTTATAAATTCCACCAAATCTGGAGCGGGGGCCGATGATGTTTATGTCCCCCAACTGTGGTACTTTGATCTGTTCGAGTTCACAAGGGACCAAGAAGTACCCAGAGAAGGGACATCCATGTCGGATCTAGACCCAGTGATCCAGCCGGTCACCCCTGTCATACATGTAAGTACCTTTGTATTACAACACATTTTAATGTACATGCCAAAGTGGACTTAAATTTAAAATATATAATTGTGAAATGTAGATAAAATGGCAGAATATATCCCTTCATGTACTGATAATTTATCTAGCTCAACGGTTGAGGCCTATCCATTTACAAGTGTCATTTTCACATTTTTGCTGTATATGGGTGTAGTAAATTTCTTTGTCTTTACAAGGTGTACAATAATAAATTATATTGTGGTACCGTGTTAGCCAGAAAAATCGATGTGAATACTTTTACGTCCAATTATGACAAGAGCATTCTTAAAGTGATACCTTTATTGGCTAACCTGAAAATTATATGTTCGCTAGCTTTCAGAGCGCACAGGCTCCTTGTTCAGGCAGGATTACATTTGGAATAATTACATTATAAAGGTATCACCTTAAGAATGCTCTTGTCATAATTGGACAGAAAAGTATTCACATCGATTTGTCTTTACAAGTGTCATTTTCACATTTTTGCTGTGTGAAGATTAATTTATTTGTCTTTGTGATTTACCATTTGTTTTTTGTTCATGCAGGAAACAGAAGAGTCCGTCTCCACACCTGCAACTGAACAAGACAGCTTGCCGTTGATCGAAGATGAAGAAGAGACACCATCCTCATCTGTGCGGCGCCGGCTTTCACCTTCAGGAAGGAAAAGGAAGGCTCCCACCACTTCGGCTACTCCTGAATTGGTGGAAATTGCAAAAAAAAGTGCTAACAGCAGAAAAATAACCTAAAATAACAGGGTTTGCATACTTCGCAAATGAGAGGCTCCCTACTCTGGATCCTGTTCAGCGGCTACATGCAGAGAGACTCATGTTTGAGGTACTGACTCAAGCGTCTTTTGGAAACCTGGATAACAGATATGTTGTCATGCCAAGACCGCAGTACCCGGACTACTCGTGGCCGCACAATCCTGTGCCAAACCCAAACGTTGGTGCTCCCCCTTATTGTAATACACCGCAGAGGCAGCGTGGTAATGGCAACGATCCCTCTTACCAGCAGATGTAGTTTTTAAAATGTTTTTTAAAATTTTTTTTGTTGTCTATATTTTTTTTTACATTGTTACCTTTCTTAATAAAAATCTTATTTATCTAATGAATTGTGGTCTTTTATTCTTATGTGATGTCAACTATTAAAATGTTGTATTTTTATTACATCTACTTGTCACACACGGGGTCATGGTACTACTACCAGCTATCATAGGTGTTCCATCATAGGGAAAAAATGAAAGTTATTATAGCTGAGGTGATGTTTGTGGTCACCAATCGGAGCTGAAGGGCGTTATGAACGAAAACAAAGTCCCGCCTCCGCCGCTGACTAATGCATCGTTAATGAGGTCGCACATTGTTCACAAAAAGGTGCCACATTCAGCGATAATACTTACCCAGCGGGAGCGCCGACGATAAAATAGGGTCCGGAACGATGTCAGCGACGAGCGAGATCACAGCAGGATCTCAGCAGGGGCCACGTCGTCTCTAGATGCCGCACACAACAACATCGCTAACGAGATCGCTAAATAGTGACGGTTTTTAGCGATCCCGTTAGCGATATTGTTTAGTGTGGCATACCCTTTATACAAAAAAATTGTGTTCATTCTACTAACAAGTCTTATACCACCCACCATAGCTGGATTCACATCTACACTGCTAAGTACTGCTGTATATTGTCTCTCATGCTGCTACTTCTCTCTGTATGCAAAATAAAAATGAAGAGCAGGAGTTCCTCTCTGTTCTGTGTTCAGCTAGTCTGCCCATCCGCTTATAATCAATTATTAAATAGTGATAGAACCTGCACAGGTAAAAAGTGATAAAATTGCAGGATACAAGACATATAATGACCAGAAATAATGCTATTCATCATGTACACACACAAGACAGGTTTGTTCTGAAGAGTTACTTGAAAGTACAATACCCTAAGTTTAATACAAGAGTTTGGAGGAGGAAATAACTACCAGACTCCACTGTGCTGTAAAGTAAAACTTGATACGACAATGAAGGACCCGTCTTATTTTTTGACTTTTGCTGTGCGAACCACTCACTTTTATGTATGCCACTGCCCACATTGTTTTATATGAAAAGAGAGCTAGTATTTAGTGCAACTGAAAAGCTGGATGAAAACCTCTTGACATTTTTAAAACTAGCCTTGACAATCTTAAAAAGAAATGATACTGACATAGCTAAATGGCATTCTTTTTAAGCTGATAGAAGAGTAAAAGTAATTGACTTCAATTTTTTTGTTAATTTAATTTTAGAAATAAATGATCTCTAAACTTTAAACATTTCTTAAAGAGCAACAATCAGTAGTTTGAAACAGATGCTTGAAAAAAATTGATTAATGGCTAGTTGCGGTGCAAAGTCCAATGGGACTGGAAAATCTATCTTTTCATTTAACAACCCTAGCTAGTATAAGGATAAAGTATAAACTGTTGTTAATATAAATATGCTGTATATATATTGACTTCAGTGTTGATATAATGTGAGGCTGTGCACAATAGCAAGACCTTCAGATTCAAGTAAAATGATTCATACAATAAAATTACAAAAGGCCAAGTTGGATCACTTAATAAGAGCATGCTTTTTATTACCTCTACAAGGGAATGAGTTCATAATTATCATGCTTTTTATTACCTCTTCAAGGGAATGAGTTCATTAAGTTTCCTTTAAGCATCTACAGCATATTATTCCCATCGCAAGCCAGTTCTGGGTAGAGTCTATACAGTTAATTAGTAAAGTCAGAATATACAGTATAAGCTAAATAATTGTCTCTCCTGAGAGCTGCTAGACCTCAAATGTATTACTCATTATTAAAAAGTGAAAGTTCTGTATAGAAAACTGTGAATATTTCAATTATTTGTGGATTGAGCATGCTTAATTTATAAATTATAGGAAAGCCAAGATAATTCAAAAGCAGAATAGTGACGGAATATACAGTAAAATGAAGGTAATAAGTAAAATCCAAAATTCTCATAATGAAATTTACCCCAAAAATTTGATTTGAAGCGAATAAAGTTGCACTAATCTCAAGCCTGGAAAGCTTGTGCTTGTCTTGAAAATACACATGTAGGAAAGTAGAGTGGGAGACCCTCGCTGAACTCTGTGCCCAGCACCATTCTTCCCCGGCACAGAGTGGTCACAGACACTCCTGCCAGGGATTCAGAAGCCTCTGCTGATGTCACGTCTACAGAGCGGAGGCTTCTTTTCCAGTCCGCTCTGTGGACGTGGCAAGACTTCTGGGGTCATTCTGATTGGCAGCCTGATCCCCACTGCCTAACGGGGGAGCCGGCTATCAATCAGACTAACCTCGGAGGTCCTGCCCCGTCTCAACAGCTGAGGAAACTGAATCTGCAGCGGCAGCGGTCAATGACCGCTCTATACAGGGGAAGAACGGCATCTGTCATAACAGGCAGGTAAGTTGCAATTACCAGCCTGTTAATGCTTAGATACATTTTTTGTTTTTATGAAATCTCCCAGATACCTCCTTTAAGTGCTTACTATCTTCAGTAGTAAGAGAGATAAAAAGAGTTGGAGAGAGAACATCGCTGATCATAAGAGCTTATACTCTATAGTGGATAGAAAGCGAGCAAGAGAGGACCCTGCTGGCCATAACAGCTTACATTCTACAATAGAGAGTGTTAAATCTGCTGACCATAAGAGGAGACACTTTTCCAGTGACTCTGGAGATGGAAAAAAAACTTTGCCATACAAACTGTGCTCTGCTGGGAACCACTGATGTTAGATGACCTAGATATTGACCACCATTGTACAAGTGTCACATTCCCATGTAAAGCGTCATGGAATAAATGGCGCTATAATAATAAATAATAATAATCTACACTAGAACATGCTCCTGCGACTTCTGCTTCTGTCAGCAGGTGCCATCGTACTGACTCTGTGGGCGGCAGTGGTGATAGAGATGTCAGAACCAGAAGCTCTGGATGACAGACTCTGTCCAGGCACTAAAGGGTATGCCACACTAAGCAAGATCGCTAGCGAGATCGCACAAGCGATTTTGTGACGCAGCAGTGACATCGTTAGCGACGTCGCTGTGTGTGACATGTAGCACGGATGTGGCACCAGCTGCGATGTCGCTGATCATGCACGAACGGTTTGGGCCATATTTTGATCGTTGGCGTCCCGCTGGTGAGCCTGAATCGCTGTGTTTGGCAGCTTTTGTGAACGATGTGCGACCTCGTTGACGACTCATATGTCAGCGGCGCAGGCAGGACTGAGTTTTCTTTAGTAACGCCCTTCAGCTCCGATTGGTGGCCACAACGTCACCTCAGCAATAATAGCTGCGCCCCCATCCATTGTTCCAGAGCGTTTTGTGGATGACTCCAACGTTCTGTCCTTTGTGCATTGTTGCGAGGATAGTATCGAGTGTCGGGTTTTGTGATCCTGTCAGAGTCGCTACAGTGTCCTTTGTGCATTGCGAGGATAGTGTGTGGGTTTTGCGATCCTGTCTGAGTCGCTACAGCGCTTCATCTTTCCCATTTGGATCTTCTGGCTATTTGGATTATACTTTCAAGGTACATATTGTTTGTGATGTTGTGTGATGAGTTTTTTTTGTTACACCTTTTATTTTTGTCTGCTTTTACCTCCAATATTTATACAGACATGTTGCCGTCATCATTTTTTTTTTATTATTTTTCCGCGCCCACCACTGCAATTTTAAGAACTTTGTTGCTTTTTTAGGTAATTTTTTTTTTGGTTAGATTTGATCCTCCATTACATAGGATAACTTAGCTATCTTTTGACAGACGCGCCCACCCCCACCATTTTAGGCTTTTGTAAACTGTTTTTAAATGTTAACTTCTTCTTTACCGTACAGGTTGCACATAATGAACCTGACCACCGCGGAGCATGTGATTGTGGCAGTTGCATTAGTGATGGAGGCAGATCGACAAGAAGAGGCACGGGTGGAAGAGAGGCGCTCCAAACGAAAGCATCGCATGTGGACCAGAGAATGGCTGGAGCAGAGGTGTTTTTTTATTTTTATTTGTATTATTGTATTGTTTTTTTTTTCTTTTGGTTTATTTTTTACAACAAATATACCGTATATACTCGTGTATAAGCCGACCAGTGTATAAGCTGACCCCCCTAATTTTGCCACAAAAAACTGGGAAAACTTATTGACTCGTGTATCTAGTGAGGGAGTTGCAGGAGAAGAATCCGCAGGATTTCCGAAATTATCTACGGATGTCGGAGGATTCATTCAAGCTCCTACTGGAATGTGTGAGGCCACTCATTGAACAGCAGGATACACGGATGCGTGCAGCTGTTTCAGCAGAGGAATGTTTGGCAGTAACACTGCGATTTCTGGCAACCGGACGTTCAATGAAAGACTTGCAATTTTCTGCTGCAGTTTCTCGATCGCTCCTTGGCGTATTAATTCCAGAGACATGCAACGCCATTGTCCGCAGTTTACGGAGCTACATGCCATTTCCAAAATCAGTGGCGGAATGGAAAATAATTGCCTCTGATTTTGAACGGATTTGGCAGTTCCCAAACTGTGGTGGTGCCTTGGATGGCAAACATGTGCGGATCACGCAACCAGCCAAAAGCGGATACTATTTTTATAACTACAAGGGCTACTTCAGCGTGATCCTCATGGCCCTTGTTAATGCCAATTATGAATTTATTAACGTTGATGTTGGCATTAATGGAAGGGTTTCTGACGGTGGCGTTTTGGAGCTCACTACTTTTGGTGAACGGTTAATTAGTAATAAACTTAACTTGCCAACCAACATGGACACCACCGCCGACCTTAACTTTGTTTTTGTGGGCGATGAAGCCTTCCCCCTTCATGCGCATCTTGTGAAACCATACCCACAAAAGACTTTGACAGGGGAAAGGCGTATTTTTAGTTACAGACTGTCTAGGGCACGGCACGTTGTTGAGAATGCCTTCGGCATAATGGCCAACCGCTTCAGGGTTTTTCACACTCCAATCAACATGAAGCTGGAATCGATAGACTCGGTGGTGTTGGCCTGTTGTGTGCTGCACAATTTTCTAAGAAAATGCGATGCTGTTACTTACAGTCCGCCAGGCTTCATGGACTCGGACAGCAATGGTGACGTGGTGCTTCGAGAATGGCGTGACAATGATCCCGCTACTGCAGGCCTTCAACCTGTAAATCAAGGCAGGAGCAAGGACGATGCGAAGGCCTGCCGAGACAAGTACTGCCAATACTTTAACGGGCCTGGTGCAGTGAGTTGGCAGCAGCAGATATAGTTTGCTTTTGAGAATCTTTGAGTTTTTCCTTTTTTTTAACTTTCTTTTAATAATAAAAAATGTTTATTTTAAAAATACCTTTGTGTTCTTTCAATTATTATACCAATATGGGAGAAGGGCTAATGATGGGTGAGATGTGGGGAGGGGAGTAATGGGGATGGCAATGAGACATGTTACCAGCAGCTGTAGTTTTTAAAATATTTTCTAACGTTTTTTGTTGTCTATATTTTTTTTTACATTGTTAAAATTTTTTAATAAAAATCTTAATTATCTACTGAATTGTGGTCTTTTATTATTATGTTTGTTATTGATGTATACAATATTGTTGACAACTAAAATGTTGTATTTTTATTCCATCTACTTGTATCTACTTGTCACACACGGGGTCATGGGAGTACCAGCGGTCATAGATGTTCCAGCATTGGTAAAAAAAGAAAAAGAAAAAAATTTCAAAAATTAACAACATTTATTTTAAAGGCCTATGGTCACACTAGCGCTAAAACCTTATAATGAAAAATAATATCAAATAATACACCACAGCTGCGTATATAAACTTTAAAATATATGATAGAATTTTTTAGTAATATATAAATATATTTTTTTTAAGCATAAAATTATTAAAAAAACTATTAAATTTTTAAAATAGTGATAACAATATAAATAATTTGTTAGAGGTAAAGGTCTACATTAACCCTTTGTGTCGCACTTGGTTATCAGCATGGTGCTCCTCCCACACACAGACATGAGACGCCATTGCGATCGCAAAGTGACAGTTATCAGCATGGTGCTCCTCCCACGCACAGACATGAGACGCCACTGCGATCGCAGTGACTATTCTCACAGCATGGTGCCCCAGCTACGCACAGACATGAGACGCCATTGCGATCGCAAAGTGACGGTTATCAGCATGGTGCTCCTCCCACGCACAGACATGAGACGCCACTGCGATCGCAAAGTGACGGTTATCAGCATGGTACCCCAGCTACGCACAGACATGAGACTCTGGAGAGGTTATGTTTTGTGGGTTATCTACCTATATCAATGCACCCGCAGTGACGGGAGTACCAGAAGTCATGGGAGTACCAATAGTGAGGGGGTTACAGGCAGTGATGGGGTTACAGGCAGTGATGGGAGTACCAGTAGTGAGGGGGTTACAGGCATTGATGGAAGTACTGGCAATGACGGGAGTACCAGCAGTGACGGGAGTACCGGCAGTGATGGGGCAGGCAGTGATGGGAGTATCAGTAGTGAGGGGGTTACAGGCATTGATGGAAGTACTGGCAGTGACGGGGTTAGTAGAAGGATTATTTGACTGAATTGTATTTTTTATTTACAGCACCACCTTCACCAGCTCCAGCTGCATCACCTTCCCCAGCTACCCCTCAACCTGCATCACCTTACCTAGCTACCCCTTCACCAGCAGCAACCCCCCTCCAGATTTGGTGTCATCCAGCCCTTCACCAGCATATGGCTTCTCTCCAGTGTCACCCCGTGACATGGATGCAGGCTTGCCTTCAGGTAATTTACGCACATAATATAAGCTTCAGACAAGTTTGAGAACTTTGTTAGGTCTTATGTGTAATGGCTGTTGTGATATATATATTTTTCTGTGTTTCCCTAGCCGGCGGTGCAACAGGTTCTGGGTGGGAAGTCAGCGGGTCCTCAGGTGAACCGCAGTCTGACGAAAACCGTAAGTGTTAACAAACATGTAACATGTACATGTTGATGTTGCAACAGAATTCACTGTTAACTGTTACCATTACCTCCACAGAAATCCCCACTGCCCAGGACCTGTTGGTGTCACACCGTTGGCTGATGGGAGCCATGAACACCGCAATGGCAGCAATGCACACCGCCATGGCAGCTCTGCATGACCACGGGGTGATGCTGGAGAGGGTTGTGGCTGGACTCCGGGGCACTCATTAATTTTTTGTTTTTTTATTATTATTTGTATTATTGTATTTTTTTTTTTTTTTTTTTGGTGGCTGGCCTCCAAACGGGGGTGCAGTCATAATTTTTTGTTTTTTTATTTTTATTTGTATTATTGTATTGTTTTTTTTTTCTTTTGGTTTATTTTTTACAACAAATATACCGTATATACTCGTGTATAAGCCGACCAGTGTATAAGCTGACCCCCCTAATTTTGCCACAAAAAACTGGGAAAACTTATTGACTCGTGTATAAGCCGGGTGTATAAACTTCCATCCTGCTCTGTGCTGCCCCGTCCTGCTCCTTGCTCCCCATCCAGCTCTGTGCTCCCTTTTTCCTCCATTCTCCTGTGCTACTCTCCCCCTCTTCCCTCCTCTGTGCCCCCCCGTCCTGCTCCGTGCTCCTCTGTGCCCTCCATCCTCCCCCGTCCTGCTCCGTGCTCCTCTGTCCCTCCATCCTCCCCCCTCCTGCTCCATGCTCATTGTCCTCCTCCATGCTTCCCCGTCCTCCGTTCTCCCCCCCTCCTGCTCCGTGCTCATTGTCCTCCTCCATGCTTCCCCCGTCCTCCGTTCCCCCCGTCCTGCTCCGTGCTCATTGTCCTCCTCCATGCTTCCCCGTCCTCCGTTCTCCCCCCGTCCTGCTCCGTGCTCATTGTCCTCCTCCATGCTTCCCCATCCACCGTTCTCCCCCCCCCGTCCTGCTCCGTGCTCCTTGTGTTCTCCTCCATGCTACCCCCATCCTCCTCCATCATACTCACCCTCCCGTGCCATCGCTGAACGTCCCTGCAATCCTGCGTTCTCCCCGGCTTCCTGCAGCTCTCCTGTGCTGAGCGGTGAGTAATACCGCTCATTAAGGCCATGAATATGGATGCCACGCCTATGGGAGTGGCGTCGCGTCCATATTACATGACCTTAATGAGCGGTATACATCACCGCTCAGCACAGGAGAGCTGCAGGAAGCCGGGTACAACGCAGGATTGCAGGGACGTTCAGCGATGGCACGGGGAGGGTGAGTATGATGTCCCAGCCACCGGCTCCTGCCGCGGTACCCCCTTCCCCGCTGGTTTCTGCCCGAAGACACGTGTATAAGCCGAGGGGGCATTTTAAGCACGAAAAAAGGTGCTGAAAATCTCGGCTTATACACGAGTATATACGGTATATGACAAAAAATATATATTATATATTTTAAGTTTATCTACACAGCTGTGGTGTATTATTTTTTATTATAAGGTTTTAGCGCTAGTGTGACCAGGGCCTTTAAAAGAAATGTTGTTAATTTTTGAAATTTTTTTCTTTTCATTTTTTACCAATGCTGGAACTCCTATGACTGCTGGTACTCCCATGACCCCGTGTGTGACAAGTAGAAACAAGTAGATGGAATAAAAATACAAAATTTTAATAGTTGTCAACAAAATTGTTGACATTAATAAGAATAAAAGACCACAATTCACTAGATAAATAAGATTTTTATAAAAAAAATGTAACAATGTAAAAATATAGACAACAAAAAACTTTTGAAAATATTTTAAAAATTACAACTGTTAGTAACATGGATCGTTGCCATTACCACGTTGCCTCGGCGGTGTATAAAAATAAGGTGGAGCAACAAAGTTTGGGTTTGGTGGATTTATCCCAATTGGGTTCGGCACAGGATTGTGCGGCCATGAGTACTCCGGGTACTGCGGTCTGGCCGTGACAACATAACTGTTATTAAGGTTTCCTAATGATGCTTGAGTCAGGACCTCAAACATGAGTCTCTCTGCATGAACCCGCTGTATAGGATCCAGTGTTGGGAGCTTCTCATTAGCGTAGTATGCAAAGCCAGTTATTTTTGGTTGGTCTTTTTCCGCCGTAAGCACTTTTTTGGCTATTTCAATCAATTCTGGAGTAGCCGAGGTGGGAGCCTTCCTTTTTCTGCCAGAAAATGTAAGCCGGCTCCGCACAGATGAGGATGGTGGTTCAACTACTTGTCGTCTTGGACCAACGCGATTGCTGTCTTCTTCAGTCGGAGGTGTGGAGACAGCCTCTTCTGTGTCCCGCATGAACAAAAAATGAATGTTAAATCACTAAGAAAAGAAATTTATCTTCACACTATAACACCTAATACAGCAAAAATGTGAAAACGGACTTGAAATGGATAGACCTCAACCATTGAGCTAGATAAATTATCAGTACATGAAGGGATTAATTCAGCCATTTTATCTACATTTCACAATTATATTTTTAATTTCAAGTCCACTTTGGCATGTACATTAAAATATGTTTTAATACAAAGGTACTTACATGTACGACAGGGTAGTCCGGCTGGATCACCGGGTCTGGTTCCAACATGGAAGTCGCTTGTCTGGGTACTTCTTGGTTCCTTGTGAAAGAAAACAGCTCAAAGTACCACAATTTGGGGACATAAACATCTTCGGCCCCGGCTCCAGACTTGGTAGAATTCTGTACTTTGTTTAATTCTTTCTTGTAAACTGTGTGGAGGGCCTGAATACGTTTTTTGACCGATGACTCATCCGCTGGTTCATCGGGATAACGGTTTTTGCACAGCTCAACCAATTTTTGGTACGCATCCTTCTTTTTTAGCCTGTTGCTGTAATCAGCCGACTTTATTTTCCACAGGCAAGGCATCGAGCGGTACATCTCAATGAATTCCCACAGAAATGCATGCTTATCGGCCATCTGTAATAAAAAAAGGATTATGTGAGAACGGCAGAATGGTTAAATAAAATGCTTACATAGCCTACAACATAGAACACAGCAGGGAACATAAAATGGTGGTTGTGGGCGCAGCAGGAGAAAACAATGGCAGACCAAACTAAAAATCATAGATGGACAACTACGGTAAAAACAGCAGGGATCATAAAATGGTGGTGGTGGGCGCAGCAGGAGAAAACAATGGCAGACCTAAATAAAAGTCATAGATGGACAACTACGGTAAAAACAGCAGGGATCATAAAATGGTGGTGGTGGGCGCAGCAGGAGAAAACAATGGCAGACCTAAATAAAAGTCATAGATGGACAACTACAGTAAAAACAGCAGGGATCATAAAATGGAGGTGGTGGGCGCGCCAGAACAAAACAATGGCAAACAAAAAAAAAAAACAATTGATGGATGACAACGGTTAACAACAGCTGGGATCTTAAAATGGATCTGTAAAATTAAATTTAAAAAAATTAAAAATTAAATGTGACAAAAAAAATACCTACCTTACAAGACTTGTTTGTGATCCTGAATAAAAAAAACCCGCGGGAAATGCAATAGCGCCACAAACTGGATCGCAGAAAAAAAATTATAAATAACGGCACAGACTGGATCGCAGCAAATGCACTAGAGGCACAGACTGGATCGCAGAAAAAAAAAAAGATCAATAATGGCACAGACTGGATTGCAGCAAACGCAATAGTGGCACAGACTGGATCGCAGTAGCTGCAAAGAAGGCTAGCAGGATGCACTGGAACAATGCTGGAGATTTGAATGAACCGCTTCTGCTCGAGAGCAATGGAAAGGAGAGCTAATACGTCGTCTTTTATGACGCGGTCATCCAATCACAAAGCGAGAGAGCTGTGACATAAACAATCATGACCACCAATCTGTGCTGAGGGGCGTGGAAAAGGTTGCGCTCAATCACGCCTATTGAGGTCGTGATCTTTAACAGTACATGCTGTGTGACACGTCCTAACGACCGCCGAAGTCGTTATACAGATCGCTGATCGCTGATGCGTCGTTGATGAGATATTCCTGTTTGGAAGCTACTAGCGACCATATAGCGATCACATCAACGATCTCGATAGCTTGTGTCGTTGTCGTGATCGCTAGTGCAATCGCTTAGTGTGGCAGTACCTTAAGTATAGAGTAACTGGGATCTTTAGTATTGTCAAGTTTGACAGTGTGGGTGTGTGTGCTGCCCAGCTGAAGTTATCAGCTCCCTTCTTCAGGCACGTGGAGAGCACTACACCCTACTAAAGCTTAATATACACAAAAAACCCACAGGCAAATGAGCCGATTGGTACAGTGCCAAAAGTCCCAAATAGGGAGAGAAAGACACCCGCTCCAATTAGACATGTGTGGCAGGAGAAAACAAAGGAGCAAATAGGTGAAAAATATAATCAATCTTTATTCAAGAGAATACATAATATAAAAAGTATCACAATCCATAATATAGAGAGACAGAACAGGGTAGAACCAGTGTATTCCTGTTTTGACCCAGGCTTTTGACTATTTTTCCGGATCTTTATTTTGTCTTTGACATGACCTCTTGACTCTGATCCTGCTTGGCAACATTTCTGGCCTCTGGACAGAAGCCTTTTCATGGTAGCCCTGTAGCTATGACAGCTATTGGACTATCATACTTTGTATCCTGTCTGAGGATACTGGCTCAAAAGGCTTCTTCAGACAGACTTGGCACAAGCATCTGGCAAACTCCAGAGAAATCCCAATACCTTTTAACTCCTGCACAGGGATCTGGTTTTACAATAGAACCCAGTTGAAGGCTGCTGTTATGGCTGAAATATATCACTTTGGTGCATTAGGAAGACGCTCACATGGCCACACAAAAAGACATAAATCCATTCACTGTTGCTCTAGCAGTGTGGGAAATGGTGCCTGTTACCTCAGATTTAAGGAGATCCAACTCAAACTCAATCCTCCGCGTATCATGGCGTTCAGCTCTCCTCAGGATAATAATAAGGATATTATATAAAGACTAACCTAGCAGAATACATAAGTTTGTTTTTCCATAATCCCATTTATCAGGTCTATAGAAATCAATGAACCATCTTTGTATAAACTCCCAGCCTCTTTTGACAATAAACATTCTAGAGTTTGCTTAGAATGTTTCCATAAATTCGGGACAGTCCAATACAATCCAGGAGACATAAAATGTGCAATATGGCAGTTATCTGTTTAATATAATAGGCAACTAATAAGATGAAGTAATTCTCTGTGTTAATCTGTTTTAGGATTATTTTAATGACCTACTGCTCTGCATAACTCAATACAATAAATTAGTGATTAATATGAAATCTCAAAGGGGGATGACATTATTTCCATTGATTAAGAAATTGTAGCTATAAGGCAATAGTTATCTAAGTCTTTATAATGTCTTCTTTATGTTTTTTATGCAGTGACAAATATGTGATATCAGAAGTGTTGCCATCAATCTTGGTATAATTCATTTATCTTGTTTTTTTGCTCTTCACGTGCAGAATATGTAATCAAACAAGTAGAAAAAAAACACATAGCAGACAAACAAACATTTTAAATACAATTCTAAAAGAAGCCCCAACCGCTCAGATGTTTCTTACCTCAAACAATGTAAACTTGTCTGGTCTACTGTAAATCCAATAAAATGCTCACTGATCATCGTCTTCCCAGGTTTGCAGCACTGCTCCAGTCCTCTTCTTACTCACGTGGCTGAAATTCCAACTCGCCGGATCACACTAGGGATAATGTGTGACCCACAAGTCGCTATTACAGTGTAAGTCAATGGAAACTCAGAAAGTGTGAATCAGGGTGTAATAACTCTTCCACGATGTTGTGTATTGGGGAGAGACAGATCCAGGCGCTTCAATTTCAACTGTAGATCCATTTGTATGATGCAGAGATAAGATTTGCCAGTGGAGTCTGGCCGTGGAACAAAACATAAGAATGCTTGACTGAGCTTCTCATTCCTGTGTATTGGGAATGAAGAAACCACCAAATATGGATTAATTAATAACAGAAAATACATAAAATGTTAAAAAATTGCCTTTATTTAAATGAGTGGCATACATTCAAACAAGAGTGTCCGCACTACAGAAATATCATGAAAAAATACTAAAATCATTACTATATAAAAAATATCCAGTATAAAAAAAATATATAAATTTATTATAGACCGCCAAACTGCCAGTATGAAAAAATCACTATATATGTATGGGCTAAATAAATATGTATAATAGTGTAATGTAAAAAATGACATTATAATCATTGGAAATGCAAGTGAGGGCAAATATTGAATAATAAGCACTCATGTACAGCACCATGGAATTAATGGCGCTATATAAATAAATAATAATAATAATAATAAGCACGTGAAAAAAGTGCAAAATGTGCAAAAATCAGTGCAAAAATATTGAATCCATTGCCAGTGAATAGACCATAAAAAGTTAATACAAAAAAATAGCCCCAGCAAGCATAGGATGAATATAATCATATACCTGGCATAGATAGCGATCAAGCTGTAGTGCAAGCACACCCTGACGCGCGTTTTGGATATAGATTCTTCGTCAGGGGGAAGGATCTATATACGATGCGTGACTTTCAAAAAATCTCAGCAAAAATGTTGTAGCAATACTGTAAGCACAACTGAAAACTGCTACACAGAAACAATATGCAAATGCTGCCTCAGAGGACCAACACACAACAGGTGAATCTTAGTTTCTCTTTATTTAATCCTTCCTCATTTGTTTCAATAAACGGTTCTTTGGTTTCCAAGTGGGTTTTTTTAAAGGCGTCTGCTTGCTATCTGGATTTAGGCTTGATTGCACCTGGCTATGTGTATTGTTTGCTGCCAACCCTGATGTGTGCCAGTTTTTTTATTTATAGACTTTATTTTCATTGTCTTTATTTTTTTACCAAAGTCAAATGCTGTTTTTCCATATCCTTGTAAATAGATGTTTTAAGATGAAGAACAACCAATCACTTAGACCAGTGTTTTTCAACTCCAGCTTTCTAGGCCCCCATCAAGTCGTGATTAGTGATGAGTGAATAGTGAAATATTCGGATTCGAGAAAATCATCACAAATAATTTCTAATATCCGTGTATTCATACTGAATAACGAATCTAATGCAATTCAATGGGAAAGCCAAATATTTTTCTGCTAGACCCAACAAACAGGTCTGGGGGCCTAAGAAAAAAGCTGAAGTGGATGGGAAAGAGTTAAAACTAAATGGGAACAGCATAAAGAAGATGCCTACATGCCTTTCTGACACACATATGGTATCTGGGAAGAATGTTGTCAGACTATTGCGCTGGTTTTTTTAAGGGAAAAATGCTGAGAAACATTACTTCCTTCATAACTACATGTACTGTATATAACACAAAATAACAAATAAAAAAAAAATTATAACTCCCCTTTAGCATATGCTCACATGGAGCTTTTTGGCTAGATTTTTTACTTTAACATTTGTGAGGGCTCTAACTCCTACATTTTGGAGGACCCTCCCTCATGCCAAATAGATAACAAGATAGTGGAATACAAATTCCGCATCACTTTACAATGCCAGCTAAAACATGCCCATTTGAATTTTGGGGTTCGCCCGCCACCACCACCACGTGCACCGCCATGTCATTATACAGCCCTTGCTTCACATTTTCAGAGGGCCAGCAGGTGTCATGAAACCTGTGTTTTGTGAGAGCCGCAGTTAATTTTGGCCACTGGATCCCAATGGAGCCACTGTCATAGCAGGTGAAGCCACAGTAAGGTGAATATACGTAATACAGGGGTTTGGGGAGCTGTATGCTCAATGTCAGTAAATTGGATTCTACCAGACACCAAAAGCATTAGAATTAAATTCTGAATACAGTGTATCCAAGCGAGGGTGTGTATTGTGGTCAGTCTGTCAGGCCTGAAACCCATGTTAGGAACATAAACAAGCTTCATTTTACTTTGAAGCAGCCTCCTCAAGGGAAAGAGACAGGAGTGCCATTGACCAATGTGCACAATCTACACATTTTCTATTGGTTTAATTAATAGAGTATCTTTATCTAGCAGGTGTGCGACTGGAGCAAAGCCTGCAGAGATATACAAAAGTGACTATTTATCTCTAATTTTTGTGAGTCTGCTGTTGCTGTGTGTAATAAAGCTGATATATTGAATTTGTACATAACACCTCTGTGAGGGTACTTGTCAAAAAAAAGCAGGACTTTTTTTCATAAGCATAAAACATTCAATATGAGAAAGGGTGACGTTAAGGGATGTGGATGTGATGGTGACCGCCAAGGCTGTGTTACAGATCAGAAGGTAACTGGATCTCATTCTAGCTTCCTGTCAAAATGTGGTCAGCGCGGTAGATCACTGACGAACCCAGACAATTGCAAGGATGTTGTGGGTTCTATGGCAGACAAGGGCTTCAGTGTGTTGACAAACATCACCACAATGTTTTCCACACAGGCCAGTCTCAGTAGCCAAGGGGCTGGGCCTCTGAATCCTCAACCTGGTCCTCCTTCCTCCCACCATCAAGAATCCTTGGAGACATATGACCTCAACTCTGACCACTGTGAGGAACTGTTTACATTCCCTTGTAATTTGTCAGGCCTCTCAATGTGCACCATTAAAGAGAGTCATGAGGAGATGGAATGCAGTGATGCCCAAACATTTGAGCCCCCACGACCAGGAGAAATTCACGTTGAGGAAGGTCAATTCATGTCTGAAGAGGTGGAGGATAATCATGGCGCAGAGTTGCTGTGAGGTCAGCCTAAAATCGCAACTCAGAAGGAGGATCAGATTGAGGAAATGGAAGATGACGTGGTCGATGATCAGGCCAATGATCCAACCTTGCACGGTAGCATGCCTAACTAGTACAGCAGTGTAGACAGGGATGGTGTTACGGTTGGCGGAACGCACTAAATGAAATATAGTGATAAAGTGCGTTTGCAACCCGGGTCCATCGTGCAGAGATGTTAAACTGCAGCTAAGGTGTACAATGGTGAACTAAGGTAGCGGGCACCTAGAACACACGGGGTTAAACGTCACCCTGTATGAAGAAAGCATGGGTCACCCTGTTCTGATGACTTCTCAGACAGGAGAGCACCGGCCAGGGAACCAACTCGGCACACTGCTGAGTGGTAGTAAAAACAAAGCTAACTAATTCGCACCACGGGGTGGCGCAAAACAAGAGAAAAAGCTCAACTGACCACAGAGCAGTACCAAAAGGTGTGTGCCAGAGCATGTGGATTGACTGTGCCTTGTAAACAGCCCGTGCTAAGCAGCACACGTGGCTGAGACAGGCGCTAGGTAAAGCCGAGTAAAAACCTGCCTCTCTAAGGAAAGCTAGACATACACACACGCCGACAGAGCGGCAGAGTCACGGCCCAAACACACGTGAAAACATGAGTGGTAGCGTATTCACTCACACACACAAACACAAATGATCTTAGTGTGCCGATGGGCATGCCAAAGATCCTTTTATATGAAAAAATAACCGTGTGCACAACCAAGAAGGTGCCAGAGTAGGTTCCCAAACCGTATCTAATAGAAAATGAACTCGGCACTCAACTTTAGTATAGTGAGAATAAAGATTTTTATTCACAGTAGTAACACGAAACGTTTCGGTCCTATATCATGGACCTTCATCAGTCACAGATACTACTGGGAAGGGGTTGATCCACATAGGGAAGAAAGAAAGGGCTGGATATAGCCTGTGTTGGTGGGGTGAGATGAGGAAGAGGACAATGCCTCTATTGCACTAGTAACCTGTTGTGAAGGAGTCCGGTAGTGAGGATAGGTCTCTGCATTGGACGCGGTGTCCACCGCTAGTCTGAGTGCCAATGCAGAGACCCCACCAACACAGGCTATATCCAGCCCTTTCTTTCTTCCCTATGTGGATCAACCCCCTTCCCAGTAGTATCTGTGACTGATGAAGGTCCATGATATAGGACCGAAACGTTTCGTGTTACTACTGTGAATAAAAATCTTTATTCTCACTATACTAAAGTTGAGTGCCGAGTTCATTTTCTAAAAGATCCTTTTATAGACTGTGCCTACGTCCAGTCAGACAGGACCTTGCTTGCTGGCAAATCTGGAGCCGGCAAAGGGCCTGAACAGCTGATGGCCGACCACCAATGAGAGGTCACCTCACGAGCATGCTCAGTAGAGTGAATCCTGGACTTAGTCTCAGGAAAGGCCGCTTGCCGCTGTCTATTGCTGGTTACCATAGCTGAACCTGGAGAGGCAGCGGTAACAATACGCACAGCCCGAGTCTGAACAAGACGCCGAGATGACGTCTCTGCTGAGCAGCATCTGCTGCAGTCGGAGCCGAATGGGAGACTGCAGGAGAAGACAAGGCTTGAGATCAACCCTGGGCAGGGGGAGAATCCCGACGCCTTACAGATGAATCTGTAGGACAAAAACAGGCAATAAGAGGTATTGGTTTGATAAGAGGGAGAACTCGGTCAACTTTTCCACAGAGCCATCCAACTCGGCTAGATAACAGGCCAAGGGTGTGTTGTTCCCCTTTATGGCAGTTTTTTTCTGAAATTGTTTCAGACAAAACAACTTTAATTTGCATCATCTTCCAAACAAAGCAGATGATGCAAATTAAAGAACAGGCAAAAACATTGCCAACCTGAGCACCACCAGCATGCAAAAGCACAAGGCACCCAAGCACCCCAGTAGGTGGGTGGAACACCTGGGTACAAAATCTTTGTCACGCTCATGCCCTGACTGGTGGGAGTGAGCCAGGGGGTTGTGGCCCCACTGTGCCACAAACCAGACTACCCTGGAAGGGGCGTGACTAGGACAGTTGCCTTGGTTTTCACTGGAGCCTCTGATGGTGTGGTCAGGCTTGTGTGGCAGGCAGCTGCCAGGTGCCACTCCAGAGTGGTGTCTAGTTGTGGCTGCTGATCCCACTTGGGGAGATGGTGGCACAGCTGAGACACCAGGCTGGCAGGCACAACTGAGACACAGGGCTGGCAGGCACGGCTGAGACACAGGGCTGGCAGGCATGGTTGAGACACAGGGCTGGTACACAGGGCTGGCTGGCATGGCTGAGACACAGGGTAGGTAGGCACGACTGAGACACAGGGTAAGTAGGCACGGCTGAGACACAGAGCAGGCAGGCACCAACTGGAAAGGCACAGGGACACGAAGTGATGTGTGGAATGGGTAGGGTCCTGTTCACACAGCAAATGCAGGTACTGGTACTGACTGGAAGGAATGGTGTATGGAGGAACAGGTAGAGACCTGTTCACACAGCAGGTGCAGATACTGGTAATGACTGGAAGGAATGGTGTAAGGAGAAACAGGTAGAGACCTGTTCACCCAGCAAGTACTGGTACTGACTGGAAGGAACGGTGTATGGAGGAACAGGTAGAGACCTGTTAACACAGCAGGTGCAGATACTGGTGCTGACTGGAAGGAATAGTGTAAGGAGAAACAGGTTTGGACCTGTTCACACAGGAAGAGAACCGCAAAGCTGCGTAGAAGGACTGCAGAGCAGCAAGAGGATCTGCAGCGGCAGGAGCGAAGCAAAGCAGAACCGCAAGGTATGCGGAGAGGAGCAGCAGCAAGAGGTTCTGCAGCTGCAGGAAAGAAGCAGAGCAAAACTGCAAGATATGCGGAGAGGAGCTGCAGCAAGAGATTTACGCAGCAGGAGCAAAGCAAAGTGGAACCGCAAGATATGCGGAGAGGAACCACAGCAAGAGATTTCTGTGGCAGCAGGAGCAAAGCAGAGTGGAACGGAGCAGAACTGCAGGAGTGCGGAGAAGAGGCAGAAAGTGGTTCAGAGAGAACACAAGGAAAGACACAGTAGGGAAAGAAATCACAGACGAGTAGACTAAGACAGAGGTAGGACAGAGTTCAGACAAGGAAATGACACGAGACAAGGTACAGGGTCAAAGACACAGGGACCAGGATATTCTGCCTCCTGGAGGGCGGCAAGGACAAGTACAAGACAAGGTCCGAAGCAATAGCAAAGAGACCAGGATATTCTGCCTCCTGGAGGGCGGACAGACAGGTACAAGGCAAAGCTAGGAGTGAAGCCTCCAAGATGGAGGAACAAAGAGCAAGATCTGGCAGCTCAGTAGCAGGACACTAACTGAGTTAACACATTGCAAAGGTCAGATCCACAGGGTGGAGCTGCCCTAAATACTAGAGGGCTCATGGTAATTGGTCAGGGACATATTAGACAGGTGCACTCTAAACATAAGAACTAGAGAGTTCTGGCACTGCCCCCCTATGCACACAGCTAGGAAACATGCACAGAACAGATAGAAAGCAAGAGGTACAGAGCATGGAGCTGGCAGCAGACAGAAATCAAAGCAAGACCCGGAGCAGGAGATGGGAGGCCATGCAGTGATGCCAGCAGGGTTGTTACAATATTTATAATCAATAACAGATCCATCCAGCAGCCGTCTAATCCTATTAAGGTGCAAGGAGAAATTCAGGATATCGTTTGTACCTACTGCTATGGGGATGTATAATAATTTCCTAAGGGTGGTGGAAAATAATGACTGATGGCTGGTGTACTAATGTCAATTAACATTGTCTTATATACACCTGAACTACACACTTATATTTATTATGTAATGTTGGTATACCTGTGCAAGATTTGTGTCCTAATATTTTATGTACTGCTGTTTGTATTGCTACTGTAATACTGTAATTTCCCCCCGGGATCAATAAAGTGTATCGTATCGTATCCAACAATTTTTTATATGCCAATCACAATATAATTAACTCGTCTGTTCAACCATTGATATAGTGAAGAGTGAACAGAAAAAGCACAATTTATCAAAAAATTATTTAAAAAATTCCATTTTATTAAACATAATCAAACATGAGATAAAATAAATAGTGAAACAAAAAAGGAAACCTCCGCTGTGGAACAAACTGCAGGCTATGGACTACTTTAACCCCTTCCTGACCCAGCCTATTTTGACCATAAAGACATAGCCATTTTTTGCAATTCTGACCAGTGTCCCTTTATGGGCTCATACTCACTGTAGACAAAAACGGACGATTGCAAGCTGATAAAAAATCGGATTGCAATCGGACCAATGTTATTCAATAGGTGACTTCTCATTTTTTCTCCGACGGATTTCAGCTGAGAAAAAAATCGCAGCAAGCTACGATTTGCAGCGATTTTGGCATGATAATCGCTAATTCAAGTCAATGGATGCGATAAAAAATCGGACAGCACTCGCACCATGCGAGTGCTGTCCGATTTATACACACCAGTGTCCTTTGAAAAGCCGGCAAATCATCCCCGGCTACTGTAAAATCACACTGTCAGCTCACAAAACACTAGATATATACACATATAATACATACTGTATATACAGTTATAAAAACCAGGGGAGGAGTCCCGAGGAGATAATTTGCATATTCCAGTGCCTTCTGGGATAAGTGAAGAGTCTCCGCGAGCTCAAGGAACACTGGATTTTGGCTGTTGCAGCTGAAAGGAGGACATCAGTAAACCAGGGGAGGAGTCCCGAGGAGATAATTTGCATATTCCCAGTGCCTTCTGGGATAAGTGAAGAGTCTCCGCGAGCTCAAGGAACACTGGATTTTGGCTGTTGCAGCTGAAAGGAGGACATCAGTAAACCAGGGGAGGAGTCCCGAGGAGATAATTTGCATATTCCCAGTGCCTTCTGGGATAAGTGAAGAGTCTCCGCGAGCTCAAGGAACACTGGATTTTGGCTGTTGCAGCTGAAAGGAGGACATCAGTAAACCAGGGGAGGAGTCCCGAGGAGATAATTTGCATATTCCCAGTGCCTTCTGGGATAAGTGAAGAGTCTCCGCGAGCTCAAGGAACACTGGATTTTGGCTGTTGCAGCTGAAAGGAGGACATCAGTAAACCAGGGGAGGAGTCCCGAGGAGATAATTTGCATATTCCCAGTGCCTTCTGGGATAAGTGAAGAGTCTCCGCGAGCTCAAGGAACACTGGATTTTGGCTGTTGCAGCTGAAAGGAGGACATCAGTAAACCAGGGGAGGAGTCCCGAGGAGATAGTTTGCATATTCCCAGTGCCTTCTGGGATAAGTGAAGAGTCTCCGCGAGCTCAAGGAACACTGGATTTTGGCTGTTGCAGCTGAAAGGAGGACATCAGTAAACCAGGGGAGGAGTCCCGAGGAGATAATTTGCATATTCCCAGTGCCTTCTGGGATAAGTGAAGAGTCTCCGCGAGCTCAAGGAACACTGGATTTTGGCTGTTGCAGCTGAAAGGAGGACATCAGTAAACCAGGGAGGAGTCCCGAGGAGATAATTTGCATATTCCCAGTGCCTTCTGGGATAAGTGAAGAGTCTCCGCGAGCTCAAGGAACACTGGATTTTGGCTGTTGCAGCTGAAAGGAGGACATCAGTAAACCAGGGGAGGAGTCCCGAGGAGATAATTTGCATATTCCCAGTGCCTTCTGGGATAAGTGAAGAGTCTCCGCGAGCTCAAGGAACACTGGATTTTGGCTGTTGCAGCTGAAAGGAGGACATCAGTAAACCAGGGGAGGAGTCCCGAGGAGATAGTTTGCATATTCCCAGTGCCTTCTGGGATAAGTGAAGAGTCTCCGCGAGCTCAAGGAACACTGGATTTTGGCTGTTGCAGCTGAAAGGAGGACATCAGTAAACCAGGGGAGGAGTCCCGAGGAGATAATTTGCATATTCCCAGTGCCTTCTGGGATAAGTGAAGAGTCTCCGCGAGCTCAAGGAACACTGGATTTTGGCTGTTGCAGCTGAAAGGAGGACATCAGTAAACCAGGGGAGGAGTCCCGAGGAGATAATTTGCATATTCCCAGTGCCTTCTGGGATAAGTGAAGAGTCTCCGCGAGCTCAAGGAACACTGGATTTTGGCTGTTGCAGCTGAAAGGAGGACATCAGTAAACCAGGGGAGGAGTCCCGAGGAGATAATTTGCATATTCCCAGTGCCTTCTGGGATAAGTGAAGAGTCTCCGCGAGCTCAAGGAACACTGAGTTTTGGCTTATATTTCACCGCTTGATTATCTCTTGAACAATAAGAACATGGAAGAGGCTAGGAGCCATGTGGTGAGCTGCATTTCTTGCTACATGTTCATAGACTTACCAGTGGAAAAGCCAAACTTCACATGCCAAAAATGCAAGCTTGTGTCCCTGTTGGAGGAAAAGTTGCAATATCTGGAAGAGAGGTTATCTACATTGAAGACCATTAAGGAAGGTGAAGAGTTCTTAGACAGAGCAGAATTATCTCTTCATGGTACAGAAAGAGAAGAAATTCGAAGTGCAACTGAAGAAACAGAGGAATGGAAGCATGTGACCCAGAGAAGCAGGAGGATCAGGAGGCAGTCCGCACCAATTCTGCTCAGGAACCAATACCAGGCTCTTACACAGGAGAACGATGAAGAAATACATCAGGATAAGACTTTGCCCACAAACAACCTTGTACGCCCTCAGAGTCCTCCTGAATGGAGAAAGAAAACTGTTGTGAAGAAGAAACGGAGAGTTGTTGTCATGGGCGATTCCCTGTTGAGAGGAACAGAGGCCGCTATCTGCAGACCGGATATAACCTCAAGAGAAATGTGCTGTCTTCCAGGTGCAAAAATTAAAGATGTGTCTGACAGGATATCAGGACTCTTCAGACCTAAAGATGACTACCCATTCCTGCTAATACATGTGGGGACAAATGACACCGCTAGAAACGACCTGGAAACAATCTGCAGTGACTTTGAAAACTTAGGTAAGAAAGTGAAAGAACTGGAGAGCGCAGGTGGTCTTCTCTTCCATCCTCCCAGTGGATGGCCATGGAACAAGGAGGTGGAATAAGATTCTGCAGGTGAACAACTGGCTACGTCGATGGTGCCGTCAGCAAGGATTTGGATTTCTGGATCACGGAGTGAATTACCTATACGATGGACTACTTGCTAGAGATGGGGTGCACCTTACGAAGACTGGAAAACATGTATTTGGAAGTCGCCTTGCTACACTCATCAGGAGAGCTTTAAACTAGAACAATGTGGGAAGGGAAGCAAAACGCCAGCAAAAGCCATACACTTGACAAATACTATTGAGATTTCTGCTATTAGAAGTGAAGGGGAAGAACAAAGACAAAAAAATTTACATAATAAAAATATTGAAGGAAGAGAAACCAATCACAAACTAAAGTGTTTCTATACGAATGCACAAAGCATGGGCAACAAACAAGGAGAACTGGAGCTACTAACGCAGGAGAAGAAATATGATGTCATTGGAATCACTGAGACTTGGTGGGACGATACACATGAATGGAATACAAGGCTAGAAGGATACAACTTATTTGCAAGAAACAGACTTGATAAACGAGGAGGAGGTGTTGCATTGTATGTTAGAAAAGCGTATATCTGCACAGAGATTGACGCTTCAAAGACTGGGAGTTCTGTGGAAACTGTTTGGGTAAGAATACAAGGACAGAACAATGGAAAGGACACCATTGTAGGCATTTACTATAAGGCCGCCTGTGCAAGCTGAAGATATGGATGAACTCTTTATGCATCAAATGGCCAAGTTCTCCAAAAAATATGACATAGTGGTCATGGGAGATTTCAACTATCCAGACATTTGTTGGGAATCTCTCTCTGTCAAAACTAACAGGTCCAGGAAATTCTTATCCTCTCTTGCTGACAACTTTATCTTCCAAAAGGTAATGGAGAAAACAAGGGGATCTGCTACCTTGGATCTAATCCTCATAAACAGGGAGGAAATGGTGGAGGAGGTAAGAGTGGCTGGGACTCTAGGAGGTAGTGACCATGCTATTTTAGAATTTTGGATAACAAGAGGAGGAAGACCTGTGAAGACTCAGACGTCAAGGTTAGATTTCAGAAAGGCAGATTTTAAGGAACTCAGAAAGAGAATTGGAGGGATCCAATGGCTGGATATCCTTAAGGACAAAAATGTCCAGGAAGGATGGAAAATCTTGAAAAATGAGATTCTCAAAGCACAATCGTTAACAATTCCGAAAAGAGGGAAGAATGGGAAGCATTTAAGGAAACCAGGATGGATGAACATAGAACTTAAACACATGCTAAAAAGGAAGAAAGAAATGTTTATCAAATGGAAAGAGGGAGACATATCTAAAGAAGAATATAATGCCGTCTGCAGAACCTGCAGGGCACAAATCAGATTATCTAAAGCTGACAATGAATTAAGGCTTGCAAGTGACGTCAAAAGCAACAAAAAAGGATTTTGGGGATACGTCAAAAGTAAAAGAAAAGTCAAAGATGCTATAGGATTTTTACAGGATGAAAATGATGAAATGGTAAGTCAGGATGTTGAGAAGGCTGAACTTTTAAATTCCTATTTTGCATCTGTTTTCTCTCAGAAAGGAAATGTAACATCAACTGATCTTCACTGTCCTATTAAAGGAATAGAAGAATCCAGGATATCTATAAACAGAAAGACAGTGAGGAAACACTTAGCTAACATAAATGAATTCAAGTCTCCAGGTCCAGATGAATTACACCCCAGGGTTCTGAAGGAGATAGCAGAAGAAATTCTTGAACCACTGTCCATAATCTTTGAAAATTCTTGGAGAACAGGAGAAGTCCCAGAAGACTGGAGAAGAGCAAATGTTGTTCCTATCTTCAAAAAGGGGAAGAAGGTGGACCCAGGGAACTACAGGCCGGTGAGTCTGACTTCTATACCAGGAAAGATCTTTGAACAAATTATTAAAGAACATGTATGCAAGTACCTGGATAAGAATGAAGTGATTAAACAGAGTCAGCATGGGTTTGTAACTAATAAGTCATGTCAGACTAACTTAATTTCCTTCTATGACAGAATCACTGACTGGGTGGATCAGGGAAATGCTGTAGATATAGTATATCTTGACTTCAGCAAAGCATTTGACAAAGTATCTCACACAATCCTTATTGAAAAAATGACTAAGTATGGAATGGACAAGGCAACTGTTAGGTGGATTCATAACTGGCTTAGTGATCGGACCCAAAGAGTGGTTGTAAATGGCTGCACATCCAGTTGGAAGAATGTCTCAAGTGGGGTACCACAAGGCTCTGTTTTGGGCCCTGTATTGTTCAACATCTTTATCAATGATTTAGATGAAGGAATTGAGGGTAAACTGATCAAATTTGCTGATGACACAAAGCTAGGAGGGGTAGCTAATACTAGAGAAGAGAGAGAGAGGATTCAAAAAGATATACATAAACTGGAGCAGTGGGCAGCAACTAACAGAATGGATTTTAACAGGGAAAAATGCAAAGTACTACATCTGGGCAATAAAAATGAAAAAAGCATATACAAAATGGGAGGAATAGGGCTAAGTAACAGCACATGTGAAAAAGACTTGGGTATACTAATTGATCACAGACTTAACATGAGTCAACAGTGTGATGCAGCAGCAAAAAAGGCAAATGCAATTCTAGGATGTATCAACAGAAGCATACAGTCTAGATCACGTGAGGTCATTATTGCCCTCTACTCCTCTTTGGTCAGACCTCATCTGGAATACTGTGTCCAGTTTTGGGCACCACATTTTAAAAAAGACATCAACAAACTGAAGCAAGTTCAGAGAAGAGCCACCAGAATGGTGACCGGTCTGCAAATCATGTCCTATGAGGAACGGTTGCAGGATTTGGGAATGTTTAGCTTGCAAAAAAGAAGACTGAGAGGAGACTTAATAGCTGTCTACAAATATCTCAAGGGCTGTCACATTGTAGAAGGATCATCTTTATTCTCATTTGCACAAGGAAAGACTAGAAGCAATGGGATGAAACTGAATGGGAGGAGACACAGATTAGATATTAGAAAAAACTTTTTGACAGTTAGGGTGATCAATGAGTGGAACAGGCTGCCACAAGAGGTGGTGAGTTCTCCTTCAATGGAAGTCTTCAAACAGAGGCTGGATAGACATCTGTCTGGGATGATTTAGAGAATCCTGCTTTGAGCAGGGGGTTGGACCAGAAGGCCCAGGAGGTCCCTTCCAACTCTACCATTCTATGATTCTATGAAAAAGTTTGGGCACCCCTATTAATCTTAAGCTTAATGTTTTATAAAAATTGGTGTTTTTGCAACAGCTATTTCAATTTGATATATCTAATAACTGTTGGACACAGTAATGTTTCTGCCTTGAAATGAGGTTTATTGTACTAACAGAAAATGTGCAATCTGCATCCAAACAAAATTTGACAGGTGCATAAGTATGGGCACCTCACCAGAAAAGTGACATTAATATTTAGTAGATCCTCCTTTTGCAAAAATAACAGCCTCTAGTCGCTTCCTGTAGCTTTTAATGAGTTCCTGGATCCTGGATGAAGGTATTTTTGACCATTCCTCTTTACAAAACAATTCCAGTTCAGTTAAGTTTGATGGTCGCCGATCATGGACAGCCCTCTTCAAATGATCCCACAGATGTTCAATGATATTGAGGTCTGGGTACTGGGATGGCCATTCCAGAACATTGTAATTGTTCCTCTGCATGAATGCCTGAGTAGATTTGGAGCGGTGTTTTGGATCATTGCCTTGCTGAAAGATCCATCCCCTGCGTAACTTCAACTTTGTCACTGATTCTTGAACATTATTGTCAAGAATCTGCTGATGCTGAGTGGAATCCATGCGTCCCTCAACTTTAACAAGATTCCCAGTGCCGGCATTGGCCACACAGCCCCAAAGCATGATGGAACCTCCACCAAATTTTACTGTGGGTAGCAAGTGTTTTTCTTGGAATGCTGTGTTTTTTTGATGCCATGCATAACGCCTTTTTGTATGACCAAACAACTCAATCTTGGTTTCATCAGTCCACAGGACCTTCTTCCAAAAAGAAATTGGCTTCTCCAAATGAGCTTTTGCATACCTCAGCCAACTCTGTTTGTGGTGTGCTTGCAGAAATGGCTTCTTTCGCATCACTCTCCCATACAGCTTCTCCTTGTGCAAAGTGCGTTGTATAGTTGACCGATGCACAGTGACACCATTTGCAGCAAGTTAATGCTGCAGCTCGCTGGAGGTGGTCTGAGGATTGTCCTTGACTGATCTCACCATTCTTCTTCTCTGCCTTTCTGATGTTTTTCTTGGCCTGCCACTTCTGGCCTTAACAAGAACTGTCCCTGTGTTCTTCCAATTCCTTACTATGTTCCTCACAGTGGAAACTGACAGGTTAAATCTCTGAGACAGCTTTTTGTATCCTTCCCCTGAACAACTATGTTGAATAATCTTTGTTTTCAGATCATTTGACAGTTGTTTTGAGGAGCCCATGATGCCACTCTTCAGAGGAGATTCAAACAGGAGAACAACTTGCAAGTGGCCACTTTAAGTAGCTTTTCTCATGATTGCATACACCTGGCTATGAAGTTCAAAGCTCAATGAGGTTACAAAACCAAAAAAAGTGCTTCAGTAACTCAGTAAAAAGTAGGTAGGAGTATTTAAAACAAGAAAATGATAAGGGTGCCCATACTTATGCACCTGTCAAATTTTGTTTGAATGCAGATTGCACATGTTCTGCTAGTACAATAAACCTCATTTCAAGGCAGAAACATTACTGTGTCCAATAGTTATTAGATATATCAAACTGAAATAGCTGTTGCAAAAACACCAATTTTTATAAAACATTAAGCTTAAGATTAATAGGGGTGCCCAAACTTTTTCATATAACTGTATATATATATACATGTCATTGTGACACATATATACATATTTATAGTTCATACACTTCTACATAGTCTAATAGCCATTAATTAAATTGCCGGCTTTTGTGAAATGACAGACCTGACATGAAATGACACATGGTTTACATACAGTTAACCATGTCATTTCATGTAGTTTGATATATGGTTTTCACTAACAATGACATGAGTGTATAAACATCTGCCCCCAGCCACCCCAGAAAAGGCAAATCTATAATTAGATTCGCCCTTTCTGGCACTTAGCCCGTCTATTCCCATTGCCCTGTAGCGGTGGTGAATGGGTTAATAATGGGTTAAAGCCACCTTGCTATTGGAAGGTGACTTTAAGTCAGGTTAATAATTGAGAGTTGTCAATTAGACAACTCTCAATTATTAATCCTATTGTATGAAATAAAAATAAAACACACACACTTTAATTAAAAATCATTTTAATGAAATAATCACACAGTTTTTGACCATCTTTTCTTTTACAGGTTAGCCTGTCTCCCTCTTAGTGAGGTTGGACTGAGTTCTGTTAGAAAATTAAATGGGATTAGAAGATGTTGGAGAGGTGACACTAAACTACATATGTGTTATGTGGTGTGATGCATGTACTTACGGTCTGAGATCCAGAATAGGAGCCAGAAAAGAAAGGCGGTCAAAATATACGTATTTTCTTTTTGTGTGGGGCTGCAGACCCGCTACTGGACCTCTGCTGCCGTTCCCGCCGGTACTGATCAAGGATGCTTCTCCATCTTCTCTTAACATCATCCACTGCAATGCGACATATAATGTAAGAAATTACCTAGCTGCACAATTCCAAATTGTTCTATATACATGTCATATAGTCATGGGGGCCTAGTCGGATGTGACTATCCTAACATTTTGGCTCCTAAAAAAAACAAAACACTATTTTAGGGGAAATCATATCTATAACTACGTTCTGACCGTGAAGAAGTTTGCAGATAAATCAAGTAACTTACTGATTCGCTGCTGCTCCTCGCGTGGGCTGTCACCAAAGTGGGGAAACATCTGCCCAAAGATGCGCCTCCATGCCGCCTCTTTCCTTGCGCGGTCTGCATAATGTGCATCTCGTTGGTTCCAAATTTCGGGCCTCTCCTGCACCAACACAATCAACATCTCGACATTGATGAGCGTTGACATCATGGCCGACTCCGTGGAGGCATTCTTCCGGAATGTCTGGCGCTCTTTTTGAGCTAATTTGCATGTGTCAGCTTCCTGATGCATGTGTTGCACCATTTCCTGTGAGCTGCAGAAGTCTTGCGTATTTCTCGCAAGTCACACATCTGGTCTGTGTGTAATCCATTGTTTTCTCGCACCCATAGACTTTCATTGGCGTACAACGGGCATAATACGCTGACAATCGCAGCATGCTGCGGGTGTCTCGCACCGTAACATACAGCCAAGAAAAATGCGCATGATCAGAGCTGCCCCATAGAGAAATATTGGTCCGTGTGTAATGCGTGGTTTTCTCGCCTCTCACTCGTCCGTATTCCTCCTTAGTGTGACGCCGGCTTTAATCCCTGTTTTATTCATCCTATTTTCTCAGATATATTACTTTGACAGATTTTATACTTTTCTTGCACTTGTAGAATTGAATGTAGATTTTTATGGCATAAGTGAATTATAATGCAACAGGAGATCTGAATCCACTGTGTTTTTAATGTTTTTTGCTCTAAGCTAAACTAAAGGTTGAGATCTTAGTTACTGTAATTTGAGATGTGCCATCTATATATCCAAGAGACTCTTGATTTTAACACATGAAATCCATAGATTGCCAGCTGTGAAGTAGTATAATTAGTATCAGCTTTAGGCCAGAGTCACACTAGAGAGGAATACGGACGAGTGCTATGCGATAAAGCATCGCATAGCACTCGGACTGCTGTTAATCTACGGGGCAGCTCCCATCACCGTTTTTTTTCTCGGCTGTATTATATGTGCGAGTGAAATCGCAGCATGCTTTGATTTGCAGCATATATCGGCTGAGACTCGCCAATGCAAGTCTATGAGTGTGAGAAAAAATCGCACACCACACGGACCATCCGTGTGGCTTTCGAGAAATACGCACCGGTGTTCTTTGAAAAGCCGGCAATTCATATGTGGCTACAGTAAAATCACACTGACATGTTATAATAGAAAAGATACAATAGAAATATACACATAGAATACACACATATATATATATATATATATATATATATATATATACACATAGATGTCAGTGACACATATATATATATATATATATATATATATATATACAGTACAGACCAAAAGTTTGGACACACCTCATTCAAAGATTTGTCTGTATTTTCATGACTATTAAAATTGTACATTCACACTGAAGGCATCAAAACTATGAATTAACACATGTGGAATTATATACTTAACAAAAAAGTGTGAAACAACTGAAAATATGTCTTATATTCTAGGTTCTTCAAAGTAGCCACCTTTTGCTTTGATTACTGCTTTGCACACTCTTGGCATTCTCTTGATGAGTTTCAAGAGGTAGTCACCGGAAATGGTCTTCCAACAGTCATGAAGGAGTTCCCAGAGATGCTTAGCACTTGTTGGCCCTTTTGCCTTCATTCTACGGTCCAGCTCACCCCAAACCATCTCGATTGGGTTCAGGTCTGGTGACTGTGGAGGCCAGGTCATCTGGCGTAGCACCCCATCATTCTTCTTCTTGGTCAAATAGCCCTTACACAGCCTGGAGGTGTGTTTGGGGTCATTGTCCTGTTGAAAAATAAATGATGGTCCAACTAAATGCAAACCGGATGGAATAGCATGCCTTTGCAAGATGCTGTGGTAGCCATGCTGGTTCAGTATGTCTTCAATTTTGAATAAATCCCCAACAGTGTCACCAGCAAAGCACCCCCACACCATCACACCTCCTCCACCATGCTTCACGGTGGGAGCCAGGCATGTAGAGTCCATCCGTTCACCTTTTCTGCGTCGCACAAAGACACGGTGGTTGGAACCAAAGATTGTACTCATCAGACCAAAGCACAGATTTCCACTGGTCTAATGTCCATTCCTTGTGTTCTTTAGCCCAAACAAGTCTCTTCTGCTTGTTGCTGTAGCGCCCGCGTCCCTGCCTGCTGCCAGACAGGGACGTCGCTCTCCTCACCTGCGCTCAGCGTCCTCAGTGCTCCCAACCCCCTCTGCGCCTATGGCGTCCTCCTTCCGCCCTGCTGGTCCCGCGCGCTCCTTCCCTGCTACTGGCCTTAGGGCGCGCGCCCGCACCCTCCCCCGCTCTTAAAGGAGCCGCGCGCATTTTCCAAATCAGTCTCCAGCCAATGCTGGAGGACTCCACCCTATATTAAGGGCTTCCTCCTTAATGTAGGTGCCCGAGCAATGTTGTTCCTGTGCAGTCTAACTCTGTTTCAGCCATCAGCTCCTGATTCCAGTTACCTGCCTGTTACCTGTCGGCTTGCCTGTCTGCCATCCGTCTGCAGTTCCATCCATAGGTTCGGACGTCATCTGCAGAGATCCCCAGCTCTTGCCTGCTCACCTAGGAGCGATCATCTGCCATCCGACTGCAGCTCCATCCGGAAGTTCGTACATCATCTGCAGAGATCCCCGGCTCTTGCCTGCTCACCTGGGAGCGATCATCTGCCATCCGACTGCAGCTCCATCCGGAAGTTCGTACATCATCTGCAGAGATCCCCGGCTCTTGCCTGCTCACCTGGGAGTGATCATCTGCCATCCGACTGCAGCTCCATCCGGAAGTTCGGACATCATCTGCAGAGATCCCCGGCTCTTGCCTGCTCACCTGGGAGCGATCATCTGCCATCCGACTGCAGCCTACCTGGAGGCTCCACCATATCAGGTCGTATATACCTGCCTGTCTAGAGACTGTCTAGTCACTTGCCATGACAACCTGCCTGCCCAGAGACTGCCTGATCACTTGCCGTGACAACCTGCCTGTCCCAGAGACTGCCTGGTCACTTGCCGTGACAACCTGCCTGCCCAGAGACTGCCTGGTCACTTGCCGTGACAACCTGCCTGTCCCAGAGACTGCCTGGTCACTTGCCGTGACAACCTGCCTGCCCAGAAACTGCCTGGTCACTTGCCGTGACAACCTGCCTGCCCAGAGACTGCCTGGTCACTTGCCGTGACAACCTGCCTGTCCCAGAGACTGCCTGGTCACTTGCCGTGACAACCTGCCTACCCAGAGACTTCCTTGGTCACTTGCTGTGACAAACCTGCCTGTCCAGAAACTACCTATATCTCCTACCGTGAATCCCTGCCCTTTTCCTAGGTGCCACCCGCTCTCTTACAAGTAAAATCTCTTGTATAATAAAGCTTTGTGGTTCCACCAACCTGACCTGTCTCGTCAGTAGTTCCACCCACCAGACCCGTTACAGTTTGCTCGGGCCATGGAACCCGGTGGCACCCAAACCCCTTCACTCCCGGAACTGTGTCATGAGCTGTCTCGCCAGAGGTCTCAACAGGAGACCATCCTGGGTCACCTGCGGAACGTCAAATCCCGTCTGGACACTCTGAAATCATCACTTGCAACCATCACTGGAGCCATGACTCATAATCCGTCAGTCCCGCTGATTCCCAATTCCGTGGTTTCCATTCCCGGACCCCGACTGTCAGCTCCTCCTAGGTTTGGAGGCGATCCTGCTCTGGCTCGGGGTTTCATTAATCTGTGCACCCTGCATTTTGAACTCCTGGCACACCAGTTTAACTCTGACCGGGCCAAAATTGCCTTCATCATGTCCCATCTCACCGGAGAAGCCCTGGCCTGGCTTAATCCTCTCTGGGAGAGAGAGGATCCTCTGGTATCTGACCTGCCTGCTTTTCTCTCGGCCTTCCGGAAGGTATTCGACGAACCTGGACGGAAGACTTCCTCTGCATCATCTCTGCTGCGTCTCCGTCAGGAGAGTCTCACCGTTGGTCAATATGCCATACGGTTCCGGACTTTAGCCTCAGAACTAGCTTGGGACAATGAAGCTCTAATTTCGGTCTTCTGGGAGGGTCTGTCCGGCCGTATTAAAGACGAACTTGCCGGTCGAGACGTTCCAACCTCTTTAGATGATTTAATTAATCTTGCCAATCGAATTGATCTACGGTTCCAGGAACGAGCCAAAGAGATCACCCGTAAAAAAGAATTTTCCCATCTTGCACCCTCGTGTCAGAGATCTATAACCTCTTCCGTTTCTCCTCAGGTGCACACTGCTGAGCCTATGCAGGTCGACCAGACCAAGATGGTCAAAGCCCGTCAGGACTCACGCCGTGCCGAGAAAAGTTGCTTCTACTGCGGCAGTAAGGAGCACTGGATCCAAACCTGTCCGGAGAAGTCGGGAAAACGCCTGTGTCTAGGTTCGCTCGGAGAGGTCAATCTAGACAAAAATAAATCCTCTTCATCCCTGCTGCTGTCGGTTTCAATTCTGATCGGTAAGAACCGCCACTTCGAAATGGCCCAACTTGATTCTGGAGCAGCTGGGAATCTCGTGTCACAGGCTCTAGTTGAGAAGTATCACATTCCCACCAAACCTCTTGTTGAACCTGTATCTGTTGCTGCTGTGGATGGGGGCCTCCTACCTCGTCCCATCCGACTTATCACCGAAGTCATAACCCTGCAGGTGGGAATGTTGCATTCTGAGAGCATCTCATTTCATGTTCTGCCTGGACTCTCTCATGCTTTCTTACTAGGTCTGCCTTGGCTCCAAAAACATGCACCTGTGCTCGACTGGCAGAATGGAGAGGTTCTTCGCTGGGGACAGGACTGTCATAAAACGTGTCTGGTGCCTGTCCATCCCGTCCGTTCTTCTCCTACACCTGCTAATCTACCAGGACTCCCGATTCCATATTGGTCATTTGCTGATGTCTTCAATAAAAAGGAAGCAGAGACATTACCCCCGCATAGACCATATGATTGCCCGATTGACCTGTTACCCGGTACTACGCCTCCCCGTGGGCGTATTTACCCGTTGTCTGCTGCTGAGACCAGGTCGATGTCCGAATATATCGAGGAGAACTTAGCAAAGGGATTCATCCGGAAATCTACCTCCCCAGCGGGAGCAGGTTTCTTTTTCGTTAAAAAGAAAGACGGATCTCTCCGTCCCTGTATTGACTACAGAGGCCTAAATTCGATCACGGTGAAGAATAAGTACCCTCTTCCGCTCATTCCAGAACTGTTTGATCGTCTTAGAGGGGCTAGAGTCTTCACCAAACTAGATCTTCGTGGAGCATACAACCTGGTTCGTATCCGTCGAGGAGATGAATGGAAGACGGCATTCAACACCCGGGACGGCCACTACGAGTACTTGGTGATGCCCTTTGGTCTCTGTAATGCTCCAGCAGTCTTTCAGGAGTTGGTCAACGACATCTTCCGGGACCTCCTCTATTCCTGCGTTGTGGTGTACCTTGACGACATCTTGGTCTTCTCTCCGGATCTTCAGTCTCACCGGAGGGATGTTCGTCAGGTTCTGCTCAGGCTCAGGCAGAATCACCTCTTCGCCAAATATGAGAAGTGCCTCTTTGAGCAGACATCGCTTCCGTTTCTGGGCTACATCATTTCTCAGACAGGCCTACGAATGGATCCGGAAAAATTGTCTGCCATCGAGAAGTGGCCCCGACCAGAGGGGTTGAAGGCCATTCAGCGGTTCCTGGGATTCGCTAACTATTACCGTCTCTTCATACCGCACTTCTCTTCCAGGACTGCTCCAATCTCAGCGCTCACTCGCAAGGATGCTAACCCCAAACAGTGGACGACCGAAGCAGAGGAGGCCTTCCTTTCTCTGAAACAGGCCTTCTCTTCCGCTCCAGTGCTGCATCGCCCGGATGGCAACAAGCAGTTCTTCCTGGAGGTGGACGCTTCCTCAGCTGGAGCCGGAGCGGTTCTTACCCAAAAATCGCCATCCGGGAGAATGGTATCCTGCGGTTTCTTCTCCAAACTCTTCTCCTCCTCCGAGCGCAACTACTCCATAGGAGATCGAGAGTTATTGGCCATTAAGTTGGCATTGGAGGAGTGGCGTTACCTACTCGAAGGGGCTCTTCATCCGGTAATCATTTACACGGACCACAAGAATCTGGCATATCTCCAGCATGCCCAGAGACTTAACCCTCGCCAAGCCCGGTGGTCCTTGTTTTTTGCCCGCTTCGATTTTCTTTTGCATTTTCGCCCAGCTGACAAAAACGTCAAGGCGGATGCCTTGTCTCGGTCCTTCCTGGTGTCGGATCTCGAAGATGAGCCTAAACATATCATCGATCCCGCCAGAGTGATGCAGGTGGCTCCCGTGAGTCTAAATCGTCTCCCTCCTGGTAAGACGTTCGTATCAGAAACCGATCGGAAGAGAATCCTACATTGGGGTCACTCGTCTAAACTCGCTGGCCACGCTGGTCAAAAAAAGACCCTCCAACTCATTACCCGGCATTATTGGTGGCCTACCCTGTACAAAGACGTAATAGACTTTGTTTCTGCCTGTGTTTCCTGTGCCCGCAACAAAGTTCCGAGACACCTGCCTACCGGCCGTCTTCTTCCGCTCCCTGTACCCGCTGCCCCCTGGCAGCATATAGCCATGGACTTCATAACAGATCTGCCCGTCTCTGCCGGTTGTACGGTCATTTGGGTGGTCGCTGACCGCTTTTCCAAGATGGCTCACTTCATTCCTCTGCCAGGTCTTCCGTCTGCACCCGAGTTGGCTAAAGACTTTATCCGCCACATCTTCCGTCTTCATGGTCTGCCTCGTCACATTGTGTCGGATCGTGGGGTTCAGTTCACCTCACGTTTCTGGAGAGCCACTTGTAAGTTGCTAGACGTCACCCTGGATTTTTCCTCCGCTTACCACCCACAGTCCAATGGACAAGTTGAACGAATAAATCAGAATTTGACCAGTTATCTTCGACACTTCGTTAATGCCCACCATTCTGACTGGGTGGAGCTCCTGCCTTGGGCCGAATTCTCCTACAATAATCATGAGAGCGAATCTTCCACCAAGTCTCCGTTTTTTGTAGTCTTCGGTCAGCACCCTCGGATCCCTGTCCCTGTTTCCATCTCTGTGGACAATCCAGCTGCGGAATCTCTGGTTAGAGAATTCTCCTCCATCTGGGAGAGTACCCGGTCCGCACTCATTCAGTCATCCGAGCGCATGAAAAGACATGCTGACAAAAAACGTCTGGATCCTCCTCAATTCCGTCCTGGGGACAAAGTCTGGCTTTCGTCCAAATATGTTCGACTCAAAATTCCGTCCTACAAGTTAGGTCCTCGGTTCATCGGTCCTTTTGAGATCATCAGTCAGATCAACCCGGTGTCCTATAAATTGAAACTCCCGGCCAATTTGAGAATTCCTAATTCTTTTCATGTATCTCTCCTCAAACCTGTGGTTCTTAACTCTTTTTTTAAGTCTACAGGTACACCTCCTGCTCCAGTGTCTGCTGATGATGAATTTGAGGTAGAGAACATTCTGGCCACAAAAAGGGTAGGAAGAAAGACTTATTTTTTGGTGGATTGGAAGGGGTTTGGTCCTGAGGAGAACCTGGGAACCTCGGGAGAACATCCATGCCCCTCTTATCCTAGCTAAATTTCTTTCTGGCCTAAAGAAGGGGGGCCTAGAGGGGGGGTACTGTAGCGCCCGCGTCCCTGCCTGCTGCCAGACAGGGACGTCGCTCTCCTCACCTGCGCTCAGCGTCCTCAGTGCTCCCAACCCCCTCTGCGCCTATGGCGTCCTTCTTCCGCCCTGCTGGTCCCGCGCGCTCCTTCCCTGCTACTGGCCTTAGGGCGCGCGCCCGCACCCTCCCCCGCTCTTAAAGGAGCCGCGCGCATTTTCCAAATCAGTCTCCAGCCAATGCTGGAGGACTCCACCCTATATTAAGGGCTTCCTCCTTAATGTAGGTGCCCGAGCAATGTTGTTCCTGTGCAGTCTAACTCTGTTTCAGCCATCAGCTCCTGATTCAGTTACCTGCCTGTTACCTGTCGGCTTGCCTGTCTGCCATCCGTCTGCAGTTCCATCCAGAGGTTCGGACGTCATCTGCAGAGATCCCCAGCTCTTGCCTGCTCACCTAGGAGCGATCATCTGCCATCCGACTGCAGCTCCATCCGGAAGTTCGTACATCATCTGCAGAGATCCCCGGCTCTTGCCTGCTCACCTGGGAGCGATCATCTGCCATCCGACTGCAGCTCCATCCGGAAGTTCGTACATCATCTGCAGAGATCCCCGGCTCTTGCCTGCTCACCTGGGAGCGATCATCTGCCATCCGACTGCAGCTCCATCCGGAAGTTCGGACATCATCTGCAGAGATCCCCGGCTCTTGCCTGCTCACCTGGGAGCGATCATCTGCCATCCGACTGCAGCCTACCTGGAGGCTCCACCATATCAGGTCGTATATACCTGCCTGTCTAGAGACTGTCTAGTCACTTGCCATGACAACCTGCCTGCCCAGAGACTGCCTGATCACTTGCCGTGACAACCTGCCTGTCCCAGACACTGCCTGGTCACTTGCCGTGACAACCTGCCTGCCCAGAGACTGCCTGGTCACTTGCCGTGACAACCTGCCTGTCCCAGAGACTGCCTGGTCACTTGCCGTGACAACCTGCCTGCCCAGAAACTGCCTGGTCACTTGCCGTGACAACCTGCCTGCCCAGAGACTGCCTGGTCACTTGCCGTGACAACCTGCCTGTCCCAGAGACTGCCTGGTCACTTGCCGTGACAACCTGCCTGCCCAGAGACTTCCTTGGTCACTTGCTGTGACAAACCTGCCTGTCCAGAAACTACCTATATCTCCTACCGTGAATCCCTGCCCTTTTCCTAGGTGCCACCCGCTCTCTTACAAGTAAAATCTCTTGTATAATAAAGCTTTGTGGTTCCACCAACCTGACCTGTCTCGTCAGTAGTTCCACCCACCAGACCCGTTACAGTTGCCTGTTCTTAGCAGTGGTTTCCTAGCAGCTATTTTACCTTGAAGGCCTGCTGTACAAAGTCTCCTCTTAACAGTTGTTGTAGAGATGTGTCTGCTGCTAGAACTCTGCGTGGCATTGACCTGGTCTCTAATCTGAGCTGCTGTAAACCTGCGATATCTGAGGCTGGTGACTCCGATAAACATCCTCAGAAGCAGAGGTGACTCTTGGTCTTCCTTTCCTGGGGCGGTCCTCATGTGAGCCAGTTTCTTTGTAGCGCTTGATGGTTTTTGCAACTGCACTTGGGGACACTTTCAAAGTTTTCCCAATTTTTCGGACTGACTGACCTTCATTTCTTGAAGTAATGATGGCCACTCATTTTTCTTTACTTAGCTGCTTTTTTCTTGCCATAATACACATTCTAACAGTCAGTAGGACTATCAGCTGGGTATCCACCAGACTTCTGCACAACACAAATACATACAAAATACACCCCATGTAGTGCTCCATAAAGATCATGATGGGCCCCAATAGATGCTGCATATTAAAATATGCCCCATATAATGCTCCATAAAGGTTGATGATGTCCCCATAAGATGCTCCATATTAAAATATGCCCCATATAATGCACTGTAAAGGTTGATGATGGCCCCATAAGTTGCTGCATATTAAAATATGCCCCATATAATGCTCCATAAAGGTTGATGATGGCCCCATAAGATACTCCATATTAAAATATGCCCCATATAATGCTCAATAAAGGTTGATGATGGCCCCATAAGATGCTCCATATTAAAATATGCCCCATATAATGCTCCATAAAGGTTAATGATGACCCTATAAGATGCTTCATATTAAAATGTGCCCCATATAATTCTCCATAAAGGTTGATGATGGCCCCACAAGATGCTCCATATTAAAATATGCCCCATATAATTCTGCTGCTGCCATTAAAAAAAAAAATGACATACTCACCTCTCGTCGCTGGGGGCCATGTGCCGGTGTCCTGAGCGGGCGGGGCATCTGCATGCTATGGGGGCCAGGTGCCGGTGTTGCCGCTGGCTCATGCCCCCAGCACTTGCGATATTCACCTGTCCCCATTCCACTGCCGTGCGCTGCTGAGTCGCCCGCCAGGGCCTGTGGGGTACTCGGCACCAAGCCCGTTCACTTCTATGGGGAATGTCACGGCGACACAGCTCGGTCCGTGGCCCTGGGCGCTCACTCAAAAAGGGGATATTTACAGGGGATTAAAGTATTTGTAGGATGTTCGTGACGCCACCTGTGGTACCTGGTCAGGGTGACCAGCGCTGCTGTGTAGATCTGCTGAGGGGTTGTTACTGGGCAGCAAGGTGTTAAGTCTTCCACAGGCAAGACTGGGTCCCTCAGGGTAAACGGGGTGTAGGGGTGCAGGATGGAGGAGAGGAGTTCAGCCGCAGGAGTAATAAGGCAGACACACACACGAAAGTCTATTTCTGTACCTTTACTGATGGAATGGCAGGCACGTCCCGGGGTGCTGGCAGGGTGACGGATGCACATCCAGTTCTTCCCACTGAGTAGGTGTAGGGCCTCCGTACTCCTGTAGTGTGAGTTTCTGACCTGTATGAAACGAGGCCTAACTCTGTCTTCAACTTTACACGCCCGGCTGACTTTGTGGTAGGGCCCTTTCTTGGATAGAACAGTGTCTCTAATGGTTGGCCGACCAGACTCCTGTCTTCCTGACCCCAGTTACGTATCAACACTCGTGGGCCCCTGCGACCTGTAGTCTCCGGTATCTCCTACTAGTCGTGTAGATTCTAGCAAGCTCGGACCCGGTGTCCGGTTATTCAGAGTAGAGGAAAGCTATCAATGCTGTTTCAACCTTCGTTACTCTCTTCTTACTCCACTCACCTTTCGTCCTACTCCGACCTTTAACATAAGCACACTAGCAGTAGATGGCTGATTCTTCTCTCTCTTCACCGCTCTCAAAACGTCGGCATGCTTGCTCACTGAAACTGCACTCAGTTGACTCAGTTCTGACTAGGCTGGAGTGGCTATCTTTTCACTGGTACTAGCCTCCACACGTTGAACTAAGCTCAAAGCTGCAGTCTTCAGGTTCTTTCAATATCTGCTGTTCTCTTTCCCTCCTTCTTTCTAAGCTCTGTCTGAAGCGGCTATCAGAATTCACCGTCTGACCTGCACCTGGCTTTGCAGACTCACTGATCTGTGCTCGCCCCTAGAGCTAACTCTCCACTCTCCAAGAGAACTAACAACTTATCACTTCTGTGTAGAATCGCCAACTACACTGAACTCTGCTCTAGTCTATGAGGTGACACTGCAGGCTGCAGCCCTCTGACTAGACTGTCTCTGAGAGAACTAATCTCATCCGAGATCTGATCTAATCTGAGCTCTCTGCTGTGACTTCACCATCCTATATACTCTGAAAGGGCTCCCTCTGGTGGCTCTAGGGCAGCGGTTCTCAACCTGTGGGTCGCGACCCCGGCGGGGGTCGCTTAAAGCCATCGGAAAATACATATTTCCGATGGCCTTAGCCCAGTGGCGTAGCAGGGGCGTAGCGTGGGCGGGCGTAGGGCAGGCGTAGCGTGGGCGGGCGGGGGGCGGAGTCACAGTGCAGCGGCCCGGGACCCTCCGGAGCTGAGCGGCGGGTCGGTGAGTCCACTGTGCGGGGCTAGGGGGACCCAGCCTGAGCAGGTGGCGCTATACTTACCTCTCCCCGTGCCTCCGTAGCTCCGGGCTCCAGGGGGCGCCTGCAGGGAGCCCGCGCTTCCTGTCACAGCAGCGCCGCTGGATGACGTCATCATTCAGCGGCCGGCTGTGGCAGAGAGGTGAGATGTGAGGTGTATGTGTCTGTGTGTATCAGTGTGTGTGTGTCTGCCTGCGTGTGTGTATGTGAGAGAATGCTGCGGTGCTGTCTGTGTGTGGTGCTGTATGTGTGATGGTGATGGGGAGGCAGTGATGGTGGTGAGGAGGCAATGATGATGATGGATGGGGAGCCAATGATGATGGGCAGGCAAAGATTATGATGATGGGCAGGCAATGATGATGGGCAGGCAATGATGATGATGATGATGATGGGGAGACAATGATGATGATGGGGAGCCAATGATGATGGGCAGGCAATAATGATAATTATGGGAAGGAAATGATGAGTGGCAGGCAAAGATGATGATGATGGGGAGGTAATGATGATGGGCAGGCAATGATGATGATGATGGGGAGACAATGAGATGATAGGGAGCCAATGATGATGGGCAGACAATAATGATGATGATGGGGAGGCAATGATGATGGGCAGGCAAAGATGATGATGATGATGGGGAGACAATGATGATGGGCAGGCAATGATGATCATGATGATGGGGAGGCAATGATGATGATGGGGAGCCAATGATGATGAGCAGGAAATGATCATGATGATGGGGAGCCAATGATGATGGGCAGGCAATGATGATGATAATGATGGGGAGGCGATGATGATGGGGAGCCAATGATGATGGGCAGGCAATGATGATGATGATGGGGAGCCAATGATGATGGGCAGGCAATGATGATGATGGGGAGCCAATGATGATGGGCAGGCAATGATGATGATGATGATGGGGAGGCGATGATGATGGGGAGCCAATGATGATGGGCAGACAATGATGATAATGATGGGGAGGCAATGATGATGATGATGGGGAGGAAATGATGATGGGGAAGCGATGATGATGATGGGGAGGCAATGATGATGATAATGGGGAGTCTTTCCACAGTGCCCTTTCCTGAGCCGTAACAGTGCAGAACGCAGCACAGTGCAGAGGAGAGCTCCATATTTTGTATGGAGCATTATATGGGGACCAGTATTCTTTATGGAGCATTATATTTGGCCCATAATACTGTATGGAGGACTATGTGGAGCCCATAATATTGTATGGAGGACTGTAATTATTTTTTGGTTTGGGGTCACCGCAACATGAGGAACTGTATTGCGGTGTCACGGCATTAGAAAGGTTGAGAACCACTGCTCTAGGGATTGGTGAAGATGTGTGAATGAATATCAGGTCTCTTGTGGTGGTTACCTTCAGTGCATCCCTCCGAGAAGTAAGATGCCAGGCACAGCTGGGCTCTACACTGCTCTGTCTTCCGACTCTCTGAAGTGACTGTGCAGGCAGATGGTGCGCACTAAGCATGGCATCGTGCCCTCTATCTATTCCTCTATATCTATTCTATCTATTCTATTATAACTTATTCTATTCTATATTGTTCGCGGCAGATCATTTGCCGGCTTTTAACTATCTATCTATCTATATCTATCTATCTATTATATTATATATATATAGATATATGTTTTGCAGAATATTTGGTTTTAAAACGATGTGTACAGTTGTGTATTATAATGCGATTTTAACATGAGCTTTTAGACACAGAGAACTGCTGTATGTAAAAGCTAATGTTAAAATCGCATTGCATACGGATGTCATATGGATACTATATGCAAGGAAATCGCATCATCGCATTGCAAACGGATTACATATGGATCACCTTACGGAGAACATTGGTGCGATTCTCGGCTGTCAAAATCGGACCGATTTTTTATACCTTGAGTGTGACTCCGGCCTTAGGCTGACAACTGATAACAACAGGTTATAGTGCCAGGTTGTGGGGCAGAACTCATAGGTGATGCAACAGTTGTGACATGCAGTGATCAGTCAGAAATGGTACATAGGCAGAGGTCAGTGTAAGAAACAAAATAGAAGACATAGTGAAATACACAAGATGTGATAGTAAAAAGAGGAGACAGGAAAAGACATCTTAGCAGAGTACTGGTACCAAATGGACCTTGTTGTTTGTGGCCAAAGTTGTGGTCTGTTTCTTTATTAATTCCAAGTGTCTATTTTATTGCAGTCTTTCATCATCATTTAGTTGCAATCTTTCTTTCATGTCTTTGGGGATTTGATCCTTTTACCTGTTGCTGTGTGTTTGTTTACACTGTCTAATGAACTATTACATTTTTTTCCCTGTCCAAATGCTCTTGGTTCCAATTGTCTTTGGTCTCCCTTTTTTGATTTACTCCTCTTCATGTATTTTCATTTTCTCATTTTGGTCTGCCCTATCACATTCTGGGTTGGATTTTATATGTTCACACTCCTGTACTTCTTTGCTGGCTATACCTCTAGATGGACTTGGGTTTAAGAGTTCCAACCCTTCAGCTAAGAGGTTTAACTTGCATGGTAAACACCAGTTGAATTCATCAAGCGAGTCTGTTTGTTTTCTTTCCCAGTTCCTCTTCCTTTCACCTCTTTAGGTTTCTTGGAGGTTATACTTGTTCCATTAACTTTTGGCTCTGCTTAGCTTTCCTGCTCTACCATATATGAATTTTAATTTTCTCACCCTTAGTTTTTGTATCTTCCTGCTCACTTTTCTCTCGTCTAGTTGACAGTGTGTTGCGGCCTCCCCTCTGGTTCCTCAAGAGATACAAGAAACCCCTCAAAGACCTTATAGGGAGCCAAGTCCAAGGTGGTTTTGAGTTGTGTGGCTAGGGTCTTTTTAGCCTGCACAGAGACCAGTTGGGTGTGGGTGCGATGTCTCACTATAGTAGAGAGACCCATATAATGCTCCATTAAGAATAATGGACCCCAAATAATGCTCCATATAGAATAATGGACCCCATATAATGGTTCATACATATTAATGGACCCCATATAATGCTTAATACAGAATAATGGGCCTCAAATAATGTTCCATACAGAATAATGGACCCCATATAATGCTCTGTACAGAATCGACCCAATGCCCAATATAATTCTCCATACAGACTGGGCCCCATTTAATGCTACATATAGAATGGGCCTCATATAATGATCTATACATAAAAAATAAATAATCAAATACTCACCTCTCCTCATTATTTGTTTGCTGCCGCTCTGGTCTCTTTCATGTCTTCTGACCCTGTGCACTGCTCAGTGCAGAGGGCACGCTGAAGTGATGTCACTGTGCCCTCTGCCCTGAGATGTCACACCTACTAACACACATGGACCACACTCTAAATAACCTTAAGCCCCAGCTGGGACTTCTGTTTCTCTGCTTATCTATCTCTACCCATGGTACTTCTCAAGTGAGGTTTGACAAAGACCCAGAGTATGAAACGTTACCTCGTTATTTTGATACCTTACTTTTTCCTGTGGTGAACTTCTATTGTATACAAATTAAACTCAAATGTATTTTATTTGCATACATAGCAAGACTCTTTAAGTGCAGCTGTTTTTTTCTTTTTGGTTATGATTTCAGCCTGCACCTAAAATCTCTACAGAGTGCGCATCATTTATCCTCTTATTAATTACAGTAGGAGCAGGAGCGGTGAATGGGAGTATTCATCAGCCACTCCTGCGCTGAAAATAAATAATTAAAAAAAAAATGGTATGGGTTCCCCTGTATTTTTGCTAACCAGCCAGGCAAAACTCACAGCTGGGGGCTGCAACCCTCAGCTGTCAGCTTCAGCAAGGCTAGTTATCAAGAATTATTATTATTATTTATTTATATAGCGCCATTAATTCCATGGTGCTGTACATGAGAGGGGTTACATACAAAGTTATAGATATCGTTTACAGTAAACAAATTTACAATGACAGACTGGTACAGAGGGGAGAGGACCCTGTCCTTGCGGACTTACATTCTACGGGATAATGGGGAAGAAACAGAAGGTCGGGGGTGCGGCAGCTCTGGTGGTGGCGAGGCGGCAGCTCTGGTGGTGGCGGCAGCTCTGGTAGTGGTGGCGGCGAGGCGGAAGCTCTGGTGGTGGCAGCGAGGCGGCAGCTCGGGTGGTGGCAGCGAGGCGGAAGCTCGGGTTGTGGCGGCGAGGCGGAATGGTTATTGCAGGCTGTAGGCTTTCCTGAAGAGATGGGTTTTCAGGTTCCGTTTGAAGGATCCAAGGGTGGTAGATAATCGTACATGTTGAGGCGTGGAATTCCAGAGGATGGGGGATATTCGGGAGAAATCTTGGAGGCGGTTGTGTGAGGAACGAATAAGTGTGGAGGATAGTAGGAGGTCTTGGGAGGATCGACGATTACGTGAAGGAAGATATTGGGAGATTAGTTCAGAGATATAGGGAGGAGACAGGTTGTGGACGGCTTTGTAAGTCAGTGTTAGTAGTTTGAACTGGATTCATTGGGGAATTGGGAGCCAGTGGAGGGATTTGCAGAGGGGAGAAGCAGGGGAGTAGCGAGGGGAGAGGAGGATTAGTCGGGCAGCAGAGTTGAGGACAGACTGGAGTGGTGCAAGAGAGTTGACTGGGAGGCCACAGAGGAGGATGTTGCAGTAATCGAGGCGGGAGATGATGAGGGCATGCACAAGAGTTTTAGTAGATTGAGGGCTGAGGAAGGGACGGATTCTGGAAATGTTTTTAAGTTGGAGGCGACAGGAGGTGGAAAGAGTTTGGATGTGTGGTTTGAAGGACAGGGCAAAGTCGAGAGTTACTCCGAGGCAGCGGATTTCAGGTGCAGGAGAGATCGTGATGCCATTTACCATAATAGATAGATCGGGTAGGGAAGATACATGAGATGGAGGAAAGATGATGAGTTCGGTTTTGTCCACATTGAGTTTTAGGAAGCGAGAGGTGAAGAAGGAGGATATGGCTGATAGACACTCCGGGATTCTGGACAGCAGAGAGGTGACATCTGGGCCAGAGAGGTAGATCTGAGTGTCGTCCGCATACAGGTGGTACTGGAAGCCATGTGACTTTATGAGTTGTCCTAGGCCAAGGGTATAGATGGAAAAAAGTAGGGGCCCCAGGACAGAGCCTTGAGGGACTCCAACAGAGAGAGGGCGGGATGAGGAGGTAGTGTGGGAGTGGGAGACGCTAAATGTGCGGTCAGAAAGGTAAGAGGCTATCCAGGACAGGGCAAGGTCTTTGATGCCAAGGGAAGAAAGAATCTGTAGCAGTAGGCAGTGGTTGACTGTGTCAAAGGCAGATAACAGGTCAAGGAAGAGGAGGGTGGAGAACTGTCTGTTAGCTTTAGCTGTGAGTAAGTCATTAGTAATTTTGGTCAGGGCAGTTTCAGTGGAGTGGTGGGGGCGGAAGCCAGATTGGAGGTTGTCAAGGAGAGAGTTAGATGAGAGGTGGGAGGAAAGTTGAGAGTGGACATGCTGCTCAAGGAGTTTGGAAGCAAACGGGAGCAATGATATTGGGCGATAGCTGGGCATAGCAGTTGGGTCAAGGTTTGTTTTTTTGAGGATGGGTGTGATGGTGGCATGTTTGAAGGCAGAGGGAAAGGTACCAGAAGATAGCGATAGGTTGAAGAGATGGGTTAGGGCTGGGATGAGCGTGTTAGTGAGGTTGGGGAGCAGGTGGGAAGGGATGGGGTCAAGTGCACAGGTGGTGAGGTGTGATTTGAAAAGGAGGTGAGTAAGCTCTCCTTCAGTGATGTTGGAGAGGGAGGTTAGTAGGGAAGGACAGAGGTCTGGTATATGGAGTGGTTGGGGTGGTGGAACAGTAAAGGTTTGCCTTGTTTGGTCAAGAATAAAGGGGACTCCACACTGTTTTTTCAATTATTTAAATAATTAATTTAAAAAATGGCGTGGGGTCCCCCATTTTTGATAACCAGCCTTACTAAAGCAGACAGCTGTGGGCTGGTATTCTCAGGCTGGTAAGGGGCCATGGATAATGCCCCCACCAGCCTAAAAAAGAGCAGCCTGCAACTGCCCAGAAAAGGCACATCTATTAGATACGACAATTCTGGTGCTTTGCCTGGCTCCTCCCACTTGCCCTGTAACGGCGGTTAATGTCACCTTTGTATTGACACCCCCATTGCTAACCCCATAGTCACATTGTAAGAAAACACAGACACCCAGAAAAAGTCCTTTAATTGAAAGAATGACACAGACTCCTTTAATAATTTTAATTAAACCATACTTACAACCTCATCTAATTCCACTGATTCCCTCGATCTACTGTAATAAAACTAAAATAATAAAATAACAATATACCATACCTGTTTGCAGGGTCGGACTGGCCCACCGGAGAACCAGAGAATTCTCCGGTTGGCCCAGGCACTGACACCTGCTGGCATACAGGGCCAGCAGCTGCCTAGGGCCCCCTCTGCTTCAGGGGCCCCCAGCCAGTGGCGTGTCGCTAATAGCAGTATACCATGCAGCTGCTATGGGGGCCCCCAGTGCCAGCGGAGCAGCAGAGGGTGACAGGAGGCAGAAGCTGGCTGCTGCGGCTAAAGCCTGTCCCTGCTGCTAAAGAGAAATGAATATTCAATCTTCCCCATGCCCCCATGCGTGTGGAGAGGATCTGAATATTAATTTCACTATAATAGCAGGCAGTGTTAGCTTCAGGCTGTGGTTAACACTGCCCACTTTCAGGGCCGGAAGACCAGTAAGTCGGGGGTCCCGGTGCCAGCGCCGCCCCCATTGCGCACTGCATACAACTGTATCGGCATCATAGATGCCAATAAAGTTGAAAGCAATAATGGAGCAGAGAGCGTCACATGACGCTCCCTCTCCCATCATTCCACTCTGCCACTGACACAGCCGGTGTGCGATAACGTCACTTCATTGCATACCTGCTGTGTGCCGGGCAAACGGCAGCGCAGCCTCTGCCATCTTATCAGAGCCGGAATCAGCGTGAGAGCGAGGAGGAGAGATGAGTATTGTGCTTGTGCTGTGTATATATATACTGTATATATCAGTGTGTCCTAGTTACATTATACCCTATGGGGGAGTTGCATTATAAACTGAGAGGGACAGCATTATACATATATTATGAGGGGCAGCATTAAAACCTATGAGGGGCAACATTATACCCTATGAGGAGCAGCAGTATACCTATGAAGGGCAGCATTATACCCTATGAAGAGGCAGCATTATACCCTATGATGGGGCAGCATTATACCCTATGAGGAGGCAGCATTATACCCTATGAGGGGCAGCATTATACCCTATGAAGGGGCAGCATTATACCCTATGAGGGGGCCACATTATATCCTATGAGGGGGTGCATTATGCCCAATGAGGTGGTGCATTATACCCTATGAGGGGGGGTGCATTATACCCTATTACGGGGGCATTATACCCTATGAGAGGGCAGCATTATACCCTATGAGGGGGCAGCATTATGCTATATGAGGGGGCTACATTATATTCTATGAGGGGGCTACATTATATTCTATGAGGGGGCTACATTATATTTTATGAGGAGGCTACATTATATTCTATGAGGTGGCTACATTATACTATATGAAGGGGCTACATTATATTCTATGAGGGTGCTACATTAAGCTATACGAGGGGGCTATATTTTACTATATGAGGGGGCTACATTATATTCTATTAGGGGGGCTACCGCAACTCCTGCTACATATTTTAGACGTGTACTAACTTATATTATACCAGGTTATTAGCGTGTTTTACAGCACAATTGGTGGTCTTGTATTTATTTCTATGTAGCTACATAGTGGGCCCCAAGAATGATTATTCTCTGGTGGACCCAAGGTGATCCAGTCCGACGCTGCCTGTCCATCGGACTGGAGCACCTTGGGCCCACCAGGGAAAATCACGACGTTCCTAGCAGCGTGAGAGTTTTTCTCATGGTGCTAACGGGATCTCACCGAGGTCAGCGCAGTTAAGCCTGGCTGGGAACGCAGCCTCAGTGACATCACCGCTAGTCACTGATGCTGCACTCACAGACGCTCAGTCACCAGTGGTTCTCAGCCTGGACTGTCGCATCTTGGCACTGTCCAGGTTGTAAACTGTTTATTCCCCAGACATGGATTATGACGTGGGACAGAACAATGGATAGGTATGGTATATTGTTGTTTTTTCCTGCTCTCTCTGTTATTAGCGGCTGCAGGTGTCGGATGATAGGAGCAGTTGTCCCATATGCTGACACCCAGTGACCGAAGGTGAACTTTATACCTTCAATCACAGCTGAGCGCTCACGCTGTCTTTTGGCAGCGTGGGAACCTCGGCTCTCTTTCCGGCAGGGATGATTTCACAGCTGATCAGAAGCGGTATTTGCTGCTCTGTCGTACACATGACAGTGCGACAAACACCCGGTGTTCGGGCACGCGAACCCGAACAGTAACACGAACTTCCTGGTGAAGTCTGTGTCCGTGCGCGAACAGTAGGTGTTCGGTACGGATGCCGAACTTTACTGTTCCGGTTCGCCGATCTCTAATTATATTGATAATGTGCCATCTTACTAGGATGTTTCGCTCAATATAATATACAGCAATCAACATTTTGTAAAGGGAAGTAAATATTATTGTTTGGAAACTAAAGTGACATTTTATTGTGATATTCTTTTGTTTGATGTTTAACAAGGCACCATGGCAATAAGTGTAATTTAGATTTCACTTATATATGTAGATAAAACGAATGAACTCATACATCACTGTCTCACATTCCTCTGTCATTATCAGTTAATTATATTCAGATAAAATTCTTTCAAGTATTTTGCATTACATACCACTTAGTGAGTAATAGCTTACATTATATATCCATTAGTGAAACCCATTTATTGCCATTCTCCAGCTATAAAAAATATGTTAGAATAAACACAACAAACTGTTTAAACCTTTCAATAAAAATGTTCAAATTCTTTTTATGTAAAAAATGTATATTTACAAGTGCTTGGATGCAACAGCGCAGACAGTGAGGAAACAGTGGTGCTTAACAATTAACTATTTATTTCAAGGATAAAAGTGAACAATAACAATGCAGTACAATATGGCTCAATCAGAACACAGTAATGCATTTTATCAGGGTATCTATACTGCAATATTTACAGTCATGGCCAAAAGTGTTCGCACCCTTGAAATTGTTCCGGAAAATGAAGTATTTCTCGCAGAAAAGTATTGCAATCAAACGTTTTGTTATAACATGTTTCTTTCATTTCTGTGTATTGGAAAAATTAAAAAAAATGGCAAATTGGACATAATTTTACACAAAACCCCTAAATGAGCCTGACAAAATTGTTGGCACCTGTTCAAAATTGTGGGTAAACTGCTTTGAATCAAACATGTAATGCTAGTTTAACTCTTTTCTGACATCGGATGTAATATTCCGTCCATGTGCCCTGGGCCTACTTGACCATGGACAGAATATTACATCCGACCGATCGCCCACACATACGGGGGTTGTGCGGGTGATCGCCACCAGGTGTCAGCTGAATCTGGCAGCTGACACCCGGCACTAAGTGCCAGGAGCAGTCTCAGACTGTTCCCAGAACTTTATACCCCGAAATGCTGCAATCGAACATGATCGCAGCATTCCGGAAGCCGGCAGAGGGCTGACAGACCCTCTGCCTTTGGATCGGATATCTCTCAGCACAGGCTCGGACTGGCACATAGGGTAACAAGGAGATCCCCCTGTGGGTCCCTGTGCAGCGTTGGGCACCCAACCTCACTGTATGGGCAATACTTGGCATAATTCACTTGATTCTCTCTGTACAGCAAAAAACAGCTGATCATTCATTAACCCCTTAATGTCCACTGACGTGCAGAGTCCGTCATGGCAAGGTGCCAGTTCCGGCACCAGGACGGACTCTGCACGTCATGGCTTTGATCTACCACTGCGTGTAAACACGCAGTGGTAGATCAGTGCCGACAGCTGTCACAGACAGCTGACAGGCACGGCAAGACCTTTGCCGTCAGTCCCCGCACCCACAGCGCTGTGATTGGTCAGTCAATCTGACTGACCAAACACAGCAGCGATCGCGCAGGAGAAGCTGAAATTTCAGCTTCCCCAGCGCGATCAGTGCAGGAGCCGGCGCTGCAGTGGCCAGGCTTCCTGCACTGACAGCCAGGAGCGGAGCCCCCACCGCCCCTGGCTGTTAACCCCTGACTGCTGCGATCGAGCGCGATCGCAGAGCTCAGGGGGGGAGGCAGAGGGTCGGGAGCTCCCTCTGCCTCAGACCAGCGTCCCAGCGATGTAATCGCAGGGCCAGATCTCTGCCTTGATGACCCGGGGTTGTCATGACAACCTCCGGGTCATTTAGCTACGGGAAGCTGCTGCGATCATGTCACAGCAGCTTCCACTATAGTTGCAATGCATTGCAATGCCAGAGCATTGCAATGCATTGTAACTGCAATCAAAAGTAAAAAAGTGAAAGTCCCATAAAGGGACAAGTTGAAAAAAATAATTTTTTTAAAAAAATTGTAAAAAAAATATTAAAAAATAATTTAAAAAAATCCCCTAAAAAATACACATTTTTATGTAATAAAAAAAATAAAAAACAAAAAAAATACACATGTTAGGTATCGCCACGTCCGTAAAAATCCCATCTATAAAAGCGTAACCCTAGTTAACCCCTTCAGTGAAAGCCGTAAAAAAAAAACACAAAAAAGTAGTAAATTATACTTTTTCCAAGCGGTATCATTATACTGCTTGGAAAAAGTGCAATAACACGCGATCAAAAAGTCAGATATAAATAATCATGGTACCGCTGAAAACGTCATCTTGTCCCGCAAAAAACAAGCCGCTATATAGCATCATCAGCGAAAAAATAAAAAAGTTATAGCTCGCGGAATAAACTGATGCAAAAATAATTATTTTTTCTATAAAATTCTTTATTGTGTAAAAAATGCCAAAACATAAAAAAAATATATAAATGAGGTATCGCTGTAATCGTAGTGACCCGAAGAATAAAGCTGCTTTATCAATTTTACCACACGTGGAACGGGGGAAAAAAAATTAAAAAAAAAGCCAATTCCTGAAATGCTGGTTTTTGTTCATTCTGCTTCCACAAAAATCGGAATAGGAAGCGATCAAAAAACGTTATGTGCCCGAATATGGTACCAATAAATACGTCAGCTCGTCCCGCAAAAAATAATCCCACAGATAACTCTGTCGGCCGAAATATGGAAAAATTATAGCTCTCAAAATACGGCGATGCAAAAAATTCTTACAAAAAATTATTCCAAAAAAAAGCATCTTTTAGAGTGTGACAGAAGCTAAACATGAAAAAAGGGTGTAAATCTGGTATCGCTGTAATCGCACCGATCCGAGGAATAAAGTCGCCTAATCACTAATATCGCACGAGGAACGGCGTAAAAAAGAAAACCAATTCTTCACCTTTGGTAGATTTGTTCATTGTGCCTCCCAAAGATCGCAGTAAGGCGATCACAGTGGTTCCCCCCCGCATATGGGGTATCAGCGTACTCAGGACAAAATGCACAATAGCTTTTGGGGTCCTATTTCTCCTGTTACCCTTATAAAAATAAAAATTTGGGGGCAAAAAGGTCATTTTTGTGGAAAAAAATATGATTTTTTTTATTTTCACGGCTCTACGTTATAAACTTCTGTGAAGCCCTTGGGGGTTCAAAGTGCTGACCACACATCTAGATAAGTTCCTTGGGGGGGTCTAGTTTGCAAAATGGGGTCATTTGTGGGGGGTTTCTACTGTTTAGGCACATCAGGGGCTCTCCAAGCGCGACATGACACCCGCAGACCATTCCATCAAAGTCTGCATTTAAAAACGGTGCTCCTTCCCTTCCGATCTCTGCCATGCGTCAAAATAGTGGTTCCCCCCCACATATGGGATATCAGCGTACTCAGGACAAATTGCACAATAGCTTTTGGGGTCCTATTTCTCCTGTTACCATTATAAAAATAAAAATTTGGGGCAAAAAGATTATTTTTGTGGAAAAAAATATGATTTTTTTTATTTTCACGGCTCTACGTTATAAACTTCTGTGAAGCACTTGGGGGTTCAAAGTGCTCACCACACATCTAGAAAAGTTCCTTGGGGGGTCTAGTTTCCAAAATGGAGTCACTTGTGGGGGGTTTCTACTGTTTAGGCACATCAGGGGCTATCCAAACGTGACATGACACCCACAGACCATTCCATCAAAGTCTGCATTTGAAAAAGGCGCTACTTCCCTTTCGAGCTCTGCCATGCGTCAAAATAGTGGTTCCCCCCCACATATGGGATATCAGCGTACTCAGGACAAATTGCACAATAGCTTTTGGGGTCCTATTTCTCCTGTTACCATTATAAAAATAAAAATTTGGGGCAAAAAGATTATTTTTGTGGAAAAAAATATGATTTTTTTATTTTCACGGCTCTACGTTATAAACTTCTGTGAAGCACTTGGGGGTTAAAAGTGCTCACCACACATCTAGAAAAGTTCCTTGGGGGGTCTAGTTTCCAAAATGGAGTCACTTGTGGGGGGTTTCTACTGTTTAGGCACATCAGGGCTATCCAAACGTGACATGGACACCCACAGACCATTCCATCAAAGTCTGCATTTGAAAAAGGCGCTACTTCCCTTTCGAGCTCTGCCATGCGTCAAAATAGTGGTTTCCCCCCACATATGGGGTATCAGCGTACTCAGGACAAATTGCACAATAACTTTTGGGGTCCTGTTACCCTTTGGAAAATAACAATTGGGGTGGAAAGATCATTTTTGTGGAAAAGATATGATTTTTTAATTTTACTTCTCTACGTTATAACCTTCTGTGAAGCCTTGGGGGTTCAAAGCTCTCACCACACATCTAGATAAGTTCCTTGGGGGGTCTAGTTTCCAAAATGGGGTCACTTGTGGGGGGTTTCCACTGTTTACGCACACAGGGACTCTCCAAATACGACATGGCATCCAATCTCAATTCCAGCCAAAAAAGTCAAATGGCGCTGCTTCCCTTCCGAGCTCTGCCATGCGCCCAAATAGTGGTTTACCCCCACCTATGGGGTATCAGCGTACTCAGGACTAATTGCACAATAAATTTTGGGTCCTTTTATCCTTTGGAAAATAAAAATTGGGATGAAAAGATCATTTTTGTGGAAAAAATATGATTTTTTAATTTACGGCTCTACGTTATAACCTTCTGTGAAGCGCTTGGGGGTTAAAAGCTCTCACAACACATTTAGATAAGTTCCTTGGGGGGTCTAGTTTCCAAAATGGGGTCACTTGTGGGGGTTTCCACTGTTTAGGCACACAGGGACTCTCCAAATGCGACATGGCGTCCAATCTCAATTCCAGCCAAAAAAGTCAAATGGCGCTGCTTCCCTTCCGAGCTCTGCCATGCGCCCAAATAGTGGTTTACCCCCACATATGGGGTATCAGCGTACTCAGGACTAATTGTCCAATAACTTTTGGGGTCCTTTTATCCTTTGGAAAATAATAATTGGGATGAAAAGATCATTTTGTGGAAAAAATATGATTTTTTAATTTTACGGCTCTACGTATAACCTTCTGTGAAGCCCTTGGGGGTTAAAAGCTCTCACAACACATTTAGATGAGTTCCTTGAGGGGTCCAGTTTCCAAAATGGGTCACTTGTGGGGGTTTCCACTGTTTAGGCACACAGGGACTCTCCAAATGCGACATGGCGTCCAATCTCAATTCCAGCCAAAAAAGTCAAATGGCGCTGCTTCCCTTCCGAGCTCTGCCATGCGCCCAAACAGTGGTTTACCCCCACATATGGGGTATCAGCGTACTCAGGACTAATTGCCCAATAACTTTTGGGGTCCTTTTATCCTTTGGAAAATAATAATTGGGATGAAAAGATCATTTTGTGGAAAAAATATGATTTTTTAATTTTACGGCTCTACGTTATAACCTTCTGTGAAGCCCTTGGGGGTTAAAAGCTCTCACAACACATTTAGATGAGTTCCTTGAGGGGTCCAGTTTCCAAAATGGGGTCACTTGTGGGGGGTTTCCACTGTTTAGGCACACAGGGACTCTCCAAATGCGACATGGCGTCCAATCTCAATTCCAGCCAAAAAAGTCAAATGGCGCTGCTTCCATTCCGAGCTCTGCCATGCGCCCAAATAGTGGTTTACCCCCACACATGGCATATCGGTGTACTCTGGAGAAATTGTACAACAAATATTGTGGTTCATTTTCTCCTGATACCCTTGACAAAATTTAAAAAAATTGTGTTGAAAGAAAAATTTTGGGAAAAAAAGTTAAATGTTCATTTTTTCCTTCCACATTGCTTCAATTCTTGTGAAGTACCTAAAGGGTTAATAAACTTCTTGAATGTGGCTTTGAACACGTTGAGGGGTGCAGTTTTTAGAATGGTGTCACTTTTGGGTATTTTCTGTCATATTGACCCCTCAAATTCACTTCAAATGTGAGGTGGTCCCTAAAAAAATGGTTTTGTAAATTTTGTTGGAAAAATGAGAAATTGCTGGTCAACTTTTAACACTTATAACTTCGTAACAAAAAAAATTTTGGTTCCAAAATTGTGCTGATGTAAAGTAGACATGTGGGAAATGTTATTTATTAACTAATTTTTGTGACATATCTCTCTGATTTAATGGCATAAAAATTAAAAGTTTGAAAATTGCAAAATTTTCAAAATTTTTGCCATATTTCCATTTTTTTCATAAAAAAACGCAAGTTATATTGAAGAAATTTTACCACTTTCATGAAGTACAATATGTCACGAGAAAATAGTCTCAGAATCGCCAAGATCCGTAGAAGCGTTCCAGAGTTATAACCTCATAAAGAGACAGTGGTCAGAATTGTAAAAATTGGCCTGGTCTTTAACCTACAAAATGGCTTGGTCATTAAGGGGTTAACCAAACTACCCAGTTTATTATTATATAGAGATATAGATAAAGTTATATATTTGTATGCAGGTGAAAAGTGGGCCCCAAAGTAAATGCTACTGGTGGGCCCTTAGCACCCCAATCCGACACTGCCGCGGCGTGACGCGGGGTCCCTATCTTTGCTATGGTCACCTGATGTTGTAATGACGACATCAGGGTCACCGCACCTAGCAAATTTGCTGATCATGCTCAGTGCATAATGAGCAAGTTTCAGTCACTGTAGAGCTGACAGTTTCGTTAGCATGGAAAAGCTGCTTCATCTCCATACTGTAAAAAGCGATCAGGCGGCAAAAAATAATAGTCCCATAAAGAGACTAAGCAAAAAAAATTAGAAAAGAGTAAAAAAAAAATTTAAATAATTGTAAAAATATTTTTTTAAAAATCAAAAATAATAATAAAAAAACAAATAGGGTATCGGCGTACTCAGGAGAAATTGCACAACAAATTATATGGTGCAATTTTTCTTCTTACCCTTATGAAAATGCAATATTTTGTGTTAAATACATATTTGTAAGGAAAATTGTTTTTTTATTTTTATGGCTCAACGTTATAAATTTCTCTGAAGCACCTGAGGGTTCAATGTGCTCACGACACATCAAGATCAGTTCCCTGAGTGTTCTAGTTTCCAAAAAGGCTCTCCAAACGTGACATGGCGTCCGCCAATTGTTCCAGCAAATTTTGCATTCAAAAAGTCAAATGTACCTCTGAAAACGTAATTTTGTCCTGCAAAAAATAAGCCATCATACAGCTCCATCAGCGGAAAAATAAAAAAGTTATCGCTCTCAGAATAAAGCGATGCAAAAGCAATTATTTTTTCTATAAAAAAGTTTTTATTGTATAAAAGCGCTAAAACATAAAAAAGATATAAATGAGGTATTGCTGTAATCATACCAACCCAAAAAATAAAACTGCCTTATCAATTTTACCCCACACCGAACAGCATAACGTCCCTTCTGAGTCAAATGGCGATCCTTCCTTCTGAGCTATGCCGTGCACCCAGTGGTTTTCTCCCTCATATGGGGTATCTGCATACTCAGGAGAAATTACACAACAAATTTTGGGGTCCATTTTTTCCTGTTACGATTGTAAAATAAAAAAATTGGATCTAAAGTAAATTTTTTGTGAAAAAAGTTAAATGTTAATTTTTTTTTCAAAAAAATTCCTGTGAAGCATCTGAAGGTTTAATAAACTTCTTGATTGTGGTTTTGAGAACCTTGAGGGTGCAGTTTTTAGATTGGTGTCACTTTTGGATATCTTCTTTCATATAGATCCCTCAAAGGGACTTCAAATGGGATTTAGTCCGTAAAAAATGGTTTTGTAAATTTTGTTAGAAAAATGAAAAGTCACTGGTCAACTTTTAACCTTTATAACTTCCTAACAAAAAAATTTTGCTACCAAAATTGTGCTGATGTAAACTTGACATGTGGGAAATGCTATTTATTAATCATTTTATGTGACATATCTCTGTGATTTAAGGACATGAAAATTCAAAGTTTGAAAATTGCGAAATTTTCAAAATTTTTGCCAAATTTCCATTTTTTTCACAAATACAAGCAGGTAATATCAAAGAAATTTTACCACTATCATGAGGTACAATATGTCATGAAAAAACAATCTCAGAATCACTGGGATCTGTTGAAGTGTTCTAGAGTTATAACTTCATAAAGTGACAGTGGTCAGAATTGCAAAAATTGGCCCGGTCATTAACGTGCAAACCACCCTCGGGGGTAAAGGGTTAAACTCACCTGTGGCAAGTAACAGGTGTGGTCAATATGAAAATCACAGATAAAAAGGGGAGAAGTTGACTCAATCTTTGCATTGTGTGTCTGTTTAAGTACGGTGTGCAACATAATCAAGAAGTTTACAACCCATGGCACGGGTGGCTAATCTCCCTGGCAGTGGATGGTAGAGAAAAATTGATGTAAGGTTACAATGCAGAATAGTCCAGATGGTGGTTAAGCAGCCCCAATCAAGTTCCAAAGAAATTCAAGCTGTCCTGCAGGCTCAGGGTGCATTATTACTGTCAACAAAAACTATCTGTCGACATTTGAATTAAATGAAATGCTATGGCAGGAGATCGAGGAGGACCCCACTGCTGACACTAAAAGCTAGTCAGCAGTTTTTGAAAATGTAAGCCAAAATTCTTCTGGGAAAGCTTCTTGTAGACATATAGGACCAAGATAGAGCTTTTTGGTAAAACACATCATTCTACTGTTTACCGAAAATGGAATGAGGCCTACAAAGAAAAGAACACAGTATCTACAGTCCAATATGGTTGAGGATCAAAGATGTTTGAGGGTTTTTTCTTCACCTTACTCTGGGTGTTTTGACTGTGTTTATAGGTCGTAATGTGCCCTGTGTCAGAAAGCTGGGTTTGCGTCATAGGTCATGAGTCTTCCAACAGAAAAAATGAACCCAAACATACTTCAAGAAGCACACAAAAAGGAATGGAAACAAAGCACAGGAGAGTTTTGATGTGGCTAGCAATGAGTTCAGATCTAAATTCCATTGAACACCTTTAGAGATATCTTAAAATTGCTGTTGAGAGAAGGCACTCTTGAAATATGAGAAACCTGGAACAGTTTGCAAAAGAAGAGTGGTCGAAAATTCCAGTTGAGAGGTGTAAGAAGCTTGTTGATGGTTATAGAGACCGATTGATTGCAGTTATATATCCTAAAGGGTGTGCAACCAAATATTAAGTTGAGGGTGCCAACAATTTTGTCCTGACCATTTTTGGGAAATTGTGTGAATTTATGTTAAATTTTCCTTTTTTTCTTCTTTTTTTATTGGGTTGTTCCAATACACACAAAGGAAATAAACATGTGAAACTCCTCCCCTACACTGCCCTCCAGAGCCTTTTATAAATATTAACTGCACAACAGGTGCCACCTGACCTGGTGTCTTCGCCAATGTCTTCCTTGAGGGAATATGCAATTCACTATTGGGTTCCTACTAATGCAGTTCTCTCTGTTTTCAGATTTTATATCGTCTTTGATCAGCAGATGGTGATGTTTATTTGCAGATACTCAGCTTAAGTACTATTGTGTGCGTCTCTTCACTCATTCATCCCCTTACATTCCTCTCTTCTTTAAACTAAGTTGCCAGTCCTCGGGCAAGAAGGATCACTTCAGTCCTTAGATGCTCTTTGCTGGCGGCCCCAGCATAGCTATTTTCCGGGCACATTCCTGTGTCTTTTGCACAATGTATTATCAGATGAAATCATCTTCAGAGTACCTTGTGAGTAGGACACCAGTGGTGGCATGTTCAGTTCTAGAGGCCATTCCTGGCTTACATAATCAGGAGCACTTGGGCCATCTGTCATCGCTCTCGTGGATTCAGGTTTGACCTATTCTCTGGGGCAGCCTGGGGTGATAGTGTTGCTTCCTTTGGCACTGCTGGAACCACCCAACTTTCATCCTCATCCTGTTAGAGGTCGAGTTCCCGCCTCTGCACAGGGGGAATCTCGAGCCATTCCCGCTGCAGTCCCCCATTCGTCTCCGGCCACAGTGGAGTCTCCTCAGTGGAGACGTCGGTCCCAGCATCTTGCTCAGCCTAGTACTGTGCAGAGGTTTACTGCTGCCTCTCCAGGTTCTGCTATTGTGGCCAGTACTGGTCAGCGGCAAGCAGAAGTCTTTAGGACTAAGTCCTGCGTTTCCCCTTCTGAGCATGCCCAGAGTGAGATCTCTCATTGGAGATCAGGGTCACATGCTCAGGTACTGCAGCAGCTCCTATTGGTCCGCCAGGAAGGTCCTGAAACTGCATGTGTTCTGAACAGTTTCTCATTGTTCCTTTTCTGGCAGGCCCTGTAGTTGCTTCTATAAAAGGGTTGTATGACCATGCGGCCATGCGCTAGTATCAATTGCATTATGTGCTTTGCACCAGTGTGATCTTGCACGCATGTGGTTAGGGCTCGGCTGAAATAAGCCCCTAGAATACGGCTTCTCTGGTGAGGAGATTGCTTGATTGCGTTGCTGTCTGCATGATCACGGACTGCTATCCGCACAGCAGTTATCTGTGTTTCCCTGTGGAGTTAACAGGACACAGTACCTATCTCTGCGTTTTTACATCAGCGACTATGTGTTGTAACAGAGTTCGCTTATACCGCCATATTGTGCCACAGTATTTATATTTGCAACTCTGTGAAGTAACAGAGTTTGCCTATACCGCCATCTTACTAGCAGCAGGCTCTGCCTGCACGGTGGACCCCGGCTGCGAACGCACCCACTATTTATATTTATCTGGTGCATTCCGCAGACCCTAACACATCCTCTGCTTGTCTCCTTGCTGCAGGGTTCCTCTGCTCTTTTGGGGGTTCAAGCAATTTCTCCACTTCAAACACACAGGAGAGAAGAATGTTGTGTTGTAGCACCCTTAATGGTACCTCTTCTTCTCCTCAGAAAAATGTTTAAGGGATAAATCAGAAAAAAAACCAGAAAGAACACAAAGAAAAAAATCCCTAAAAAATACCTTTTAATTCATTGATTAAAATCTCATTAATATACATATAACAAGGTAAGGGGATACTGGGAAAAGTATCAGAAATACGGTAATTAATTAAATATTTATCAAATTAGGGGCAAAAAACCTACAATCACCCTAACAGGCCCTAGTAATTCCCTTCCTGACCGCGGAGGTTGGCACCCTGGTTGTTGACGACATGGCACCCCCGCTCAACATCTGTGCCCCTAAAGATACCCTGTATCACCCTTCAAACAGAAAACGGGATACACAGAAAAAACACACACATACAAATAACACCGAAAAATACCTTAAGGGTATGCCACACTGAACAATATCGCTAACGGGATCGCTAAAAAACGTCACTATTTAGCGATCCCGTTAGCGATGTTGTTCAGTGCGGCAGCTGCCAGCGACGAGCTTCCTGCTGTGATCTCGCTCGTTGCTGGAATCGTTCCGGACCCTATTTTCTCGTCGGCGCTCCCGCTGGGTAAGTATATATCGCTAGTGTGGCACCTTTTCTTAGCGATTTAGCGGTACTTTTGTACCGCTAAAGTCGTTAAGAAGATCGCTAACGGCGATAGCGCCGTTAACTATATCGCTAAATGTGGCCGCACTTAGCGATATAGAAACAATCCCGCTAGCGATCGCATTAGTATGCGTCGTTATCGTGATCGCTAGCGGGATTGTTTAGTGTGGCAGTACCTTTAGTGGAGAGACCTTAATTGTCTCCAAATAAAGTGCTTGTGTGCTTTAAACTTATCTCGGAGTGTCCTACAATCAGGATTTATCTAAAAAAAATGCAGCTATTCCCAAATCTTATCTCGCAGAAATTATGCTGCAAAAAATGTTTATCTCAGAGACAAAGGCAGCCTTAATATGAACTTATCTCGTAGTCAAACAATACTGTTGGGCTGCAAAATCAATACTAATCTCAGAGAAAAATGCAGCCATATTAGAAACTTATCTCATAGTCAGACAATGCTGATGGACTGCAAAAAAAAAAAAAAAACGTCTACAGACAGGTAAGAATGCTGAGCAAATGATTAAGCACTTTATACACAGTGGAAAACCACCAAGGATAGAGTAACAAGAAGTATATAGTATATGGCACACAAAAAATATATTAACAGGACTGGATACAATCATCCATCCTTTGAACAGACCTATATCCTATATGCTCAATTTGCACAAATTCAGAGGGACTAATATCACTTTATCCTCCAACTATATACAGAGTAAAGCACCAATGCTAGATCCCCACAATGATAATAATAGTTTGAACAGTCTAGATATTCAAAACATGAAAATCCCACCAGAAATGCATACAATCACATGGAGGATATACCAAAAGATATGTATAGGACATGACCGTGAATTGCAATATATCGGGGGTACATATAATCACAAGAAAGATGTATTAGTAAATCTATTTAGCTCAGAACCGTAAATTGAGAATACCCCAGTCTAGTTCACAAAAATAACATTGCATATATATATTAAGTCAGACATGTAGTGTGCACATAAATAATAGGCAATACTTATCAGCCAGAGATAGAAAAAAACCCGATGCGTTTCCCCCTTCAAATTCTTAAGGGTTCATCAGGGGTCAGAAGATGGGGTCTGTCACCCCATGGCCGTCAATGCAGTGTGCGGCGTGCTCCATGTGCGTCCAGCGCCATTATTTAAAGATAGATACCGGTCACATGTTAAAGACACGGAGTCCAAATGGAACGCATCTTGCGCTCCATAAACCGGGAAATACATCATCACTGGGAGGAGAGCACTCGGCAATACTACAATGAACTTCTGGTTATTCGTCACATGACAACCTGCGATCCTCATGAAACGCAATTTGCGTTCCACAGCACAGAAGCAAAGTTACTAGGTAACGGAAGCCCATCAGTGGACACAAAATTTAAAGTTCCACGGCTGATATAATAATAACACTGGACATTAAGAATATTAATATTAATATAGCCCTAATCGGCAGATCTCTAAGCCCCCCATGCACAAGACGCAATGGAGCACTACCATGTATCCTCACCCAAAAAAAATAAATAAGAATAAATATAAAACACTAATAATAAGTGTACAGAGGAATATAATCCTCTAAAGAAAAATGTAGTATGGTGTATCTGTCAGGAAACACTTTTATTAAAGATAACTGGTGAAGTTTATTTGCTCATTTAAGCCTTTAGGACTCTGCGATTCGAGCCAGAAGATCCAGCGTGCTTCGCGCTGTAGGATCTTCCTGTCCCAATCCCCTTGCCTTACTGCAGGCTGAACTCTCTCAATTATGCAAAAGATTTGTTTCTCGTCACCCCCATGTACCAAATTGACATGGCGAGCAAGGGGGGTATCCCTCCTATATCTAATATCCCCCAAATGTTCCCCAATGCGGGCGCGTAACTCACGCTTCATCTTTCCCACATAATCAAGGGGACATGAACATGTACAAAGATATATTACTCCTGTCGTCTTACAATTCGCAAAACATTTAGTAGTATAAATTTTTCTCGTCTGTGCACTACAAAAAGTCTTAGAGGGACGTACAAATTTACAAAAACTACAATGTCCACATTTGAATGTGCCCATCTCTCTGTTCTGCAACCATGATACTTCTTTCTTCAGAGGTTCTAAGTGACTCCTTACCACCTGATCCCTGATATATTTCCCTTTCCTATAGGTGACTGATGGTTTGGGGGTAATAAACTCAGATATGTCAGGGTCAGTCCTCAGAATTGCCCAATATTTCTTCAGAATCTGCATCACTCTACCCGATTGATCATCAAATGTGCCTATAAGCCTGGTGATACAGGGTGATACAGGGTATCTTTAGGGGCACCGACGTTGAGCGGGGGCGCCATGTCATCAACAACTAGGGTGCCAACCTCTGCGGTCAGGAAGGGAATTACTAGGGCCTATTAGGGTGATTGTAGGTTTTTTGCCCCCAATTTGATAAATATTTAATTAATTATTTCTGATACTTTTCCCAGTATTCCCTTACCTTGTTATATGTATATTAATGAGATTTTCATCAATGAATTAAAAAGTATTTTTTAGGGATTTTTTCTTTGTGTTCTTTCTGGTTTTTTACCTCTTTTTCTCCCTCTGTTTGAACATCATACACCAGCTGACTCCCATCTGTAATCCAGCTTGCACCTATGGCACTTTGCCCAATCTCTGAGTTGTTGTGGTGCCTCCTGCACTGGGGTCACGTCCATGTAGCTCATCTGTTGGAATTTCTGTTTCACAAGCCATTTCAGCATCTGCAGCATCCCGCACCCAGGTGGACATGCTCTTCCTGGTGCAGTCTTCCTCAGGGTCAAGCTCTAGTTCAGTTATTTTACGGCTGTTATGGCCAAACAGCAAAGTGTAGGGAGTGTACCTGATTGTGTCATGAGCTCAGTTGATGTACACCTATACCAGTTCCAGAACAGATTTAAGCCACTTCATGTTCCGATCATCTTTCTCAGCATTTATAACAACGTCCTATTGAAGTGTTTGCAGGCCCCATCTCCCTGAGGTTGATAGGGCGTTGTCCTGAACTTCTTCATGCCATACAGTCAGTGCAATTTTTCCATGACTCTACCCTGGAAGCATGCCCCTTGATAGGAGTGGATTCTCTTCAGGCACCCATACACCCAGATGAAGTCTCTACAGATAGCTCGGATTGCTGAATTGGCCATCTGATCCCGGGTCTGGGTCAGAACTATGAATTTAACGAAATGATCCATCATCACCAAGCAATATTCATCATAACCTTTATGGGACAAGCCGATCATAACGTAGAGTGGGTGCTGTCTGTTCTGGAGGCTTAGTCAATTCACACTGTCGGCACTTCCAACAAACATCTTCCACCACTCACCATAGTTGTGGCAAATACATAAGTCGCTGAAGCCATTGGAAGTTCCTCTCCATCCCTAAGTGCGCACCACTCTCATGGGCTTCCTTCTCCACACTCGGCACCATACCTTCTGAAGTTATTACTTACCACGTAGTCCTGAATTTTCAGGGCAACTACATTCAACTGTATAACAGTCCATTCTTCATTCAGAGTCGCTCCCATTGTCATAGTGTCAATAAGGCACAGATACACAAGGCTGCGCTCTTTTTTCTTGTTTTGGCATCTGCCTTTGTCAGGGGAACCCATCTGGGAACAGTCCTCACCAGTTACCACACAGGTGATGTAAATTCTTACATATTTTTCCTTTTGGTCCTTTGTACATCTGCATATGGGGCTTTGACATGCCACTTTGCTTCTGATCCATTAGTCCACCAATTTTCTATGCACGTGCACTTGACCTGGGATATTTGTCCTGTCATTCCACCTGTATCATACCACATACTTGAGTATATTATACATCTTCACAAAGAAGGAACGGTCCAGCTCCAGGAATAAAATCCAAATTCTTTATTTGATTCAGTAAAACATTAACATGGCTGCTATATACATCTTTGCCATGTTAATGTTTTACTGAATCAAATAAAGAATTTGGATTTTATTCCTAGAGGTGGACCTTTCCTTCTTTGTGAAGTATTTCCAAGATGTTTTGGCAGAGACGTGTCCTTGCTCGGACTTGCTGTGTTCTACAGAGAATAACAAGGGGTGAGCTGAACTAAACCTTTTTTTCCCTTGCATATTATACATCTTGACATAAATACAATATTTGTCAATCCTCCCCCCCCCCGACGGTCTGCAGATGGACTGAAAATTGCGGAAATCAATGGGAACAGTGCTCAATGACATGAGAACAGCATGGGGAAGACCCTGGAAGCATTACTGACTCCCATGTCACTGCTGTGAACAATGTTGTCAGTCTTACGCCACTTTTACAGCCTCACAATAAAACATACAAAAACAAAACCAAAATGGATTTTCCTAGGAAATATGTTAAAGGGAATCTGTCATCCGATTTTTCATATATAAGCTGCAGCCACCGCCATCTGGGGCTTATCTACAGCATTCTATAATGCTGTAGATAAGCCCCTGATGTAACCTGAAAGATAAGAAAAACAAGTTATATTACACTCATCCAGGGGGGCGGTCCACAGGAACTTTCCTTATTGTTCAGTATCACTTCTAATCAGCCTGCTATGTATAGATGATGTCCCTATGGGATTATGGCGGTTTTTCTACTTTAAGTGCTTTTACTGAATGTATTATATACTAATTCTGATAGGGACTTGTTTTCCCATACTGATTACTTACCTGCTTGCACTTTAGTGTGCATGGGCCACATGTGTTATTGCTCCCCGTTTGGATTTGCAGCATCCCTCATATATTGGTGGTGAGACAAATGAAGCACAAACACAGGCAGAAAATAGAGCAAGCAAATGCTGGCGCCCACACTGTCTGGATAGAACAGGACAGCAAAGTATACTGTCTGCAATCCCACAAAAAATCCTAAGAAAAATTCCAACACGTCTGATATGCAAAAATCCTGAGGCCACACGACTAGTGTTGAGCGATACTGCTCGATATCTAAAAATATCGGATCGGAATGGTATCGCCGATATCACTAAATATCGGCGATATCCGATTCCGATACCGGAAGTCCCATGTAAGTCTATGGGAACAAAATATCGCAACTAAAAAAAACCTTTATTTCCTTGTAAACACTAAATATACACACATAGAATACATATATTTATATACATGTCATTGTGACATATATATATATACATATATGTATAGTTTATACACTTCTACATAGTAAAATATCCTCTGATTCAATTGCCGGGTAAAGCCGGCTTCTGTGAAAAGACAGAAGCACCCGACATGAAATGACACTTGGTGTACATAGGGTTAACCATGTCTTTTCATGTCGTTTGCAATCTGATTTGCACAAACAATTACATCAGTCTATGTGTGCAAAATTTCACACCTGTATGGGTTAATTAAAGGTGTAAATTCGTTGTAAAAAAACCAGACTTTTTTGCTACGAATTTACACCTTTAATTAACCCCTACAGGTGTGAAATTTTGCACACATAGACTGATGTAATTGTTTGTGCAAATCAGATAGCAAAGGACATGAAAAGACATGGTTAACCCTATGTACACCAAGTGTCATTTCATGTCAGGTTCTGCATTTTCACAAAAGCCGTCAATTGAATTAGTGGCTATTATACTATGTAGAAGTGTATGAACTATAAATATAAATATATATATATGTGTCACAAATTCAATGACATGTATATATATATATATATGAGGTGTAAAATTGTTTAAAAAAAATGCGTGGGCTCCCGCCCTATTTTCGCAACCAGACAGACAAAGCCAGCGAATGGGGGCAGATAATAATAGCCCAGAGAGGGACCATTATTTTTGGCCCCCCTGGCTACTAACATCTGCCCCCAGACACCCCAGAAAAGACAAATCTATAATTAGATTCGCCCTTTCTGGCACTTTGCCCGTCTATTCCCATTGCCCTGTAGCGTTGGCGAATGGGTTAATATGGGGTTAAAGCCACATTGCAATTGAAAGGTGACCTTAAGCCAGGTTAATAATTGAGAGCTGTCAATTAGACAACTATCAATTATTAATCCTATTGCATGAAATAAAAATAAAACATACACACTTTAATTAAAAATCATTTTAATGAAATAAAGACACATGTTTTTGACCATCTTTTATTTGACTGCAAAAACCATTTCCTGTAATAAAAATAAAATAAAAAAGCAAAATTATTCTTACCTATCCCATGCACAGTCAGGTCCCACGGTGTAATCCTTCAGAAAGGGTTAATGTTTACTGCAGGGACCGCAGCTAATGCTGCAGCCTCACAGTAAACCCCCAAATGAATGAGTTCCTCTCCTGGCTGACAGGAGAGGAAGTGGAAAGCTTAATTGATTGCTTTCCACTTTCACTTCAGGTCAGCCAGGGACACAATCAGTGACGTCAGAGGGAACTGATTAACAAAAATAGGGGATCCCCTCGAAAAAAATTGGCGTGGGGTCCCCATTTTTGTTAACCAGCCAGATGAAGCAGACCGCTGAGGCCTGGATTTTCAGGCTGTTAAGGAGCCAAGATCCATGGACCTTGCCAGCCTGATAATACCAGGCCACAGCAGTCTGCATATCTTGGCTGATTAACAAAAATAGGGGATCCCCTCGAAAAAAATTGGCGTGGGGTCCCCCCTATTTTTGTTAACCAGCCAGATGAAGCAGACCGCTGAGGCCTGGTTTTTCAGGCTGGTAAGGATCCAATATCCATGGACCTTGCAAGCCTGATAATACCAGGCCACAGCAGTCTGCTTAGCTTGGCTGGTTAACAAAAATAGGGGATCCCCTCGAAAAAAAAACGGCGTAGGGGTCCCCCTATTTTTGTTAACCAGCCAAGTAAAATGCAGACTGCTGCGGCCTGGTATTAAAAGACTGTCAAGGCCCATGGATTTTGGCCCTCAACAGCCTGATAATACCAGGCTACAGCAGCCCCACATTTGGCGCATCAAAAGATGTGCCAATTGTGGCACTTTACCCGGCTCTTCCCACTGCCCTGTAGCGGTGGCAAGTGGGGTAATAAGGGGTTAATGTCACCGTTGATTGCACGGTGACAATAAGCCCGGTTAATAATGGAGAGGTGTCAATAAGACACCGATCCATTATTAATCCCAAAGTTATTAAATGTATAAAAAAAAGACAAAGCAAGAAAAAAGTCTTTTAATGAAATAAAAGAGACAACACAGTTTTCATTTCTTTTATTATACTCTCATTCCTGCGACGCCATCGATCTCCTGTAAAAAAAGAAAAAAAACAAACCAACAGTATACCACCTGTCCGACGCAGTCCATAGTAACGACAGTCCCACGACGATCCAGCTCTGCTACATCGCAATGACAGGCAGAGCCTGTCATCGCAACGCAGCACAGCTGATTACCTGCTTCCCCGTCGGTGACGTCATCGGACTTACTGCTTTACGGCCGGGATTACCCAGCAGTCACTGCAGTTATCGCGAGAAACTGCATGTGACCGCCGGGGAAAGATGATGGCGGCCATGAAGCAGTCCAGCCCGTGACCGCCGGAGATCTTCTGCCAGGTAAGTGCCGCTGACTCCTGACAGACCCGACCGACGGACACTGACAGTGACAGTGACAATCCCGATTCCGGTATCCGATAAGACGAAAATATCGGAACTAAGTATCGAAAGGCCGATAGAGCTAATATCGGCCGATACCCGATACTTGCGGTATCGTATCGCTCAACACTACACACGACCTCTCCCCCACTAAATCAGAACTCTGGTGTGAACGGGATGCAAAACAGATACTGAAATAACAGGGGACCAGAAATAAAGGAAAACAGAGTCCAGCACAGGTCCCAGCAGGGAACCCGGCTGAAGTAACACCAGCAAAGCAGAAAACAGAGAAAAGCAACAGGGAAAAAAACACAGATAAAAACAGACAAAACTTATCTGAAAGATGCAGGACAAAGCAGGGAGCAAGCAGACTTCCAAAAGGCTCAGGAAGAAGACCAAATCACCGGCAAGAACTAAGGGAAGGCTGCTCACTTAAATATCCCCAGTCAGTAACACCTGATCTCCAATCATCCTCTTCAGGTGATCGACCTCTGTCAGCCCGACCAGCTCCATTACCAGCAGCAACCACCAGAGGGAGCCCAAACTCAGAATCCAGATCAAAGGTGTTCACAACAGTACCCCCCTTGAGGAACGGTCATCAAACCCTGACCCAAGCCACTAGGCCGATCAGGATGGGCCCGGTGAAAGGCACGAACCAATCTCTCTGCATAAATGTCAGAAGCAAACACCCAAGAATTATCATCCTGACCATAACCTTTCCACTTGACCAAGTACTGGAGTCTCCGTCTAGCCAGACGAGAATCCAATACCTTCTCTACTTCATACTCCAGATTGCCCTTAACCAATACAGGATCAGGGGGCGCAGCCATGGGAACTACTGGCTCAACAAACCTTTTCAACAAAGATTTATGAAAGACGTTGTGAATCTTGAACGTTCCTGGAAGCACCAAATGGAAAGAAACGGGATTAAGGATTTCCAAAGTCTTATAGGGTCCAATAAACCTTGGCTTAAATTTTGGAGACGCAACTTTCATAGGAATATTTTTTATGGACAACCAAACCATGTCACCTACTTTAAACAGGGGGACCATCAGTCCAATGCCGTTGGGCCTTCTCCTGAGAGTGAGACAACTTATCCACTACCTGATTCCAAATCTGCTGCATTCTCATTACCATAGAATCAACGCCTGGACAGGCTGAAGCCTCCACCTGCCCCGAAGAAAACCGAGGATGAAACCCGAAGTTGCAGAAAAAAGGGACATCAAAGTGCCAGAACTAGCCCTATTATTTAGAGCAAATTCAGCCAAGGGCAAAAAAGAGACCCAGTCATCTTGATCAGCAGACACAGAACATCTCAAATAAGTTTCCAAGGTCTGGTTTGCTGTCTCAGTCTGAGGGTCAAACGCAGAGAAGAAAGACAGTTGAATTCCGTGTTTAGAGCAAAAGGCTCTCCAAAATCTGGAAACAAACTGGACTCCTCTGTCAGACACAATGTTCTCCGGAATGCCGTGCAAACTAACAACCTGCTGAAAAAACAAGGGCACCAACTCGGAAGAGGGTGGCAACTTCGGCAGTGGTACAAGATGGACTATCTTGGAAAATCTATCACAGATCACCCAGATAACAGTCATTCTCTGAGAGATAGGGAGGTCAGATATAAAATCCATAGCGATATGGGTCCATGGCCTCCTGGACACAGGCAATGGCATTAACAATATGAACTTCAGACATAACTTTCTTCCTCCATTGGTCTGGGACATACAATTTCCCCGCAGGGCAACGTTCAGGTTTATCCCCTAAAATTGCTCCAGGGCCAATCTCAAATTGGGCGAGATATCGGAAAGGACCACACCCTCCTTCAGAATGGCCGCAGGCTCAGTGACATCAAGAGAATCCGCAAGGAAACTCCTAGAGAGGGCATCCGCCTTAACTTTCTTAGTACCCGGAGAAAGGAGACCATAAAGTTAAAACGCGTGAAAAAGAAGGCCCACCCGGCCTGTCTAGGATTCAATCGCTTGGTTGATTCGAGATAGATCAAGTTTTTGTGGTCAGTGAGGACCACAACTTGATTTTTGGCTCCCTCCAACCAATGTCTCCTCTCTTCGAACGCCCACTTCATAGCCAATAATTCCCGATTCCCCACATCATATTTACGCTCAGCTGGGGAAAACTTTCGGGTGAAGAAGGCACAAGGGTTAATCTTAGAGGTTACAGGATTCCTTTGGACAAAACGGCTCCTGCCCCAATCTCAGAAGCATCTATTTCTACCTGAAATGGGAGAGAAACATCAGGTTGCCGCAGAACCGGAGCAGAAGTGAATCTCCGTTTAAGCTCCTGAAAAGCCGAAACTGCCTCTGGAGACCAATTTACCACATCAGAGCCCTTTTTGGTCAAATCAGTCAGTGGTTTCACAATACCAGAAAAATTACTTATAAATTTATGGTAAAAATTAGCAAAACTTAAAAATCTCTGAAGAGCCTTCAATGAAGTGGGCTGAACCCAATCAGAAATGGCCTGAACCTTGACCGGGTCCATTTCAATAGCGGACGGAGATAGAATGAATTCCAAAAACGAAACCTTCTGTACGCCAAAGAGACATTTTGATCCCTTGACATACAAAGCATTTTGTCTCAAAATACGGAACACCATCCGAACATGCTCCACATGAGAATCCCAGTCATTAGAAAAAAATCAAAATATCGTTCAAATAGATGATCAGAAACGTATCCACAAAATCTTGGAAAATATCGTTCATGAAAGATTGGAAGACGGAAGGGGCATTAGTGAGCCCAAAAGGCATCACTAGGTATTCAAAATGCCCCTCAGGGGTATTAAAGCCATTTTCCATTCATCCCCGTGCTTAATGCGAATAAGATTTTACGCCCCCTAAGGTCAAGCTTGGTAAACCAACTAGCACCTTTCACTCGTGAGAATAAATCAGAAATCGGGTATCAGATACTGATATTTAACAGTGATCTTATTAAGGAGACGATAGTCAATACATGGTCTCAATGAACCATCCTTTTTGGCCACAAAGAAAAAGCCGGCACCCAAGGGTGAAGAGGACGGTCTAATATGAGCCTTCTCCAATGATGCTTTGATATAAGATCGCATAGCATCATGCTCAGGTACAGACAAATTGAAGAGCCGACCCTTGGGAAATTTACAACCGACCAACTCAATCGCGCAATCATAACTCCTATGAGGAGGCAAGGACACAGACTTAACTTCACTAAACACATCAGAATAATCAGCCAATAGCCGAGGATCTCCTGAGGCTGGGAAGAGGTAGAAAACACAGGAGTGTCACCATGAACACATAGACAACCCCAACTGGCCACAGACAAAACAGGAAAACTCAGCACAATAAAGTCATGCAAATTATGCAACACTAAAAATGTACAATTCTCTTGGTAGTCCGGGGCAACCCGCATTATCCTCTGGGTCCAAAATTGGGGTTTATTCTCCGCCAAAGGGGTTGAATCAATGCCCAGCAAAGGAATAGGAGTCCGCAGGGGCTCCATGGGAAACCCACAACGTTTGGCAAAGTCGAAATCCATCAGGTTCAGGGCTGCTCCTGAATCGACAAAAGCCTGAGTGGAAAGTGTGGACAAGGAGCAAATCAAGGTAACAGTCAAGAGAAATTTAGACTGTACAGTACATTGCCCAGAACAAATGAGCACGAAAAATGTCTTCCCCATTTAGGGCGGACGGAAATAGTATGAGAAGCGTCCCCACAATAAAAACACAACTTATTACGCTTCCGAAATTCTCGACGCTGAGCCCTAGAAACAACCCCATCACACTGCATGGGCTCAGGGGCCCGTTCGAAAGGTAACACCACCTCACGCATAGTTTTACGTTCACGCAGGCATCGGTCAATTTGAATAGCTAATGACATAGAATCGTTGAGCCCTGAGGGGACAGGAAATCCCACCATAACATCTTTTACGGTCTCTGCTAGCCCTTTCCGAAAAAGAGCCGCGAGGGCATCATCGGTCCATTTAGTAAAGACTGCCATTTTTGGAATTTCTGACAATATGACTCTGTTGTTTCCTGACCCTAGTTCAATGCCAACAAGGTTTTCTCAGCTTGATCAATAACATTAGGTTTGTCATACAATAATCCCAGAGCTTGAAAAAACACATCAACATTAGCCAACACAGGATCTCTAGGTGTCAGTGAAAAGGCCCAGTCCTGAGGGTCGCCGCGCAACAGGGAGATGACAATTTGAACCTGCTGCGCTGCGTTCCCCGAGGACTTAGGTGTCAAGGCAAAAAACAATTTACAATTATTCCTAAAGTTCAAAAATTTAGACCGATTGCTAGAAAAAAAATCAGGCCGAGAAATCCTAGGTTCCATATCAGAAAACTGAGTGAGATAAGCAGAAGTTCCCCGAACTTCAGTAGCGAGCCGCTCAACCAGGGCCGGCTCCAGGTTTTTATGGGCCCCGGGCGAAAGAGCCTCAGTGGGCCCCTTTAACACAGACCACGATTCATGATGCACAGATACAGCAGAGAAATATGGGTACAGTACAATGCCAAACACTTCACTTCTTCCATTACATGAGTGATATCTATTGTAAATTGTACAATAGCTCAAAAACCGCCAAAGCCTCACAGCGCACAGAACAGACTGGACAGTACAATCCTCCATACAATATTATGGGCACCACAGTCTCCCCCTCATCACCCATATAATACCCCATGCAGGATGTCACCCCCTATATAATGCTCCATACAGAATACTGAACCCAAAATAATGCTCCATACAGAATACTGGACCCAATATAATGCTCCATACAGGATACTGGTCCCCATATAATTCTCCATACAGGATACTGGCCCCCATATAATGCTCCATACAAAATATGGAGCTCTCCTCTGCGCTGTACTGCGTTCTGCACTGTTACGGCTCAGGAAAGGGCGCTGTGGAAAGACTCCCCATTATCATCATGATTGCCTCCCCATCATCATCATTGCCTCCTTATCATTATCATTGCCTCCCATCATCATCATGGCCTCCCCATTATCATCAATGCCTGCCCATCATCATCATCTCCTCCCCATCATCATCAATGCCTGCCCATCATCATCATCTCCTCCCCATCATCAATGCCTGCCCATTATCATCATGGCCTCGCCATCATCATCATTGCCTCCCCATTATCATCAATGCCTGCCCATCATCATCATCTCCTCCCCATCATCATCAATGCCTGCCCATCATCATCATCTCCTCCCCATCATCAATGCCTGCCCATTATCATCATGGCCTCCCCATCATCATCATGGCCTCCCCATTATCATCAATGCCTGCCCATCATCATCATCTCCTCCCCATCATCATCATCGCCTCCCCATCATCATCAATACCTGCCCATCATCATCTTCTCCCCATCATCAATGCCTCCCCATTATTATCAATGCCTGCCCATTATCATCAATGCCTGCCCATTATAATCAATGCCTGCCCATTATCATCATCTTCTCCCCATCATCATCAATGCCTCCCCATTATCAGCAATGCCTGCCCATCATCACACACAGACAGCACCACAGCACACAAGCACTCTCTTACATACATACACACACACATACACACACACACAAAGCACCGCACTACATACACACAGAGACACACACACACGTCTTACCTGTCCAGCGTCCGCGCTCTCTGCCACAGCCGGCCGCTGAATGATGACATCATTCAGCGGCGCTGCTGTGAGAGGAAGCGCCGGCGCCCCCTGGAGCCTGGAGCTGCGGCAGCGGAGGCACGGGAGAGGTAAGTATTGTGCCAGCTGATGCGGGGGCCCTGAGCAAGCGGGGGGGACCCAATGGCGGCGCTGACACCGCTCTCCTCCGCTAACGGGCGCGGGGGTGCCAGACGGCGAGTGGGCCCCGCCGCCTGCTCAGGGCCCCGGCACTTGCCCGGGTGTGCCGGGTGCTGACGCCGGCCCTGCGCTCAACACGACCAGACAACTGCACAATCTCCATTGTAGAAGAAAGAAAATCCTCCTACGGCCCCCAAAGAAAAAAAAAAAAACTCTGAAACTCTTTTTCTTTTTTTTTTTACTATTCTTCCTTCTTTTGACTACCCTAGGATTATGGCTAGGCCGGTGATTCTGTTATGATATGGTAGCTAAGGAGGACAGTAACAAAAATAGCCAAGGCAGCCAGTCACCCAGAGAGGTTGGTAACTAATGGACTGCAGACCCCTAAACTAACCGCACAACTAGAAGCAGCAGTGGGACGTACCTTCGATGACCTAGACGCCTCGACACAGCCGGGGAGTTAGCTAAGCCTAAAGATAGAACGATGAAAGCTAACTGCCCCAGAGTAGCGCCCCAAAGGAATAGGTAGCCCCCCACACATATATTGGCGGTGAGACAAGATGAAATACAAACGCAGGCAGAAAATAGAGTAAGCAAACGCTGGGGCCCAAAACTGTCTAGATAGGACAGGACAGAAAAGAATACTTTCTGCAATCCAGCAAAACCCTAGGAATAATTTCAACACTTCTGATTCCAAAAAAATTCTGAGACCACACAATCTCTCCCGCTATCAGAACTCTGGTGTGAACAGGTAGCTACCCAGCAGCCACTGAAATAACAGGGACTGAACAAATGAACCGAGATTACTGAGAAACAGAGACCAGTGCAGGCCCCAGCAGGGGGACCCGGCTGACATCACTCAGAAGGCAGAAAAACAAAAGAAAACAAAACCACAGAAACAAGCAAAACATAGCTTATCTGAAAGTTGCAGGAGACCACAGCAAGCTGACTTCTAAACTGGACCAGGAAGAGTAAACTAATCACCGGCGAGGATCATGGGAAAGTTACTCCCTTAAATCTCCCCAGTCATAACTCCCAGATTGCCAATCGTCTGCAGCTGAATCCTCTGCTGAAGGGGCTCTGTCCGTCAAGACAGTTTCATTAATATCAACAGCCACCAGAGGGAGCGCCAACTCAGAATCCAGGCCATTCACAACAGTTCCCATTATTAGGAATTTGGTACTCCCGTACTGTTTGCCTATGCAGTGAATACAACACCTGCCCCAAATTTGGACGCACTCCAATAACCCGTTGAACAGACATACAGGAAGGCCTCCTAAAAGCAATGTTCCCATTATTAGGAATTTGTTACTCACATACTTTTTGCGTATGCATTGAATGCAAAGCCTGTCCTGAACCAAATTTAAACGCACCCCAATACCCCTTTGAAGAGACTTACAGGAGGGCCACCTGAAAGCAATGTTCCCATTATTAGGAATTTGGTATTCCCATACTGTTTGCCTATGCAGTGAATTCATACCTGCCCCAAATTTGGACTCACCACAATAACCCTTTGAACAGACGTACAGGAGGGCTTCGGGAAAGCGATGTTCTCATTTTTAGTAATTTGGTACTCCCATACTGTTTCCCTATGCAGTGAATGCAACACATGCCCTAAAATTTGGACGCACTAAAATTGCCCTTTGAAGAGACATACAGTAGGGCCTCCTGAAAGCAATGTTCCCATTATTAGGAATTTGGTACTCCCATACTGTTTGCCTATGCATTGAATGCAAGGCCTGCCCTGCACCAAATTTAGACACACCCCAATACACCTTTGAAGAGACGTACAGGAGGGCCACCTGAAAGCAATGTTCCCATTGTTAGGAAGTTGGTACTCCCATACTCTTTGCCTATGCAGTGAATGCAAGGCCTGTCCTGCACCAAATTTAGAAACACCCCAATACCCTTTGAAGAGACGTACAGGAGAGCCACCTAAAAGCAATGTTCCCATTATTAGGAAATTTGTACTACCATAGTGTTTGCCTATGCAGTGAATGCAAGAGCTGCCAAAAATTTGGAGGCACTACAATGCCCCTTGGTAGAGACGTGGAGGAGGGCCTCATAACAAAATGTTCCCCTTAGAAAGGAGCAGGTGTCCCATACTGTTTGCTTATGCTGTGAATGCAAGAGCTGCCAAAAATTTGGATGCAGTACAATGCCCCTTTAGTACAGACATGGAGGAGGGCTTCATAACAAAGTGTTCCCATTAGAAAGGAGCTGGTATCTCATAGTGTTTGCCTATGCAGTGAATGCAAGGGCTGCAAAAAATGTGGAGGCCTTACAATGCCCCTTGGTAGAGATGTGGAGGAGGGCCTCATTAAAAAATGTTCCCATTAGAAAGGAGCGGGTCTACTATACTTGTAATGCCCATACACTAAGTGTATGGGCTGACAAACATTTACCCCTGGGGGTTATACATGAACATACCGTATAAAAGTTTTTGTTACGCGCATCATAAACACCCTTTAAAAAAATTAACGTATTTTTCGGACCATAAGACGCACTTTTTTCCTCCAAATTTGAGAGGAAAGTGTGGGTGCGTCTTATGGTCGGAATGTAACGTGGGGAGGGGGGCAGGGGGCAGCGGTGGAGTGGGATCGCAGGAGGCAGGAAAATATCCCCTCCACTGCAGGAATCCAGAGCTGGGGAAACCACTGGTCCCGATACTTAAATGCAGTGATTATTAATTAGCCGCTTCCCCGCCCACCTATCAGCTGAGCAGTGTGCGGGGAGAAGCAAATGACAGAACCACATGGTTCCCCAGCGCCTGATTCCTGCAGCAGCTGGGGAGATGTGTGCTGGAAGTAGAAGGAGGCAGCAGGAGCAGAGTGCAGCAGGAGGCATCGCATACCTGACAGCACAGGGGCTGTGCTGATGCCATGCTGAATGCTCCTGTGGAGGACCTGTGATGAGGTCATGAAGAGGGCGGGCTGGAGCATCACATGACCACACAAAGCCCTGCCTCTTCATGATGTCATCACAGGTCCTTCAGACATACTGTACAAGAAAGAATTAATTAAAAGGTTAGTAATGACAGCACATAAAAAAGCACTCTGCCATCCTGTGGTGGACTATAACTCCCAGCATGCCATAGGATCTGCAGGACATGCTGAGAGTTATAGTTCTCCCATGGGATCTTAAAGCAGCACTCCAGTGTTATTTTTCAGTGCTGGAGTGGTGCTTTAAATATAAGCCCCGTGCCCCCATTCATATACTCACCCTCCAGCGTCTTCACATAGTAGTTTACAGACACCACACTGGTCCCGTAGCTTCCAACATAATAACATACTATTATATAGAATAACACCACATATAATAGTATGTGATTTATGTTATTAAATATTTTACTACATTTTTTTGCTTCAAATATATTTTTCCCTATTTTCCACCTCTAAAACCTGGGTGCGTCTTATAGTCCGGTGCGTCTTATAGTCCAAAAAATACGGTATGTGGGTTTTGCATCACGGACCACGGTCACCTTGGTGATATAGTGGTGGTGGATGATGAGGATAAGGAGAAGGAGGAGGAGAAAAGCAAATAGACAAAATCAGGAAGCATATACCCATGTGTGGGTGTGAAGAGGTGCATGGGAATAGACCTCCCAAAAAAAGACACTGGATTTGAGTTTATGTTACGCTGCTATAATTCGGTGGTGTAAAGAAGTATTTCCCAATCCAGCCATTTTTTTTAAGATTCAGCCTGTCAGCATTTTCAGTTGAGAGGCAGATGCGCTTATCAGTTATAATTCCACCAGCGTCACTAAAAACGTGCTCTGACAAAACGATAGTGGCAGGGGGCAGGCCAGGTCCTCCAAGGCATAGAGAGCCATTTGATGCCACGTATCCAACTTTGAGTCCCAATAATTATAAGGCACAGAGGAATCACAGAGGAAATTGATACGGTCAGCAAGGTATTCTCTCAGCATCTTCCCAAGCTTTGCACTCCATGTGAGAGTAACCCGCGCCTCAGCGCCTGTGCGATGGGAGGGTCTAAGAAAGCTATCCCAGAACTTTGACAGTGTTCCCCTGCCTCTGCTGGATTGGAGTTGTGTCTCTCTCACCTGTACTCTTTAGTTGTCCAAAGAACTGTGATCTCTGCCGCCAGCATTTTCAGATGGAAATTTTTTATAATTCCGCATCAAGGGCCTTCTGGTACTGCCCCATTTTAGTAGACCTGTCCGCCTCGGGAATAAGCTATAGAAAGTTCTCCTTGCAGCGTGGGTCTAGAAGTGTCACGAACCAGTAATAACTATCACTGATAACCCGAGGGTCACGGTCAAGGCAGCGTAACATAAACTCAGCCATGCGTGCCAGACTACTAACAGGCAAAACTTCCGTGTCCTCACCAAAACGATGACTGACCATGCTCTCCACCGCCTCCTCATCCCTGTTCTCAGGCCATCAACGCTGAACAGACGATATGACAGATATGCAGGTAGTACCGTCTATAGCGCATGAAACTAGCTCCTGGTATTCCTCCTCCTACTCTTTCTCATTGTCACCCAATCCATGTTAAGATGAGATGAGACTGGGCTGTGTGTAATCAGGCTGAATGGTTCCTTGCTCCATCTCATCGTGTTCCACCTGCAATGCATCCTCTTTGATTGTGAGCAGAGAGCTTTTCAGAATACAGAGAAGTGGGATGGTGACGCTAATTATGGCATCATCGCCACTCACAAATTTTGGAGGATGGTACATACGTCTGACATACATGTCCACTCCTGAGTTCTTATGTGTGGAGTCTGAACTAGTGATGAGGCGTATACTCATTGCTCGGGTTTTCCCAAGCATGCTTAGGAGTCCTCCAAGTATTTTGGCGTGCTTGGAGATTTAGTTTCTGTCAATGCAGCTGCTAGACAGCCTGAATACATGTGGGGATTCCCTAACAAACAGGCATTCCTCACATGTACACAAACAAAACAACCATGCAGAATTTGATCCTTTTTTATAACTGGTCTTCCCTGCCCACCATACTGCATTGCTGTTTTGTCTGTCCACTTTTTTGACCTTGCCAAATTTACCTGTTCATGTGACTAATAAAGTAATACATTTTTGTATTTATGGACTACATGACTTCTGCTCACAAATCCTTCCCAACATCTGCAGTGTAGAGTTCCAATGCGTGGGGACATCACACACCAGTCGGTGAGCCATAAGCTGCAAACGCTGCTGAAGCACGGAAAGGGCGGATGAAGCTGTAGCTGACTTTCTAAAATGGACACACAGGCAACGTACTTTGAAAAGCAGATCTGGCAGCTCCGGGTAGGTTTTAAGAAACCGCTGAACCACGAGGTTAAGCCCATGGGCCAGGCATGGTACATGTGTGAGCTCGCCTTGCCTCAGTGCCGCCGCCATGTTCCGGCTATTGTCACACACGACCATGCCTGGCTGTAGGTTTAGCAGTGCCAGCCACAGATCTGCCTGCTCTTTCACAGCTGTCCACAACTCTTCAGCATTGTGTGGTTTGTCACCTAAGCATATTAGCTTCAGCACAGCCTGTTGATGCTTGGCTGTGGCAGTGCTGCAGTGCTTCCAGCTTGTGACTGATGTGGTCATTTCGGAGATGAAGGCTGAAGAGGAGGAGTAGGTGCAGGAGCTGTAGACTGTGGGGGCAACCCTGATTGACCTAGGGCCCACAATCCTCGGCATTGGTAGGATGTGTTCCATCCCAGGGTCCGACTGGGTTCCAGGTTACACTATGTTATCCCAGTGTACCATTAGCGAGATCTACAGTCACTGCCCACAAGCACTTGTCCACGTGTCCGTGGTTAGGTGGACTTTCCCAGTAACTGCATTGTTGAGGATATGGCTAATATTGTGGGACACGTGCTTGTGTAAAGCGGGGAAGGCACATCAGGAGAAATAGTGGCGGCTGGGGACCGAGTACCGAGGGACGGCCGCAGCCATCAGGTTGCGGAAAGCTTCTGTCTCAATGAGCCTAAAAGGCAACATCTCGAGCACAAGCAGTAGGGAAATGTGTGAATTTAGTAATGTGGCCTGTGGGGCATTGCCTGCGTGTTTGCGATTGTGTTCCAAGTACTGTGGTATGGACAGCTGAATGGTGCACTGAGACAGGGACGTGGATGAGCTTGCTGATGGTGGTAGTTGAGTGTGTGCAATGACAGGTGCAGGGCAGGAGGCATTTTTGTATGCACCATGGACAGGGGAATGGCTTGCACGCACAACAACGGAAGAAGCAATGGGGTCACCCACAGACACTGTTCCTGAACCCTGGTTTTCATCCCACAAAGTCGGGTGCTTTGCTGCCATATGCCTGATCATGCTGGTGGTGGTCAGGCTGGTAGTTTTGCTACCCCTGCTGATGCTGGCCTGGCAGGTGGTGCAAATGGCCTTTTTGAGGTTATCGGCAGAGTCTAAAAAACAACCAGGCTCGGGAAGACCTAACAGTTGTACTGGCAACTTCCTTCGTGTTGGTGTTACAGGGAACGGTTGCCTGCCTTCTGACTGCGGCCACCACACTGCTTCTTCCTGCCTGTTGGGGTGCTATGCCTCCCTTCCCCTGTGTGCTGCTGTCCTCGCTCTGCATGTCCTCCTGCTTGGTTGGATCAGTTACTATATCATCCACAACCTCGTCTTCCACTTCTGCACCCTGGTCCTCCTGACTTTCTGGCAATTGTGTCTCATGATCATCCACTTCTTGTGACATGTTCCCACCATCAGGACAGGAAGGTTGGGCGAGAAGATGTGAGTGTTTGTTGTGGCACGCTTTCAGCTTGGCCTTGGCCTCTGCATGCACCATCACCATCACGTCCATTTCCCCGTCCCTTGCAACGTGCTTTGTCCATTTTAAATGAAGGACAATATTTTACATGTTCACTACAAATGGCTGAATTTGGAGCTAACTTATATGTGATCAGCGTGACAAACAAACCACTGTTTAAAAAAGCTGGCCTGTAGCTATTTTTTTTTTCAGCAAACTGGTGTCTTATCTAAGACGCTACAACACAATTTAACTGTAGGCCAGAAATGGCAGAATTTTCAGCACGCTGAGATGTGATCCATGTGATGGCCAAACCCCTGTTTGAAATAGCTGGCCTGTAGGTAACTATTTTTTTCTGCAAACTGGTGTCAATAACTTATGTAAGTCACTACAACAAAATTTAACAGTAGGCCAGAAATGGCAGAATTTTCAGCGCAATGTGATGTGATCCGTGCAACAGCCAAACCCCTGTTTAAAATAGCTGGCCTGTAGGTAATTTTTTTTTCAGCAAACTGGTGTCAATAACTTATGTAAGACACTACAACAAAATTTAACAGTAGGCCAGAAATGGCAGAATTTTCAGCACACTGAGATGTGATCCATGTGACAGCCAAAACCCTGTTTAAAATAGCTGGCCTGTAGGTAATTTTTTTTCCGCAAACCTGTGTCAATAACTAGATATATTAACAACCAGAATATACCAAACACTATACAAACTCAAAACAACAAATGATAATGAAGGAGCAAATGAGTCCAAATTGTATCTCAAAAATACCACAATTTTATTTTAGATAAATATGTACCCTAAAAGTTACAAAAACATGTACCGTATATACTCGTGTATAAGCCGACCCAAGTATAAGCCGACCCCCTAATTTTGCCACAAAAAATTCGGAAAACTTATTGACTCAAGTATAAGCCTAGGGTGGGAACTGCAGCAGCTACTGGTAAATTTCAAAAATAAAAATAGATGCCAATAAAAGCAAAATTAATTGAGACATCAGTATGTTAAATATTTTTGAAAATCCATATTTAATCAGGAGCCCCATATAATGCTCCATACAGTTCATGATGGCCCCATAAGATCCTCCATACAAAATACGCCCCATATAATGCTGCACAAAGGTTAATAATGGCCCCATAAGATGCTCCATAGAATAATATGCCCCATATGCTGCTCCATAAAGGTTATGGCCCCATGCGATGCCCCATAGAATAGGCCCCATATGCTGCTCCATTATTGTTATGGCCTCATAAGATGCCCCATAGAATATGCCCCATATGCTGCTCCATAAATGTTATGGCCCCATAAGATGCCCCATAGAATATGCCCCCATATACCTTATGGCCCCATAAAATATGCCCCCATATGCTGCTCCATAAATGTTATGGCCCCATAGAATATGCCCCCATATGCTGCTCCATAACGGTTATGGTCCCATAAGATGCCCCATAGAATATGCCCCCATATGCTGCGCCATAAATGTTATGGCCCCATAAGATGATCCATAGAATATGCCCCCATATACTGCTGCTGCTGCTGCTGCGAATAAAATAAAAAAAATTACATACTCACCTCTCGTCACTGGGGGCCAGGTGCCGGTGTCCTGAGCAGGCAGGGACACCTGCGCGCTATGGGTGACAGGTGCCGGTGTCACCGCTGGCTCAGGCCCCCGACACCAGCGTTATTCACCTGTCCCCATTCCACCGCCACGCGCTGCTGTGTCTTCCGGGTCGGTCCTCTGGTTGTCAATGTTCAGGCAGAGGGCGTGGCGTGCACTAACCACGTCATCGCGCCCTCTGACCTGAACGTCACAGCCAGGGGACAGAGCGGTGCGCAGTGGTGGAACGGGGACAGGTGAATATAGCATGGCTCCCCCCCGTCCTCCCCGTCATACTCACCCCCTCCTGGCACGTCTCTGCAGCCCCTGCGTCTCCCATTGTCACCGGCGCCGCAGCTCTATTTTCCTTCAGTTGTCATGTGGTACCCCTCATTAAAGTCATGAATATGCGCATATTCATGACTTTAATGAGCTGTACCACTGATGGATGAACACAGGCGCCGGAGACCGTGGGAGACGCAGGGGCTGCAGAGACCGCGCCAGGAGGGGGTGAGTATATAGGACAGCTGCGCTCCCCCTCCCCTTCCGACCCCATGGTATATGACTCGAGTATAAGCCGAGAGGGGCATTTTCAGCCCTAAAAAATGGGCTGAAAATCTCTGCTTACACTCGAGTATATACTGTACTTATTATAAATCAGTCAATAAATAGACATGGCTAAAATGATGATCCTCAGAGAAAATGTATGGAGAGAGGTCACCAAGTGGATAGCAAAAAATATGCAAAGCACATTAAATATACATAAAATGCTCACAATAGTCATAAAGGAAGCTTGTGGAAAGCTGATTATTTCCCTACATTGGGACTATATAAATCCAATAGGATATAACACAAAGAGCTAAGACAAGCATCTAATGAAAAAAGTACAAAGGGAGCATTTATATGAGAGTTCATATAAGCTAAGCATGTAATATTTACACAATGTAAAGAGTATATAAGGTTAAATTACCCATATTAATAAGGTATTCAGTCCACCAGTGGGCCCCCTTGAGGAAGCGAGTATATTACTCGCAAAACCGCGTGGGGTTCTGAGGCCACCTGCTATCCACTTGGTGACCTCTCTCCATACATTTTCTCTGAGGATCATCATTTTATCCATATGTCTGTTTATTGACTGATTTATAATAAGTACATATTTTTGTAACTTTTATGGTACATATTTATCTAAAATAAAATTGTGGTATTTTTGAGATACAATTTTGACTCATTGGCTCCTTCATTATCATTTGTTGTCAATAACTTACCGTATATACTCGTGTATAAGCCGACCCGTGTATAAGCCGACCCCCCTAATTTTGCCACAAAAAACTGGGAAAACTTATTGACTCGTGTATAAGCCGGGTGTATAAACTGCCCTCCTGCTCTGTGCTGCCCCCGTCCTGCTCCTTGCTCCCCCATCCAGCTCTGTGCTCCCCCATTCTCCTCTGTACTCCCCCTCTCTCCTGCTCGCTGTGCTCCCCATTCCTTCCTGTCCTCCTGTGCCCCCCGTCCTGCTCCTGCTCCTCTGTGCCCTCCATCCTCCCCCCGTCCTGCTCCGTGCTCATTGTCCTCCTCCATGCTTTCCCCCGTCCTCCGTTCTCCCTCCCCTTCCTCCTCCATGCTTCCCCCGTCCACCATTCCTCTCCCCCCCCCTGCTCCATGCTTACCTCGTCCTCCGTTCTCCCTGTCCTCCTCCATGCTTCCCCCGTCCACCGTTCTCCCCCCCAGTCCTGCTCCTTGCTCCTTGTCCTCTCCTCCATCATACTCACCCCTCCCCGTGCCATCGCTGAACGTCCCTGCAATCCTGCGTTCTCCCCGGCTTCCTGCAGCTCTCCAGCGCTGAGCGGTGACGTAATACCGCTCATTAAGGCCATGAATATGGACGCCACGCCTATGGGAGTGGCGTCGCGTCCATATTGCATGACCTTAATGAGCGGTATTACGTCACCGCTCAGCGCTGGAGAGCTGCAGGAAGCCGGGGAGAACGCAGGATTGCAGGGACGTTCAGCGATGGCACGGGGAGGGGTGAGTATGATGTCCCAGCCACCGGCTCCTGCCGCGGCATCCCCTCCCCCGCTGGTTTCTGCCCTATGACTCGTGTATAAGCCGAGGGGCATTTTCAGCACGAAAAAAGGTGCTGAAAATCTCGGCTTATACACGAGTATATACGGTATGTAAGACACTATAACAAAATTTAACAGTAGGCCAGAAATGGCATAATTTTCAGCACACTGAGATGTGATCCATGTGATGGCCAAACTCCTGTTTAAAATAGCTGGATTTTTTACGCTGTAATATGGAAAGGATCTGGCTGTATTCTGCAGTGCCAACAAGCAAATGGAGCAGAAAAAACGGTGTGCTCTGGATTGTTTTTGAAGAAAATAATAAGGATTAAGATCCAAAAAAAATTATTCCTCGCCCCTGGTACCTGGGGCTATGTATATACGGTAAATATCTGTAATAGGCAGCAGCAGACAGTACTGGAATGGACTCTCTTGCTATATGCAATGAAGTCTGCCACATACACTGCCTGCCTGCCTAGCACTGATATCTATGCACCTATTTAGTCCTCAGAAGGACTGTTGGTTGAGATGGATTTTTCTATTATAAAGAGTATACCCACACTAACTAATAAACCACCAAATATATCCCTAGATCAGCAGCAACTCTCCCTACACTGCCTGAGTCCGGAGCAGACTGTGACGAGCAGGGTGGTGCTTGGTCTGCTATAGACCTGATGACTCTGTGCGGCCTGCTAATCACTGTAATGTCACAACCAACATGGCTGCGGCATTACAATATGTGACAGACAATCCCTGTATGTTGATTGACTCTGTAAAGAAAGCCAAAAATGCAGGGCAGGGACCCAAGCTCCCGCCGAGCAACCCCAGGTATACTCGGTGAGCTCCGAGCATCTCGAGCAGTGAAATGCTCGGGCAAGCACTGAGTACTTCCGAGCATGCTCGCTCATCACTAATAGGATTATTTATCATTAATTCATTATTTTTTCATTTTTCATTTTATACCTGCTTTTTTATGTGATTTAAATAGAATTTTCACTCTTCTTACAATGGTATGTGAGCAAAAGAAGGACTAGGAGCAATAGGTGAAATATAGTAAAATCAGAGGTAAATTTTATTAGTCATTATACTGTATAAGGCTGTGTGCACACATTGCGGATTTTGATGTGGATCCAAAGCATTTTTGGACCAGCAGAATTGCACAAAATCCGCAAGTAGTGCACAACCAATGTTAATCAATGGGAATTACAGAATTGGTGTGCACATGCTGCAGAAAAATCCGTGCAGACTCACAGCGTTTTATTTACCGCAGCATGTCAATTCTTTTTGCGGATATGCAGCGTTTATGCACCCATTGACTACCACTGAGTCAGTCAAATCTGCAGCAAAACCGCAGGTACAAAAAGATTTGCGGTTTTGCTGTGGAGTTCTGTGCCAAAAACGCTGCAGAAAGGAAGTGTGTAGGTGGAGAATGTGTGTGTGGGTGGAGACTATGTGCGTGTCTGTCTGCGTGTATCTGTGTGTGTGTGTGCTGGTCTGTGTGTGTCTGTGTGTGTTTCTGTGTGTGTAAAAAAAAATACAACATACAGTACATACAGTACATACTCACCAAACACCTAGTCCCCTACGCCCTCGTTCTCCTGTAACAAAAAGAAAATAATAAACCAAATTATACTTACCTTTACGCCATAGTCCATTTAATAACGAGTGTCCCACGACGATCTCCCGTGCAGAACAGTGTCGTCTGGAGATGTCACTGCTCTACAAGGTCTCCCGCGATGCACTGACTGGAGGTAATCCTCCGCTGTGTATCCCTCCGCCACTGGGAGAGTGGTCACTTGAGTTTATGCTGTCACTGGCAACGCTGTGTGAGAAAATTCTCATGCAGCGATGCCGTGAAGTGAGAGCACGAACTCCGGTAACCTCTTCAGTGATGCACTGCAGGAGCCATTACCTCCTGTCAGTGCATTGCCCGATGTGAAAGCTCTGTAGCGGAGATCGTCATGGGACACTCGTTAAATTGGATTACATCGGAACAGGGAGTATTTGTGTTGGTTTATTATTTTTTGGGGGGCAGGAGATCGAGGGCGTAGCAGGAATTAGGCGTATAATAACCGGTGGGGTTGAGGGGTCTCATTATCCGGTACTTGGTCGCCCCTCAAACCCACCTGTAAGCTCTGCCTCTTTGCATTGTTTTTTTTTTCATGTTATTGGCTTATGCATGCCTCTTTGTGGGGCCCTTGTTTAAGCTTACCTGGTGATTGATATTCCCTCTATACTGATCACTTGATACGTATAGGAACATTTATACTCTTTTTCTTTGTCGGGTGACCTTGATTTTTTCTGCGTTGCCTTAGTGTTTTTGTCACTGTGTTATGTGAACTTTTTACCTTTATATGATGACTAATAAAATTTACCTCTGATTTTACTATATTTCACCTATTGCTCCTAGTTCTACTTTTGCTCTCATGATTATTGGAGTTGGTGTTGTTTTCTTGTGGGTGGGTCATGATATTTGTCTCCACCCTGCCATCTAATATGTACCTGGGATTCTTGTTATTATTGCAATAGTATATGTGCATATATATACCTATATATTTTTTGCAATATTGTGACTGTTCCTGTGGCTCGCGCCCGCTTTTCACCTGGTTGTTATTCCCACTTCAATCATTTTATCCTCTTGTAATTAATAAAGATATATTGTTAGTGTATTCAAGACTCCTGTATTTGTTTTTTTCTTCACTTGCACTTATAGTTTTGCCGATGGGTCTTCATTTATTCTACTTGCACATGTGGTGTTGATTATTAACTGTTTTAACATCTAAACATTCCCATTGTTGGTTATTATTTATTTACTGCATGTGTGCTTACTTTTGAGGTACTTTTTCTAACCATTAATATCAGACTCTGCAAACTTTTAGGTCATGGCCCATACCAAGGTCAAAAATTCAAGATTGAATGAGCTGCAATTTTCAAGATTTCTTTCTGTACCCCTTAGGGATCTGCTAGCGTAGGTAATCACTAGTTCTTCTCCTTCTTGGTCCTGGGTTAACACGGTTCCTAGACTGTAGAGCAGGGATGAGTGAAGCCGAACTACAAAGTTCAGGGTTTATACCGGACACCTAGTGTCCAGTACAAACCCCAAACACGTACTTCTTACCAGATGTCAGGTTTCCTGTTCGGTTCGGATGCCTAATAAAGGTTGTTGAAAAGTATTGACATGGCCGTGATTGGCTGGCGCACCGTGTGACCCAGCCTGTATAAATGCCGGATCACAATTGCCACCACCATTCTGCTCTGATTAGTGTAGGGATAAGATGCAGCTGTAGTGAGGGACAGAATTAAACTGTGTACTCTGCAAAAAAGCTTCTTTGTGTACTCTGCACATGTCTCAGAGGGATAACTGTGCCAAAAAGCCGCTGTGTGCACTCTGCACCCATATATGTGGTCGTACGGTGTCAAAAAGCCTCTGTGTGTACTCTGCACCGATAGCTGTGAGAGTACTATGCCTTTAAGCCTCTGTTTGTATTTTTCAAGCTCACCTGTTGGAGTACTGTACCTTTAAGCCTCTGTCTGTACTCTGCATCCCCGCCAGTGAGAGTACTGTTTCAAAAAGCCTCTGTACATGTCAGTATGACTAGTGTACCTAAAAATAATGACTAAGGGCACTGAGGTGCATCAGAAATGTATCAGGTTCTGCGAGATTCCCTCCTATTTTAAAACCTATTTTTTAACTGTTTTAATAAAAGAGAATCTTATCTTACCTGGATGGATGTGCTGGAAACACCTCTTCGTCTCCTCTATATTTGCTGAAATCACCAACAGGTATGGAACCCAGCAGCTCTGTTTGTCTGCAAAGATTTTAACGTATTCCAGGCAAGTCAAGTTCCGATTTGGCTTTTATCCTAAGTCACATTACAAGACTCGTTAAAGGGTTAATTGTGACTTGTAGGATCGCTACTTCCAATAGGTGGCGCTATAGAGTTCAAGTCCTCTTTTTCTCTAAAGAGGCTATTTGCATATTAACCCTCCCCTGATCACTCTCCTACTTATCTTTTTGTAAGTAGTATGTCTAAAAAATAATTCTACTATGCCACTGTGCACAAGTATTTATAAATTATTTATTTATTTATCACACTTGATATCACCTCACAATATACAAATCTCAGACACAACATTGGTTTACATTGCATTATTCTATTTTTGGAGAAAGATGTAAGGCTAAGTGAACAACACATAGCTTTTATTCTGGTAGGTTTGGATTTTATTTTACAAAAATTTTTTTTTAAGTTCCAAAATAATATTTAGCATCAAAAATGTGGCACAGCTATGGGGACTAGTGTAGCCACAAGCTATGCAAACTTATTTATGGGAGTTTAAAAAAAAATTGTATACAATTACAGATATAATGTCAACATTTTTCTGTATAAGAGGTTTATAGATAATATTTTTATTATTAGGTAAGGAGATTCACAAACAGTTTCATGTTTTTAATATCATCTTAATTCCAATGATTGGAATTTTACTTTTACTCCCACAATAGGGAAAGATTTTATTAACTTTTAGATATTACAATCTCTCATCAGGGACAGCATGTTATTACTAAAACTTTTTTTTTAAAGACGTTGGTGCTAATAGTTACATCCATTTTTCTATCTGTGGCTTGAAAATGTACCTTTTAACCAGTTTCAATGAATAAAATGGAATTGCAGCAATGAGGTTGATTTTGAATCACAAGCCAAATCACAAGTTGATTTTAAATCACAATCACAAGACAGCAAAGTTACCCCAAAGGGCTTATTAAGGGCACTTTTCAGAAAACTTAGACCTTATTACAAAAACAGTGCATCCAGCTCAAAATTGTTAATGCAGGTGATGATTTTAACCCCTTAATGACCACACATACGCCTTTTAAACGGCGGCAGTTAAGGGTACTTATTCCTCAGCGCCTCTTTTTAACGCCACTGAGAAATAAGGTTATTTCACCCACCAGCGTCTAAATTTCTCCAGGGTCTAAGCTAACGGGGTAGCCGAGACCCCAGAGAACATGATTCGGGTCGGGTATTTACCGACCCCAGTGTTGTGATCGCCGTTATTAACGGAATAATGGCGACTGCGAAAAAAAAGTACGATTTCCCATTTAATTTCTTTCTCCTCTGAAGTGATCGCACATCAAAGGAAAGAGAAATGGGGTTCCCCGATGTCACGATCCACATTTGGATCTGTGGCAGATCTCTCTCTGCATACTAAAACCTCTTTCCTTTCAGGCCACTGGGGTTAATGTCAGTCTTTTCCCCCGGTGGCCACTGGTGTAATTGCATTGCTTCTGACTTTTCAGGAGAAGGCTGTGACCACTCCCTTAATCCTTTAAAAGGTAATCTGAGGCCTCAGCTGACTGTTGGTGATATTACTACCTTTTGGAAACCAACCAAGCTGGAGTCAGGAGCTGCTGAGTGCAGTGGTACTTCTGCTGTTTCCCTGAACTGGTGCCTTACTCTGCTGTGTGGTGCATTGCAGCAGAGAAAGCTAAGTGTTTATTGTTTAGTTGATTTACCTCCGAAGTGTCTGTCTTTCCTTTTGTTATTTTGGTGATATTCACATTATTCCCTGTCTCACCTCCTGGGGAGGGGGCTGGTGGGTTTAGCTCAGTGCTAAACAGGAGACAGGGACAGGTTGGTGGCTTGGGCTTCACTACCTTCAAGTGTACCCTCAAGTTAAGGAAAGACAGGGCCCTTACTTAGCCTTTGGGGCAGTTCAGGAGCCCAGGTTCCTCGTCCCCTGTATTTCTACAATTGCCCCGTGTCACTATCACCAACCATTACATTTTTTTTCCCCTTTCTGGTGAGCCATGGCCCAAATGCAGGCCTTTGCCCAACTGCTTCAGACCCTCACTGAGGAGCTTAAGGTGCTGTGTGGTGAGGTGGTGCAGCAGTTACAGCAGTTGGTGGGGTTCTGGGCCTCGGCTCAGTTGCAGGCTCTACCAGAACCTAAGATACCCTCTCCCTGACAGGTTTTCTGGAGGGAGAGATAAATTTCTAATTTTTCAGGAGGCCTGTAAATTGTACTTCAGGCTCCACTCCCGTTCATCTGGGAGTGAAGAACAGCATGTGGGGATTATTGTCTCCCTTCTTAAGGGTGATCCCCAATCTTGGGCCTTCTCCCTGCTGACTGATTCACCATCTTTGCGGTCAGTGGATGGGTTTTTTGCGGCTCTGGCGCTAGTGTATGGAAATCCTGATGGCGTCTCCCTGGTGGAATCCCGACTCCGCAAGATCAAGCAGGGGACCAGCCAGCTGAGGAGTACTGTTCAGAGTTCAGGAGATGGGCCACGGACACACAGTGGAATGATCCTGCCCTTAGGTGTGATTTTGTGCAGGGTCTGTCCCTAAGGTTGCAGGATACTCTGGTGCAGTACGCCGCCCCCAGGTCATTGGAGGCTGCCATGTCCCTTGCCATCTGGGTGGATAGACACCTCAGGGAGAAGCATACACCAAAACTGCCCCCTGTTGTCCTTACTAGGGAGGAGGACACAGTCGAGCAGTTGGACGAACCCATGCAGGTGGGAGCAGTTGGTGCCCAAACGGGGTTGCCTGCATTCAACATCGTGTGGGGGCATCTTTTTACTGTGGGCAGACTGGTCAATTCGTTTGGGGCTGCCCAGCTCGTGCCAAAATACCTGTGCCATCTAAGAAGCCGCATCCCCCTGGTCGTGTGGAGGGAGGCGACCAGGGAGTGTATGTTTCCTCCATTTCTTCCCCTCAATGTACCCTGACTGCGAGTGGTGATTGGCGGGGTATCTAAGAAAATAACGGTGCTTGTGGACAGTGGAGCAGGAGTCAATTTGGTGGATGCTCACTTTGTCCGGACCAATGGCCTGATGTGTAGGATGAAAGGATAACCTCTAGGCGTCCAGACCATTTACTCTCTCCCACTCAGCCAGGGGAGTGTGACCCAGGTCGTGCATGATATACGCCTGTGTATAAGGACTCCTCATGAAGAGTCCCTGTCATGCTACGTCTTGGAGGGTATGCCAATACCCATCGTTTTAGCCCTCCCTTGGTTGAGAAAACACAATCCGGTCATAGATTGGCATTCCAGGGAAGTAGTCAGCAGGGGTCAGTCATGTGAGGGCTGCTGCCTGGGGGCTACTGTCTCTGCCCTCTTTCTGCAACCATCCGCTTCTCCAGTGGGGGCAGCAGAGGTGCTGCCAAGGAGTAGGGGCTAGTCTAAACCCTCACCACTAGTCATCCCTGTGAGTCGGAGCCCTCTTTGGAGGAGGGATCAGGGGAGTGTGGTGGTTTCTTCTGAGAAATATGTGAATGTGGTGACACAGGGGGACGTCTCTGTTTTCAGTTCCTCAAAGAGTTCACCATCTTGTGGCAAACGTGTGTGTGGCAATGAAAAATTCAGGTCCGGACCTGTGTGTGAACGAGTATGTATGGATGTCCACCAAAAACATCCGGTGGAAGTGTGCTGCTGGAGTCTGGAGTTCCAGGGTGATCGGGCCGTATCGGGTGTCGGCCATTCTCGGCCCGGGGACTTACCAGCTGGAGTTACCACCAGTAATGCCCGTACATAACTCATTCCCCAGGTTGGCACTCTGGAGATTTGTGGTACCTCCGGAGCATACGTTATTGCCACTTCCATCAGTCCACATTTGCCATAAACTTTAGAGTCAGGTGACTGCTGGGGTGAACCCTGGTGGATCGAGGCGTCCTCACCATAGGTGGTATATGAGGTGCGGTGTTGAGGTTCCAGAGGCCCCTCATTAAAGGGGGGTACTGTCACGATCCACATTTAGATCTGTGGCAGATATCTCTCTGCATACTAAAACCTTTTTCCTTTCAGGCCACTGGGGTTAATGTCAGTCTTTTCCCCGGTGGCTGCTGGTGTAATTGCATTGCTTCTGACTTTTCAGGAGAAGGCTGTGACCACTCCCTTCATCCTTTAAAAGGTCATCCGACGCCTCAGCTGACTGTTGGTGGTATTGCTACCTTTTGGAAACCAAGCAGGAGTCAGGAGCTGCTGAGCGCAGTGGTTCTTCTGCTGTTTCCCTGAACTGGTGCCTTACTCTGCTGTGTGGTGCATTGCAGCAGAGAAAGCTAAGTGTTTATTGTTTAGTTGATTTAACCCCTAGATGTCTGTCTTTCCTTTTGTTGTTTTGGTGTTATTCACATTATTCCCTGTCTCACCTCCTGGGGAGGGGGCTGGTGGGTTTAGCTCAGGGCTAAACAGGAGACAGGGACAGGTTGGTGGCTTGGGCCTCACTACCTTCAAGTATACCCCCAAGTTAAGGAAAGACAGGGCCCTTCCTTAGCCTTAGGGGCAGTTCAGGGGCCCAGGTTCCTCGTCCCCTGTATTTCTACAACTGCCCTGTGACACCTGATCCCCCCAATGCCTCCGGTGTCCCAGGATACTCCTGCATCCACCTGTGATGTCCCCCAGCCAACGACACCTTCTTCCGGAAAGAAAATGGCGGGCACATGCACAGTGCTCCCGCCAGGATCTTCCGGTCATCACCCGGCAACAATAGGAAATTTTTCCTATTGGTTCATTTTGATCACTGTGATAGACTCTGAGAAAATGATGGCTGCCAGGTATGATAAAAGCTCCAAGGCGTGAGAGGCGAGCTCGGGCCACTCATCCATTTTGGAAGACCAAAATGTGAAAGTGTCCAAAACCTCCCTAATGGTATTGATATTGAGTTCTAGATGCTCCTGCACAATCCTCTCCAATCGTTCATCACTAGAGATGGGCAATCCCAAACAGTAAAGTTCCGCATCCTTAACAAACAATTACTGTTCAGGCACGGACACCGAACACGGATTTCACCAGGAAGTCTGTGTTACTGTTCAGGTTCAGCTGCCCAAACACTGCTTCTGATCGGTAGTGGTGGCAAGTGGAGTTAATATTTGTGGGGTTGATGTCACCTTTTTATTGTCAGGTGACATGAAGCTCATGGATTAGTAACGGAAAGGCGTCTATAAGACACCTCTCCATTAGTAATCCTACAGTAGTATAGTTAATAAAGACACAGCCAGAATAAAGTCCTTTATTAGAAATAAAACAAAAAACACTTTGACTTTTTTATTTAAAAATCATAAACACAGTTATACTCACCTAACACCTAATTCCACCCAAGCCCTTGTTCTCCTGTAATAAAACAAAAATAAAAAAACAACACTATCCCTCACCTCTCAGTCGTTCTGTCCCACACTGTAATCCATGTCTGGGGGAAAAACAGTCCAGGCTAAAAACCACTGGTGACTGAATTGCTGCAAGTGCAGCCTCTGACCGGCGGTGATGTCATCAAGGTTACTTCCGGTCACTGAGGCTGCATTCCCTGCCAGGCTGAACGCCGTGACCTTGGTGAGATGCACGCTAGCAGTGTCAGAGTTTTAAAAAGATAGCGATGTGGGAACAACGTATTCTTGTTAACCAGCCTTGCTGAAGCTGATATATGAGCGTTACAGCCCCAGCTATGAGTTTTGCCTGGCTGGTTATCAAAAATACGGGGGAACCCATGCAGGTTTTTTTTAATTATTTTTTTACAGTGCAGGAGCGGATGATGAAAGCCGGCGTCAGACTACCGTGGAATACAGGCAAGTGCTATGTGAGAAAACATTGCGTAGCACTCGGCCCAGTGTTAATCTATGGGGCAGCTCATATCAGCGTTTATTTTCTCAGCCGTATTCAGCGTGCATGTAAAATCACAGCATACAGGGGAACCCAATCCGTTTTTTTTTTAAATTACTTATTTACAGCGCAGGAGTCGGCTAATGAATACACCCATCAGCCACTCCTGCTCTCGCTGTTATTAGAGGCAGTAAGTGTCGGATTATGGGATTAAGTGTCGGTCACAGCTGAGCGCTCACACTTTCTTTTAACAGTGTGCGAATGGCAGCTGTCTGACCGGATGATTTCATAGCCAATCAGAAGTGGTATTTGCCGCGCTGTCATGCACATGACAGTGTTGCAAACACTGGATGTTTGGGCCCCCCATTCAAGTGAATGGAGTCTGGGTTCTGGTCCGAGTACTGTTCTAGTACCCGAACCCAAACTTTTTGTAACTGTTCGGCCGAACCCGCTGGACCCGAACATCCAGGTGTCCGCCCATCTCTATTCACTAAGTGTTAGACTTGCACTCTGTTCTGCTGGTTCATACGTTGGTCTAAAAATGTGTCAAAGAATCACAGAAAGTGCTTCTTCCACTTTTACTACTGCTGTTGCTGTGGATAATATTTTGGCGTTGACTAATTGTCGTGCCAGAGGTTGGAAGTCTAGAGCTGCGAAGCACACTGCATGCCTCACTGCTGTCTTGGAGAAATCCTTTCTTAAGTTTGTGTAAAAGCGTGTTTCAATACTCCAGCATTTGTGGGTCCATTTCCAGGGTGGGAAGCATCTGGCAAAATTTCGTCTTATAACATGTATCTAATAGAGTGGCAACCCAGTAGTAAGAACTCTTTCGAATCATATCTATAGCGGGATCATGTTGCAGATAGTGCAGCAAGAAGGCACTCATATGTCGGGCTCTTCCATGAGGTCAAAGGCCATGCTGTGTTGGCGGCTGGGTAGTTGCTCGCTCATCACCTCTTCCTCCTAAATTTGTCCCTCGGCTCTCGCACCTTCACTAACAGTTTGCCTGGTATCACCAGCCCCTCTCGATTGCAGTAATACACCCTCCCTTGGCACCCGCCTGTGTGACAACAGTCTGGAACTTTGAGACAATGTTATCTATTCTGCATATACCTCTGTTTCCTCCTTTTCCTCTGGGACCACCACCTCCTCCCACAGACTATTCAAAGTCTGCTCTAGCAGATACACGACCGGAATAGTGATGCTGATTAGTGATGAGCAAATTTGTTCCGAAAACGATAGCCAAACATAAATTAGGCACAAATATGGCACATTCAGATTCGTGATTGGAAACCCAAGCAAAATGTTATAAAATCGGTAAGAATCTGTAACATTCGGTAAAAGTGCAGGAAAATATTTGCGTTCCCACAAAAATATTTTCAGCACTTTAGCAACGATATTGGTGGTGTATCATGAGCGTTTTGGCATGTGTTTGATGAGGGGAGGGGATTTGCAGAGCTCAGAGGTGCGGCATTCTTGTAAGCAGTCAATAAGGGCGCAGGAAACACCCACAATGTCCTGACACAACGGCTGCTCAAATCACATGTCCCTCGCCATATAAATAGCGGACATCTTGTTTTAGTGCCATTTTGACACTGTAACAGTGCAGAGAGGCTGCTGCTGACACTGGCACTGTTAACAGCAAAATTTTAGCTAGTTAGTTAGGCGGTTGTAAATCAGCTAGATAGTGTCCAGTGTGGCTGTAAAATTTACCTTCTGGAACTTTTTTGGGGGCCATTACTGAGGTCCACAGACAAAGCCAGCAGGGCATGTGTTGTGCACTGCTTCCATTGTGCTCTGTGCATGAGTATAGCATTCTAATTAATATTTTTTCACTAGGTAAAGTTGAAAAAGCCTACTGTATCCCACATTTTAGCTAGTTAGCTAGGTGGTTGCATATCAGTCAGATAGTGTAGCGAGCTACTGTCCAGTGTGGCTGTTAAATTTACCTTTCAGCATTTTTTTTCTTTTTTGGACATTACTGAGGAACACAAAGACAGCCAGCAGGGCACATGCTGTGCACTTTTTCTACTGTGCTCCATGCACTAGTATAGCATTCTAATTCTAAAAATATTAAACAGCCTGCTGTATCCCACCTTCTCATTTAGTGCTGTTGTTATATAAAACTGTCTGGAGACCTAAGGCACATTTTAAAAAAATTATAATTTTTCAGTTGCAAAAAGTTAGACAACCCACCGTATCAGGGTGAGTTTCCACGGTCAGGATACGCTGCGTGTTTGGCGCTGTGCGCTGGCGCAGCGCCAAACACGCAGCATCCAGATGTTACAGCATAGTGGAGGGGATTTCAAGAAATCCCGTCTCCACTATGCGTAACAATACGCAGGTGGCAAACCTGCGTAAACGGACATGCGGCGCGTCTTTTTAGACCGCAGCATGTCCTCGCGTATTGCGGCGACGGTGCGTCGCCGCAACAGAATTAACACAGGGCTATGTAGCCCTGCGCTCTTTCCGGAGGTGTTCCGGAGGTGTCCTGAACACCTCCGGAAAGATCGCGCGTCATAAAGGGGGCGGGGCTTAGACGGAGCGGAATTTCCGCTCCGTCCAAAGCGCTGTGGTTCCGGACCGTGGAACCACAGCCTAACACTTTGTTATTTGGTTGGGTTGAAGCTAAGCTGTAGAGTCCTGATCCATAGGCCACAAAAATTATTCTGTTATTAATGTCATACAGTAAGGGACCTGACTTTAAAAATAGTTTGTAGCATCTGGTGTGTTATAGAGGCCTGATGGGACTAAGTAAAAAAGTTTGGAAAAAGTAAAACATTTTTTTTTAAATAATAATAAAATTATTATATATTCTATCATAAATAAATATTTGAATGAAAAAAACCAAACAATAAAAGTACATATATTAGGTATCGCCAAGTCCGCAATGACCCGACCTATAAAACTGTCCTACTAGTTAACCGCTTTAGTGAACACCATTTAAAAAAAACAATGCAAAAAACAATGCTTTACCATTATACCAACCAAGAAAAAGTGGAATAACATGCGTTCAAAAAGACGGATATAAGTAAACATGGTACAGCTGAAAACGTCATATTGTCCAGCAAAAAACAAGCTGTGGTACAGCTCCATCAGCCGAAAAATAGAAAAATTATTGCTGTCAGAATAAAGTGATGCAAAAACAATTATTTTTTCTTTAAAATAGTTTTTATTGTATAAAAGCGCCAAAACATAAAACAATGGTATAAATGCAGTATCGCTGTAATCGTACTGACCCGAAGAATAAAACTGCCTTATCAATTTTACCACAAACGGAACAGTATAAACCCTCCCCAAAAAAGAAATTCATGAATTGCAGGTTTTTGCTAATTCTGTCTCACAAAAATCAGAATAGAAAGCAATCAAAAAATATCATGTTCACGAAAATGTTACCAATGACAACGTCAGCTTGTCCCTCGAAAAACAAGACCTCACATGACTCTGTGGGCCAAAATATGGAAAAATTATAGATCTCAAAATGTGGTGATGCAAAAATTATTTTTTGCAATAAAAAGCGTCTTTTAGCTGTGTGACAGCTGCCAAACTTAAAAATATTAGTTTTCAACCTGGACGGTGCCAAGATGCGACCGTCCATGCTTAGAACCACTGGTGATTGAGCTGCTGGGAACACAGCGTCAGTAACCGGGGGTGATGTTACCTCCGGTCTCTGCGCTCCGTACCCAGTCGGGATAAGTTGCTGTGAGATCCGGTGAGATCCCCACTAGCGCTCACGGCTCATAGTGCTAGCAGGGATCTCACTGAAATCACCGCAGTTACATATGGGTCACTGGGCTCTGTTCCCAGCCGGGCTGAGCTGCAGTGAGATCCGGGGTAACTTATAAAATTCACATACCAGAAACACATCATTGTTAAGACACATCTAGATAAGTTCCTTGGGGGGTCTAGTTTACAAAATGGGGTCATTTATGGGGAATTTCCACTGTTTAGGCACATCAGGGGCTCTCCAAAGGAGACATGATGCAAGCCATTCCATCAAAGTCTACATTCCAAAACGTCACTACTTCCCTTCCGAGATCTGTCATGAGCCCAAACAGTAGTTTTCTCCAACATTTGGGGTGCCAGCGTACCCCGGACAAATTAGACAACTTTTGGGGTCAAATTTCTACTGTTACCCTTGGTAAAATAAAAAATTGGGGACTAAAAAAATCATTTTTGTGGAAAAAAAAATTATTTTTTTACGGCCAGGCATCATAAACTTTAGTGAAACACTTGAGTGTTCAAAGTGCTCACCACACATCTAGATAAGTTCCTTAGGGGGTCTAGTTTCCAAAATGTGGTCACTTGTGGGGGGTTTCCACTGTTTAGGCACATCAGGACTCTGCAAACGGAACATGACGCCCGCCAACCATTCCATCAAAGTCTGCATTCCAAAACGTCACTACTTCCCTTCTGAGCCCCGACATGCGCCCAAACAGTAGTTTTCTACCACATATGGGGTACCAGCTTACTCAGGACAAATTAGACAACATCTTTTGAGGTCCAATTTCTCCTGTTACCCTTGGGAAAATAAAAAAATTGGGGTTAAAAATCATTTTTGTGAAAAAAAAGTTTTTTTTCACAGTCGGGCATTGTAAACTTTAGTGAAACACTTGGGGGTTCAAAGTTCTCACCACACATCTAGATAAGTTCCTTAGGGGTCTAGTTTCCAAAACAGGGTCACTTGTGGGGGGTTTCTACTGTTTAGGCACATCAGGCGCTCTCCAAATGCGACATGGCATCCGATCTCAATTCCAGCCAATTTTGGTTTGAAAAAGTCAAACGGCGCTCCTAGGGTATCAGAGTACTCAGGACAAATTGGACAACAACTTTTGGGACCAATTTCTCCTGTTACCTCGGGAAAATAAAAAATTGGGTACTAAAATATCATGTATGTCTTAAAAATATGATTTTTTATTTTATAAACTTTATTGAAACACCTAGGGGTTTAAAATGCTCACCACACATCTACATAAGTTCCTTTGGGGGTCTAGTTTCCAAAATGGGGACACTTGTGGGGGTTCCCACTGTTTAGACACATCAGGGGCTCTCCAAACACAACATGGCGTCCGATCTCAATTCCACCCAATGTTGCATTGAAACAGTAAAACGGCACTCCTTCCCTTCCGAGCTCTGCCATGCGCCCAAACAGTGGTTTACCCCCACATATTGGGTATCAGCATACTCAGGACAAATTGCACAATAACTTTTGTGGTCCAATTTCACCTGTTACCCTTGGGAAAATAAAAAAAACTTTGGATCTGAATTAAATTTTTTGTGAAAAAAAGTTAAATGTTCATTTTTTTTAAACATTCCAAAAATTCCTGTGAAGCACCAGAAGGGTTAATAAACTTCTTGAATGTGATTTTGAGTACCTTGAGGGGTACAGTTTTTAGAATGGTGTCACTTTTGGGTATTTTCTATCATATAGACCCCTCAAAGTGACTTCAAATGTGATGTGGTCCCAAAAAAAAAAATGCTGTTGTAAAAATGAGAAACCGCTGTTTAACTTTTATCCCTTATAACTTCCTAACAACAAAAAAAATTGGTTCCAAAATTGGGCTGATGTAAAGTAAACCTGTGGGAAATGTTACCTATTAAGTATTTTGTGTGACATATATGTGTGATTTAAGGGCATGAAAATTCAAAGTTGGAAAATTGCGAAATTTTCAAAATTTTTGACAAATTTCCATTTTTTTCACAAATAAATGCAAGTTACATCAAATAAATTTTACCACTAACATGAGGTGCAAAATGTCATGAAAAAACAGTGTCAGAATCACCAGGATCCATGTAAAAGTACCAGAGTTGTTGCCTCATAAAGGGACAGTGGTTAGAATTGTAAAAATTGGACAGGTCATTTAACATGTAAAACACCCTCGGGAGTAAAGGGGTTAAAAATAGTTTGAAGCATCTAGTGTATTATAGAGGCCTGATTCATAGGCCACAAAAAAATCTTCTGTTCCTTGTATCATACAGTAGGGGATATGACTTTAAAATTGTTTGTAGCATAACTTCTTTGTCATATAGGCCTCATCCACCCTCAAACAATTCTTTTTTCAGCACGCCATATTTCAACTTTAATTTTACTGTTGCTGAAATTCAGCTGTTTGCAGAGGTGGTGCAGAGTTTAAAATCTAATTTTTGGTTGCTAATATTGTGCTCCTACCACACAACCTGAGCAACATGACAGGGAAAAGCGAGGCCGTGGTGGAATTAGGCTTGGTGCTCAAGGTGTACGTGAGGTAGGTGGTAATGGTTGTGAAAGCACTAGTGAACCAACAACGTCATGTCCTATGCAGCTTGGATCTGGGGCAGGACGAATTACGGTCCGAACAGCATCCTGATCCTCATAATCAGACGTTAACCCCTGGGGGGAGCTGATCCTGATGAGACTCAGATATCTGAGGCTCACACGTACTGTACTGTGCTGTGAGGACAAGAAGAGGAGGAGGGTGACTCCAAGGGCGAGGAATGTGATAACACAAAGGATGATAATGATGAGGTGTTAGATCCCAGTTGGTGTGAATATAGAGGCACATAGCTGAATAGGTCATCAGAGGAAGAAGACAAGGAGATTTCGTTGCGCCGTCCATCGCAGACACGTAGTGATGCAGCCACAACGAGCAATGCATCCCCAGCCACAACTGTGCCTTTGAACAGCAGCGGCCGCAGGTCTGCAGCTCACAGGGGTGGCAAGGGTTGCCTAGCCTGGGCCTTTTTTGACACTGCAAAGGATGAGCCAACTCACGTAATCTGCCAAATTTGCAAAAAAAACTGAGTAGTTGTTAGGGCTGGCGGAACGCACCAAATAAATATAAATAATAAGTGCGTTCGCAGCCCGGGGTCCACCGTGCAGGCAGAGCCTGCTGCTAGTAAGATGGCAGTATAAGCGAACTCTGTTACTTCACAGAGTCGCAAACTTAGATGCTGTGGCACTATATGGCGGTATAAGCAAATTCTGTTACACCACAGAGTCGCTGAGGTAGAGACGCAGAGATAGAGACTGTGTCCTGTTAACACCACAGGGATACACAGATAACTGCTGTGCAGATAGCAGTCCGTGGTCATGCAGTCAGCAACGCAAACATGCAACTCCTCACCGGAGAAGACGGTATTCTAGGGGCTTATTTCAGCCAGGCCCTGAACACGTGCATACAAATCTCCTCACCGGAGGTGCCGGTATTCTAGGGGCTTATTTCAGCCGAGCCCTAACCACATGCGTGCATGATCACACTGGCGCAAAGCACTTAACACAATTGATACTAGCCATGCGCCCCTTTTATAGCTGCAGCTAAGGACCTTCCAGAAAAGGACCAATGAGAAACTGTTCCAGAACACAAACCATTTCAGGATCTTCCTGGCAGACCAATGGGAGTCACTGCTGTAACCGAGCATGTGACCCCTGATCTCCAATGGGAGTTCTTGCCCTGGGCATGCTCAGATGGAGAAACGCAGGACTTAGTCCAAAGACGTCTGCTCGCCGCTGACCAGTACTGGCTACAATAGCAGAACCTGGAGAGGCAGCAGTAATCCTCTGCACAATGTTAGACTGGGCGAGATGCTGGGACCGACGTCTCTGCTGAGCAGAGTCCACTGCGGCCGGAGACGGATGAGAGACCGCAGCAGGGATGGTTCGAGATTCCCCTTGTGCAGAAGGGGGAACTCGACCCCTAACATGGTCCCCCCTTCTTTGGGCCTCGCTACGTTCAAAGGCAGCGATGAGCTGCGGAGCATGAATATGCTCGGCAGGCTCCCAGGACCTATCCTCAGGCCCATAACCCCTCCAATCCACCAAAAAAAATTTTGCCCCATACCACCTAGCACCCTACAATGGCGTTCACCTCGTGATCGTCCGTAGACGTACCCGACATCCCGGCAGATGACTCAGGCAACCGGGAGATGACCACGGGCTTTTTGGAGGGACACATGGAAGGTGTCGGAGATACCAAGGCGAGGCGGAAGGGCTAAGCGGTAAACCACAGGGTTCACCTGCTCGAGAACCTTGAAGGGACCCAAATAGCGGGGTGCCAATTTAGTGGACTCCACCTGCAGCCTGATGTTTCGGGCGGAGAGACACACTAGGTCGCCAGGAGCAAATTTCGGAGGGGGACGCCGATGGGCATCGGCAGAAGACCTCATCCTCTCCTTGGAAGCCTGAATGGCATCCTGGGTGCGATCCCATATGTCCCGTGCCTCCACAGCCCAGTCTGCCACCCTGGAGTCGGCGGAAGCCACGGGCATGGGCACCGGTACCCGCTGATGCTGGCCGTAATTTAAGAGGAATGGGGTCTGTCCAGTGGAGTCAGCCACAGCATTGTTTAGAGCAAACTCCGCCCACGGGAGCAAGGATGCCCAGTCATCCTGCCTGGCAGAGACAAAATGTCGCAAGTATGTGACCAAGGTCTGGTTGGCCCTCTCTACCAACCCATTCGTCTCGGGATGATATGCAGAGGAGAGGTTTAACTCAATGCAGAGTAGACGACACAGCTCTCTCCAGAACCGAGACGCAAATTGGGGACCTCGATCGCTGACAATCTTGTCTGGCATACCGTGTAGACAGAAGATGTGTCTAATAAATAATGCTGCCAAGGCCCGTACAGAAGGTAACCGTGGTAGCAGCACCAAGTGCACCATTTTGGAGAAGTGATCGGTGATCACCCAAATGATGGTGCAACCCCAAGACTTGGGTAAGCCCACCACAAAGTCCATCCCGACCATCTCCCAGGACCTGTCTGCCAACGGCAAAGGGAAAAGTAACCCAGCTGGCCGTTGTCGAGGGGACTTGTTCTTGGCACAGGAGACACACGCCTGAACATATTCCCTGATGTCACGGACCATATGTGGCCACCAGTAGGTCCTCGCCAATAATTCAGTTGTCCTCTTTGCCCCAAAGTGTCTACCCACCCTGGACGAGTGTGCCCAAGAGAGTACCTCCGGTCGCAAATTAGTGGGCACAAAAGTCTTGCCCGGAGGCACAGACTCTAGCGAAACCGGGGCTACCATTCTTAGGCTCTCTTTGGGGACAATAAGCCGAGGCTCCTCATCCTCTTCCTCTGATGACACCGAGGAGCGAGAGAGAGCGTCGGCCCGAATATTCTTCTCACCGGAGAGAAAATGGAGGGTGAAGTAGAACCGAGAGAAGAATAGGGACCATCTGGCCTGGCGAGAATTTAGCCCCTGAGCCGTTTGCAGATATACCAAGTTTTTGTGGTCAGTGAAGACTTGGAAGGGAAAAAGAGCCCCCTCCAGAAGATGTTTCCACTCAGAGAAGACCAACTTCATAGCCAGCAACTCCCTGTCCCCGATGGAATAATTCCTCTCTGCTGGTGTAAAGGTCTTAGAAAAGAAGAAGCAGGGATGCTTCCGACCTTGAGCATCCTTTTGATAAAGGACTGCTCCAGCACCAACAGAAGAGGTGTGCACCTCTAAAATAAACGGCTTATCAACATCGGGGCAATGTAATATGGGAGCACTGGCAAAATGCGACTTGATGGAAGAGAACGCCTTGGAGACCTCCTCAGACCACAACTTGGGATTTGCTCCCTTCTTGGTGAGGGCTACCAAGGGAGCTTCCAAAGTCGAGAAATGGGGAATGAACTAGCGATAATAATTAATGAACCCCATAAAGCGCTGCACCGCTTTAAGAGAATGGGGTTCTTGCCAGTCCATTACACCCTGTAGTTTGGCACGATCCATAGCCAATCCCTGGGCAGAGATGATATAGCCCAGGAAAGGTAAAGACTCCTGCTCAAACACACATTTCTCCAGCTTGGCATAGAGGGAGTTTGCCCGTAAGAGGTCGAAGACTTTGTTGACATCCCTCCGGTGAGAGTCTATATCTGGTGAAAAGATGAGAATATCATCCAGATAGACTACTACAGAGGTGGACAGCATATCCCGGAAGATGTCATTGACAAAGTCTTGGAAAACAGCGGGAGCATTACAGAGCCCGAAGGGCATCACCAGGTATTCATAATGCCAATCCCTGGTATTAAAAGCTGTTTTCCACTCGTCCCCTTCACGGATGCGAATTAGGTAATAGGCACCACGTAGATCTAGCTTAGTAAATACCTTTGCTCCCCGGAGCCTATCAAAGAGCTCAGAGATTAGGGGCAACGTGTACTCATTCTTGACGGTGATGGCGTTAAGACCCCTGTAGTCAATACACGGACGTAATTCTCCTTTCTTCTTCTGCACGAAGAAGAACCCCGCCCCTGCTGGTGACACCGACTTCCTAATGAACCCTCTTGCCAGATTCTCCTGAATATACTGGGACATGGCCTTCATCTCAGGAAGCGAGAGGGGATAGACTCTTCCCCGAGGAGGTTCAGCTCCAGGCAAGAGATCAATATGACAGTCGTAGGGGCGATGAGGTGGAAGAGTCTCCGCCGCCTTCTTGGAGAAAACGTCTGCGTATGACCAATAACACTGGGGAAGAGGAGAAAGGTCTACGGGTATCTCTGTGGTGGTGACCTGAACGCACTCCCTGACACACCTGCCTCTACATGAATCACCAAAACCCAGTATCCTCCCAGAGGACCACTCAATATGGGGAGAGTGATGACGGAGCCAAGGTATTCCCAGGAAAACCTCGTCTATTCCCTCGGGCAGGACAAGAAAGGAAATACTCTCCTGATGGGAAGGGGACATAGATAAAGTTAGAGGGATAGTCTGGTGGATGATTTGTGAGGGCAGAGTCGATCCATTCACTACTCGCAAAGTCACCGGTTTGGCGAGCATCACCTGAGGTATAGTGTGGCAGAGAGCAAAGGCAGAGGACATAAAATTCCCCTCGGCTCCAGAATCCACACAGAGCTCGGTCGTGAGAGTGGATGGACCTACAGTAATTGTCCCCTTGAAGGACATCTTGGTGGAAAATGCTGCGGTGTCTAGTGAACCTCCTCCCAGAGTCACTAGACGCTACCATTTTCCCGACCGCTGTGAACATTTGTTGGCATAATGTCCTAACTGCTGACAGATGTTACAAACCATGGGTACTCGAGCGGCCCGGGACTTAGGTCCCGCTCGAGAAACCTCCATGGCCTCATGGGAGTCGGACGCCTGACTGAAAGATTCTAGATGTCTGGCGAAGGTGGGAGCCAGCCGGAACATCTGCCTACACTGGGACCGCTCCAACCTCCGCTCGTGAAATCGGAGGTCGATGCGGGTAGATATGGCGATAAGCTTCTCCAGTGTGGCGGGAATCTCCCTGGTAGCTAAGGCGTCTTTCACATGGCCCGCCAGTCCTCTCCAAAACACGGGAATGAGGACTTTATCTGGTCAGTCTAACTCTGAGGCCAGAATCCGAAATTGGACAGCAAAATAGCTGACCAAGGACGAACCCTGTGAACTTGCCAGCAGTTGAAGCGCCGCATCATGGGTGACCTGGGGTCCTAGAAAGACCTTTTTTAGAGCCTCCAGAAAACTAGGAGCACTCCGCACCACACGGTCGTCACGCTTCCACAGCGGCGTGGCTCACTCCAACGCTCTGCCCGACAGGAGAGATATTACAAAACCCACTTGTGCCCGATCCGTGGGGAAATGTGCAGCCAGAAGCTCGAGTTGTATAGAGCACTGACTCACGAATCCCCGACATTACTTGCTGTCACCAGCAAACTTGTCTGGAAGCGGGAGGTGGGATAATGTAGGGGCAGAGGTGGCAGTGGACACACTGGCTGCAGCCACGCTAGCAGCCTAAACAGCGACTGCGGTAACATCCGCAGCTGAGGTTGTGCGCTCAAGAGCCGCCAACCTACCCTCCAGCTGCTGGATGTTCCGCTGTAGACGCTGGTCGTCCGCCATTTTACTAGCCAGACCCGGGCGCTAGTATTATGTTAGGGCTGGCGGAACGCACCAAATAAATATAAATAATAGGTGCGTTCGCAGCCCGGTGTCACACATGCAGGCAGATCCTGCTGCTAGTAAGATGGCGGTATAAGCGAACTCTGTTACTTCACAGAGTCGCAAACATAGATGCTGTGGCACTATATGGCGGTATAAGCGAATTCTGTTACACCACAGAGTCGCTGAGGTAGAGACGCAGAGATAGAGACTGTGTCCTGTTAACACCACAGGGATACACAGATAACTGCTGTGCGGATAGCAGTCCGTGGTCATGCAGTCAGCAATGCAAACATGCAACTCCTCACGGGAGAAGCCGGTATTCTAGGGGCTTATTTCAGCCAGGCCCTGAACACGTGCATACAAATCTCCTCACCGGAGGTGCCGGTATTCTAGGGGCTTATTTCAGCCGAGCCCTAACCACATGCATGCATGATCACACTGGCGCAAAGCACATAACACAATTGATACGAGCGCACGACCGAGCGGCCATGCGCACCTTTTATAGCAGCAGCTACAGGACCTTTCAAAAAAGGACCAATGAGAAACTGTTACAGAACACAAGCCATTTCAGGACCTTCCTGGCGGACCAATGTGAGTCACTGCTGTAACCGAGCATGTGACCCCTGATCTCCAATGGGAGATCTTGCCCTGGGCATGCTCAGATGGAGAAACGCAGGACTTAGTCCCAAAGACATCTGCTCGCCGCTGATCAGTACTGGCTACAATAGCAGAACCTGGAGAGGCAGCAGTAATCCTCTGCACAATGTTAGACTGGGCGAGACGCTGGGACCGACGTCTCTGCTGAGCAGAGTCCACTGCGACCGGAGACGGATGGGAGACCGCAGCAGGGATGGTTCGAGATTCCCCTTGTGCAGAAGCGGGAACTCGACCCCTAACAGTAATGGTAAAAAGTGCAATAATTTGACTACTACATGTATGACTCTAAACATGTGCAATTAACATGCTTTACTGTGGGAATCCCACTGCAAAAATGCGGACCAGCAGACTTCAACAACCATTAGCAGCCCCATCAATCGCATCTGCTGCTTCTTCCTCGTCTGTTACTGTGTCAATTATTGAGATGCAGGTCTTCGACTGCAAAACCTCGGGTTCATTACCCGCTCCAGTAACGCTGACTGAGAAGCTGCCTTCATCTGTAACGGAAGCGGATATGCCTGCTGTTTTTGACTGATCTGAGAGAACGAGCACACCACAAGTTTCTCAATCCACATTAACATCTCCACCTGTACCTCTCTCATTTTCCAGCAGTTTGTCTGGTTCACTGTAAATGCCTCCTCTCTCAGCACTGCAGCCAGCCCACGGATCCGCAGTTCTGGTCACATAAAAGATTGATTCCTCCAACGCATGACAAAGCAAGAGGTTGAACTCCACTATCTCCAATTTGTTGGCCATGGAAATGCTGTCTTTCCGTCTGGCAGATGCAGATGGTTTCTGAAAGCTGGTTGAAGTCCTCCACTTCCAATTACCCAGTCGAAATTAATTTTCTAAGAAAGCTGTGCCTGTGCTACACCAGCATGTCACAGAAAACATCACCCGTTCCTTGACAAAATCTCTGTCTGCCATGGTGCATTTTACCACAGACACATGGAAGAGTAAGCATTGCCAAGGGCGTTACATCTTGCTGACTGGGCACTGGGTGACTCTGGTGGCTTTGGGGACAGGCGCTGCTCCACAAGTCTTGGAATCCCTAAGGCTTGCAGGACAAACCTCTACATTTAACACTTGCTCCACTGCTTCTGTCTCCTCTATCTCCTCAAGGACCTCCACCTGCACCCTCAACCTCTGCCTGAATGAGACACACGTTCCAACAGTGCAGAGCGAATCCCCACCACCTCCATACTGCGCAGCCAGAGCTCACTGAAAACAGGCAGTCTTAAAATTGATATACCTTGGAGATTGCAGTCATAAAGCCGAATAGTTGTGAACAGCTCTCCAGGTTGAGTTTGATCAATGGCTGTCTCCGATGAACCTGCATCCAGAGATGGCTGTGTCTGATAATGATGCAAATCTGTGGCGGCCCTACGGCGAGGCAAGCTCACACATGTTTACATGGCTCATGTCCTCAACCTGGTGTTACAGCATTTTCTTCGCCACTATACTGGCCTGGTTGAGCTGCTACAGAAAGTATGGAAGCTGTGTGCCCATTTCTGCTGTTCACACCCCTCACGTCATCGACTTTCATCGATACAGAGGTCTTTGTCCATGCCAGTTAACAGGTTGACATGTTATGTGCCGACATGGTGGAAGTTCACTCTGCACATATTGCAGCGACTGTGGCAGCAGCAACAAGCCCTGATGCAGTAGGTCATGTCATATAGCCTGGGCCAATGCAGTATGGACATGGTACATATCACGTTTACTGAGTGGACACAGATTAAGAAACTCTGCACCCTTCTGCACAGTTTCGAATTGGCTACTAAGATGGTTAGTGCTAACGACGCCATAGTCAGCATCACTATTCCAGTCATCTATATGTTGGAGCAGACTTTGGATAGCCTGTGGGAGGACATAGTTGTCCCAGAAGAAGAGGAGAAAGCAGGGGAGGATGGGATAACATTTTCTCTATTTCCAGACTGTCGTCACACTGACGAGTGCCAAGGGAGGGTGGATTACTGCGATCGAGGTGGGCTGGTGATAACAGACAAACTGTTATCGACGGTGCAAGATCCAAGGAACAAATGGAGGAGGAAGAGGTGACGGCCAAGCAACTGTCAGGAGATAAAGAGGATAATCCTCCCCTCTCTGTTGTTCGTGCTTGGCCGGAGCGGATGGAGGAACCAAGCATCAGTGTTACCCAGCCACCAAATCAGCATGGGCTTTGACCTCATGGTAGAGCCGGACATATGAGTGCCTTCTTGCTGCACTATCTGCAACATGATCCCCGTATAGTTATGATTAGAATTAGTGCTGACTACTGGGTTGCCACTTTGTGAGATCCATGTTATAAAACCAAATTTTGACAGATGCTTCCTGCCCTGGAAAAGGACCCTTGAATGCTGGAGTATCGAAACACGCTTTTACACAACCTTAAGAGAGCGTTTCCCCAAGATAGCAGTGAAGCACCCAGTTCGCATCGCAGCTCTAGACTTCCATCCTCCAACACGTCAATTAGTCAACGCCAAAACAATAGCTGCAGCAGCAATAGTGTAAGTGGAAGAAGCAATTTCTGTGAGTCCTTAGACCCTTTTTTTAGACCAGCTCATGCTCCAGCACAACACAGTCCAAGTCTTACATGTAGTGAACGAAAGGAAAGGATGGTGCACGAGTATCTAGAACTGAATATCAATACCATCAGGGGGGTTTGGATCCTTTCATATTTTGGTCTTCCAAAATGGATGAGTGGCCTGAGCTCGCTTCACACGCCTTGGAGGTTTTATCGAGCCCAGCAGCCAGTATTCTCTCAGAATGTGTCTTCAGCGCTGCTGGTGGTATCCTGACAGATAAGCGCAGCTGGCTGTCTGCTGAAAGTGTAGACTGCTGTTGTGAATGTGCTAGAAATGAATTCTGAGCAGAAGCTCCCTCTGGTGGTTACAAACAGTACTGAACTATTCAATGAAGATTGTGAAGATTGGCGATCAGGTGTTATTGACTGGTCTTATATAAGGGAGGTTCCCTCCCATCAGGGTTGCCGGTGATCAATTGTTCTGGTCTCAACTTTTGTTCCTGGTTCACTTTGAAGCTTGCTGTTTCGTGCCTGCATCTTCTGCTAACAGATAAGACATATTCTTCTTTTATTTTTTTGTGCTTGCTTTTTGCATTTTGTCCTGCACTTCTGTGGGGGTCTGCCAGGTCCCCTCCGGGGGCTTGTGCTCCTCTCAGTTTAGTTCAGCCAGTTGTTTGTTCATTTGCCTTTTTCAGTTTTTTCTGTGGCTGCGGCTTAGTTTTGTTACACCAGAGAACTAATTTAGGTGGTAGAGGTCGTGTGATCTCAGGTGTTTTTGCAATTAGTGTGTTGGTATTTTTTTAGGGTTTTTTGGATTGCAGTAAGTGACCTTCCTATCCTTTTCTGTCTAGGAAGATTGGGCCCCAATGTTTGCTCATACTATTTTCTGTCTGTGTCTGTATTTCCTCTTGTCTAACCGCCATTACATGTTTGGGGGCTTCCTTTGTTCTTTGGGGATCTGCTCCGGGGCAGATAGTTTTCCTCTTTCTATCTTTAGGTGAAGTTAGCTTCTCAGGCTGTGACGAGGCGTCTAGGACCAACGTAGGTATGCTCCACGGCTGCCTTTAGTTGTGGTGGTTAGTCAGGGTACTGCAATCCAATAGATTCCAACCTCTCTGGTGTATTGCCTTTTTTGCCTGCTCTCCTCAGCTACCAAATCATAACAGTATCACCAGTCTAAAACTGATAATTATATGGTACTCACAGAAGGGAAAAATAGTGTGAAAGAAAGAAGATTGTCAGAGTTGTCAGAGATTTTTTTTTTTTTTTCCCTCTGTATCTCTGGGTGCTGAGGAGGATTTTTTTTTTCTCTCAATGGAGTTTGCACAGTTGTCTGGCCGTGTGGATCAGCTTGCCACTGAAGTTCGGAGTATTGCTACCTATCTTGCAGGGTTGCCTGTTGTGGAACCTAGGATTCCCATGCCAGATTTGTTTTTAGGGGATCAAGCTACATTTCTGAATTTCAAAAATAACTGTAAGTTGTTTTTTGCCTTAAAATCTAAGTCCTCAGGGAACGCAGCACAGCAGGTTCAAATTGTCATCTCTCTCCTGCGTGGCGATCCTCAGGATTGGGCTTTTTCCCTGACACCTGGGGACCCTGTTTTGAGTAATGTTGATGCATTTTTTCAGGCTCTGGGGTTATTGTACAATGAGCCTAATGTCACTGATCAAGCTGAAAAAGCCTTGTTGGCATTAAATCAGGGGCTTGAGGACGCTGAGTTATACTGTCAGAGATTCCGAAGGTGGGCAGTCCTGACCAAATGGAATGACGATGCTTTGGCAGCCCTTTCTCGGAAGGGTCTGTCAGAGAATGTAAAGGATGTTATGGTGGGATTCCCTGTCCCCTCTGGTCTCAGTGATTCTGTGTCATTAGCGATTCAAATTTACAGACGTTTGCGTGAGCGTAGAGGTATGCGTGGAATAGTGTTGCCTTGTGAACCAGCTTCTGAACCCATGCAGTGTGATAGAGTGGCTTCTGGGGCACAGCGTCATGAGTTTCGAAAACGCAATGGGTTATGTTTCTACTGTGGTGATGCCTCTCATGCTATTTCTGTCTGCCCTAAGCGGGGAAGACGTTTTGCACGTTCAGTTGTCTTGGGTAGTGTTCAGACTAAATTTTTGTTGACTGTTACCCTGATTTGCTCCCTGTCCACATTTTCTGCTCAGGCTTTTGTTGATTCGGGAGCAGCTATTAACCTGATGGATTTTGATTTTGCTAAACGTTGTGGGTTTCCCTTGATACCCCTACGGAAGTCTATTCCCCTACTGGGGATCGATTCTACCCCTTTAGCTGAGAATAAAGCCCAGTTCTCTACTCAGGTGATAATGAGGGTTGAACCTGATCATCAAGAGAGTTGCAAATTTTTGGTGCTGTATAATCTGCATGACATTATTGTACTGGGTTTCCCTTGGTTACAGTCTCATAATCCTGTTTTGGATTGGAAATCTGTGTCTGTAACCAGTTGGGGCTGCCAATGTCTTAATGCCAACACTCCTGTTTTTTCTGCCTCCCCCCAGGCTCAGGATGTTCCTGACTTTTTGACTGATTTTTCTGATGTGTTTAGCGAAAGTAAATCTGCATCCTTGCCCCCCCATAGGAGCTATGACTGCGCTATTGAATTAGTGCCTGGTAGTAAATTCCCTAAAGGTCGCCTTTTTAACTTGTCTGTACCTGAACATGACGCTATGCGGTCTTATATCAAGGAGTCATTGGAGAAGGGTCATATCAGACCATCCTCTTTACCCTTGGGTGCCGGTTTTTTCTTTGTGGCCAAAAAGGATGGTTCATTAAGGCCGTGTATTGATTATCGTCTCTTGAACAATATCACTGTGAAATATCAATATCTGTTACCCTTGATTTCTGACCTGTTTTCCAGGGTGAAAAGTGCTACTTGGTTTACCAAGCTTGACCTCAGGGGGGCATATAACCTTATTCGCATTAAGCACGCGGATGAATGGAAGACGGCATTTAATACCCCAGAGGGGCATTTTGAGTACCTAGTGATGCCCTTTGGGCTCACTAATGCTCCTTCCGTCTTCCAGTCCTTCATGAAATTACATTTTCAGGGATTTTGTGGATAAATTTCTGATTGTTTATTTGGATGATATCTTGATTTTTTCCAATGATTGGGACTCTCATGTGAAACATGTTCGGACTGTGTTCCAGATTTTGAGAGAGAATGCTCTGTATGTGAAGGGATCAAAGTGTCTTTTTGGCGTACAGAGGATCTCATTTCTGGGATTCATTTTGTCCCCATCTGTTATTGAAATGGACCCGGTCAAGGTTCAGGCCACCTGTGATTGGGTCCAACCTACTTCATTAAAGGCTCTTCAGAGATTCTTGGGTTTTGCCAATTTTTATCGTAAATTTATTGGTAATTTCTCTGTTATTGTTAAACCATTGACTGATTTGACCAAGAAGGGTTCTGATGTGGTGAATTGGCCTCCTGAGGCAGTTTCTGCGTTTCAGGAACTTAAGCAGAGATTCACTTCTGCTCCTGTTCTACGGCAGCCTGATGTTTCTCTGCCATTTCAGGTGGAGGTTGATGCCTCTGAAATTGGGGCAGGTGCCATTTTGTCCCAAAGAGATCCAGAGACTTCTAAAAGTAACCCTTGTGCCTTTTTCTCTCGAAAATTTTCTCCAACTGAACGTAATTATGACGTGGGTAATCGGGAGTTATTGGTCATGAAGTGGGCTTTTGAAGAGTGGAGACATTGGCTGGAGGGAGCCAAACATCAGGTGGTGGTCCTCACGGACCATAAGAATCTGGTTTATCTGGAATCAGCAAAGCGACTTAATCCTAGACAGGCCAGGTGGGCCTTGTTTTTCACACGTTTTAATTTTGTGGTTTCCTTTCTTCCTGGCACTAAGAATGTTAAAGAGGATGCCCTCTCGAGGAGTTTCCTTGCTGACTCTCCCGAGTTATCTGATCCTACTGTTATTTTGAAAGAGGGTGTAGTTCTTTCTGCCATCTCGCCCAATTTGAGACTGGCTCTGGAAGGGTGTCAGGAGGATAAACCCGAACTCTCCCCTATTGGGAAATTGATTGTCCCAGACCGGTGGAAAAAGAGTGTGATGTCTGAGATTCATTGTTCCGCATTTGCCGGTCATCCTGGAATTTTTGGTACCAGAGACTTGGTTAGTCGGTACTTTTGCTGGCCTACTTTGTCTCGTGACGTCAGGGAATTTGTGCAGTCCTGCGGTACTTGCTCTCGCTCCAAGCCTTGCTCTCGCCCTAGTGGTTTGTTGATGCCATTGCCTGTGCCCAAGAGACAATGGACCCATATCTCTATGGATTTCATTTCCGACCTCCCTGTTTCTCAGAGAATGACCGTTATCTGGGTGATTTGTGATAGGTTTTCCAAAATGATACATCTTGTGCCATTACCTAAGTTGCCTTCCTCCTCCGAATTGGTGCCTTTGTTCCTTCAGCACGTGGTTCGGTTACACGGTATTCCTGAGAACATTGTGTCTGACAGAGGAGTCCAGTTTGTTTCCAGATTTTGGAGGACTTTTTGTTCTAAACTTGGTGTTCAATTGTCTTTCTCCTCAACTTTTATCCTCAGACCAATGGACAAACTGAGAGAACAAACCAGACATTGGAGACTTATCTGAGATGCTTTGTGTCTGCTGATCAGGATGACTGGGTCTCTTTTTTGCCTTTGGCTGAGTTTGCCCTTAATAATAGGGCTAGCTCTGCAACCTTGATGTCTCCATTTTTCTGCAATTTTGGGTTTCACCCTCGATTTTCTTCAGGACAGACGGAGGCTTCTGTCTGTCCAGGTGTTGACTCTGTTGTGGAGCGTATGCAGCAGATTTGGGACCAGGTAGTGGAGAGGTTGTCCCTCTCTCAGGAGAGGGCCCAGCGGTTTGCCAACCGGCATAGGACTGATGGTCCTCGGTTTGAAGTGGGTGGACTTGGTTTGGTTGTCCTCAAGAAATATCCCTATGAGAGTTTCATCTCCTAAGTTTAAGCCTAGGTTCATTGGACCTTATAAGATCATGGAGATTCTTAATCTTGTTTCCTTTCGTTTACTTCTTCCAGGGACATTTAAGATCCATAACGTGTTCCACAAGTCCTTATTGAAGAGGTTTGTCGAGCCAGTGGTTCCTATGGCTGTGCCTCCTGACCCTGTTTTGGTTGAGGGCAATCTGGAGTATGTGGTTGAGAAAATATTGGATTCTCGTTTTTCTAGACGGAAACTCCAGTATTTGGTTAAGTGGAGAGGTTATGGTCAGGAGGACAATTCTTGGGTGTTTGCTTCGGACATCCATGCTAGAAGACTCATCCGTGCGTATCACAGAGCTCATCCTGACCGACCTGGTTGCCCAAATGAGGGTTCGGTGACCCCTCCTCAAGGGGGGGTACTGTTGTGAATGTGCTAGAAATGAATTCTGAGCAGAAGCTCCCTCTGGTGGTTACAAACAGTACTGAACTATTCAATGAAGATTGTGCAGATTGGCGATCAGGTGTTACTGACTGGTCTTATATAAGGGAGGTTCCCTCCCATCAGGGTTGCCGGTGATCAATTGTTCTGGTCTCAACTTTTGTTCCTGGTTCACTTTGAAGCTTGCTGTTTCGTGCCTGCATCTTCTGCTAACAGATAAGACATTTTCTTCTTTTATTTTTTTGTGCTTGCTTTTTGCATTTTGTCCTGTACTTCTGTGGGGGTCTGCCAGGTCCCCTCCGGGGCTTGTGCTCCTCTCAGTTTAGTTCAGCCAGTTGTTTGTTCATTTGCCTTTTCCAGTTTTTTCTTTGGCTGCGGCTTAGTTTTGTTACACCAGAGAACTAATTTAGGTGGTAGAGGTCGTGTGATCTCAGGTGTTTTTGCAATTAGTGTGTTGGTATTTTTTTAGGGTTTTTTGGATTGCAGTAAGTGACCTTCCTATCCTTTTCTGTCTAGGAAGATTGGGCCCCAACGTTTGCTCATACTATTTTCTGTCTGTGTCTGTATTTCCTCTTGTCTAACCGCCATTACATGTTTGGGGGCTTCCTTTGTTCTTTGGGGATCTGCTCCGGGGCAGATAGTTTTCCTCTTTCTATCTTTAGGTGAAGTTAGCTTCTCAGGCTGTGACGAGGCGTCTAGGACCAACGTAGGTACGCTCCACGGCTGCCTTTAGTTGTGGTGGTTAGTCAGGGTACTGCAATCCAATAGATTCCAACCTCTCTGGTGTATTGCCTTTTTTGCCTGCTCTCCTCAGCTACCAAATCATAACAGACTGCCTAACGTTCATCAAGATGAAAAAGTCACGGATCTCCAAGGACTTTTGCACCCCAATCGCAGACTGTCCTGACTAGGTGCATTTTTTTGTATGCTGCATTAATGTCGCGTAACTGCACTCTGTGATATCAAAAGCGTTGCTTCTGTGCCTGCTGTTGCTGCTGCAGCAGATGTTAACACTAATGTGTTTAAATGTGAACAGTCATGGTTGATCTACATCTGCTGGTTGGCTGTAGTGGAAGACGTATCGGTCCCGATTATACTGTTTCTACTCTCGTGAAATTTATGCCATTTCGGTGGTGTCAGGCCTTCATTTGTTTACACGGGAACACTCCGGGTTGGGTGTCCATCTGCTGGATTGGGAACAGTGGAGGACCTGTCGGTCCCTAATATACTATTTCTACTGTGTTGAAATTGATGCCATTTTGGCAGTGTCTGCCAATAAGTTTTGGAAATGTGAAAATTCCTAGTTGGGTATCCATCTGCTGGGCCGGACCCAGAAATGTGACACCCATTTGACCAGTCCGCCCCCAGGTGATTATAATAAAATTTATTTTTCTTATCTTTCAGGTTGAATTGAGGGCTTATTTACAGCATTATAGATTGCTGTAGATAAGCCCTGAAAGGCAGTGGCCGCATCTTATAGTGGCCAAAACGGTTGACAGGTTCCCTTTAACACAGTCCCTTAGTATATAGTGTACTCACTTATTATACATAGCACAGCCCCTTAGTATAAAGTGTACTTGCTTAATATATATAGTGCCATCCCTCAGTATATAGTGTAGTCACTTTTTATGTATAGCACATTGCCTTAGCATATAGTATACTCACTTATTATGTATAACACCATCCTTAGTTACATAGTTTCCTCTTTTGTTATGTATAACACTGTCCCTTATTACATACCATCCTCTCTAGTTATATATGGTGCAATCCCTATAAAATGACTACTGATGGAGGAGCCGGTGACCAAACTACAAGTCTATTATCTCCTCCATTTGAAAAGAAGCTTTCCCATGCTCCATCAGCCATCATTGCATTATCTATCTAACAAGAGAGGATGGTATGTAATAAAAAACAGGGTTCTATATAATCCAATATGTAAGGGACGGTGCTGTACATAGCAAAGAGGGCACTGTATAAGGGATGGCAATATAAATAATAAAGGAGACTATGTAATATATATACATACATTTATGTGGTGTGGCTATGTACAGCTCTGGCAAAAATTAAGAGACCACCACATCAAAACCCTGTCATGGGTAGCCCATTTTCCAGACCTGAACCCCATTGGAAACCTCTGGAATGTGATCAAGAGGATGATGGATAGTCACAAGCCATCAAACAAAGAAGAACTGCTTAATTTTTTGCGTCAGAAACAGTGTGAAAGACTGGTGGCAAGCATGCCAAGAAGCATGAAAGCTGTTTTTAAAAATCATGGTTATTCCACAAAATATTGATTTCAGAACTCTTCCTGAGTTAAAACATTAGTATTGTTGTTTCTAAATGATTATGAACTTGTTTTCTTTGCATTATATGAAGTCTGAAAGCACTGGGGTTTTTTTTATTTTGACCGTTTTTCTTTGTCTGAAAAAAAGACAAAATTTGGAAATTCAGTGACATGTTGTCAGAAGTTTATAGACTAAAAGAACAATTTACATTACATGTGGAATTATATACTTAACAAAAAAGTGTGAAACAACTGAAAATATGTCTTATATTCTAGGTTTTTCAAAGTAGCCACCTTTTGCTTTGATTACTGCTTTGCACACTCTTGGAATTCTCTTGATGAGCTTCAAGAGGTAGTCACCAGAAATGGTTTTCACTTCAAAGGTGTGCCCTGTCAGGTTTAATAAGTGTGATTTCTTGCATTATAAATGGGGTTGGGACCATCAGTTGTGTTGTTCAGAAGTCTGGTGGATACACCGCTGAAAGCCCTACTGAATAGACTGTTAGAATGGGTATTATGGCAAGAAAAAAGCAGCTAAGTAAAGAAAAACGAGTGGCCATCATTACTTTAAGAAATGAAGGTCAGTCAGTCTGAAAAATTGGGAAAACTTTGAAAGCGTCCCCAAGTGCAGTTGCAAAAACCATGAAGCGCTACAAAGAAACTGGCTGACATGAGGACCGCCCCAGGAAAGGAAGACCAAGAGTCACCTCTGCTTCGAAGGATAAGTTTATCCTAGTCACCAGCCTCAGAAATCGCAGGTTAACAGCAGCTCAGATTAGAGACCAGGTCAATGCCACACAGAGTTCTAGCAGCAGACACATCTCTACAACAACTGTTAAGAGGAGACTTTGTGCAGCATGGAGGAGGAGGTGTGATGGTGTGGGGGTGCTTTGCTGGTGACACTGTTGGGGATTTATTCAAAATTGAAGGCATACTGAACCAGCATGGCTTCAACAGCATCTTGCAGCGGCATGCTATTCCATCTGGTTTGCGTTTAGTTGGACCATCATTTATTTTTCAACAGGACAATGATCCCAAACACAACTCCAGGCTGTGTAAGGGCTATTTGACCAAGAAGGAGAGTGATGGGGTGCTACGCCAGATGACCTGGCCTCCACAGTCACCATACCTGAACCCAATCGAGATGGTTTGGGGTGAGCTGGACCGCAGAGTGAAGGCAAAAGGGCCAACAAGTGCTAAGCATCTCTGGGAACTCCTTCAAGAATGTTGGAAGACCATTTCCGTTGACTACCTCTTGAAGCTCATCAAGAGAATGCCAAGAGTGTGCAAAGCAGTAATCAAAGCAAAAGGTGGCTACTTTGAAGAACCTAGAATATAAGACATATATTCAGTTGTTTCACACTTTTTTGTTAAGTATATAATTCCACATGTGTTAATTCATAGTTTTGATGCCTTCAGTGTGAATGTACAATTTTCATAGTCATGAAAATACAGAAAAATCTTTGAATGAGAAAGTGTGTCCAAACTTTTGGTCTGTACTGTATGTATATATACTGTATGTATATATATGTAGCTTTGTCGCTATAAAAGGAGGGGGCACAGACACATTTCTTGCACAGGGGACCCAAGCTGTCAGTGTCAGCCCCTGGTACCTACCATATTTTATCATTATGGTAGCATATCCTGCATAGCGACATGAACATCACAGCAATTTCCAGTCAAAGAAGTTATATCAGTTTGAACAATATTACACCACTTGCATCAGTAGTAAATACATTGCTTAACGTATTTTTCAGACTATAGTACACACCACTCCTAGGACGCACCTAGGTTTTAGAGGAGGAAAAGAGAAAAAGAAATTAAAGCAAAAATTGTAGTCATAACACACTTTTATGTGGCAGATCTGCTGTTGACACTGCCATAATGGTAATATCCCACATCCTGGTATATATATGCTCCCCATCCTGATGTATCTTTCCCTTTCCAGGTACACATGGCTCCCCATCCAGGTATATATTGCCCCCCTTCCTGGTATACATAACCCCCACATCCCCATCCTGGTATACATGGCCACCATCCCCATCCTGTTATATATGGCTCCCAGCCACCATCCTGGTATACATGACCCCTTAATCTCCATCCTGATATACATGGCCCCATCAACTTCCTGCTATATATGGCCCTCATCTCCATCCTGCCATATATGGCCATCATCCCCATCCTGGTATACATGGCAATCATCCACCATTCTGGTATACGTGGCCATCATCCCCATCCTGGAATACATATGCTCCCCATTCTGGTATAAATGCCCCCATCCTAGTAAACATGGCCCCCATCCTGCTATATATGGCCAGCATCCGCATCCATTTTATACATGGCTCCTTCGTCCCCATCCTGGTATACATAGCCACCCCATCCTGGTATTCATGGCCCCGATCACGCTGCACACATAAAAATAAATCATTCTACTTACTTTTCCTCTGCTCTCTCACAGCGGTGTCCTGTTCTGATGCCAGCAGCTGATTTTAGGGTGTAACTGCGGATGACATCATTGCAATGCTCCCTCACATGCTGAGGTCAGCTGCCAGAATCCTCATTACACTCCACGCCTGGGATTATGGGTGTGGGGAAAAGGGAATATTCATTTTCTTTAATAGTGGGCACAGTGTTAGCTGCAGCGGCTGGGGATCATGTGTGCCTGCTATTAAGAAGCAGTGAATATTCATTCCTTTTAATAATGGGCACATGTGATCGCCCCGGCAGCTGTGGCTTACACTGTGCTCGCTATTGAAGAAAAAATATTCAATGCTCCACACGCGCATAGTCCCTCCCACCTCGGGGCACAGGCTTCACTGCATAGAGGTGGGCTGGACCATGGGCGCGGGGAGCACTGAATATTCAGTTTCTTGAACAGCAGGCACATTGTTAGGGCACAGCTTGACTCATTCCTCTCTGCCTTCCAAAGCCACAGGGGACATATATATATATATGTATATATATATATATATATATATATATATACATATATATATGTATATATATATATATATATATATATATATATACATATATATATATAAGGTACATCTGGACTATAAGATGCATCCCCTACTTTCCTCCAAAATTTTGGAGGAAAAACGTGTATAGTCCGAAAACTACAGTACATATTTATGTCATGTACAGTACAGATCAAAAGTTTGGACACACCTTCTCATTCAAAGATTTTTCTGTATTTTCATGACTATGAAAATTGTAGAATCACACTGAAGGCATCAAAACTATGAATTAACACATGTGGAATTATACATTACACTTTACAAAAAAGTGTGAAACAACTGAAAATATGTCTTATATTCTAGGTTCTTCAAAGTAGCCACCTTTTGCTTTGATTACTGCTTTGCACGCAGAAAAGGTGAACGGCTGGACTCTACATGCCTAGTTCCCACCATGAAGCATGGAGGAGGTGGTGTGATGGTGTGGGGGCGCTTTCCTGGTGACACTGTTGGGGATTTATTCAAAATTGAAGCGGTGAGCGGTCCAGCTCACCCCAAACCATCTCGATTGGGTTCAGGTCTGGTGACTGTGGAGGCCAGGTCATCTGGAGTAGCACCCCATCACTCTCCTTCTTGGTCAAATAGCACTTACACAGTCTGGAGGTGTGTTTAGGGTAATTGTTCTGTTGAAAAATAAATGATGGTCCAACTAAACGCAAACCGGATGGAATAGCATGCCGCTGCAAGATGCTGTGGTAGCCATGCTGGTTCAGTATGCCTTCAATTTTGAATAAATCCCCAACAGTGTCACCATCAAAGCACCCCCACACCATCACACCTCCTCCTCCATGCTTCAAGGTGGGAACCAGGCATGTAGAGTCCATCCGTTCACCTTTTCTGCATGCAAAGCAGTAATCAAAGCAAAAGGTGGCTACTTTGAAGAACCTAGACTATAAGACATATTTTCAGTTGTTTCACACTTTTTTGTAAAGTGTAATGTATAATTCCACATGTGTTAATTCATAGTTTTGATGCCTTCAGTGTGAATGTACAATTTTCATAGTCATGAAAATATAGAACAATCTTTGAATGAGAAGGTGTGTCCAAACTTTTGGTCTGTACTATTTATATGTACAAAGTGCTCCTGACAAGACTCAGTGAGGGACGACAATACTCACTTCACATTGGTGATGAACAATTTATAATTTAATTACATTACCATTCGTCATTTTTAGACATTTGGGATTAAATTGGGCTTATTGTCAATTAACGTTAATGAAGTAAAACAATTCTAAAAAAAAATACAATCAAAAGGTATTGTTCCAATTATTTAATTGACAAAAAAGTCAATTTAACAAAAACTAAAAAAGTGGTATCCATTAGTACATTACTTGGCAAGAAATAAATAAACAAATAAATGACTAATTACTTAGTTTAATGCTAACTTTTTTATGAAGCACTACATATAAAAGAGAAAGTATTAAAATTATTTGTCCCAGTATCAAATGCAAAATTACTTAATGATAACAATAACTCTAAATGTAAAGTGTCCATATTCCCTAATTGTTCACAATCACATAGAAAGCATTGTAAATGTATATACAGTTGATTAGGAAACATTCATGTTGATTGCACTTTTGCAGGCAAATAGCTTTTAAAAAAAATCCTGCCACTGAGTGTGAGTCATTCCAGGAGACTAATCAGAATTAGATCTGCAAATAAGATTCTGACATTTTCTCGTTTATTACATTTGTCATAATAAAAACTGCGAAGAACAGAACTTTAGCAATTTAACAGACAGAAATTGTTCCTAAAATTGCATTTGTATTCAGAGACTTCTGTCCTTTCAAATAGAAAATTAAACTTTTGATAAAACAATTAATAAACAATTTATAAAGTACAATATTTGTCTTATTACATAGTTAATTTCCTGTTCTTTAAACATACCTGTGAAAAATATTTCGACTCTTAAGCAGAGACGGATTATAATGACGGTAATCTGGGCTACTGTTTGAGGGGGTGGGCAGTTTGCCCTATATTTTAATATTTTGTTTGTTATCATCGGAGTCGTTTATCACCACATAGTGAGCGATCCTGTAACTCCTCAACTCTGCTACTGACAATAGAGAATGTAGAACCTATATTGAGAAACACGACTAAAAGTACGTTTTAAATATTTATTAACATTATAACAATAAATGAAGACAATTACACATAAAATCTCTCAACAGAATTTGACGAAGGGGGTGGGAAATAATTACATATCATGATTTGAGGTATAATTATAACTTAGCAGCATAAGGTGTTAATTTTTTATAGTATTGCAAAATAGGGTATGAAGCCAAGGTTCACTAAAAGCTATATCAAATGAGAATACCGTAATTAATATATTAAATTGAATATACAAGACATGCTAATTACCTCAAATGAGTACATGAATATATATATTGGGAGATAATAACAAAGGAAAAGCAGCTGGAAGTGTATTATTACATCAAATTCTGTTGAGAGATTTTATGTGTAATTGTCATCATTTTTTATCATGTTAATAAATATTTAAAAAGTACTTTTAGTACTATAGATGTAGCCAGGTCTAGTGCCTTTGATCCTCTAACCACCCCCTGGTGTGCTGGCCCCAGCTGCCAAATTATCCCAAACCAGCTCCCACAATCCCTCTCTTCTGTCCCTGTAGTGCGGGCTATATATTTAGTAGCATTCTAAGGGGCTCACGCAGTGTGGGGTGCACGCAATCATCCCATAAGCAAAGCATCACAGAAGCTAAGCATCATGTAAACGGCAGTTATCCATGGCAGTTAATCAGGGCAGAAATCAGGTAACCCACACTTTGCTTTCCCTTTTCACCATGTGCTTTATTTCTCTCCTGCTGTGTTCCCTTGCCATCCACATTCACCACCCCATCCCCCCTCCATCACGACTCATACACATCAGCCCCTCTATACTTCCCTCTCCCATGTACAGCTCCCATGCACTCCTTACCTTCTTGAAAAACCTCAGCCCATCTTTCCCAAACACATCACAGAAAAAAATCTACTTACAATTCCAACAACTATTTTATCTTCCTACTCCTACTGATTTCAAGGAACATCTCCCCCAACCCTTGTCCACCATCTCCCAACCTCAATCCCTACCCTACCTCATATCAAAACCATAATAATCTTATTAATATTACTTGCACTCCTTCATCTCCTTCTTTTAATTGTGCCCTCTGGAATCCACGGTCTGTATGTAACAAGCTTCCCTTCCTGCACAACTACTTTCTGAACAGCTCTCTTAATCTATTGGCCCTCACTGAAACTTGGATTCAGGATTCTGACACTGTCTCCCCTGCTGCCATTTCCTATGGTGGCTTACAGTTCTCCCATTCCCCGAGACCCACAAACAGACATGGTGGTGGAGTCGGCATACTCCTTTCCCCACAATGCACTTTCCAGGTCATCCCCCCAATTCCATCACTCTCATTCCCTTCTTTTGAGGTCCACACCATCAGGCTCTTCCGTCCCCTCTCCCTCAGAGTAGCAGTCATATATTGGCCCCCAGGCTCGCCCACCCAGTTCCTTGACCACTTCTCAGCCTAGCTGCCGCACTTAATGTCCTCAGAACTACCAACCCTTATCCTTGGAGACTTCAACATCCCCTTTAACAGCCCTACTTCCATATCTGCATCTCAGCTTCTATCACTAACCACTTCTCTAGGCCTTTCACGGCTTTCAACCTCTGAGACACACAAGGACGGTAACACCCTTGACCTGGTCTTTGTCCGGCTCTGTTCAATCTCCCACTTAAATAACTCACCACTTCCACTCTCTGACCACAACATTCTCTCCATCACGCTCACAAATCCTCGACCACCCCAGCGCACTCCTACCTACCACACATTCAGAAATCTACAAGCCATTAACTCTCAGACACTTTCAGACTCCCTACACTCATCACTGTCCCCAATCTCCTCTTTTTCTTGCCCTGATCTGGCTGTTCATCACTACAATGACACTCTTAGAAGCACCCTTGACCAAGCAGCGCCGCTCACCCTCAGAACTTCCAAACACACAGTAAAACAGCCCTGGCTCACATCGCAAATTCAACTTCTCCAGCGATGCTCTAGGAGTGCTGAACGCCTATGGAGAAAAACCCGCACACCAGAAGACTTCATCCACTTTAAATTCATGTTAAGAACTTATAACGCTGCCCTTCACCTCGCCAAACAGACCTACTTCACCACCCTGATCTCCTCACTAGCAAACAACCCCAAGAAACTTTTTGACACTTTTCACTCCCTTCTCAGGCCAAAAGCACAAGCCCCTGTCACAGACATTTGTGCTGATGACCTGGCCTCCCACTTTATAGAAAAAATAGATAATATCCATCAGGAAATCTGCTCTCAACCACCAAGTGCTGTGACTCCCATCCCTCTCTGCATTTCCCCTGGCTCACTTTTCCCATCACAGAAGAAAAAGTCTCCAGACTCCTCTCTTCCTCTCGTCCGACTACATGCATTACCGGACCCCTTCCCCTCACATCTCCTCCAGTCTCTCTCTCCAGTTGTCACAACTCACCTAACTACAATCTTTAATCTCTCACTCTCCTCTGGCATTTTTCCCATCCTCCTTCAAACACTACATCATTACTCCATTACTAAAGAAACCCGCTCTCGACCCTTCCTGCACAAACAACTACAGACCAGTCTCCAATCTCCCTTTCATCTCTAAACTTTTGGAGCGCCTAGTCTACTCCCGCCTTACCCGTTACCTCTCCACTCACTCCCTCCTAGGCCCTTCACAGTCGGGTTTCCACCCCATACATTCGACTGAAACTGCACTCATCAAAGTGACCAATGACCTTCTGACAGCAAAACGTAACGGTGACCACTCTCTGCTCATTCTTCTCAACCTTTCTGCAGCTTTCGACACGGTTGACCACCGTCTACTACTCTCTAGGCTCCAGTCACTAGGCATTAAGGACACTGCTCTCTCCTGGTTCTCTTCCTATCTTTCTGACGCTCCTTCAGTGTTTTGTTCTCTCGCTCCACGTCATCTCCTCTTCCTCTCGCTGTCGGGGTACCTCAGGATTCAGTCCTTGGCCCCCTTCTCTTCTCTCTCTACACGGCCCCAATTGGACAGACCATCAGCAGATGTGGCTTTCAGTACCATTTTTATTGCTGATGACACACAACTATACACGTCATCCCCCTACCTTACCCCAGCTGTACTACAGAACGCCACCGACTGTCTATCCACAGTCTCCAACATCATGTCCGCTCTCTATCTGAAACTCAACCTCTCCAAAACTGAACTTCTTCTGCTCCTGTCGTCTATTAACCTCCCTAAATTTGACATTTCCCTCCGTGGGCAGCACCATAATAACACCCCAGCAGCAGGCTCCCTGTCTGGGTGTTATGTTTGACACCAATCTCTCCTTCACCTCCACATACAATCTCTTGCCCGCTCTTGCCGCCTACACCTAAAGAACATCTCTAGAATCCGCCCTTTTCTCACCATGGAAACAACAAAAACCCTCACTGTAGCATTGATCCACTCCCGCCTGGACTACTGCAACACTCTATTAATTGGTCTCCCCGCTACATGACTATCCCCTCTCCAGTCCATACTGAATGCAGCAGCCAGGGTCATCCATCTGGCTATTCGGTACTCGGACGCATCCGCTCTTCGCCAGTCCTTACATTGGCTGCCCATTCATTATAGGATCCGATTCAAAGTACTTGTTCTCACCCACAAAGCTCTCCACAGTGCAGCTCCCCCCTGCATCTCCTCCCTCATTTCTATCCATCGGCCTAACCGACTGCTGCGCTCTGCAAATGACTTTCGACTAACCTCTGCACTAATCTGTACCTCTCACTCTCAACTTCAAGACTTCTCCCGCGCTGCGCCAATCCTCTGGAATGCTCTACCCCAATTAGGACTATCCACAATTTGCATGGTTTCAGGCACTCCCTCAAAATACATTTGTTCAGAGCAGCCTATCACGTTCACTAATCAAAGTCATTCTATGTGTAAGTGAGTGTGTAGCCCATTCACTATCTCCATCCATCCCTCTCTCACTCCTTCAAGATGGCTGGACCATCATTGTAAATACACCATTGTATATACACACCTGTACTTTGTATCTCCCCCACCTCATTGTAGATTGTAAGCGCTCATGAGCAGGGTCGTCTCATTTTGTTTTAATTATTGTATTGTTAACGTTGTTACTTATGACTTGTGCTTTGAAACTGTTAAACTGTAAAGCGCTGCGGAATATGTTGGAGCTATATAAATAAAGATTATTATTATTATTATAGTCGTGTTTCTCAATATAGGTTCTTTAGTCTTCAATGGTCACCCGACAATTGCAATTCTTGTATGTATGCTACCTATGGCAATAGAGAATGGCAGCGCAGCTGCAGGGAAGCTGCCGTCGCCTTCTCTGTGACTCAGCCCAAGCACCAGCACCTGCGCAATGACATCATCCAAAATTAAGTAGAGCCTCAGGAGAGCATATGGAGAGGTTGGTATTAATTCTTATTTTTTTCTATAAAGTAAATGAAAAAGTGATGGAAGAGAGAATATGATATAATGAATTGGAGGACATGTAATTACAATGTATTGGAAAGGCATGTAATTATGATTAGTGATGAGCGACTAGTGAAATATTCAGATTCGGGAAAATTCGCATGAATAATTTCTATTATCCGTATATTCGTACTGAATAACTTAGAATGTAAGTCTGCAAGGACAGGGTCCCTCCCCTCTGTACCAGTCTGACATTGTAAACTTGTTTACTGTAAACGATCTCTATAACTTTGTATGTAATCCCTTCTCATGTACAGCACCATGGAATTAATGGCGCTATATAAATAAATAATAATAATAATAACGAATCAAATGCAAGTCAATGGAAAAGCTGAATATTTTTCTGTTGGACCCAACAAACAGGTCTGGGGGCCTGAGAAAAAAGCTGAAATGGATGGGAAAGTTCTTAAACTAAAAGGGCACAGCATGGAGAAGATGCCTATATGCCTTTCTGACTCACATATGGTATCTGGGGATAATGTTGTCAGACTATTGCGCCAGTTTTAACGGATTTATAGGAAGACCTACCAAACCAAACCTAATATTTTTTTAAAGGGAAAAATGCTAAGAAATATTTTTTCCTTCATAATTACATGTATATAACGCAAAATAAAAATAAATTATATTATACCTCCCCTTTAGCATATGTACACATCGAGCGTTTTGGCTTTCGTTTTCGTTTTTCCATTTACATTTGTGAGGGCTCTCACTCTTACATTTGGGATGTCCCTCCCTTATTCAAAATTGTTAGCTAGACAGTGAAATATATATTCCCCAACACTTTACAATGCCAGCTAAAACATGCCCATTTGAATTTTGGGCTTCGCCCGCCACCACCACCACGTGCACCGCCATGTCATTATGTAGCCCTTGCCTCATAATTTTTAGAAGGCCAGCAGGTGTTGTGAAACCTGAGTTTTGTGAGTGCCACAGTTCATTTTGGCCACCGGATCGCAATGGAGCCACTGTCATAGCAGGTGAAGCCGCTGTAAGGTGAATATAATAAAGGGGTTTGGGGAGCTGTATGCTCAATGTCAGAAAATTGGATTCTATCAGACACCAAAAGCATTAGAATTAAATTCTGAATACAGTGTATGCAAGTGAGGGACTGTATTTTGGCCAGTCTGTCAGGCCTGAAACCCATGTCAGCAACATGTACAAGCCTCATTTTACTTGGAAACAGCCTCCTCAAAGGAAAGAGACAGGAGTGTCATTGACCAATCTGCACAAGCCTACACACTTCTTCTGGAAACTACCCAACCAGGCAGAATGTATCTTTTGCATGGTTTTGAGCAGCAATGGAATAATTAAAGGATATGTCCCAGAGAGTGACAAGGTCTGTGTAGAGTATTACTCAGGTGACAGGCAGTGCTACAGAACTCAGGTAAAGGCTTTAGCGTGGCAATGACCATGTTCCAATATGTGTAAGGCTGCAGCCTGAATAGCCCTGTGGAGCATGTTAACCCAGTGTCTTAGACGTGCTTAAAATGTACAGAAACTGGGCAATACCCCACCACCGTTTTTTTTTTAACCCAAATTCTGAAAATTTAAGGAAAGTGATGATCGATATATTCGATCTATATATTCAGGGCCATACGTCTGACCAGATGTGTCTGACCATGCATCTTTCATGTTACATCTTTCAAATTACAAATTTCTAATTACAATACTCTGAATTAGACTAGAATTCTAGAATGCATTTTTCCACTCATCGCTCCTGCAATATTATCATCTGTACCAATCTAATCAAGCTGTTTCTCCTCTTCCCACAGGTATGCACTGAATGTCCCCAGCTTTTCCTAACTCCTGATTGTGTTTTGTGAACTGCATTTACTCTGCCTGGTATGCACCGAATGTCCCCAGCTTTTCCCAACTCCTGATTGTGTTTTGTGAACTGCATTTACTCTGCCTGGTATGCACCGAATGTCCCCAGTTTTTACCAACTCCTGATTGTGTTTTGTGAACTGCATTTACTCTGCCTGGTATGCACCGAATGTCCCCAGCTTTTCCCAACTCCTGATTGGGTTTTTTGAACTGCATTTACTCTGCCTGGTATGCATTGCTTACCCCACTTCTTATATGCATAATGTAATCATTCCTCCTCTGTCCTCCATGCATACCTGAGTAGTCAGTCCCTCCCGCCTTTTTTATCACCTCTGCCTAACTCTGAACATGTGGCCTGGGAAATCACGCCCACAACCCCCTCCCTCACAGCTGATCCATCTCAATTGCACATATATTCAGGGCCATACGTCTGACCAGATGTGTCTGACCATGCATCTTTCATATTACATCTTTCAAATTACAGAGATGCTTAGCACTTGTTGGCCTTTTTGCCTTCACTCTGCGGTCCATCTTACCCCAAACCATCTCGATTGGGTTCAGGTCTGGTGACTGAAGGTCAGGTCATCTGGCGTAGCACCCCTTCACTGTCCTTCTTGGTTAAATAGCCCTTACACAGCCTGGAGGTGTTTTTGGGGTCATTGTCCTGTTGAAAAATAAATGATGGTCCAACTAAACGCAAACCGGATGGAATAGCATGCCGCTGCAAGATGCTGTGGTAGCCATGCTGCTTCAGTATGCCTTCAATTTTCAATAAATCCCCAACAGTGTCACCAACAAAGACCCCCCACACCATCACACCTCCTCCTCCACACTTCACAGTGGGAATCAGGCATGTAGAGTCCATCCGTTCACCTTTTCTGCGTTGCACAAAGACACGGTGGTTGGAACCAAAGATCTCAAATTTGGACTCATCAGACCAAAGCACAGATTTCCACTGGTCTAATGTCCATTCCTTGTGTTCTTTAGCCCAAACAAGTCTCTTCTGCTTGTTGCCTGTCCTTAGCCGTGGTTTCCTAGCAGCTATTTTACCATGAAGGCCTGCTGCACAAAGTCTCCTCTTAACAGTTGTTGTAGAGATGTGTCTGCTGCTAGAACTCTGTGTGGCAATGACCTGGTCTCTAATCTGAGCTGCTGTAAACCTGCGATTTCTGAGGCTGGTGACTCAGATAAATTTATCCTCAGAAGCAGAGGTGACTCTTGGTCTTCCTTTCCTGGGGCGGTCCTCATGTCAGCCAGTTTCTTTGTCTCGTTTGATGGTTTTTGCAACTGCACTTGGGGACACTTTCAAAGTTTTCAAAATTTTTAAGACTGACTGACCTTCATTTCTTAAAGTAATGATGGCCACTCGTTTTTCTTTACTTAGCTGCTTTTTTCTTGCCATAATACAAATTCTAACAGTCTATTCAGTAGGACTATCAGCTGTGTATCCACCAGACTTCTGCACAACACAACTGATGGTCCCAACCCCATTTATAAGGCCAGAAATCCCACTTATTAAACCTGACAGGGCACACCTGTGAAGTGAAAGCTATTTCCAGTGACTACCTCTTGAAGCTCATCAAGAGAATGCCAAGAGTGTGCAAAGCAGTCATCAATGCAAAAGGTGGCTACTTTGAAGAACCTAGAATATAAGACATAATTTCAGTTGTTACACACTTTTTTGTTAAGTATATAATTCCACATGTGTTAATTCATAGTTTTGATGCCTTCAGTGTGAATTGACAATTTTCATAGTCATGAAAATACAGAAAAATCTTTAACACTAGAACTACTGATGGAGTCATTTTGACTCCTTTCGTTTTTTATTTCTCTTCTGTGACTACATTTTTCAGAATTCCGGCTTGAAACTCGGTGACTTTTCCTCAAATATGATGTGAAAAAAGATTTTGTGAGAATAAATAATTTTGGTGAAAAATTTGCGCGTTTTTTTCAAAATTTACCAAGAACTACTGAAGGGAGTCATTTTGACTCCCTACTATATTTTGAGGTCCTTTTGTCACTAAATGTTGCTATAAAGTTTTGTGCATAATTTTTTCACTCTGTCTTATTTACCCTGATGTTCATACAGATGTAGTTCAATTTACATGTCAACTTTTCACATTTTCCTTGTGTTTTACCTGCTTGTATTACTGTGTAATGCTGAACAAAATAGCTTGTTTACTCTAGGCTCTTATCTTATGCTAATGAAGGGTGGTGTTTTTCTAAGGTCCTAGCAGGAGACAGTATTCTGGATAGTAACTTTACTTTCAGTTCAGCTGAAGAGACAAAGAGAACAGACGCAGACATACGAGCTCTGAAGACTCATACAGGTATGAATTGTTATGAAATAGTTTAGCTGTCTGTCAACTGATTCAGCCCACCTACATTTGAAAATGCCTTAGACTTTGCGGGTATAAATGCATGGATAATATTCAATGAGATAACCCACCAAAAAATGTCACGCAAGGCATTTTTGCAAACGCTTGTGAGAGAGTTGAGTGGTCCTTATGTCACAGATAGGGAAAAGGGTTCCACGTCCCAAGTTTCTACATGCTCAGAAGTGATGATTCAAACAAAATTTTGCCAGATCAAAGAAAAGTGCAAGAAAAATAGATCTGTCGGCAATTGTAAGACTTGTGGTAAGTCTTTGTGTGGGCAATGTACTGCCATAAATCAAAGGCAATGCCTAAAATGCGAAACACCAAATGTTTAGAAGGTGAACTCTGCGCCATATTTTCATTTTTATGCTCCTCCACCTACATTTTCTCTGCTTTTTGTTCTTCAGTTGTTGTTTATATGTGTGCACTTGAATAAAAAAAAATGTTTGAAAAACGTCTATTATAATTATTGTTATTTTCTGTAGAAAAATAAGAAAAGCAGAAAAAAAAAAACAATCAAAAGCATTACTGTTGGATCTCACAATAATACATTACAAAAAATATAATTATTAATAAATAACCACAAATGAAACTCTAAAAATAAACGAAAACAAGCAAGGAGTCAAAATGACTCCTTTCAGTAGTTCTAGGCGGGGTCACGAGTCCAGTAGTCCTAGTGTTAAATGAGAAGGTGTGTTCAAACTTTTGGTCTGTACTGTATATAGAGCATGTTTCATTACTCATATTATTATTCTGTGTAAGGCTGAAACCTGAAAAAGTGTGTGGAGCATATTAATGCATTGAAGTTCCACAATGTCCAAGTGCAGACACAAAAATCAAGATCAGGCTCCCAGATACATGCTTAGGCCGGAATCACACTTGCGTGTGTGATGAGAGAAACTTGCACGAGTCTCTCGCATCAACACCAAGCACTGCCACCGGCACTCGGACCAGAGTGTGCAGCTGCATAGGAAAACATACAGCCTCACACTCCGGTCCTGAGTGCTGGCGGCAGTGTTGGGTGTTGATGCGAGAGACTCGTGCGAGTTTCTCGCATCACACACGCAAGTGTGACACCGGCATTAAAGAGACTGTGAGAAGGGCAACACAATAAAAAAATTATAATAATATAATATATAGATAGAGAGAAGAAATATAACCATTGCACAATGTACAAAGGTTTCCAAAATTTACCCCAAGTGGTCTGTATCATACACGTGGAAAGAGACCGTAATGGGGACCACACAATACATTTTGCAGCTATTACAATAGATAGAGATAGGAAGTACAAGTTTCACCATTGCACAATGTGCAAAGTTGTCCAAAAATCACCCAAGGTGTCTGTATCATACACACTGAAAAAATCCATGATGGGGACCTCACAATACATTTTGCAGTTATTACAATAGGTAGAGATAAGGAGTAGTGATGATCGAGCATACTCTGTAATGCTCTGTACTCACACAAGCATCGCTGTATTCGCGGTACTCGGCGAGCGCCGAGCATTTCCGGGATTGCTCTGCAGGAGTTCTGGTCCACACCCTGCAACCCTGCAATCAACATGCAGAGATTGTCTGCCACGCACTGTAATGCCGCAGCCATCTTGGTTGTGGCATTGCAGTGATTGACTGGCCGCACAGCGTCATCAGGTGTATAAGAGACCTGGCGCCGCCATGCTCGTCACAGTCTGCTCCGGTATCAGCTAGTATAGGAAGAGCTGCTGCCGAGATTTGGTAAGATTTGGGGGTTTATAAGGTAGTATGGGTATACCATAATAGAATACACAAATTCATCTAAATCAACAGTCCTTCTAAGGACTAATTACGGGGTATACAGATTGCAGTGCTAGGTAGGCAAGATGTTTATGTGCATATATAAATATTAGTGCAAAGCATGCAGGCACTGTATGTGGGTATATGTATATCAGTAGCAGGCAGGCATTGTACATGGCATACTTCATTGCATACATCAAGAGGGTCCATTCCATTACTGTCTGCTGCTGCTGCCTATTACATATATTGACCGTATCTACATAACCCTAGGTCTCAGTAGGCAGGACATTTTTTTTGCATCTTAATCCTGATTATTTTATTCCAAAGCAATACAGAGCCCCCTTTTTTTCTACATTTGCTTGTTGACAGTGCAGAATACAGCCAGATCCTTTTCATAGTACAGTGTGAAAATCAAGCTATTTTAAACGGTCTTGCCCATCCCAGCCATCACATCTGATTGCTCAGAAATTTCTGACATTTTTGTGGTACTGTTAAATTTTTTTGGAGTGTCTTATACACTCCCTGACAGAAGTTATGTCGCTTATCCATGTTATGTAAATAAAAGCTTATAACCTGACGTTAAATTCATCCATTTGTTGTATAAATTATTCTTTTGAAAGCTGAAACCCTCCGAAATGTGGTTTAGGTTAAGAAAATAAATTGGCATCAATGCAGAAATATTGATCATTTAATGGACACAGAATGGTCAAATTTTGGCAAGACAAACGTTTTGTCGTCTTGTCATATAATGCACCCAATCCTAGTTTACATCCTCACCTGTGCTCAATAAATGATCGGTTAATTAGTGGGTGTGTATAAAAAGAAACCCAGAACCCCAGACCTTCACTTGAACTGCAACTTGAGCTCTGACAACATGCCAAAAATCCACCCTGTGACCAAAGCCTGGATTATCAAGCGGCTGAAGACCAGATCCACTGCAGAGGTGGCTGGCACCTTTAATGTGTCGCAGCGTCAAGTACAAAGAATTAAAAAAAGATTTGAAGAGACTGGAGATGTGTTTGACAAGCCCAGGTCCGGCAGACACCCCCAGACAACAGCTCAGGAGGAACGTTTGTTGGTTAGAAAATCCAAAGAAAGCCCCTCTTCCACTGCAGCAGAGCTCCAACATGCCTGGTCACCTCAAGTCCCTGTGTCAACTAGAACAGTTTGTAGGATTCTGTCTCGAAATGGCCTCCATGGTCGAATCAGTGCCCAGTAGCCAGCACTAAGTAAAAGGCAAATAAAAAACTGTGTGGCATTTGCAAAGTCCCACAGCCTGCTAAACAGATGGACGCTGGAAAAGTGGCAGAAGGTGGATTTCTCTGATGAATCTTCAGTAGAATTACACCACATCCACCACAAATACTGCAGGAGACCTACTGGAGCCTGTATGGATCCAAAATACACCCAGAAAACAGTTAAATTTGGTGGTTGAAAGATCATGGTCTGGGGTTAAATTCAGTATGCGGGTGTGCGAAACATTTGCAAGGTGGAAGGCAATATCAATAGACTAAAATATCAAGAAGTATTAGCTACCTCTTATATTCCAAATCATAAGAGGGGTCAAATTCTGCAGCAGGATGGTGCTTCATCTCAAACATCCATCTCTACAACAAAGTTCCTCCAGGCAAAAAAGATCAAGGTGCTCAAGGTCAGCCCAGTCACCAGACATGAACATCATTGAGCATGTTTGGGGTAGGATGAAAGAGGAAGCTTGGAGGACAAAACCAAAGAATCTAGATGAACTCTGGGAGAAAATATTAAATACGACTCTAATAGCACTCTAATAGCACCACAACTTCATTCACCAATGTTATGCAACATATATTTGTATTTTAAGTTAATTATTTGTTTGAATATCACATTACTTTCTGTGGGCGACAAAACTTTTGTCTTGCCAAAATCTGACCATTCTGTGTCCATTAAATGATCAATATTTCTGCATTGATGCCAATTTATTTTCTTAACCTAAACCACATTTCGGAGGGTTTCAGCTTTCAAAAGAATAATTTATACAACCAATGGATGAATTTAACGTCAGGTTATAAGCTTTTATTTACATAACATGGATAAGCGACATAACTTCTGTCAGGAAGTGTATAATTTCTTGACACCATTTTGCTGCCCAAAAAATATTTAGCTGCCAAAAAAATATTTAGCTACAGGGCAGATATTTTACACCGGGTTTTGTCCACCACATGGATCGCATATCATTGCGCTCATCTATCTGTGGACTACAAATTGTGGCATTTCAGGCCTCCATTCAAATGTTTTTGCTGTGTCTTACCCTAGTTATTGACACCAGTTTGCTAAAAAAAAAAATCTACAGTCCAGACATTTTAAAGTGTGGTTTTCACGCACACGGATCACATCTAAGTTCGCTCCCAATTCAGCCATTTGGAGTGAATGTGGAAAATATTGTAGTCCAGTTAAAATGGGCAAGGCACGTGGCAAGGGACGGGGAAGTGGATGTGATGGTGATGGTGCATGCAGAGGCCGAGGCCGTGGGCAAGCTGAAATTGTGGCACAACAAACATCCATATCTTCTCGCATGACCTTCCTGTCCGAATTTCTAGGGGACCGCAGACCAGAGTAGTGTCAAAAGGTTGTTGGTTGGATAGCGGATAATTCTTCCAGTCACTTTGCCACCAGCACCCTGTCTTCCACACGGTCAAGTCTGAGTAGCCGTGAGTCTGGAATAGCATATTCCTCACCCTGATCCCCCTTCCTCCTGCCATGCCGAGAGCCCGGAGACAACTGATCCCACACTTGGACACTCCGAAGAGCTGTTCACTTTTCCATTTATAGATTCAGACCTCTCGCCCATTGAAGCGGGGCAAAATGCGATCGCATGTAGCGATACCCAAATATTTGAGTAGCCATGTTCACACAAAGGCGATGTTGCGAACATGTCACAACAGGTGGCGATGATGAGAAACAATTGCCAGAAAGTCAGGAGGAGGACCAAGGTGCCGAAGTGCAAGAGGAGGTGGTGGATGACATAGTAACTGACCCAACCTGGCAGGAGGACATGTAGAGCAAGGACAGCAGCACACAGGGGGAGGGAGGCATAGCACCACAACAGGCAGGGAGAAGCAGTGTGGTGGCCGCAGACAGAAGGCGGGCAACCATTCCTCGTAACACCAACACGATGGAAGTTGGCAGTACAACTGTTATGTCTTCCCGAGTCTGGTTGCTTTTTAAAGACTCTGCCGATAACCCCAACAAGCCATTTGCGCCACCAGCTATGCCCGCATCAGAAGGGGTAACAAAACTACCAGCCTGACCACCACCTGCACGATCACGCACATGGCGGCAAAGCACCTGACTTTGTGGGCCGAACCCCAGGGTCCAGGAACACTGTCTGTGGGTGATACGACTGCTTCTTCCGCTGTTGTGCGTGGAAGCCAATCCCCTATTCATGGTGCCTACGAAGATACCCCCTACCCTGCACCTGTCGTTGCACACACTCAACTACCACCATCATCAAGCACATCCATGTCCTTGTCCCAGCGCAGCCTTCAGCTGTCCATACCCCAGTCATTGGAATGCAAGAGGAAATACACAGCCAACAGCCCCACAGGCCACAGTACTAAATTCACACATTTCTCATTTGCTTGCGCTTGAAATGTTGCCTTTTTAGGCTCGTGGAGACGGAAACTTTCCGCAACTTGATGGCGGCAGCCGTCCCAAGGTACTCTGTCCCCAGCTGCCACTATTTCTCCCGATGTGCCATCCAGGCATTATGTGCCCATAACAATGAAGTTACTGGGAAAGTACACCTAACCACGGACATGTGAACAATTGCTTCTGGAAGGGACGGTACATCCTTGGCGGATTTGTTTCTTGGGTACTGTGGACAGGCAGATATGAAGTCCCAACTTATCCATAATACAACCGGACAGGCAGTGCCATAAGGTTGCTACCAGGGCCTCTTCATTTCAAGTCAGCTCCGCCGCCAAAGCACAGAAGCGTAAGGCATACTGGGCCACATTGTCCGTGCTCCGCCCTATAGACAAAAGGGATAAAGCAGTTGAGGAGGTGCAGCCTTGAACCTCGAATACCACTCAAAAAATCTCCAGGAAACTCTAGGCATCATGAGTCTCTGAACCACCACACTCCAAAATGGTATTTACCCAGTCCAGGACTTGTCGAGACAGCAGAGAGACCATAAATGATATCTTGGTCTGGTCCAAAGGAAAGAGATGAAATGGGATTTGCCAAAGCCAGGGCTTGTTCAGACAGTAGAGAGGCTGACAGTCCTGAGTAGGATAGGCCAGATGTTGTAGCGGCAGAAGGCTGGGCTGGCATTGCAGCAGACAGACTGTGCACCTGGGTTGCCACCATACTGATAGCCTGCATCATCTAGTCCTGATGCTCACATTTATGAACACACCTTCTAGTACACTACTTGCACATTTGACTTGGGATGTCTGAGTCCCAATTTGTCAGCAGAGTTCATGGTCTGAACATACTGTAACAATGGTGAGTGTGGAGTCACTGTTCCACGGGCCTGGCTTACCCTGTAGTAACTAAGTGTAACCAAGTGACTACCTGGTATTCACTAAAGCCTCTGATGGTGAGGATATGCTTGGTCGCAGGTAGTCACCAGGTACCATTCCAGGGCAGTCCCTGGGTCTGCAGGAGCTGACCAGAAGATCAGAGACACAGGTACAGGGACAGGAGGATGAAAGCAAAGATGTGGTCAGGCAATCCAAGGTCAGGTCAAGTAGCACTGCCACCGGCACTCGGACCAGAGTGTGCAGCTGCATAGGAAAACATACAGCCTCACACTCCGGTCCTGAGTGCTGGCGGCAGTGTTGGGTGTTGATGCGAGAGACTCGTGCGAGTTTCTCGCATCACACACGCAAGTGTGACACCGGCATTAAAGAGACTGTGAGAAGGGCAACACAATAAAAAAATTATAATAATATAATATATAGATAGAGAGAAGAAATATAACCATTGCACAATGTACAAAGGTTTCCAAAATTTACCCCAAGTGGTCTGTATCATACACGTGGAAAGAGACCGTAATGGGGACCACACAATACATTTTGCAGCTATTACAATAGATAGAGATAGGAAGTACAAGTTTCACCATTGCACAATGTGCAAAGTTGTCCAAAAATCACCCAAGGTGTCTGTATCATACACACTGAAAAAATCCATGATGGGGACCTCACAATACATTTTGCAGTTATTACAATAGGTAGAGATAAGGAGTAGTGATGATCGAGCATACTCTGTAATGCTCTGTACTCACACAAGCATCGCTGTATTCGCGGTACTCGGCGAGCGCCGAGCATTTCCGGGATTGCTCTGCAGGAGTTCTGGTCCACACCCTGCAACCCTGCAATCAACATGCAGAGATTGTCTGCCACGCACTGTAATGCCGCAGCCATCTTGGTTGTGGCATTGCAGTGATTGACTGGCCGCACAGCGTCATCAGGTGTATAAGAGACCTGGCGCCGCCATGCTCGTCACAGTCTGCTCCGGTATCAGCTAGTATAGGAAGAGCTGCTGCCGAGATTTGGTAAGATTTGGGGGTTTATAAGGTAGTATGGGTATACCATAATAGAATACACAAATTCATCTAAATCAACAGTCCTTCTAAGGACTAATTACGGGGTATACAGATTGCAGTGCTAGGTAGGCAAGATGTTTATGTGCATATATACATATTAGTGCAAAGCATGCAGGCACTGTATGTGGGTATATGTATATCAGTAGCAGGCAGGCATTGTACATGGCATACTTCATTGCATACATCAAGAGGGTCCATTCCATTACTGTCTGCTGCTGCTGCCTATTACATATATTGACCGTATCTACATAACCCTAGGTCTCAGTAGGCAGGACATTTTTTTTGCATCTTAACCCCGATTATTTTATTCCAAAGCAATACAGAGCCCCCTTTTTTTCTACATTTGCTTGTTGACAGTGCAGAATACAGCCAGATCCTTTTCATAGTACAGTGTGAAAATCAAGCTATTTTAAACGGTCTTGCCCATCCCAGCCATCACATCTGATTGCTCAGAAATTTCTGACATTTTTGTGGTACTGTTAAATTTTTTTGGAGTGTCTTATACACTCCCTGACAGAAGTTATGTCGCTTATCCATGTTATGTAAATAAAAGCTTATAACCTGACGTTAAATTCATCCATTTGTTGTATAAATTATTCTTTTGAAAGCTGAAACCCTCCGAAATGTGGTTTAGGTTAAGAAAATAAATTGGCATCAATGCAGAAATATTGATCATTTAATGGACACAGAATGGTCAAATTTTGGCAAGACAAAAGTTTTGTCGTCTTGTCATATAATGCACCCAATCCTAGTTTACATCCTCACCTGTGCTCAATAAATGATCGGTTAATTAGTGGGTGTGTATAAAAAGAAACCCAGAACCCCAGACCTTCACTTGAACTGCAACTTGAGCTCTGACAACATGCCAAAAATCCACCCTGTGACCAAAGCCTGGATTATCAAGCGGCTGAAGACCAGATCCACTGCAGAGGTGGCTGGCACCTTTAATGTGTCGCAGCGTCAAGTACAAAGAATTAAAAAAAGATTTGAAGAGACTGGAGATGTGTTTGACAAGCCCAGGTCCGGCAGACACCCCCAGACAACAGCTCAGGAGGAACGTTTGTTGGTTAGAAAATCCAAAGAAAGCCCCTCTTCCACTGCAGCAGAGCTCCAACATGCCTGGTCACCTCAAGTCCCTGTGTCAACTAGAACAGTTTGTAGGATTCTGTCTCGAAATGGCCTCCATGGTCGAATCAGTGCCCAGTAGCCAGCACTAAGTAAAAGGCAAATAAAAAACTGTGTGGCATTTGCAAAGTCCCACAGCCTGCTAAACAGATGGACGCTGGAAAAGTGGCAGAAGGTGGATTTCTCTGATGAATCTTCAGTAGAATTACACCACATCCACCACAAATACTGCAGGAGACCTACTGGAGCCTGTATGGATCCAAAATACACCCAGAAAACAGTTAAATTTGGTGGTTGAAAGATCATGGTCTGGGTTAAATTCAGTATGCGGGTGTGCGAAACATTTGCAAGGTGGAAGGCAATATCAATAGACTAAAATATCAAGAAGTATTAGCTACCTCTTATATTCCAAATCATAAGAGGGGTCAAATTCTGCAGCAGGATGGTGCTTCATCTCAAACATCCATCTCTACAACAAAGTTCCTCCAGGCAAAAAAGATCAAGGTGCTCAAGGTCAGCCCAGTCACCAGACATGAACATCGTTGAGCATGTTTGGGGTAGGATGAAAGAGGAAGCTTGGAGGACAAAACCAAAGAATCTAGATGAACTCTGGGAGAAAATATTAAATACGACTCTAATAGCACTCTAATAGCACCACAACTTCATTCACCAATGTTATGCAACATATATTTGTATTTTAAGTTAATTATTTGTTTGAATATCACATTACTTTCTGTGGGCGACAAAACTTTTGTCTTGCCAAAATCTGACCATTCTGTGTCCATTAAATGATCAATATTTCTGCATTGATGCCAATTTATTTTCTTAACCTAAACCACATTTCGGAGGGTTTCAGCTTTCAAAAGAATAATTTATACAACCAATGGATGAATTTAACGTCAGGTTATAAGCTTTTATTTACATAACATGGATAAGCGACATAACTTCTGTCAGGAAGTGTATAATTTCTTGACACCATTTTGCTGCCCAAAAAATATTTAGCTGCCAAAAAAATATTTAGCTACAGGGCAGATATTTTACACCGGGTTTTGTCCACCACATGGATCGCATATCATTGCGCTCATCTATCTGTGGACTACAAATTGTGGCATTTCAGGCCTCCATTCAAATGTTTTTGCTGTGTCTTACCCTAGTTATTGACACCAGTTTGCTAAAAAAAAAAATCTACAGTCCAGACATTTTAAAGTGTGGTTTTCACGCACACGGATCACATCTAAGTTCGCTCCCAATTCAGCCATTTGGAGTGAATGTGGAAAATATTGTAGTCCAGTTAAAATGGGCAAGGCACGTGGCAAGGGACGGGGAAGTGGATGTGATGGTGATGGTGCATGCAGAGGCCGAGGCCGTGGGCAAGCTGAAATTGTGGCACAACAAACATCCATATCTTCTCGCATGACCTTCCTGTCCGAATTTCTAGGGGACCGCAGACCAGAGTAGTGTCAAAAGGTTGTTGGTTGGATAGCGGATAATTCTTCCAGTCACTTTGCCACCAGCACCCTGTCTTCCACACGGTCAAGTCTGAGTAGCCGTGAGTCTGGAATAGCATATTCCTCACCCTGATCCCCCTTCCTCCTGCCATGCCGAGAGCCCGGAGACAACTGATCCCACACTTGGACACTCCGAAGAGCTGTTCACTTTTCCATTTATAGATTCAGACCTCTCGCCCATTGAAGCGGGGCAAAATGCGATCGCATGTAGCGATACCCAAATATTTGAGTAGCCATGTTCACACAAAGGCGATGTTGCGAACATGTCACAACAGGTGGCGATGATGAGAAACAATTGCCAGAAAGTCAGGAGGAGGACCAAGGTGCCGAAGTGCAAGAGGAGGTGGTGGATGACATAGTAACTGACCCAACCTGGCAGGAGGACATGTAGAGCAAGGACAGCAGCACACAGGGGGAGGAGGCATAGCACCACAACAGGCAGGGAGAAGCAGTGTGGTGGCCGCAGACAGAAGGCGGGCAACCATTCCTCGTAACACCAACACGATGGAAGTTGGCAGTACAACTGTTATGTCTTCCCGAGTCTGGTTGCTTTTTAAAGACTCTGCCGATAACCCCAACAAGCCATTTGCGCCACCAGCTATGCCCGCATCAGAAGGGTAACAAAACTACCAGCCTGACCACCACCTGCACGATCACGCACATGGCGGCAAAGCACCTGACTTTGTGGGCCGAACCCCAGGGTCCAGGAACACTGTCTGTGGGTGATACGACTGCTTCTTCCGCTGTTGTGCGTGGAAGCCAATCCCCTATTCATGGTGCCTACGAAGATACCCCCTACCCTGCACCTGTCGTTGCACACACTCAACTACCACCATCATCAAGCACATCCATGTCCTTGTCCCAGCGCAGCCTTCAGCTGTCCATACCCCAGTCATTGGAATGCAAGAGGAAATACACAGCCAACGCCCCACAGGCCACAGTACTAAATTCACACATTTCTCATTTGCTTGCGCTTGAAATGTTGCCTTTTTAGGCTCGTGGAGACGGAAACTTTCCGCAACTTGATGGCGGCAGCCGTCCCAAGGTACTCTGTCCCCAGCTGCCACTATTTCTCCCGATGTGCCATCCAGGCATTATGTGCCCATAACAATGAAGTTACTGGGAAAGTACACCTAACCACGGACATGTGAACAATTGCTTCTGGGAAGGGACGGTACATCCTTGGCGGATTTGTTTCTTGGGTACTGTGGACAGGCAGATATGAAGTCCCAACTTATCCATAATACAACCGGACAGGCAGTGCCATAAGGTTGCTACCAGGGCCTCTTCATTTCAAGTCAGCTCCGCCGCCAAAGCACAGAAGCGTAAGGCATACTGGGCCACATTGTCCGTGCTCCGCCCTATAGACAAAAGGGATAAAGCAGTTGAGGAGGTGCAGCCTTGAACCTCGAATACCACTCAAAAAATCTCCAGGAAACTCTAGGCATCATGAGTCTCTGAACCACCACACTCCAAAATGGTATTTACCCAGTCCAGGACTTGTCGAGACAGCAGAGAGACCATAAATGATATCTTGGTCTGGTCCAAAGGAAAGAGATGAAATGGGATTTGCCAAAGCCAGGGCTTGTTCAGACAGTAGAGAGGCTGACAGTCCTGAGTAGGATAGGCCAGATGTTGTAGCGGCAGAAGGCTGGGCTGGCATTGCAGCAGACAGACTGTGCACCTGGGTTGCCACCATACTGATAGCCTGCATCATCTAGTCCTGATGCTCACATTTATGAACACACCTTCTAGTACACTACTTGCACATTTGACTTGGGATGTCTGAGTCCCAATTTGTCAGCAGAGATTCATGGTCTGAACATACTGTAACAATGGTGAGTGTGAGTCACTGTCACGGCCTGGCTTACCCTGTATAACTAAGTGTAACCAAGTGACTACCTGGTATTCACTAAACGCCTCTGATGGTGAGGATATGCTTGGTCGCAGGTAGTCACCAGGTACCATTCCAGGGCAGTCCCTGGGTCTGCAGGAGCTGACCAGAAGATCAGAGACACAGGTACAGGGACAGGAGGATGAAAGCAAAGATGTGGTCAGGCAATCCAAGGTCAGGTCAAGTAGCACTGCCACCGGCACTCGGACCAGAGTGTGCAGCTGCATAGGAAAACATACAGCCTCACACTCCGGTCCTGAGTGCTGGCGGCAGTGTTGGGTGTTGATGCGAGAGACTCGTGCGAGTTTCTCGCATCACACACGCAAGTGTGACACCGGCATTAAAGAGACTGTGAGAAGGGCAACACAATAAAAAAATTATAATAATATAATATATAGATAGAGAGAAGAAATATAACCATTGCACAATGTACAAAGGTTTCCAAAATTTACCCCAAGTGGTCTGTATCATACACGTGGAAAGAGACCGTAATGGGGACCACACAATACATTTTGCAGCTATTACAATAGATAGAGATAGGAAGTACAAGTTTCACCATTGCACAATGTGCAAAGTTGTCCAAAAATCACCCAAGGTGTCTGTATCATACACACTGAAAAAATCCATGATGGGGACCTCACAATACATTTTGCAGTTATTACAATAGGTAGAGATAAGGAGTAGTGATGATCGAGCATACTCTGTAATGCTCTGTACTCACACAAGCATCGCTGTATTCGCGGTACTCGGCGAGCGCCGAGCATTTCCGGGATTGCTCTGCAGGAGTTCTGGTCCACACCCTGCAACCCTGCAATCAACATGCAGAGATTGTCTGCCACGCACTGTAATGCCGCAGCCATCTTGGTTGTGGCATTGCAGTGATTGACTGGCCGCACAGCGTCATCAGGTGTATAAGAGACCTGGCGCCGCCATGCTCGTCACAGTCTGCTCCGGTATCAGCTAGTATAGGAAGAGCTGCTGCCGAGATTTGGTAAGATTTGGGGGTTTATAAGGTAGTATGGGTATACCATAATAGAATACACAAATTCATCTAAATCAACAGTCCTTCTAAGGACTAATTACGGGGTATACAGATTGCAGTGCTAGGTAGGCAAGATGTTTATGTGCATATATACATATTAGTGCAAAGCATGCAGGCACTGTATGTGGGTATATGTATATCAGTAGCAGGCAGGCATTGTACATGGCATACTTCATTGCATACATCAAGAGGGTCCATTCCATTACTGTCTGCTGCTGCTGCCTATTACATATATTGACCGTATCTACATAACCCTAGGTCTCAGTAGGCAGGACATTTTTTTTGCATCTTAATCCTGATTATTTTATTCCAAAGCAATACAGAGCCCCCTTTTTTTCTACATTTGCTTGTTGACAGTGCAGAATACAGCCAGATCCTTTTCATAGTACAGTGTGAAAATCAAGCTATTTTAAACGGTCTTGCCCATCCCAGCCATCACATCTGATTGCTCAGAAATTTCTGACATTTTTGTGGTACTGTTAAATTTTTTTGGAGTGTCTTATACACTCCCTGACAGAAGTTATGTCGCTTATCCATGTTATGTAAATAAAAGCTTATAACCTGACGTTAAATTCATCCATTTGTTGTATAAATTATTCTTTTGAAAGCTGAAACCCTCCGAAATGTGGTTTAGGTTAAGAAAATAAATTGGCATCAATGCAGAAATATTGATCATTTAATGGACACAGAATGGTCAAATTTTGGCAAGACAAAAGTTTTGTCGTCTTGTCATATAATGCACCCAATCCTAGTTTACATCCTCACCTGTGCTCAATAAATGATCGGTTAATTAGTGGGTGTGTATAAAAAGAAACCCAGAACCCCAGACCTTCACTTGAACTGCAACTTGAGCTCTGACAACATGCCAAAAATCCACCCTGTGACCAAAGCCTGGATTATCAAGCGGCTGAAGACCAGATCCACTGCAGAGGTGGCTGGCACCTTTAATGTGTCGCAGCGTCAAGTACAAAGAATTAAAAAAGATTTGAAGAGACTGGAGATGTGTTTGACAAGCCCAGGTCCGGCAGACACCCCCAGACAACAGCTCAGGAGGAACGTTTGTTGGTTAGAAAATCCAAAGAAAGCCCCTCTTCCACTGCAGCAGAGCTCCAACATGCCTGGTCACCTCAAGTCCCTGTGTCAACTAGAACAGTTTGTAGGATTCTGTCTCGAAATGGCCTCCATGGTCGAATCAGTGCCCAGTAGCCAGCACTAAGTAAAAGGCAAATAAAAAACTGTGTGGCATTTGCAAAGTCCCACAGCCTGCTAAACAGATGGACGCTGGAAAAGTGGCAGAAGGTGGATTTCTCTGATGAATCTTCAGTAGAATTACACCACATCCACCACAAATACTGCAGGAGACCTACTGGAGCCTGTATGGATCCAAAATACACCCAGAAAACAGTTAAATTTGGTGGTTGAAAGATCATGGTCTGGGGTTAAATTCAGTATGCGGGTGTGCGAAACATTTGCAAGGTGGAAGGCAATATCAATAGACTAAAATATCAAGAAGTATTAGCTACCTCTTATATTCCAAATCATAAGAGGGGTCAAATTCTGCAGCAGGATGGTGCTTCATCTCAAACATCCATCTCTACAACAAAGTTCCTCCAGGCAAAAAAGATCAAGGTGCTCAAGGTCAGCCCAGTCACCAGACATGAACATCGTTGAGCATGTTTGGGGTAGGATGAAAGAGGAAGCTTGGAGGACAAAACCAAAGAATCTAGATGAACTCTGGGAGAAAATATTAAATACGACTCTAATAGCACTCTAATAGCACCACAACTTCATTCACCAATGTTATGCAACATATATTTGTATTTTAAGTTAATTATTTGTTTGAATATCACATTACTTTCTGTGGGCGACAAAACTTTTGTCTTGCCAAAATCTGACCATTCTGTGTCCATTAAATGATCAATATTTCTGCATTGATGCCAATTTATTTTCTTAACCTAAACCACATTTCGGAGGGTTTCAGCTTTCAAAAGAATAATTTATACAACCAATGGATGAATTTAACGTCAGGTTATAAGCTTTTATTTACATAACATGGATAAGCGACATAACTTCTGTCAGGAAGTGTATAATTTCTTGACACCATTTTGCTGCCCAAAAAATATTTAGCTGGCAAAAAAATATTTAGCTACAGGGCAGATATTTTACACCGGGTTTTGTCCACCACATGGATCGCATATCATTGCGCTCATCTATCTGTGGACTACAAATTGTGGCATTTCAGGCCTCCATTCAAATGTTTTTGCTGTGTCTTACCCTAGTTATTGACACCAGTTTGCTAAAAAAAAAAATCTACAGTCCAGACATTTTAAAGTGTGGTTTTCACGCACACGGATCACATCTAAGTTCGCTCCCAATTCAGCCATTTGGAGTGAATGTGGAAAATATTGTAGTCCAGTTAAAATGGGCAAGGCACGTGGCAAGGGACGGGGAAGTGGATGTGATGGTGATGGTGCATGCAGAGGCCGAGGCCGTGGGCAAGCTGAAATTGTGGCACAACAAACATCCATATCTTCTCGCATGACCTTCCTGTCCGAATTTCTAGGGGACCGCAGACCAGAGTAGTGTCAAAAGGTTGTTGGTTGGATAGCGGATAATTCTTCCAGTCACTTTGCCACCAGCACCCTGTCTTCCACACGGTCAAGTCTGAGTAGCCGTGAGTCTGGAATAGCATATTCCTCACCCTGATCCCCTTCCTCCTGCCATGCCGAGAGCCCGGAGACAACTGATCCCACACTTGGACACTCCGAAGAGCTGTTCACTTTTCCATTTATAGATTCAGACCTCTCGCCCATTGAAGCGGGGCAAAATGCGATCGCATGTAGCGATACCCAAATATTTGAGTAGCCATGTTCACACAAAGGCGATGTTGCGAACATGTCACAACAGGTGGCGATGATGAGAAACAATTGCCAGAAAGTCAGGAGGAGGACCAAGGTGCCGAAGTGCAAGAGGAGGTGGTGGATGACATAGTAACTGACCCAACCTGGCAGGAGGACATGTAGAGCAAGGACAGCAGCACACAGGGGGAGGGAGGCATAGCACCACAACAGGCAGGGAGAAGCAGTGTGGTGGCCGCAGACAGAAGGCGGGCAACCATTCCTCGTAACACCAACACGATGGAAGTTGGCAGTACAACTGTTATGTCTTCCCGAGTCTGGTTGCTTTTTAAAGACTCTGCCGATAACCCCAACAAGCCATTTGCGCCACCAGCTATGCCCGCATCAGAAGGGGTAACAAAACTACCAGCCTGACCACCACCTGCACGATCACGCACATGGCGGCAAAGCACCTGACTTTGTGGGCCGAACCCCAGGGTCCAGGAACACTGTCTGTGGGTGATACGACTGCTTCTTCCGCTGTTGTGCGTGGAAGCCAATCCCCTATTCATGGTGCCTACGAAGATACCCCCTACCCTGCACCTGTCGTTGCACACACTCAACTACCACCATCATCAAGCACATCCATGTCCTTGTCCCAGCGCAGCCTTCAGCTGTCCATACCCCAGTCATTGGAATGCAAGAGGAAATACACAGCCAACGCCCCACAGGCCACAGTACTAAATTCACACATTTCTCATTTGCTTGCGCTTGAAATGTTGCCTTTTTAGGCTCGTGGAGACGGAAACTTTCCGCAACTTGATGGCGGCAGCCGTCCCAAGGTACTCTGTCCCCAGCTGCCACTATTTCTCCCGATGTGCCATCCAGGCATTATGTGCCCATAACAATGAAGTTACTGGGAAAGTACACCTAACCACGGACATGTGAACAATTGCTTCTGGGAAGGGACGGTACATCCTTGGCGGATTTGTTTCTTGGGTACTGTGGACAGGCAGATATGAAGTCCCAACTTATCCATAATACAACCGGACAGGCAGTGCCATAAGGTTGCTACCAGGGCCTCTTCATTTCAAGTCAGCTCCGCCGCCAAAGCACAGAAGCGTAAGGCATACTGGGCCACATTGTCCGTGCTCCGCCCTATAGACAAAAGGGATAAAGCAGTTGAGGAGGTGCAGCCTTGAACCTCGAATACCACTCAAAAAAATCTCCAGGAAACTCTAGGCATCATGAGTCTCTGAACCACCACACTCCAAAATGGTATTTACCCAGTCCAGGACTTGTCGAGACAGCAGAGAGACCATAAATGATATCTTGGTCTGGTCCAAAGGAAAGAGATGAAATGGGATTTGCCAAAGCCAGGGCTTGTTCAGACAGTAGAGAGGCTGACAGTCCTGAGTAGGATAAGCCAGATGTTGTAGCGGCAGAAGGCTGGGCTGGCATTGCAGCAGACAGACTGTGCACCTGGGTTGCCACCATACTGATAGCCTGCATCATCTAGTCCTGATGCTCACATTTATGAACACACCTTCTAGTACACTACTTGCACATTTGACTTGGGATGTCTGAGTCCCAATTTGTCAGCAGAGTTCATGGTCTGAACATACTGTAACAATGGTGAGTGTGGAGTCACTGTTCCACGGGCCTGGCTTACCCTGTAGTAACTAAGTGTAACCAAGTGACTACCTGGTATTCACTAAAGCCTCTGATGGTGAGGATATGCTTGGTCGCAGGTAGTCACCAGGTACCATTCCAGGGCAGTCCCTGGGTCTGCAGGAGCTGACCAGAAGATCAGAGACACAGGTACAGGGACAGGAGGATGAAAGCAAAGATGTGGTCAGGCAATCCAAGGTCAGGTCAAGTAGCACTGCCACCGGCACTCGGACCAGAGTGTGCAGCTGCATAGGAAAACATACAGCCTCACACTCCGGTCCTGAGTGCTGGCGGCAGTGTTGGGTGTTGATGCGAGAGACTCGTGCGAGTTTCTCGCATCACACACGCAAGTGTGACACCGGCATTAAAGAGACTGTGAGAAGGGCAACACAATAAAAAAATTATAATAATATAATATATAGATAGAGAGAAGAAATATAACCATTGCACAATGTACAAAGGTTTCCAAAATTTACCCCAAGTGGTCTGTATCATACACGTGGAAAGAGACCGTAATGGGGACCACACAATACATTTTGCAGCTATTACAATAGATAGAGATAGGAAGTACAAGTTTCACCATTGCACAATGTGCAAAGTTGTCCAAAAATCACCCAAGGTGTCTGTATCATACACACTGAAAAAATCCATGATGGGGACCTCACAATACATTTTGCAGTTATTACAATAGGTAGAGATAAGGAGTAGTGATGATCGAGCATACTCTGTAATGCTCTGTACTCACACAAGCATCGCTGTATTCGCGGTACTCGGCGAGCGCCGAGCATTTCCGGGATTGCTCTGCAGGAGTTCTGGTCCACACCCTGCAACCCTGCAATCAACATGCAGAGATTGTCTGCCACGCACTGTAATGCCGCAGCCATCTTGGTTGTGGCATTGCAGTGATTGACTGGCCGCACAGCGTCATCAGGTGTATAAGAGACCTGGCGCCGCCATGCTCGTCACAGTCTGCTCCGGTATCAGCTAGTATAGGAAGAGCTGCTGCCGAGATTTGGTAAGATTTGGGGGTTTATAAGGTAGTATGGGTATACCATAATAGAATACACAAATTCATCTAAATCAACAGTCCTTCTAAGGACTAATTACGGGGTATACAGATTGCAGTGCTAGGTAGGCAAGATGTTTATGTGCATATATACATATTAGTGCAAAGCATGCAGGCACTGTATGTGGGTATATGTATATCAGTAGCAGGCAGGCATTGTACATGGCATACTTCATTGCATACATCAAGAGGGTCCATTCCATTACTGTCTGCTGCTGCTGCCTATTACATATATTGACCGTATCTACATAACCCTAGGTCTCAGTAGGCAGGACATTTTTTTTGCATCTTAATCCTGATTATTTTATTCCAAAGCAATACAGAGCCCCCTTTTTTTCTACATTTGCTTGTTGACAGTGCAGAATACAGCCAGATCCTTTTCATAGTACAGTGTGAAAATCAAGCTATTTTAAACGGTCTTGCCCATCCCAGCCATCACATCTGATTGCTCAGAAATTTCTGACATTTTTGTGGTACTGTTAAATTTTTTTGGAGTGTCTTATACACTCCCTGACAGAAGTTATGTCGCTTATCCATGTTATGTAAATAAAAGCTTATAACCTGACGTTAAATTCATCCATTTGTTGTATAAATTATTCTTTTGAAAGCTGAAACCCTCCGAAATGTGGTTTAGGTTAAGAAAATAAATTGGCATCAATGCAGAAATATTGATCATTTAATGGACACAGAATGGTCAAATTTTGGCAAGACAAAAGTTTTGTCGTCTTGTCATATAATGCACCCAATCCTAGTTTACATCCTCACCTGTGCTCAATAAATGATCGGTTAATTAGTGGGTGTGTATAAAAAGAAACCCAGAACCCCAGACCTTCACTTGAACTGCAACTTGAGCTCTGACAACATGCCAAAAATCCACCCTGTGACCAAAGCCTGGATTATCAAGCGGCTGAAGACCAGATCCACTGCAGAGGTGGCTGGCACCTTTAATGTGTCGCAGCGTCAAGTACAAAGAATTAAAAAAAGATTTGAAGAGACTGGAGATGTGTTTGACAAGCCCAGGTCCGGCAGACACCCCCAGACAACAGCTCAGGAGGAACGTTTGTTGGTTAGAAAATCCAAAGAAAGCCCCTCTTCCACTGCAGCAGAGCTCCAACATGCCTGGTCACCTCAAGTCCCTGTGTCAACTAGAACAGTTTGTAGGATTCTGTCTCGAAATGGCCTCCATGGTCGAATCAGTGCCCAGTAGCCAGCACTAAGTAAAAGGCAAATAAAAAACTGTGTGGCATTTGCAAAGTCCCACAGCCTGCTAAACAGATGGACGCTGGAAAAGTGGCAGAAGGTGGATTTCTCTGATGAATCTTCAGTAGAATTACACCACATCCACCACAAATACTGCAGGAGACCTACTGGAGCCTGTATGGATCCAAAATACACCCAGAAAACAGTTAAATTTGGTGGTTGAAAGATCATGGTCTGGGGTTAAATTCAGTATGCGGGTGTGCGAAACATTTGCAAGGTGGAAGGCAATATCAATAGACTAAAATATCAAGAAGTATTAGCTACCTCTTATATTCCAAATCATAAGAGGGGTCAAATTCTGCAGCAGGATGGTGCTTCATCTCAAACATCCATCTCTACAACAAAGTTCCTCCAGGCAAAAAAGATCAAGGTGCTCAAGGTCAGCCCAGTCACCAGACATGAACATCGTTGAGCATGTTTGGGGTAGGATGAAAGAGGAAGCTTGGAGGACAAAACCAAAGAATCTAGATGAACTCTGGGAGAAAATATTAAATACGACTCTAATAGCACTCTAATAGCACCACAACTTCATTCACCAATGTTATGCAACATATATTTGTATTTTAAGTTAATTATTTGTTTGAATATCACATTACTTTCTGTGGGCGACAAAACTTTTGTCTTGCCAAAATCTGACCATTCTGTGTCCATTAAATGATCAATATTTCTGCATTGATGCCAATTTATTTTCTTAACCTAAACCACATTTCGGAGGGTTTCAGCTTTCAAAAGAATAATTTATACAACCAATGGATGAATTTAACGTCAGGTTATAAGCTTTTATTTACATAACATGGATAAGCGACATAACTTCTGTCAGGAAGTGTATAATTTCTTGACACCATTTTGCTGCCCAAAAAATATTTAGCTGCCAAAAAAATATTTAGCTACAGGGCAGATATTTTACACCGGGTTTTGTCCACCACATGGATCGCATATCATTGCGCTCATCTATCTGTGGACTACAAATTGTGGCATTTCAGGCCTCCATTCAAATGTTTTTGCTGTGTCTTACCCTAGTTATTGACACCAGTTTGCTAAAAAAAAAAATCTACAGTCCAGACATTTTAAAGTGTGGTTTTCACGCACACGGATCACATCTAAGTTCGCTCCCAATTCAGCCATTTGGAGTGAATGTGGAAAATATTGTAGTCCAGTTAAAATGGGCAAGGCACGTGGCAAGGGACGGGGAAGTGGATGTGATGGTGATGGTGCATGCAGAGGCCGAGGCCGTGGGCAAGCTGAAATTGTGGCACAACAAACATCCATATCTTCTCGCATGACCTTCCTGTCCGAATTTCTAGGGGACCGCAGACCAGAGTAGTGTCAAAAGGTTGTTGGTTGGATAGCGGATAATTCTTCCAGTCACTTTGCCACCAGCACCCTGTCTTCCACACGGTCAAGTCTGAGTAGCCGTGAGTCTGGAATAGCATATTCCTCACCCTGATCCCCCTTCCTCCTGCCATGCCGAGAGCCCGGAGACAACTGATCCCACACTTGGACACTCCGAAGAGGCTGTTCACTTTTCCATTTATAGATTCAGACCTCTCGCCCATTGAAGCGGGGCAAAATGCGATCGCATGTAGCGATACCCAAATATTTGAGTAGCCATGTTCACACAAAGGCGATGTTGCGAACATGTCACAACAGGTGGCGATGATGAGAAACAATTGCCAGAAAGTCAGGAGGAGGACCAAGGTGCCGAAGTGCAAGAGGAGGTGGTGGATGACATAGTAACTGACCCAACCTGGCAGGAGGACATGTAGAGCAAGGACAGCAGCACACAGGGGGAGGGAGGCATAGCACCACAACAGGCAGGGAGAAGCAGTGTGGTGGCCGCAGACAGAAGGCGGGCAACCATTCCTCGTAACACCAACACGATGGAAGTTGGCAGTACAACTGTTATGTCTTCCCGAGTCTGGTTGCTTTTTAAAGACTCTGCCGATAACCCCAACAAGCCATTTGCGCCACCAGCTATGCCCGCATCAGAAGGGGTAACAAAACTACCAGCCTGACCACCACCTGCACGATCACGCACATGGCGGCAAAGCACCTGACTTTGTGGGCCGAACCCCAGGGTCCAGGAACACTGTCTGTGGGTGATACGACTGCTTCTTCCGCTGTTGTGCGTGGAAGCCAATCCCCTATTCATGGTGCCTACGAAGATACCCCTACCCTGCACCTGTCGTTGCACACACTCAACTACCACCATCATCAAGCACATCCATGTCCTTGTCCCAGCGCAGCCTTCAGCTGTCCATACCCCAGTCATTGGAATGCAAGAGGAAATACACAGCCAACGCCCCACAGGCCACAGTACTAAATTCACACATTTCTCATTTGCTTGCGCTTGAAATGTTGCCTTTTTAGGCTCGTGGAGACGGAAACTTTCCGCAACTTGATGGCGGCAGCCGTCCCAAGGTACTCTGTCCCCAGCTGCCACTATTTCTCCCGATGTGCCATCCAGGCATTATGTGCCCATAACAATGAAGTTACTGGGAAAGTACACCTAACCACGGACATGTGAACAATTGCTTCTGGGAAGGGACGGTACATCCTTGGCGGATTTGTTTCTTGGGTACTGTGGACAGGCAGATATGAAGTCCCAACTTATCCATAATACAACCGGACAGGCAGTGCCATAAGGTTGCTACCAGGGCCTCTTCATTTCAAGTCAGCTCCGCCGCCAAAGCACAGAAGCGTAAGGCATACTGGGCCACATTGTCCGTGCTCCGCCCTATAGACAAAAGGGATAAAGCAGTTGAGGAGGTGCAGCCTTGAACCTCGAATACCACTCAAAAAATCTCCAGGAAACTCTAGGCATCATGAGTCTCTGAACCACCACACTCCAAAATGGTATTTACCCAGTCCAGGACTTGTCGAGACAGCAGAGAGACCATAAATGATATCTTGGTCTGGTCCAAAGGAAAGAGATGAAATGGGATTTGCCAAAGCCAGGGCTTGTTCAGACAGTAGAGAGGCTGACAGTCCTGAGTAGGATAGGCCAGATGTTGTAGCGGCAGAAGGCTGGGCTGGCATTGCAGCAGACAGACTGTGCACCTGGGTTGCCACCATACTGATAGCCTGCATCATCTAGTCCTGATGCTCACATTTATGAACACACCTTCTAGTACACTACTTGCACATTTGACTTGGGATGTCTGAGTCCCAATTTGTCAGCAGAGTTCATGGTCTGAACATACTGTAACAATGGTGAGTGTGGAGTCACTGTTCCACGGGCCTGGCTTACCCTGTAGTAACTAAGTGTAACCAAGTGACTACCTGGTATTCACTAAAGCCTCTGATGGTGAGGATATGCTTGGTCGCAGGTAGTCACCAGGTACCATTCCAGGGCAGTCCCTGGGTCTGCAGGAGCTGACCAGAAGATCAGAGACACAGGTACAGGGACAGGAGGATGAAAGCAAAGATGTGGTCAGGCAATCCAAGGTCAGGTCAAGTAGCACAGGTTCAATATACATAGACAATGTCAGTAGTGGAGAAATCAGGATAAATGGTAAACGAGCTGGGTCAATAATGGGAGAGACAGAATGATTATGCACAAACTGGAGCTAGAGACAAGCTACTAGTAATCTACATTCAGGGTAGTGCTGGGAGGAGCTGCCTAATAAACCTCCTGCTGCCTAGCAAGGGAAGACCAACTCTGCAGGACACCAGTGATTAAGTTCCTACAAAGTCTGGCCACGCCTCCCTCCCAATAGCCAGGTGGAGATTCAGCATACAGCAGTAGGATGCAGCAGAGATGGAAATGCTGCAAAGCGAGATGACCTGAGATTGGGAGCGGAAACCACAGTGAGTAGGCCGTACGATATAGTACAATGTAACAGAATGTAGCTTTAAAACACTCATTCACAGACTATAGAAAAACTGTGCATATTTTTTTGGCATTCTGCAGATTTTTCAAAGTCTCATCGTATTTTATATGCATCTTTCACAACAGAATATCAATACATATGCTTTACAATTGTCATAATTCAGGAATTGTCAGACTGAAAATCATCTACCAAAAAAATTGAGATATAAAAATGTTTCACCTTTAGTTTTCTCATCTGAATTACAGGCATATTTCTCTTGTCCAAAACTAACAAAGTGATAGGCATAATTTGCAGAACCCTGAAAAGCTGAATACAAATGGAGAAATTGAATCAATATTGACTTTGGGATGTCTACTTCCAGCGCGGCATCAGAAACCCTGTTCTTGCACTGTGAAGAGACTACGTGCATATTTTATTTTTCAGGGCCAGATATTAATTAAATACAAGGATACCATAGGGTAATACAGTAGAAATAATATTGAATGTTTGTAGTGAACAGGTATTTGCTCACCTATCTATGTTGTTAAGAATACTAGTGTTGGCACGTATAGGGCTGCTGAATTCCTTCAGTTCTTGGTAGACAAAGTCCACCAAAATAGCTTAGCATAAAATGTATGTGAACACAAAATTGGAGTAAGATATACTGCCATCAGAGCTTCAGGGACATTAAAGGGAACCTGTCACCTGTTTTTGTCGCTATAAGATGCGGCCACTGCCTTTCAGGGCTTATACACAGCATTCTATAATTCTGTAGATAAGCCCCTGATCCGACATGCAAGATAAGAAAAATAACTTTTATTATACTCACCCAGGGGGGCGGTCCGGTCCGATGGGTGTCGCAGGTCCGGATTCGG
>JARQOD010000006.1:307922438-307949904 GCA_033576555.1 Oophaga sylvatica
TGTTTAAGTGCAGCAGTTGTATCCAATACATGTGAGGGCAAGGTCGTAACAATAGGTTTTAAATAATGATCAATGACTTTACAAATCACTTCATTAAGACCTTCATTCCCGGATACAATTGGGCGCCCAGGTGGGTCGCTGGGGTTCTTATGTAATTTAGGTAATAAATAGAAGGTGGGCAATCTAGGTTTTAAAATTTCTATAAAATCAAGACATTTTTTTGGAATAATACCACTCATAAAAGCCTCAGTTAAGATCTCAATTAATTCTTTTTGATATTCTTGAAGGGGAACATATGTTAATTTCCTATAACATTTTTTATCTAAAAGTAGCTTAAAAGCTTGCTTTTCATATAGCTCATTTGGCCATATGACTAAATTCCCTCCTTTGTCCGCCATTTTAAAAGTCACATCATTCCAGCTTTGAAGTTCCTGGATGATCTTCTTATCTTCCATGTCAGACGGTCCGAGATAATACTTTTTATGGATATTTTCCAAATCTTGAGTAACCATCTTAACAAAAATATCAATGGCTGGGCATATGTTTGTATTAGGGAATTTCTTTGATTTATCAAAAAGAAAGATAGGGAAAGTGCTCACCATATCAATAGAATTACTTTCTTCTGCAAGTGACTCCAAAATAGCAAGAGCTTCTATTTCTTCCATGGAGTTCAATGTCAATCCCATATTTCTTTTTCGTGGTATCTTTTAAGGATAAGCTTCCTTGCGAATAGATGAACATCTTTTACGGTCGTGAAAAGGTCTAAAGATTGAGGGGGAGAATACGTTAATCCCTTTTCAAGTAAGGATAAATGTTCAGAGTAAGTATGTGTGATGATAAATTAATTACCTTCGGATGGTCATTTCTTTTATTGCCATAGTTGGCCCCTTGTCTACCTTGATGTCAGTTTCTATTACCAAATCTAGTTCTAATTTGCCTTGAATTTGAATGTTCTGCTTCATGAGTAGAGGGAGCATTGCTGGATGCGGATGAAACAGATGAAACTGATGGACTACGAGTATATGGTTTAGACTTATTCAATACTCAAGATCTACTTTGCCATCGGTAGACCTTCTTTTGTTCATAGTCCTGTTTATCTCGTATATATTTTTTCATTTTGGTTGCGCTGATTTGTTGTTCCCATTTTTCAATATCCACATTAATTTCCTGATAGAATTTATCCAATTCCCCAGGGGATAATTTTGTAGTCAGATCCCTTTGTATTTTATTTAATTCTTCATCAATTTCAACAAGGGTAGAAACATTTTTATCATTAATGATCTCCATAAAAGAAACAGAACATAAGGAAGCAGCATCTATCCATTTCTTAGCCAATACCTCATCATCTAACCCAAATGTTGGATATAATTGCACACGTAGACCTCTAGGTATAATTTTCTGTTGTATATAATTATCAAGGGTCGTTTTTGTCCACCAAATTCTAGTTTTTTTATTTAATAGATTTCTATACTTGGACATCAGTTCCTTGTTATCACTCTGTGGAAGATTAAAATCAGGTGTGGTACTCTGTTTAAATAAATTAGTAGCTTTGTCCTGCCAGACTTTTTCTCTGGCTTTAAATCATGGATTTAGCTCTTTTTTATAATTAATCTATAATCTCTAGCTATATATTTATAGATTCAACATTATCTTTTTCACTCTGTGGTCTTATAATTTTAAATTTATTTATGTATCCTTAATTTTAATAATAATAAAATGTAGTTATTATGCAGATTTTAACTGATTATTTTGTATTCACACTTTATGTCTTACCTGTTGGGTTTTCCCTTTCCGTTGTTTGAACCTGTTTTGGGGAATGATATGAATTGATTGAAGTTAGACTATTGGACTCTTGCCTGAATTTTGAACTAAGGACATATTGAGAAGATGAAGACAGTTTTGAAAAGCTCTTGAAAATTTATTATTTTTTGGCATAGAATTTATTTGTTTCACTATTATCACTTATTTATTAGTTCGTTTAAATTAATAATGGTCACTTGATTGGAATATTCATGCAAATTGATAAATTTATATGGCACTATATTTTTATCACTTATTTATTAGTTCACTATATTTACGTTTAAATTAATTATGGTCAACTGATAGGAATATTTATGTAAAATGATTAATTTATATGGCACTGTACTAATTTAATTGGATATATTTTATTTAGGGTGTTATTTATTTATTAATTAACACACAAATGTATTATCAATATGTGATATTAGATATTGGATTAATTATGCTTTTTCAAAACTATTTTCAAATTATATGAATTGTCATTGCTTTATATGGATTGGTATTTAATTTAATTCCTTTATTTTTTATATTTAATTTATATCATATTCCAATGCTTGATACATGACCTTTATACAAACAGCCGGTGATTATGATTTGAACCAGAGCGCATTTTTTCTCCCCCCCCTTTTCTCAATATATTCTAGTGCCCGTTAAATAAAATCTGAATTATAGCCGATGATTATAAATTGAGCCAGAGCGCATGCGCGGGTTCCAGGCATCCGGGTCTTTCCGATGCGCTCAATGGGTGCGCACGTAGTCACTGCTGCTAGGCAGCGGTGGATTGCGTGCGTTCCACGGGCGCAGAAGGAAGTCCCTGTCAGGCTGCAGTGGCTCCTGCGCATGCGCCGACTTTCGGTTCAGACGCGGCTCACTATTGGAGTATTTAACATGTGATTGTGATGTGGTGGCGTGGTTCTCATCACTGGACACAGGGCGTATAATTTATCCAATTAGTTTTGACACGAACCCATTGGTTAGGGGATACTATATATATGGATACAAGGTAGTTGAAAGCCACGCTTCCTGACGAAGAACGGCGAAAAAACGCGTTGAGGCGGCAGGCTGGGACCAGGAAAGAGATCTCTCCCCTTGTAAGTGTAATACTGGCATTTATTTACTTTTGTGCACAATATTTCTCTTTATTGAGGTGGTTATTTAATTCGTTTGCACAGCAGCACTTTATGTGTCCACTAGGTAGTGATATAGTGATAACAGTCATTTCTAAGGGATATTTAGCCCGTTGCAATTTTGGCAACTAGCTTACCTAGTTTTTGACTTTTATTAGCAGGCACATTAGCACCCTGATTGAGATCTTTTTTGGACACATAGGTGTGTCACAGGATATTTATTTTTTATTACTGATTGCGATCTTTGCACATTTGGATTAGAACTGAAATATCTCTGTCTCCTTATTTTTGCTGGTATTAGGATTGCACAATAGCACTTTTTTTGCTTTTCTTTTTATTCATTGGTGAAATAAAATTATTTATTTGTATTTACAATTAATTTATACTTAATTATAAATAATATGCATTTATATTTAATTATTTATTATTAATTTATACCTCTTGTGCAATCTACTTACAATTGTTAGAGAATAACTTATTCTGGTCCCTTTTCTGCTTGGTGTTGTTACTCTGTATATATATTTTTTAATTATGTTTAAATAAATAATAATTTTTATCTAGTAAAAAACTCTGGACCTTTCTTGAATGAATTTTTTCATAAAGTGTTTTTTTGTGTTATTGAATAAATAGAGTTATATATTGATTGGTTTCCGAATAGGGTTATTTTGTGAGTAATAATATATCTACAGCATTTCCCTGATCTACCCAGTCAGTGATTCTGTCATAAAAGGAAATTAAATTAGCCTGACATGACTTATAAGTTACAAACCCATGCTGACTCTGGTTAAGCACTTCATTCTTGTCCAGGTACTTACATATATGTTGTTTAATAATTTGTTCAAAGATCTTTCCTGGTATAGATGTCAGACTCACCGGCCTATAGTTCCCTGTGTCCACCTTCTTCCCCTTTTTGAAGATAGGAACAACATTTGCTCTTCTCCTGTCTTCTGGGACTTCTCCTGTTCTCCAAGAATTTTCAAAGATTATGGAGAGTGGTTCAAAAATTTCTTCTGCTATCTCCTTCAGTACTCTGGGGTGTAATTCATCTGGACCTGGAGACTTGAATTCATTTATGTTAGCTAAGTGTTTCCTCACTATTTTTCTGTTTATAGATATCCTGGATTATTCTATTCCCTTAATAGGATAGTGAAGATCAGTTGATGCTACATTTTCTTTCTGAGAGAAAACAGATGCAAAATAGAAATTTAAAAGTTCGGCCTTCTCAACATCCTTTCTTACCATTTCATAATTTTCATCCTGTAAAAATCCTATAGCATCTTTGACTTTTCTTTTACTTTTGACATATCCCCAAAATCCTTTTTTATTGCTTTTGACATCTCTTGCAAGCCTTAATTCATTGTCAGCTTTAGCTAATCTGATTCTTCCCACTGCAGGTTCTGCAGACAGCATTATATTCTTCTTTAGATATGCCTCCCTCTTTCCATTTGATAAACATTTCTTTCTTCCTTTTTAGCATGTGTTTAAGTTCTGTGTTCATCCATCCTGGTTTCCTTAAATGCTTCCTATTCTTCCCTCTTTTTGGAATTGTTAACGATTGTGCTTTGAGAATCTAATTTTTCAAGATTTCCCATCCTTCCTGGACATTTTTGTCCTAAAGGATATCCAGCCATTGGATCCCTCCGATTCTCTTTCTGAGTCCCTTAAAATCTGCCTTTCTGAAATCTAACCTTGAAGTCTGAATCTTCACAGGTCTTCCTCCTCTTGTTATCCAAAATTCTAAAATAGCGTGGTCGCTACTTCCTAAGGTCCCAGTCACTTTTACCTCCTCAACCATTTCCTCCCTGTTTATAAGGATTACATCCAAGGTAGCAGATCCCCTTGTTTTCTCCCCTACCTTTTGGAAGATAAAGTTGTCAGCAAGAGAGGATAAGAATTTCCTTGACCTGTTACTTTTGCCTGAGAGAGATTCCCAACAAATGTCTGGATAGTTGAAATCTACCATGACCACTATGTCATATTTTTTAGAGAACTTGGCCATTTGATGCATAAAGAGTTCATCCATATCTTCAGCTTGCATAGGCGACCTGTAATAAATGCCTACAATGGTGTCCTTTCCATTGTTCGCTCCTTGTATTCTTACCCAAACAGTTTCCACAGAACTCCCAGTCTCTGAAGCTTCAATCTCTGTGCAGATATATGCTTTTCTAACATACAATGCGACACCTCCTCCTCGTTTATCAAGTCTGTTTCTTGCAATAAGTTGTATCCTTCTAGCCTTGTATTCCAATCATGGGTATCGTCCCACCAAGTTTCAGTGATTGCAATGACATCATATTTCTTTTCCTGCGTTAGTAGTTCCAATTCTCCTTGTTTGTTTCCCATGCTTTGTGCATTTGTATAGAAACATTTTAGTTTGTGATTGGTTTTTCTTCCTCCAATATTTTTATTATTTAGATTTTTTTGTCTTCGTTCTTCCTTTCCACTTCTAATAGCAGAGTTCTCAATAGCATTTGTCAGGTGTATGGATTTTTCTGGCCTTTTGCTTCCCTTCCCACGTTGTTCTAGTTTAAAGCTCTCCTGATGAGTGTAGCAAGGCGACTTCCAAATACATGTTTTCCAGTCTTCGTAAGGTGCACCCCATCTCTAGCAAGTAGTCCATCGTATAGGTAATTCACTCTGTGATCCAGAAATCCAAATCCTTGCTGACGGCACCATCGACGTAGCCGGTTATTCACCTGCAGAATTTTATTCCACCTCCTTGTTCCATGGCCATCCATGGAAGGATAGAAGAGAAGACCACCAGCGCTCCCAGTTCTTAACACTTTCTTGCTTAAGTTTTCAAAGTCACTGCAGATGGTTTCCAGGTCACTTCTTGTGGTTTCATTTGTCCCCACATGTATTAGCAGGAATGAGTAGTCATCTTTAGGTCTGAAGAGACCTGATATCCTGTCAGACACATCTTTAATTTTTGCACCTGGAAGACAGCACATTTCTCTTGAGGTTATATCCGGTCTGCAGATAGCAGCCTCTGTTCCTCTCAACAGGGAATCCCCCATGACCACAACTCTCCATTTCTTCTTCACAACATTTTTCTTTCTCCATTCAGGAGGACTCTGAGGGCTTACAAGGTTGTTCTTTATGGGCAAAGTCTTATCCTGATGTATTTCTTCATCGTTCTCCTGTGTGAGAGCATGGTACTGGTTCCTGAGCAGTATGGGTGCTGACTGCCTCCCGATCCTCCTGCTTCTCTGGGTCACATGCTTTCATTCCTCTGTTTCTTCAGGTACACTTCGAATTTCTTCTCTTTCTGTACCATGAAGAGATAATTCTGCTCTGTCTAAGAACTCTTCATCTTCCTTAATGATCTTCAATGTAGCTAACCTCTCTTCTAGATTTCTCAACTTTTCCTCCAACATGGACACAAGCTTGCATTTCTGGCATGTGAAATTTGGCTTTTCCACTGGTAAATCTGTGAACATGTAGCAAGAAATGCAGTTCACAAAATGGCTCCTGGCCTCTTCCATGTTCTTATTGTTCAAGAGATATCAAAGTGGTGAAAAATGTACCAAAATTCTTCACTTATCCCAGAATGAACTGGGAATATGCAAATGATCTCCTCAGGACTCCTCCCCTGGCTTACCGATGTCCTCCTTTCAGCTGCAACGGCCAAAACCCAGTGTTCTTGGAGCTTGCGGAGACTCTTCACTTATCCCAGAATGAACTGGGAATATGCAAATGATCTCCTCAGGACTCCTCCCCTGGCTCTTCACAGACTCTTTGCAAAATGAAAGGTGGAATCTGATTGGTTACTAAGGGCAACTGAGTCAGTTTCACAGATCCAGTTTTCACAGATAAATCTCCCCCAAAATGGCAAATAATTTAAATACAGATCAAAGAAAATGGATTTTAAAACAGTATTGGAAATCTCAAAATGCTGAAACAGTTAGAGCAAATTGGGTTGAAACATTTGGTACTCAATCCCCAAAGAAACAAACCATTTACCGCATTCATGACAAATTCGATGCCACTCCAAAAACTGGTCGACCCAAAACAGCCTGTACAGAAAATAATAAACAACTTGTTGCTGACATTTGTTCAGAGTCCAAAAAAGTCCACCAGAAAAGTCTCTTTAGAATTGGGAATTTCACGAGCTTCCATCATGCGAATCTTGAAATCTATTGGGAGGAAAGCTTATCGTCCAAGTCTAATTCATGGTTTATTGGAGGATGATCCAGACAGGCGGCTGCAATTTAGTGAGATTATGCTTAATGAAATTGAAGAAATTGAAGAAAATCCAGAAATTTTAGATAACATTATGTGGAGTGATGAAGCTTCTTTCAAATTATCTGGCCATATTATCAGAAATAATTGTATTTACTGGTATAATGAGAACATGCATTTAACATTAGACCAACAACTAAATGAGCCTGGTGTCAATGTTTGGGGTGGTATTTCAAGTTTTGGTGTTCTTGGACCAATTTTTTTGATGGAACAGTCACAGGAGATAAGTATCTCGAAATTCTAATGAATCTAGTTGTTCCCCAGTTACAGCAACAGCCTAATTCAAATAACCTTTATTTCCAACAAAATGGGGCCCCTCCACATTATTCAAGAGTAGTCCACGAGTATCTTGATGAAAAATTTCCTAATAAATGGATTGGCTGAAGAGGCCCACTTGATTGGCCGGCACATTCACCAGACTTGACCCCAATGGATTTTTTCTTTTGGGGAGTACTCAAGGACAAAGTTTATAGTCGAAAACCAAAAAGTGTCAGTGATTTGAAAAATTACATAAGAGATGCATTTCAAGAAATGAATACCAAAAGAGACTTGTGCTAAAATGCTTGTCGAAGCGTAAGAGGCAGACTTCAAAGCTGTGCAAAATTGTGATGGAAAACAGTTTGAGCACCTGTGTTGATAAAATTTAAGGGCTTTTGTATTATTGTTCAGAATAAAATTTAATTGTCAATGTAATGCTTGTGTTAGTAAATATAATTTTATATATAAATCAAAATAAATGTATTTATCTTAAAATACAAAGGAAATGTGTTAACTTTAGGCCTTTTAGAGATATTTTCTTATTCAACTTGCAAAATAGTTGCTCTTACCCATGACTGTCCTCTGACGTTGCACAAATGGCCCCCTCAGGAAGTCCACGCGAAATGTGCGTTGGGACCGTGTGTGCAACGTAACAGGAAAGTCGTGGGTAAGAGCAACTATTTTGTGTGATGCTCATGTTGCTGTAGTCAATGCTTATATGCTTGAATGCTATGACTCCATATAAGATATACCTAACTGTTATGAATGTGCTAGAGATGGTTTCTGAGCAGAGGCTCCCTCTGGTGGTTACAGACAGTACTGAACCTTTCAGCGAGGAGTGGCAATCTGGAATCACGGACTGGTCTGATATAAGGGAGGTTCCCTCCCATGATGGTTGCCAGTTCTTGTCTCAATTGTGGTTCCTGGTTCATTTGGAAGTTTGCTGGAGTCCTGTCTGCATCTCCTGCTTTCAGATAAGATATTTTTTGCTTTTCTTTTTGTGCTTGCTTTTTGCATTGTTTTCTGCACTTTTGTGGAGGTCAGCCAGGTCCCCTCCTGGGGCCTGAGCTCCTCACAGTTTTTCTGCAGCCACTGTTATTTGCTCATTTGCTTTTTCCTGTTTCTTCAGCGGCTGCTGCTTGGTTTTTGTTCACACTGAGATCTGATTTAGTGGGAGGCGAGACCGTGTGATCTCAGTATTTTTGTAATCAGAATTGTTGGATTTTTGTAGGGTTTTCTGGGTTGCAGAAAGTAATCTCTCCTGTCCTATCCTATTTAGTCAGCTTGTGGCCCCAGCGTTTGCTCAGTCTATTTTCTGCTTATGTTTGTATTTTCATCTTGTCTAACCGCCATTATATGTTTGGGGGCTTCCTATTTTCTTTGGGGATCTGCTCTGGGGCAGATAGCTTTCATCTTTCTGCCTTTAAGTGTAGTTATCTCTCAGGCTGTGACGAGGCGTCTAGGATCAACGTAGGAACGCTCCACGGCTACCTCTAGTTGTGTCGTTAGTTTAGGAATCTGCAACCCATCAGTTACCAACATCTCAGGTGTTCGGCTGTTGTTCCTGTCCTCCTCAGCTACCGAAACATAATACCTAACATACTATGCATGTGTTGACATAGCCGCATGAGCCTCACTGATGATTTTTTCTGGGTAGACTTGATGCACTATCACTTTATTTAATCTATAGGTCTGGTTACTAGTCTCTCACTAACTATGCTGTACCTGTGGTGTTGCTCCTGATGTTTCTCGTTGCACCTGATTCCTTGTCTTAAATAGCTCTGTCATTTATATTTTTTTTTTCTGTTATGTTTAAGTGCCTTTTATGTATTAAGTCAAATAAAAACACTTTTATTCTTTTGGTGGAATTATCTTTATTATTATTATTCTTGCATGTATAGATACCAGATTTATATCGGGTTTTTATGTTTGCCAGCTGTCACACACTAAAAGACGCTTTTTATTGTAAAAACTAGTTTTTGCATCACCATATTTTGAGAACTATAATTTTTCCATATTTCTGCTGACTGAGTCGTGTGAGAGCTTGTTTTTAGCAGGACGAGTTGACGTTTTTATTGGTACCATTTTCAGAAACATGACATTTTTTGATCGCTTTCTATTCCGATTTTTGGGAGGCAAAATTAACAAAAGCCAGCAATTGGGAATTTTATTTTGGGGAGGTTTATGTCTCTCCGCGTGTGGTAAAATTGATAAAGCAGCTTTATTCTTCGGGTCAGTATGATTACAGTGATACCCTATATATTTTTTTTTCTATGTTTTGGTGCTTTTACACAATAAAAGCTATTTTATAGAAAAAATAATTATTTTTGCATCACTTTTTCTAAGAGCCATAACTTTTTTATTTTTCCACTGATGGAGCTGTATGATGGCATGTTTTTGGCGGGACAAGATGACATTTTCAGCAGTATCATGTTTATTTATATGCATCTTTTTGATCACATTTTATTTCATTTTATGTTTAGGCAGTATGATGATAAAGCTTTGTTTTTTCCTTGTTTTTTTATTTATTTATTTTTATGTTGTTAGCTAAAGGGGTTAAATAGTGGGACAGTTTTATAGGCCCAATTGTTTTGGATGCTTCAATACCAAATATGTGTACCTTTTATAATTTTTTTCATAAAAAATATTTATTTATGAGTACAATTTTTTTTTATTTTTTTCCAATTTTACATTTTTTTTATTTTTTCAAACTTTCTCTGTCCCACTATGGGACTTTCATTTTTTGTAGGCTGAGTGTTTGTATAGCAAAGAGATGCTGCAGCATCGCCTATACTATGCAAACTGTCAACGCTGTTCTGACAAAGTTGCTTCATCATGTTCTGAGCATGATCAAGCAACTTTGCTAGCTCTGGTGACCTGGATGTCGTCATGTCGACATCAGGTCACTATGGCAACAATCAGGACCCTTCGATGACATTGTGGGGTCTCCGAGCCTTGGGCAGAGGGGCTGTCTTCTCTCTGCTTTCTCTCGAAATGCTGCGATTGACTTCGATCTCAACATGTAGGGGGTTGAAGAGCCGGGAGCAGTGCAGGACCGCTCCTGGCATTGAGTGCTAGGTGTCAGCTGTTAGAATCAGGCTGACACCCAGCGGCGAGAATGAGAGCAGTGTCTGTGCACACAAAATCACTGAGACGTATTCATATGGCACAGATCAATAAGTCCAAGGTCACAGGGACGTATAGATACATCTTGGAAGGGAAAGGGGTTAAGACTGGACAACCCTTTTAACTTTCAAACCCTTTTTAACAATATATGTTTTGAAATTATTAATACAGATATTGGTGGGGAAAACACGTGAAACGATTACAGGTGAGCACTGAAATACAAAAAAGATTTTTACTTTTGTATATAATTATGTTCTTTGTTTACAAACCTTATTGCTAATTTATTTGTCATAAAAGCATCAAATGAAATGATTAATCAGTGCTTTCTATAATTTTCTTTCATTTCCAAGCACATGCAAGGTTGTCAGGGAGAAAATGATTAAGGATCAAATAATACATTTTTAATTATTGCAATTAAGGATAAATCTGTGTTTATACAGTGGAAATGTTACATTGTATGTCACATACAGAATATTATCAATCAGTTCACTAAGTGAAAAAAGAAAGACGAAATACCATTTAGGTTTCTGATAAAGGCACTCTGTCAGCACAGAATGACTGTTAGGCCGGTGTCACATTTGCATGTGTGGCGCGAGTCTCTCGAATCAACACCCGGCACTGCTGCCGCCACTCGGACCGGAGCGTGCGGCTGCATAGAAATACATGTAGCCACACGCTCCGGTCCGAGTGCCGGGTGTTGATGCAAGAGACTCGCTGTACCCTTGACGTGGCCAAAAACGTAAATATATTTTCCCACCTGCTTTTTTTCTCTCTCTCTAACCCCTTTACCATTCTTTCTTTAATTCACAGCTTTCACTTCATAGAGCTAGGAAAGGGTGGAGATAGATGAAAAAAAGCAGGTGGGAAGGTATTGTAGGGATTCACGCTCAGCAGTAGGCAGTGTTCACACAGACACTGTATTCTTATTTCAAAAACAATGTGAAGTTTATTTCCACAAGTAGCACAGAACCAAAAACAAAATCATAAACACAAAACCTCTAGCCTTGTCCAAGTGCTTAGAAAACAAAATAGACACTGGCTGCTCATACAACCCTGAGTCAGTCCCAGTTCAGTCAAGCAAAACAGCTATTGTCCATAGCAACCACTGATACTTCCAGTTTGTTGCACATGACCCTGTGCAAACTCCTTTCAAAGATACTTAGTGTCTGCAGCTCCAACACAACCCAATCTGCTCAGCCTCAACAACTGACTGAGAGACCAAAGTGACAACTAGCAAGGCAGGTGCATCTAATAAGAACCTGCAGTACTAGAGTTTAATCCAGTCTTGCCTGGCTTTCCTACAGTATTTTTAAATGTTTGTCAATGTCGTGATGCACCAAGCTACTGTACTTGATTTGAACACTCAATCTGTGCTAAAAGAGACCCTTTAAGTGCACCATTCCACATACTTGTTTTCGATCTATCTATGTCCTTCTCGGGCTCTATAAAGCCAGACCCAAGTATAAAAATACAGAATATATTGTACGGACATAATACGCAGAAATGTTCCCTAAACAGTGATCCGTATGTCTTCCATTGTCAAGGTGTGGGTCCGTTTTTTGCACATGTAATTATCCGTATGTAATCCGTATGGCATCCGTATTGCGTTTTTTTTTCTTGCAACCTTGCATATAACAGGTTTTAGGCCTGAAAATACTCTTTGACGCACCTTTGGCTTCTGTCATTCCAAACTGATTTAGGATTGAGTAAATCTATTTTACCTTCTCAGTCACATTTGTTTTTGAAGACCCACTTACATCCGATAGCTCTTTTTCCTTGTGGTAGCTCAGTAAGCTCCCATGTCTGAAGTTGGTGAAGGGACTCCATCTCTTCATTAGCTGTATTTATGCACTTCTGTTTCTCGTGGACAAGCAGTTTATTCATCTCTAGCCATGACTGTGGCTCTGGTTCAGGAAGTGTCCCTTCTTCAATCTCTCCAATTTTAGTATCAATTTGTTTTTATCCCCAAATACACTAAGTTTGGTACCTATGCACTTCTATAATAATTCATTTGTTTTTCAACTGAAATAATCACCATGTCTGAGACACTAATTAACATCCACAAACTTAAGTATTATCACTTGATTCATTCACCGTCCTAACACTGGTTTTTGGATGTCAATTTTATATCACTAATCAGCAAAAAAAAGACTTAAACATCCTCCAAAAGTTAAAAAAAAGCAGAAAAAAGGCAGAGATGTTTACCTGGCCAGGCCTCCAAACAAATGCACTAACAGGATGCAATGGACCCACTTAACACAGGTGCAAGAATGCTGATGAGGCAACCACTCACAGCCTGCCAATCCATGGAGGGTGTGGTTTCTTGGCATATTAATGCACAAAAATAGTCTGTATGCGGCGCTGTTCACATGCAGGTTATGCAGAGCATCTGGCTTACAGCCTATTGGTGAAGCCCATACTATTAGATGAGGCAGGCTGCCCAGTGTTATCAAAAATGCATCCCATGTGAACACAAACCACAGTTTACAGAGCCAAATAGCGCCGTTTGACTTTTCAATGCAAAATTGGCTGGAATTGAGATCCGAGGCCATGTTGCGTTTGAAGAGCCCCTAATGGGAAAATGGAAATAAATTTTTTTTTAATTTTATTATTTTTCCCTAACTAAGGGGGTGATAAAGGGGGGTATGATTTACTATTTATAGCGGGTTTTTATAGTGGGTTTTTATGATTGGCAGCTGTCACGCTTAAAGACTCTTTTTATTGCAAAAAATAGTTTTTGCATCACCACATTTTGAGAGCTTTTTTCCATATTTTGGCCCACAGAGTCATGTGAGGTCTTATTTTTTGCGGTACGAGTTGACGCTTTTATTGGTACCATTTTTAAGCACATAACATTTTTTGATCGCTTTTTATTATGATTTTTGGGAGGCAGAATGAACAAAGACCAGCAATTCATGAATTTCTTTGGGGGGACGTTTATACCGTTTCGCGTGTGGTAAAATTGATAAAGTAGTTTTATTCTTCGGGTTAAGCCAGGATCACACATGCGAGGAAATCGTCCGACACTCGCATGTGAAATCCCAGCTCTGGCACCGGCACTCGGGAGTGGAGTGAGCGGCTGCATATAACTACATGCAGCCACGCACTCCACTCCCGAGTGCCGGCGCCAGAGCTGGGATTTCACATGCGAGTGTCGGACGATTTCCTCGCATGTGTGATCCCGGCCTCAGTATGATTACAGCGATACCTCATTTGTATTTTTTTAATGTTTTGGCGCATTTATACAATAAAAACTATAATTGTTTTTTCATTGCTTTATTCTGCGAGCTATAACTTTTTTATTTTTTCACTGATGATGCTGTATGGCAGATCGTTTTTTGCGAGACAAGATGACGTTTTCAGCGGTACCATGTTTATTTATATCCGTCTTTTTGATTGCGTGTTATTCCACTTTTTGCTCCGTGGTATGATGATAAAGCATTGATTTTTTGCCTTTTTTTTAAGGGGTTCACTAAAGGGGTTAACTAGTGGGACAGTTTTATAGGGCGAGTCATTATGGACGCGGCTATAATAAATATGTGTACTTTTATTGTTTTTTTATTTACATAATAATAATTTGTTTATTGGGAAAATATTTTTTTTTATTTATTTAGGGATTTTTTTTTAAATATTTTTACACATGTTTATTTTTTTATTTTTTACATTTTTACATTATCCCAGGGTGGGACATCACTATATAGTGTCATATTGCTGATCGTACAGTTTGCAGAGCACTGTGTCAGATCAGCGATCTGACAGGCAGTGCAGGAGGCTTGCCGGCACCTGCTCTCAGCAGGCACTGACAAGCCACCTCCCTAAAGGACCCGAAAGGACCAGTGTGTGGTGTTTTTTCGGCGTATACAGTGTGTGTGTATGGTGCGTACGGCGTATACAATGTGTGTGTGTGTATGGCATATACAGTGTGTGTGTGGTGCGTACGGCTTATACAGTGTGTGTGTGTGGTGCATACGGCGTGTACAGTGTCTGTGTGTTGCGTACGGCGTATACACTGTGTGTGTGCTGTGTATGGCATATACAGAGTGTGTGTGTGTGTGGTGCATACAGCGTATACAGTGCGTGTGTGTGGTGCGTACGGCAAATTCAGTGTGTGTGGTGCGTACGACGTACACAGTGTGTGTCTGTACGGTGTATACAGTGTGTGTGTGTGTGTGGTGAATACGGCATATAAAGTGTGTATGTGTGTATGGCGTATACAGTGTGTGTGTGGTGCGTTCGGCGTATACAGTGTGTGTGTCTGTGTGGTGCATACGGCATATACAGTATTGTGTGTGTGTGTTGCGTACGGCGTATACAGTGTGTATGTGTGTGGTGCGATGGTGTTCCGCTAGTGGTAAAGAGCAAGAGGCTGGTACCACCAGCAGTTTCCATATTGAGACACGCATCATTTGGTGTCCCAATATGGCGGTCGTTGAACTTCTACGGCTTGGAATTCTGGGATCCGGACACATCTGGACGGAACAGGATGTGAAGACATTACAAGGTAAGTATATATTAGATATAGCTTCCTTCTCACCCCCCACTGGGGGTGGTCTTTACTGTCCTGTCTCATTCTCACTCATTCCCGGGTCCTCTAACAGAGGCCAGGGAGTTTGAGGGTTCTGCGCAGAAACTTAGTTGTTTCCAGCGTTGCGCTTTTCTGGACAGAGAGCTCAGATGTTGCTCATGGAATCTGTTGTAGCCAATCTTCCAACTTATGGATCACTGCTCCAAGTGCTCCTATCACCACTGGAATCACTGTTGCCTTCACCTTCCACATCTTCTCCAGTTCTCCTTTGAGAATTATTTCTCCAGCTTCTCATATTCCTTCTTTTCGATGTTGCTGTATATTTTTTTTTCTCTCTCCTTCTTTCCGCAAACTGTGGGTCTTTACAGGCTAGCTTCATTCGCCTCTACACAATGATGTAGGCTGGCCATGTGAAGCTGCAAGCAAATGCCTACTGATTTTCCATAGAAATTTTTTTTTTCAGTTTCCATATCTTCTTCATCCTTGCGCCAAAATGCCGGCAGTATGCAGTATGTATCCCACCTCAATTTCATGTAGAATGCCACCACTACATTACATCTCTTTCCACTATCAATTAGTGCTCTGAAGCTCCATCCTCACGCTGGAATGTCAGCAAGATGATTATACAGTATATCCTTTCTCTATTTCACTGTTTTGGGCAGAATTCCACCGTTAAGCTGGAGTCACACTTAACGTATAAAAAATCGGTCCGAATTTGACGGCCGAGAATCACACCAATGTTCTCCGAACAGTAATCCGTGTGTAATCCATTTGCAATGCGAGGATGGGATTTCCTCACATCTAAGTCTCCGTGTGTCAGCCGTATGGCATCCGTATGGCATGAGTATGGTGTGGTTTTATCGCAGACTTGCAAAATGGACATTTAACACATTAGAGTGCTACTGACAAATGCCCGCATTATACAATGATCTAAAGGTGACATAAAGAAATAGCCGACATAATATAGGAAAAATGCGGACAAATCGCAAAAGGGGAAACAACTGAGCTACACTCCAAAAACAAAGCGACCAATGAGTCCAAATAAAATATATAAATAATTTTATTGCACTTATTACAAGACAGATAGCAGACACAAGAGGGGGAAAAGGACAATAAAGTGCGGATTATCCGCAAACCGCATGGGTGTGAAAAAGGGGTGACTGGAACTGTGGGGCACATACAATTATATAAATTGAATGTAGGGTATACCAATTTGAACCATCAAATAACAAGATATAGTGTTTTGCCAATTATTAACTTCATATATGGATCAAAACATAGGGCAAGCTGACTATATCAATCCCATAATGTATACAGTATATATCTACACACACCTATACATGGCACATATATTGAATGCCAGTCACAAGTACCAGAAGTATACAATTGATATAGTTGATTAATAGTTGGCAATGTATATATACATAAAAAATGGTCAATATTATATTATAAAACATTACACATAATTACAGACAATCTTAGATTATAGACATCAACAACTAACTAATATATAAGACTGTCTGAATCAAAGAGACATCAGGGTCACATCATTTCCGATAAATCCTCCAGAGTTGTTGGCACTACACATGTGAAAGGTGACGTGATACAAGAAAAACTAGATAAAAAGAAATCTGAAAACAATTAAAAATAAAAACAACCAATTGGAATGCAGATAACAGCAAAATAATACAGCAGTAGGTGATCATAGAAAGGGGATGAAACTTAGGTTTTCATTGAGACCACGTGGGTGGACCGTATTTAGTGTCAAAATCCACCGGGTTACCAGCTGTGCAAGACGTTGAGAGATCTTACCACCTTGGATATCCACCTCTAAAGTGTCAATACCCCTGACCCTCAATCCTCTAGCATCACAATTAGGGCCGGCGTCAGCACCCGGCACACCCGGGCAAGTGCCGGGGCCCTGAGCAGGCGGGGGGGCCCACTCGCCATCTGGCACCCCCGCGCCCGTTAGCGGAGGAGAGCGGTGTCAGCGCCGCCACTGGGCCCCCCCCCCGCTTGCTCAGGGCCCCGGCAGCAGCTGGCACAATACTTACCTCTCCCGTGCCTCCGCAGCCGCAGCTCCGGGCTCCAGGGGGCGCCGGCGCTTCCTCTCACAGCAGCGCCGCTGAATGACGTCATCATTCAGCGGCCGGCTGTGGCAGAGAGCGCGGACGCTGAACAGGTAAGATGTGTCTCTGTGTCGCTGTGTGTGTCTGTGTGTATGTAGTGCGGTGCTTTGTGTGTGTGTGTGTGTGTGTGTGTGTGGTATATGTGTATGTGAGAGAGTGCTTGTGCTGTCTGTGTGTGATGATGGGCAGGCATTGCTGATAATGGGGAGGCATTGATGATAATGGGCAGGCATTGATGATGGGGAGAAGATGATGATAATGGGCAGGCATTGATGATGGGGAGAAGATGATGATAATGTGCAGGCATTGATGATAATGGGCAGGCATTGATGATGGGGAGAAGATGATGATGGGCAGGCATTGATGATAATGGGGAGGCATTGATGATGATGGGGAGGCGATAATTATGATGGGGAGGCTATGATGATGATGGGCAGGCATTGATGATAATGGGGAGGCCATGATGATGATGTGGAGGACATGATGATAATGGGCAGGCATTGATGATGGGGAGGAGATGATGATGATGGGGAGGAGATGATGATGATGGGGAGACATTGATGATGATGGGGAGGCATTGATGATGATGGGGAGGAGATGATGATGATGGGCAGGGATTGATGATGATGGGGAGGAGATGATGATGATGGGCAGGCATTGATGATAATGGGGAGGCATTGATGATGATGGGGAGGCGATAATTATGATGGGGAGGCTATGATGATGATGGGCAGGCATTGATGATAATGGGGAGGCCATGATGATGATGGGGAGGACATGATGATAATGGGCAGGCATTGATGATGGGGAGGAGATGATGATGATGGGGAGGCCATGATGATAATGGGCAGGCATTGATGATGGGGAGGAGATGATGATGATGGGCAGGCATTGATGATGATGGGGAGGAGATGATGATAATGGGCAGGCATTGATGATAATGGGGAGGCAATGATGATGATAAGGAGACAATGATGATGATGGGGAGGAAATCATGATGATAATGGGGAGTCTTTCCACAGCGCCCTTTCCTGATCCGTAACAGTGCAGAACGCAGTACAGCGCAGAGGAGAGCTCCATATTTTGTATGGTGCATTATATAAGGACCAGTATCCTGTATGGAGCATTATATGGGGACCAGTATCCTGTATGGAGCATTATATTGGGTCCAGTATTCTGTATGGAGCATTATTTTGGGTCCAGTGTTCTGTATGGAGCATTATATGGGGGGTGACATCCTGCATGGGGTATTATATGGGTGATGAGGGGGAGACTGTGGTGCCCATAATATTGTATGGAGGACTGTACTGTCCAGTCTGTACTGTGCGCTGTGAGGATTTGGCGGTTTTTGAGCTATTGTACAATTTACAATAGATATCACTCATGTAATGGAAGAAGTGAAGTATTTGGCATTGTACTGCACCCATATTTCTCTGCTGTATCTGTGCATCATGAATCGTGGTCTGTGTTAAAGGGGCCCACTGAGGCTCTTTCGCCCGGGGCCCATAAAAACCTGGAGCCGACCCTGATCACAATGATGGTATAATTTGAAATTACGCGGCAATGTCTTAAGCGTGGATGCGTCCTCGTGTCCAGCGACGGCCTGTATGCTCAATACATCTCCCTGACATGGACCTTAAGTTGTCTAGTGGTCAAACCAACATATATCAGGGAGCATGGGCAGCTTGCATAGTAAATCATGTTTTTTGTAGTACAAGTGACAAATTTACATATTTTGTATTCACGTGATCCAGTGTAATCTGTAAATGAGCCACTGCGCTCAATGTTAACACAGGTGACACAGTGGCCACAAGGAACGCATCCACACCTGGGAGTAATTTGACTGAAAAAATGAGGAAGGAGGTCATGGGTATAGTGGCTGTGTACCAAATTGGTCCCGTAAGTTCCTAGCTCTACGATAAGTAATCAATGATCTCTCCTGCAATAGCTTAGCCAGAATAATCCGCCATCAAAATAGGCCACAATCTAGATAAAGCAGTGCGTAGTCTTTCTGATTGACAATGAAAGTTTGTTATAAAACTAATAGGCTCCGAACAATTATCAGACTCTAGGCACTTATATAGTAAAGAATTCCTAGAATTATATTTTGCCTTATGGTAAGCCTTCTTGATAGTTTGATGGCTGTAGCCATGATCCAGTAGCCATATTTTAAGTTCTTGTGCACGACTTTCAAAGTCAATGTCTGTTGAACAAATTTGTTGCAGATGAAAAAACTGACCTGTTGCAACTGCCCGCACCATGTGATTAGGGTGAGAGGAGGACGTGTGCAACAACATGTTGGTTGCTGTCGGCTTCCTATATATGTCTGTCTGCACTGTCCCCAAGGAGTCCCTCTTTAGGATAACATCCAAAAATTCAATATGGTTTGGATCATATTTGAAAGTAAGATGTATGTTGCGGTCATTGCTATTCAACATAAAATAAAATCATTGAGAGAAACCGGGTATCCTGCCAGATTAAGAGGATATCGTCGATGTAGCACTTCCAAAGAAGGACTCGCTCCATTGACCCCTGTTGATCTGACAGGAAGAGGTCCCTCTCCCACAGCCCCAGGAACAAATTAGCATAGGCCGGCGCAAAGGCCACGCCCATGGCTGTCCCTTGGAGCTGCAGGAAGAAGGACCCCTTAAAAATAAAAAAAATTGTGAGTGAGAGTGAATTCCAAGAGTTCGAGTACAAGAGCCCTCATACCTCGACTCAAATTGCAAGTCTCCAAGAAAAATTTGGTTGCACATAACCCATCACTATGCATAATGTTTGTGTACAGGGACTCCACATCTGCTGCAACAAATAGAGTCCCTGAATCAATAGGGAGGCCATCCATCCAGCAAAGTAATTGGTTGGTATCTTTTAGGAAGGAAGGAAGAACCTCAGCCAAAGGTTGTAACAAAGAATTGATCCATCGATTTACACACTCCAGGTAGCTTCCCCCACCCGACACAATTGGGCGGCCAGGAGGATGCATACTGTCTTTATGAATTTTGGGGAGTAAATATAGTGTTGGTATTCTAGGTTCAACAACAATTAAGGCCGCAGCCAAATCCTTGGTTATTATACCATTGGTGGTAGCCCTATTTATAATCTCCCTGAGCTGTGCATCAAAAGCAGACAAGGGGTTGTAGGTCAATTTTTTTTATAGCATATAGTGTTGTTTAACTGCCGAAAAGCCTCATTCTCATACATGGCCTTTGGCCACAGGACAATGTTACCCCCCTTGTCTGCTGGTTTGATGACATCAGGGAGATTTTGCAGATGTTTTAAACGTCAACGTTCGTCAACAGTCAGATTGTCATGACTAATTTGTTTTTTAATCTGTACCAATTCCTGAGATAACACCTTAACAAAAAGATTAATGCTACTACAATTGGAGAGTGGGGGAAACCTCCTGGAGCGCTGCCGAATAGATGAAGGTATTATACCTCCTTCCACCATATTGTGTTCACAGGAAAGGTCCTCCAAAGTTCTCAGAGCTAATTGCTCTTCATCTGTGGGAAAGATTTTGTGTAAGTTATCATCAAAATAAAAACGTTTGAATAGCAGTGACCGCGCAAATATATGAAGATTCTTAATTGCTGTAAAGGTATCAAGACCCACAGCAGGTGGAAAGGAGAGACCCCTTGGACAGTACAGATAAATCAGTTTCGGACAAAGTCTGATTTCTCAAATTAATTACCTTGTTATCATTACTCACAACATCAGGGGATCTTTTATTACGTCGTCTAAGGATGATAACTATGATTCCTCATTTTCTTATAACCTGACTGAGTGGTAACAGAAGAAGTGGAAGCATCCGATTGGGCACTCAAGGAAGAAATAGATGTATTGGACATCGTCCGTTGTGATTGATGAATTTTCGATGATTTCTTGCGCCATTGATAAACATTTTTGAGTTGGAAATCCCTAATATCTCTGTTGAATTTAGACAGTAGGGATTCTTGCATCTTTTTAACATTCAAATCAAGTGACTTTTCCAATTGAGCTTCAAATTTTTGCATCATCACTGGAGGACATCCAGCTTTTAGTTCAGATTGGTCCGCGTCTATTAATTTATTTAGATCAATAATAGAATTATAATTTAAACCGATCAACAACTGCATAAAGATGGTGGAACAGTTATTGCACGCTTCCTCCCAATTGGTTATAAAAGATTCATCATCCACTGGAAACGCGGAGGTAACACGTATCCTCTGCCTCCTAGGGATGATTTTACGTGTTACATACTTCTCTAGGAATGCACAGTTCCACCAAAGTTTCGTACGTTTGATTAATAAAGTCTGTATTGAATCAAAAAGATTGTCCCATTTCAGATCACCAGCCCCTTCACCCCCAAAGACCTGATCAATCTGTCAGAGCCAGGACTTCTCCCTGACTCTAAAATCCATAGTATCAGAAGCAAGACCTGTGCATAACACAGAAAGAATAAAACACATTAGAATGCTACTGACAATTGTCCGCATTATACAATGATCTAAAGGTGACATCAAGAAATAGCCGACATAATATAGGAAAAATATGGACAAATCGGAAACGGGGAAACAACTGAACTACACTCCAAAAACAAAGCGACCAATGAGTCCAAATAAAATATATAAATAATTTTATTGCATTTATTACAAGAGATAGCAGACACAAGGGGGGGAAAAGGACAATAAAGTCCGGATAATCCGCAAACCGCATGGGTGTGAGAAAGGGGTGACTGGAACTTTGAGGTACATACAATTATATAAATTGAATGTAGGGTATACCAATTTGCCTCATCAAATAACAAGATATAGTATTCTGCCAATTATTAACTTGATATATCAATCAAAATGTAGGCAAGCTGACCATATCAATCCCATAATGCATATATATGTCGCTCCACAGCTATATACCTAAGGGACATTTATATGAGTATCGACATTTAACAGATCCATGGGCTGAAATTAATTAAAATCATAATCCTCAACCCTATATATTGGCTCTACAACAGGTAACACCCTCCAATCTTTGCATTAGAGTCCGTGCTTGTGTTGTGGTATTGCTGCTTTGTGTCAAACATGTCATACAGGCTTACTTTTAATACTACTGAGCAGGTGCTTTTCCACTGGGTATTGTCTCGACGTTTTGGGGAGCCATGCCCAGTGATTGTGGATCCGAGGAGGTGGAGACGAATGTGGGTACATCCGTTTCTGAGGCGACGGCTGACTAAAAGGCATTTCCACCATCTGTATGCTTCTCTACGCAGCCATCCTGACAAGTTCTGCCAGTATTGTCGGATGACCGTGCCGACATCACCTTCAAGGACACCAAGATGCGCAAGTGTATTTTCGGAGAGGAGCGCCTTTTACTTACTTTATGGTATGTATGCATCCTCTATGTTGATAATGTATTTTACTTGTGTTTTAGGGAAATACACTCATCCATTCATTTAGTTTTTTTGTTTTTTCCTTTTTAATTCCTTATTTTTTATCTCAAATTTTGCCTTTGACATTATATGTTGCTTTGAATAGGAGCAAAGGCTACAATTGTGTTTTATATTATTATGGCAGGACTTATTTTCTACTGGCAATAACTTTTAGTAAGGGATAAACTGTGTATTTGAGGCATGGATATGTGTTGTTTTTTTTTAAATGCCCTTTTAGATTACTTTCCACTAGGCTCTCCTATGCGGATCTTCATCTTGAATTTTTAATTGGGAAATCCACCATCTCAGGCATTGTCCATTGTGCTCTGAAATATGGTCCCGACTGCATCAATCGATAATGCCTGAGCCCAAAAAACAAGACTGGCTGTGGATAGCCCATGGCTTTGAGAAATGTAACATAGTAAAATAGTTATTAAGGTTGAAGGAAGACTTTAAGTCCATCTAGTTCAACCCATATCCTATCCTAACCTGCCCTAACATGTTGATCCAGAGGAAGGCAAAAAAAAACCCAAGTGGCAAACAGTAAGCTTCACATTGGGGAAAAAAATTCCTTCCCGACTCCACATACGGCAATCAGACTAGCTCCCTGGATCAACGCTGTATCTTGCCAGTTTCCAAACTGTATTGGAGCCCTGGATTGGAAGCACATTCGTGTGCATAAGCCGCCAAACTCAGGGTCCCAATATTAGAATTATAAACAGTATTTTTCTGTAGTACTGTTGGCCGGGGTCGACAGTGCCTACAGGTTTATAATGGTAGATATTGGGCCTATGGAAAACTGCAGATTCCAGAATCTTTAATTCTTCAATTATAAGTCGGCGGCTGCACAATAATGAGTTGGACCTCCCACCCCCACGCCACCTACCAGGTCTACTATGGAAGCAGTTCCTTATGTGATGGTTGCAGAGGAGGCCTTTTAATTTGCACGCAATCTCATGAGGCCCTATCCACATAGAGGCCTGGACCACCGGCACAGAATCTTTAATTTCCACCTATCCCGTGCACGACGACTGGTGGAGTGTGCCTTCGGCATTCTCTGTGCCAAATGGTGAGTCCTGCAGTCAGCCATTCAACTTAGTGAAGGAAATGTGAATGTGGTGATTAAAGCCTGTGTGGTACTTCACAATTCACTGTCTGTACGTCAAATGCTGGTGATGAAGTGGAGGATGCAAATAATGGCTTCGCTAATACATATGTACTTCATCCACATTGTCAGCCCTCTGGACTTAAAGTGCGTTATGTGTTAACAAATTATTTTGTTTCACCAGAGGGATCTACTCCATGGCAAGACAATGCTGTTTCTATGTTGTGATTTTTTGGGGGGACAAAAATAAACTAATGTTACTGTTTGAAGTGTGTGTTGTGTTGACCTAATAATGTGTAGACTCTGAAAATAAACACATCATCTATATCGTCATAACATCACAAAACACTCATATTGTTTTAACTGTTTTTACTCAAAACATGTTGTTTTTGTAAACACTCAACCATATTTTCATCATATGGCATATTTGGCCTATAAAACTGGGCCTATAAAATAGTAAAAAAAATAAATCAAAACAAACAATATGTGCCATCTACAATGAACCTTACAAGTTCTGGTAGGTTGGGGTTGGTGATGGCAGAAGATCAGCATGTGAGGTAGTAGGCCTAGGTTGTTGCCCAATCTGACTGTCAACCTGTGGGATGGAAGAGGCTGAGGCAGGATTCTGGACCAATGGTCGCTCCCGTTGGTGAGCATAGTAGTGGTGTTGAGGGTATGGCTGAATGAACTCCTGTGTAGTGGCGTGGTCCATGTGTTCATACCCCCCAATATGGCCATGTCGAGTATACCCATGTTGGGACCAGCCTCCAAAAGTGGGTCTGCTCAATTGGCCATATTGGGAAGGTGTTGTAAGCTCATAAAGTGGCACAGGTTGGGGTGGATGTTGGGTTGGGGCGGGCTGTGGCTGAGGTGCCATATGTGGAGGAGGTGGCGCAGCAACTGATGCAGCATGCTGTTCTGGGATTCCTGGCATTTGCAGAAGGTTATTTGATGACATTTGCCACCTATCCAGGAAAACAAAAACAGGGTTTGGGTTGTTTTGGGTGTGCAGGCATCAATCAGGCCTCACCTCCCGGGGAATTGGCCATAGGTAGCATACCAGACTGCGTGTGTACATTTTCTCCCCATCATCATTCACAGTCTGGGATAAATAGTCCAACACTCCAGTATCTACTTGACTCCTGTTGCCTGTGGTGGCAAGCTCCCTCCTGTGGCGGCAATGGCATGAGATGACAGCAGCCTGGGGTGAGGTATCCAGAGTACAGGTTAGACTGCTGCTGTAGGCCTGTTCCTCATCCTCTAGATTGGCCTCCTATGGGGCAGAAGGCGCTGCTGGTGGTGATGGTTGGGTGCTGGATGTTGATGCCGGAGATGGGCCAGCCACTTCTTCACCTTCCCCAACTGGGTCAATGTTGACCTCTGAATCCGAAGCTGTCTCCCTCTCTGTAAGGTTTGACTCAGTTCTGTATTTTAAAACAAAGTGGACAAAAAAACATATTAAGATTTGCCCCTTAGAGCATATGTAACATGTGGTGTCATGCATGCACTTACAGTCTGAGATCCATAATGGGAGTCAGAAAATTTAGTCATCGTAGTAGAGATATTTACGTTTGTTGGGGGCTGCATCGCCACTCCGGGCCTCCTGCTGTCGCTCCCGTCGGTACTGGTCTCAGCAACTGTGCCAGCGTCTAGTGACATCAGTGACTGCAAAAGTAACACAAGAAATGTATTAACTTTCAATCACAGTGTTTGGCTTCTAAAATGTAGGCTTCAGTGTAATGTGGCCTGCTACTTAGCATTGGTATAGTCTGAAATAGGCCACATATTAAAACCACATCACATATGATGATGTTGTGTTCATTTGTTACCTCATGTGAAACTTTAAATATTACTTTGTTATGATTGTACTTACTAATTTCTTGCTGGGCCTCACGAGGTCTTTCTTCAAAATCGGGGAACATTTGGGGCAGATTATCCTCCATGCTGCGTCCTTACATGCACGGTCCGCATATTGTGCATCATGTTGGTCCCATAGTTCTGGCCTTTCCTGAACCAGAGCTATCCACGTTTATGTGTCTGGCCATGCTGCTGCACTCCGTGGAGGCATGTTCCTGGATTTTTCTAGAGCTTGCCAGGGTAATTAGCATGCCAAAGCTTCCTGATAATGGATGATTCAATTTCCTGTCACCTGGAAAATGCATGCATATTTCTCGCAATTCACACGGAGGTTCCGTGTGGCATCCGTTTTTTTCTTGCACTCATAGACTTGCATTGGCTGATATACGCTGCAAATCGCAGAATGCTGCGATTTCACTCGCACGTATAATACGGCCAAGAAAAAAAACGGTGATGGGAGCTGCCCCATAGATTAACAGCAGTCCAAGTGCTATGTGATGTTTTATCGCATAGCACTCGTCCATATTCCTCTCTAGTGTGACTCCGGCCATAAAGTGACACTGGTCAGAATTGAAAATATTGGCTTGGTCAGGAAGGTGAAAATAGGCTGGGAAATGAAGGGGTTAATGGCTCTAAAAAAAAAATTCTGCTTCGGATATTAAAATAATTTTTGCCTCTATTTTTCGCAATAGTTGGAGCTTAATTTTTCCAGCACTTTTACATTCCTTTCTTTACCTGTAAAGTAAAAGTATAAAGAAAAAAGCTAAATACAGGTCTCTTTTACAAATGTTTGTATTATTATTTTTATGACCACAGCAGTTAGCTAATAGCATATTAAATTGTGTCCCTTTTTTTATAGAAATTGTTTTTATATTTTAGACATTTTTTTTTATTTGGGTCAAGGCTAGAAACAGCCATTCAAACTACCGATGTCTGTTTTTATAATTTTAGTTTTGTTTTTTTTTATTTACAATATTATAAGAATTTTGTGGAGGTACTTGAATACATTGAAGTTTTTGTTTTATTGATAATTTACCTCTAAATAGGACTGGCATATTAGCCTTTATTAGTGAAAAAAATAAGATAAGTTTCTTTTCTGTACAGCAGAGCTAACTGAATTTCCTTGGACCCACTAGCTCATATTCTCTTCCTACACAAGAGATCACATGAACTCTGGGCCCAGAGAAGGAAGTACAGACTGTGCTTTCTAATCTGTATACATAGGCTTTGTATAGAATTGTGTATACAGTGATTGAGAAGGGAGAAATGTTAATAAGACATTATTATTTTACTGTGTGTGATAGCCAGCTCCCTGCATTTTAGATTGTCACTGAAGAATAAGTTGGGGACCGCCCCAATGTTTATAGTGTATTGGAGATTCTGTTATTAGTATCACAAAGCATCTAAAATTTTATCTTTGACAGTATCAAACAAAAATGCTAATTGTATAGAATCTGCATTCTATCTTAAAAAAAACTTACAAAGCTCAGGGTTTCCCCGGTTTCCTTACCCATGAAATAGACAGCAATTTTTTATATTTCTTTTTTACAATAACTATCTTGGGACTTGTTTTCACAGTGTAATGCAAAGTGCTAAATTACCTACAATTACATACATACAGTGCTTGAAAAAGTATTAACCCCCTTGGCATTTTTCATGTTTTGCTACCTCACAATCTAAAAAGTCACTGTTTTTTTGAGGGTTTGCGTCTGTTCATGAAAAGAACATGCCTACAACTATAAGCATTTGTTTTTTTTTATTGTGATGCAAACAACAAATAGGACAAATTAAATGAAAACTTCAGTGTGCACCACCCTAAAGTCAGTACATTGTAGAGCCTCCTTTTGAGGCAATTACAGCTGCAAGTCACTTTGGATAAGTCCTATAAGC
>JARQOD010000006.1:307950004-308073789 GCA_033576555.1 Oophaga sylvatica
TCAATAAGACACCGATCCATTATTAATCCCAAAGTTTTTAAATGTATAAAAAAAAAGACACAGCAAGAAAAAAGTATTTTAATGAAATAAAAGAGACAACACAGTTTTCATTTCTTTTATTATACTCTCATTCCTGCGACGCCATCGATCTCCTGTAAAAAAAGGAAAAAAACAAACCAACAGTATACCACCTGTCCGACGCAGTCCATAGTAACGACTGTCCCACGACGATCCAGCTCTGCTACATCGGAATGACAGGCAGAGGCTGTCATCCCGGCGCAGCACAGCTGATTACCTGCTTCCCCGGCGGTGACGTCATCGGACTGACTGCTTTACGGCCGGGATTACCCAGCAGTCACTGCAGTTATCGCGAGAAACTGCATGTGACCGCCGGGGAAAGATGATGGCGGCCATCAACCAGTCCAGGCCGTGACCACCGGAGATCTTCTGCCAGGTAAGTCCCGCTGACTCCTGACAGACCCGACCGACGGACACTCACAGTGACAGTGACAATTCCGATTCCGGTATACGATATATGGGAAATATCGAAAGTCAATATCGAAAGTCCGATACAGCTAATATCGGCCGATACCCGATACTTGCGGTATCGTATCGCTCAACACTAGTCACCACCTCTCCCCATATTGAGTGGCGCTCTGGGAGGATACTGGGTTGGGGTTATTCATGTAGAGGCAGATGTGTCAGGGAGTGCGTTCAGGTCACCACCACAGAGATACCCATAGACCTTACTCCTCTTCCCCAGTGTTATTGGTCATACGCAGACGTTTTCTCCAAGAAGGCGGCGGAGACTCTTCCGCCTCATCGCCCCTACCACTGTCCTATTGATCTCTTGCCTGGAGCAGAACCTCCTCGGGGAAGAGTCTATCCCCTCTCTCTTCCTGAGAAGGAGGCCATGTCCCAGTACATTCAGGACAGTCTGGCAACAGGGTTCATTAGGAAGTCAGTGTCACCAGCAGGGGCGGGGTTCTTCTTCGTGCAGAAGAAGAATGGAGAATTACGTCCGTGTATTGACTACAGGGGTCTTAACGCCATCACCGTCAAGAATAAGTACCCGTTGCCCCTAATCTCTGTAATCTCTGAGCTCTTTGATAGGCTCCGGGGAGCAAGCGTATTTACTAAGCTAGATCTACGTGGTGCTTATAACCTGATTCGCATCCATGAAGGGAACGAGTGGAAGACAGCTTTTAATAACAGAGATGGGCATTATGAATACCTGGTAATGCCCTTCGGGCTCTGTAATGCTCCCGCTGTTTTCCAAGACTTTGTCAATGACATCTTCCGGGATATGCTGTCCACCTCTGTAGTAGTCTATCTGGATGATATTCTCATCTTTTCACCAGATATAGACTCTCACCGGAGGGATGTCAACAGAGTCTTCGACCTCTTACGGGCAAACTCCCTCTATGCCAAGCTGGAGAAATGCGTGTTTGAGCAGGAGTCTTTTCCTTTCCTGGGCTATATCATCTCCGCCCAGGGATTGGCTATGGATCCTGCCAAACTACAGGCTGTAATGGACTGGCAAGAACCCCTGTTGTGAATGGACTTGAAATGAGTTCTGAGCAGAGGCTCCCTCTGGTGGTTACAAGCGGTACTGGACTGTCCAGTGAAGATTGTGAGGAGTGGGAATCAGGTGTTACTGACTGGTCTTATATAAGGGAGTCGCCTTCCCATCAGGGTTGCCGGTGATCAATTGTTCTGGTCTCAATCCTTGAGTCCTGTTTCCTTTGTAGCCTGCTGTGTCGTGTCTGCATCTCCTGCTAACAGATAAGACATTTTCTTCTTTTTGTTTTTGTGCTTGATTTTTGCATTTTGTCCTGCACTTCTGTGGGGGCCTTCAGGGTCCCCTCCGGGGGCTTTTGCCCTCTCAGTTTAGTTCAGCCACTGATGTTTGTACTTTTGCTTTTTCCAGTTTTTTCAGTGGCTGCTGTTTTGATTTTGTTACACCAGAGAACTAATTTAGGTGGTAGAGGTCGTGTGATCTCAGGTGATTTTGAAATTAGTAGAGTTGGTGCTTTTCAGGGTTTTTTGGGATTGCAGTAAGTGCCCTTCCTATCCTTTTCTATTTAGGTAGTTTGGGCCCCAACGTTTGCTCATACTATTTTCTGTCTGTGTCAGTATTTCATCTTGTCTAACCGCCATTATATGTTTGGGGGCTTTCTATGTTCTTTGGGGATCTGCTCCGGGCAGATAGCTTTCCTCTTTCTATCTTTAGGTGTAGTTAGTTTCTCAGGCTGTGACGAGGCGTCTAGGACCAACGTAGGAACGCTCCACGGCTGCCTCTAGTTGTGGTGATTAGTCAGGGTACTGCAATCTCATAGATTCCAACTTCTCTGGTGTATTGCCTTTTTTACCTGCACTCCTCAGCTACCGAAACATAACAGTATCACCGGCCTAAAAATTGAAAATTGTATTGTACTCACAGAAGGGAAAAAATATTGTGAAAGAAAAAAGGTTGTCAGAGTTGTCAGAGATATTTTTCTGTTTGTTGCATTTTTTTTCCCTCTGTATCTCTGGGTGCTGGGGAGGATTTTTTTTTCTCTCAATGGAGTTTGCACAGTTGTCTGGCCGTGTGGATCAGCTTGCCACTGAGGTTCGGAGTATTGCTGCCTATCTTGCTAGGTTGCCTGTTGTGGAACCTAGGATTCCCATGCCAGATTTGTTTTTAGGGATCGAGCTAAGTTTCAGAATTTCAAAAATAATTGTAAATTGTTTTTTGCCTTAAAATCTAAGTCCTCAGGGAACGCAGCGCAGCAGGTTCAAATTGTCATCTCTCTCCTGCGCGGCGATCCTCAGGATTGGGCTTTTTCCCTGACACCTGGGGATCCTGTTTTGAGTGATGTTGATGCATTTTTTCAGGCTTTGGGGTTATTGTACGATGAGCCTAATGTCACTGATCAAGCTGAAAAAGCCTTGTTGGCATTAAATCAGGGTCTTGATGACGCTGAGTTATACTGTCAGAGATTCCGTAGGTGGGCAGTCCTGACCAAGTGGAATGACGACGCTTTGGCGGCCCTTTTTCGGAAGGGTCTGTCAGATAATGTAAAGGATGTTATGGTGGGATTCTCTGTCCCCTCTGGTCTCAATGATTCTATGTCATTAGCGATTCAAATTGACAGACGTTTGCGTGAGCGGAGAAGTATGCGTGGAATGGTGTTGCCTTGTGAACCTGCTTCTGAACCCATGCAGTGTGATAGAGTGGTGTCTGGGGCACAGCGTCATGAGTTTCGAAAGCGCAATGGGTTATGTTTCTACTGTGGTGATGCCTCTCATGCTATTTCAGTCTGCCCTAAGCGGGGAAGACGTTTTGCACGCTCAGTTGTCTTGGGTAGTGTTCAGACTAAGTTTTTATTAACTGTCACTCTGATATGCTCTCTGTCCTCATTTTCTGCTCAGGCTTTCGTTGATTCTGGAGCAGCTATTAACCTGATGGATTATGATTTTGCTAAACGTTGTGGGTTTCCCTTGATACCCCTACAGAAGTCTATTCCCCTACTGTGGATCGATTCTACCCCTTTGGCTGAGAATAAACCTCAGTTCTCTACTCAGGTGATAATGAGGGTTGAACCTGATCATCAGGAGTGCTGTAAATTTTTGGTTCTGTATAATCTGCATGATATTATCGTACTGGGCTTCCCTTGGTTGCAGTCTCATAATCCTGTTTTGGATTGGAAATCTGTGTCTGTAACCAGTTGGGGCTGCCAATGTGTTAATACCAACACTCCTGTTTTTTCTGCCTCCTCCCAGGCTCAGGATGTTCCTGACTTTTTGATTGATTTTTCTGATGTGTTTAGCGAAAGTAAATCTGCATCCTTGCCTCCCATAGGAGCTATGACTGCGCTATTGAATTAGTGCCTGGTAGTAAATTCCCTAAAGGTCGCCTTTTTAACTTGTCTGTACCTGAACATGACGCTATGCGGTCTTATATCAAGGAATCATTGGAGAAGGGTCATATCAGACCATCCTCTTCACCCTTAGGTGCCGGTTTTTTCTTTGTGGCCAAAAAGGATGGTTCATTAAGGCCGTGTATTGATTATCGTCTTTTGAACAATATTACTGTAAAATATCAATACCCGTTACCTTTGATTTCTGACCTGTTTTCCAGGGTGAAAAACGCTACTTGGTTTACCAAGCTTGACCTCAGGGGGGCATATAACCTTATTCGCATTAAGCACGGGGATGAATGGAAGACGGCATTCAATACCCCTGAGGGGCATTTTGAGTACCTTGTGATGCCCTTTGGGCTCACTAATGCTCCTTCTGTCTTCCAGTCCTTCATGAATGACATTTTCAGGGATTTTGTGGATAAATTTCTGATTGTTTATTTGGATGATATCTTGATTTTTTCTAATGACTGGGACTCTCATGTGAAACATGTTCGGACTGTATTCCAGATTTTGAGAGAGAATGCTCTGTATGTGAAGGGATCAAAGTGTCTTTTTGGCGTACAAAGGATCTCATTTCTGGGATTCATTTTGTCCCCATCTGTTATTGAAATGGACCTGGTCAAGGTTCAGGCCATCTGTGATTGGGTCCAACCTACTTCATTAAAGGCTCTTCAAAGATTTTTGGGTTTTGCCAATTTTTATCGTAAATTTATTGGTAATTTCTCGGTTATTGTTAAACCATTGACTGATTTGACCAGAAAGGGTTCTGATGTGGTGAATTGGCCTCCTGAGGCAGTCTCTGCATTTCAGGAACTTAAGCAGAGATTCACTTCTGCTCCTGTTCTACGGCAGCCTGATGTTTCTCTGCCATTTCAGGTGGAGGTTGATGCCTCTGAAATTGGGGCAGGTGCCGTTTTGTCCCAAAAAGATCCAGAGACCTCTAAAAGTAACCCTTGTGCCTTTTTCTCTCGAAAATTTTCTCCTACTGAACGTAATTATGATGTGGGTAATCGGGAGTTACTGGCCATGAAGTGGGCTTTTGAAGAGTGGAGACATTGGCTGGAGGGAGCCAAACATCAGGTGGTGGTCCTTACGGACCATAAGAATCTGGTTTATCTGGAATCTGCCAAGCGACTCAATCCTAGACAGGCCAGGTGGGCCTTGTTTTTCACACGTTTTAATTTTGTGGTTTCCTTTCTTCCTGGCACTAAGAATGTTAAGGCGGATGCCCTCTCGAGGAGTTTCCTTGCGGACTCTCCTGAGTTATCTGATCCTTCTGTTATTTTGAAAGAGGGTGTAGTTCTTTCCGCCATCTCACCCAATTTGAGACTTGCTCTGGAGGGGTGTCAGGAGGATAGGCCCGAGCGCTGCCCTGTTGGAAAATTGTTTGTCCCGGACCAGTGGAAAAAGAGTGTGATGTCTGAGATTCATTGTTCCGCGTTGGCTGGGCATCCCGGAATTTTTGGTACCAGAGACTTGGTTAGTCGGTCCTTTTGGTGGCCTACCTTGTCTCGTGATGTCAGGGAATTTGTGCAGTCCTGCGGGACTTGCGCTCGCTCCAAGCCTTGCTCTCGCTCTAGTGGTTTGTTGATGCCATTGCCTGTGCCCAAGAGACCATGGACCCATATCTCTATGGATTTCATTTCCGACCTCCCTGTTTCTCAGAGAATGACCGTCATCTGGGTGATTTGTGATAGGTTTTCCAAGATGATACATCTTGTGCCATTACCTAAGTTGCCTTCCTCCTCTGAATTGGTGCCTTTGTTCCTTCAGCACGTGGTTCGTTTACACGGCATTCCTGAGAACATTGTGTCTGACAGAGGAGTCCAGTTTGTTTCCAGATTTTGGAGGACCTTTTGTTCTAAACTTGGTGTTCAATTGTCTTTCTCCTCGGCGTTTCATCCTCAGACCAATGGTCAAACTGAGAGAACAAACCAGACATTGGAGACTTATCTAAGATGCTTTGTGTCTGCTGATCAGGATGACTGGGTCTCTTTTTTGCCTTTGGCTGAGTTTGCTCTTAATAATAGGGCTAGCTCTGCCACTTTGATGTCTCCATTTTTCTGTAATTCTGGGTTTCACCCTCGATTTTCTTCAGGACAGACGGAGGCTTCTGTCTGTCCAGGTGTTTGACTCTGTTGTGGAGCGTATGCAACAGATTTGGGACCAGGTAGTGGAGAGGTTGTCCCTCTCTCAGGAGAGGGCCCAGCGGTTTGCTAACCGGCATAGGACTGATGGTCCTCGGTTTAAAGTGGGGGACTTGGTCTGGTTGTCCTCAAGAAATATTCCTATGAGCGTGGCATCTCCTAAATTTAAGCCTAGGTTCATTGGACCTTATAAGATCATGGAGATTCTTAATCCTGTTTCTTTTCGTTTGCTTCTTCCAGGGACATTTAAGATCCATAACGTGTTCCACAAGTCCTTGTTGAAGAGGTTTGTTGAGCCAGTGGTTCCTACTGCTTTGCCTCCTGACCCTGTTCTGGTTGAGGGCAATATGGAGTTTGTGGTTGAGAAAATATTGAATTCTCGTTTTTCTAGACGGAAACTCCAGTATTTGGTTAAGTGGAGAGGTTATGGTCAGGAAGACAATTCTTGGGTGTTTGCTTTGGACATCCATGCTAGGAGACTCATCCGTGCGTATCATAGAACTCATCCTGACCGACCTGGTTGCTCAAGTGAGGGTTCGGTGACCCCTCCTCAAGGGGGGGTACTGTTGTGAATGGACTTGAAATGAGTTCTGAGCAGAGGCTCCCTCTGGTGGTTACAAGCGGTACTGGACTGTCCAGTGAAGATTGTGAGGAGTGGGAATCAGGTGTTACTGACTGGTCTTATATAAGGGAGTCGCCTTCCCATCAGGGTTGCCGGTGATCAATTGTTCTGGTCTCAATCCTTGAGTCCTGTTTCCTTTGTAGCCTGCTGTGTCGTGTCTGCATCTCCTGCTAACAGATAAGACATTTTCTTCTTTTTGTTTTTGTGCTTGATTTTTGCATTTTGTCCTGCACTTCTGTGGGGGCCTTCAGGGTCCCCTTCGGGGGCTTTTGCCCTCTCAGTTTAGTTCAGCCACTGATGTTTGTACTGTTGCTTTTTCCAGTTTTTTCAGTGGCTGCTGTTTTGATTTTGTTACACCAGAGAACTAATTTAGGTGGTAGAGGTCGTGTGATCTCAGGTGATTTTGAAATTAGTAGAGTTGGTGCTTTTCAGGGTTTTTTGGGATTGCAGTAAGTGCCCTTCCTATCCTTTTCTATTTAGGTAGTTTGGGCCCCAACGTGTGCTCATACTATTTTCTGTCTGTGTCAGTATTTCATCTTGTCTAACCGCCATTACATGTTTGGGGGCTTTCTATGTTCTTTGGGGATCTGCTCCGGGGCAGATAGCTTTCCTCTTTCTATTTTTAGGTGTAGTTAGTTTCTCAGGCTGTGACGAGGCGTCTAGGACCAACGTAGGAACGCTCCACTGCTGCCTCTAGTTGTGGTGGTTAGTCAGGGTACTGCAATCTCATAGATTCCAACTTCTCTGGTGTATTGCCTTTTTTACCTGCACTCCTCAGCTACCGAAACATAACAAACCCCATTCTCTTAAAGCGGTGCAGCGCTTGATGGGATTCATTAATTATCGCCAGTTCATTCCCCATTTCTCGACTTTGGACTTTGGACTTTGTCAGTGGAAAAATGTTGAATCCTAAAGTTATAATATGGTAAAATGCATGGTGCAAGCAAAGGAGTCCTTAACCCCTCTCTGACATCAGACGTACTATTCCGTCCATGAAACCTGTGCCAATCTGCCCATGGATGGGATAATACGTCATAGGCAATCAGCTGCGCTACCAGGGGGAGCGCAGCTAATCGCCGCCGGGTGTCAGCTGATTATCACAGCTGACACTCGGGACTGTGTGTCAGGAGCGGTCACGGACCGCTCCCGGCACATTAACACCTGGCACACCGCGATCAAACATGATCGCGGTGTACCAGGGGCACAGGGGAGCATCGCGCAGGGAGGGGGCTCCCTGCACGCTCCCCTGAGACTATCAGAACAGCGCGATGTGATTGCGCTGTTCTGAGGCTTTCCTCCCTCCAAGGCCCCGGATCCAAGATGGCCGCCGGGTCCTGCAGGGAGGCGGCTTCCTCAGTGCCTGCTGAGAGCAGGCACTGAGAAGCCTGCAGCAGTGCAAGAGCGATCGCTGGTGTGACAGAGTGCTGTGCACTCTGTCACACCAGCGATCTGACATTTTACAGTGATGTCCCACCCGGGACAAAGTAAAAAAGTGAAAAAAATAAAAATAAACATGTTTTAAAAAAAATTCCAAAATAAAGAAGAAAAAAAAAATATTCCCCCAAAAATTCATTTTTTCCTGTAAATAAAAAAAAAAAACAATAAAAGTACACATATTTGGTATCGCCGCATCCGTAACGACCCCCCCCTATAAAACTGTCCCACTAGTTAACCACTTTAGTGAACCCCTTAAAAAAAACAAAGCAAAAAATCAATGCTTTATCATCATACTGCCGAACAAAAAGTGGAATAACACGCGATCAAAAAGACCGATATAAATAAACATGGTACCGCTGAAAACATCATCTTGTCCCGCAAAAAATGAGCTGCCACACAGCATCATCAGCGAAAAAATAAAAAAGTTATAGCTCGCAGAATAAAGCGATGCAAAAATAATAATTTTTTATATAAAATTGTTTTTATTCTATAAAAGCACAAAAACATAAAAAAAAGATATAAATGAGGTATTGCCGTAATCGTACTGGCCCGAAGAATAAAACTGCTTTGTCAATTTTAACACACGCGGAACGATATAAACGCCTCCCCCAAAAGAAATTCATGAATTACTGATTTTTGTTCATTCTAACCTCCCAAAAAATAAAAATAAAATAAAAAGCGATCAAAAAATGTCACGTGCTCAAAAATGGTACCAATAAAAATGTCAACTCGTACCACAAAAAATAAGACCTCACATGACTGTGTGGGACAAAATATGCAAAAATTATAGCTCTCAAAATGTGGTGATGCAAAAACTATTTTTTGCAATAAAAAGCGCTCTTTAGCGTGACAGCTGCCAATCAAAAAAATCCGCTATAAATAGTAAATCAAACCCCCCTTTATCACCCCCTTAGTTAGGGAAAAATAATAAAATTAAAAAAATGTATTTATTTCCATTTTCCCATTAGGGTTAGGGTTAGGGTTGCGGCTAAAGTTAGGGTTAGGGTTGGCGCTAAAGTTAGGATTAAGGTTAGGGTTGGGATTAGGGTTAGGGGTGTGTTAGGGTTAGGTTTGTGGTTAGGGTTGGGACTAGGGTTAGGGGTGTGTTGGGGTTAGGGTTGGAGTTAGAATTGGGGGGTTTCCTGTTATGTTTCGGTAACTGAGGAGAAATGGCAAAAAATAGCAAAAGCGGTAATACACCAGAGAGGCTGGAATCTATTGGATTGCAGTAACCTGAACTAACCACACAACTAGAGGTAGCCGTGGAGCATTCCTACGTTGATCCTAGACGCCTCGTCACAGCCTGAGAGATAACTACACCTAAAAGCAGAAAGATGAAAGCTATCTGCCCGGAGCAGATCCCCAAAGAAAATAGGAAGCCCCCAAACATGTAATGGCGGTTAGACAAGAAGAAAGCACGAACACAGACAGAAAATAGAATGAGCAAACGCTGGGGCCCAATCTGTCTAGACAGAAAAGTACAGGAAAGAATTCTGACTGCAATCCAACAAAAACCCTAACAAAAATACCAACACTTCTGATTGCAGAAAGAACCTGAGATTACACGACCTCTTCCACCTAAATCAGATCTCTGGTTTAACAAAACGCTATTCAGCAAATAAAAGTAACAAAAGAGCAAAGCAAAAGTGCAGACACAAACGGAGCACAATTGCAGCGCCAGACCCCCAAAAGGGGACAGGCTGCAGTCCACTGCAGGCAGCAAACCAGCAGAGAAAAATCAAACAGAGAAAAAAAAACAGCAAACACTTATCTGAAGGAGAGCAGGAAACTAGCAGTGCTTCAAGCAAGACCAGAAGAACAATAGATAACCGGCAAAGCTGCTGGGAAATCAGGCCACTTATATCCTACCATTCAGCTCCAGCTGAAGGCCATTCATTAATCAGTTCGTTACCCTCAGCAACCACCGGAGGGAGCCCCAGCTCAGAAGCCGCCTCCAGCATATTCACAACAATTTCCGCTATTTAGGCACATCAGGGGCTCTCCAAATGTGACATGGCGTCTGATCTCAATTCCAGCCAATTCTGCGTTGAAAAAGTCAAACGGTTCTCCTTCCCTTCTGAGCTCTGCCATGCGCCCAAACAGTAGTTTACCCTCACATATTGTCACGCTGTCTAATGATATGTATACAATGTCAGTAAACTATTAATACAGGAACAACACTCTATACAACAACTAGTATAGCAACATCAGCATGTAAGTATAGAATAGATTTACCTGACACGATATCTGCTGAACTCAGGGTTAATCTTGAGGACTTGATGAGCTGAAACAGGAAAGAGGTGGACCGGGATCTAACCTGACCCTAAACTGGGGTCCTAACTAATCCCTCACCTTGGAGGTACTGATAATGGTTCAGAGGTCCAAGTCTCCAACCTAACCCTGTCTCCTATCAGACCCTGAACCCTGTAATCAGTCCTAAGAAGGATCCTGACTACCACCAAAGGGATATGGGCTGATCTCAGCTAAATACACAGATTAGACATATAAGACAGACAGGATAACACTCGCTTGCATACACACTCAAACACCAAAGGAACATAAATGGTCTGGGAAATAAACTCTAACCAAGTTGAGCTTAGAACAACTAAGGAGCTCACAACTAAAGTCTATACAGATTCATTCCTATCTGTGGTCTGCATGAAGGTTTCACTGGCAACTCCCCAAGCAGACAACCAGGAATTTAAAGGAAACCAATCAACAAATAATCAATTGCAGCCGGGAGAAACTGCACCCAGTCCCAGCACCGAGCACAGACAGAATTAACTCCCTAGCTGCCAAACACAAAGAAACAGCAGATCAGCTGTGAGAAGTCAAAATGTGCAACCGCGACGATCTTCGTGGCAATGCACACATGACAGTACCCCCCCCTTCTACGAGGGGCCTCCGGACCCTCAGGGCCAGGCCTGCCCGGGTGAGTTCTGTGGAAGGTCCGAACCAAACGATCTGCGTTAACATCAGACGCAGGGACCCACGTCCTCTCCTCTGGACCATACCCCTTCCAATGCACCAAGTACTGAAGGGACCGGCGATTCAGACGTGAGTCAATGATCTTTGATACTTGAAATTTCAAGTTACCATTGACCAACACAGGAGGAGGAGGTAGAGGTGACGGTATGACTGGTGCCACATACCTTTTAAGTAATGACTTGTGGAACACATTATGAATTTTAAACGTAGGAGGGAGGTCCAGACGAAATGCCACAGGATTAATTATGGAACTGATCCTGTACGGCCCGATGAATCATGGACCCAGTTTCCAGGAGGGCACCTTAAGTTTTATATTCCTGGTAGACAACCATACCAGATCGTTCACATTCAGATCTGGACCAGAAACTCTCCTCCTATCAGCCATACGTTTGTAACGGTTCCCCATCGGACTCAGATTATTCAATACACCTCTCCACACAGAAGCAAGTGACGACGAGAAACGCTCCTCCTCAGGAACCCAGAAGGGCCCCCCCCATTGAAAGTACAAAACTGGGGATGGAAACCATATGCCCCAAAAAATGGGGACTTACCAGTGGACTCGCTCCGCCTGTTGTTAAGAGCGAACTCTGCCAGAGGCAAGAAAGAAGACCAGTCCTCTTGGTTCTCTGAAACAAAACACCGGAGATATGTCTCTAAGCTCTGATTCAGACGCTCTGTCTGACCATTGGTCTGCGGATGAAAAGCCGAGGAAAATGACAATTGCATCCCCCGACGTAAACAAAATGCCCTCCAAAATTTGGACACAAACTGAGACCCCCTATCTGACACCACATCAGAAGGCAACCCATGAAGTCTAACGATCTCCCTAATGAACACCTGCGCCAGAGTTTTAGCATTAGGGAGTGCAGGAAGAGCAACAAAATGTGCCATCTTACTGAACCTGTCAACAACCACCAGTATGACAGTATTCCCTGACGACGGAGGAAGGTCCGTAATGAAGTCCATAGATAAATGAGTCCATGGACGCTCCGAAAGTTTCAAGGGTAAAAGGGTCCCAGACGGACGGGTATGAGGGGTTTTAGAGCGAGCACACACCCCACATGACGCGACAAAAGTTATAACATCTTTATTAGCATTAGGCCACCAAAACCGGCGAGAAAGGAGATCTAAAGTAGCCTTACTCCCTGGATGTCCTGCTAGAGCAGAATTATGATGTGCCTCAATAACCTTTTGTCTCAACAGATTTGGGACAAACAGTCTCCCTGGAGGTCCTGCAGGGGCGTCCCCCTGAGCCTCTAACACCTCCTCCTCAAGCTCAGAAAATACAGCCGACACTACTACCCCCTCCTGAAGGATAGGACTCGGGTCATCCGTTTTCCCGGCCCCTGGGAAACTGCGAGACAAGGCATCAGCCTTTACATTCTTAGACCCCGGGCGATAAGTGACGACAAAATTAAACCTGGTAAAAAACAACGACCATCGAGCTTGTCTGGAATTCAGACGCTTAGCAGATTCCAAATACAGCAGGTTCTTGTGATCAGTAATGACGGTGACCGGGTGGACTGCCCCCTCCAAAAAGTGACGCCATTCTTCAAAAGCTAACTTAATGGCCAAAAGTTCCCTATTGCCGATATCATAATTCCTTTCGGCGGACGACAATTTCTTAGAAAAGAAAGCGCACGGATGCCATTTACCAGGGGACGGACCCTGGGACAATATAGCACCCACCCCTACGTCAGACGCATCCACCTCCACAATGAACGGCTGAGATGCATCTGGTTGGATGAGAACGGGTGCCGAAGCAAAACATTTCTTCAAAGAGGAAAAGGCTTGGCAAGCTTTGTCCGACCATTTAGAAAAATCCGTCCCTTTTCTTGTCATGTCAGTGAGAGGTTTGACGACAGATGAGAAATTACAAATAAATTTCCGGTAGTAGTTAGCAAACCCAAAAAACGCTGCAGAGCCTTAAGATCCCCTGGCTGATCCCATTCAAGCACTGCTCTCACCTTTTCAGGGTCCATACGGAAACCGGAGGCTGACACCAAAAAACCCAAAAACTGAAGTTCCTGTACGGCAAATACACACTTCTCCAGTTTGGCGTATAGTTTATTGTCTCGCAAGATCTGCAACACCTGTCTCACATGCTCCTGATGAGACACAAGATCTGGCGAGTAAATTAAAATGTCGTCCAAATATACAACCACAAACAGCCCCACAAGGTGACGAAAAATGTCATTAACAAAATGTTGGAATACTGCTGGTGCAGTAGTCAGACCAAAAGGCATGACAAGGTTCTCATAATGTCCCTCCGGCGTGTTAAACGCCGTTTTCCACTCATCCCCCTCTTTTATCCTAATCAGATTATACGCCCCCCTGAGATCCAATTTAGAGAACCATTTGGCGCCAACAATTTGATTGAAGAGATCAGGAATAAGAGGGAGTGGATACGGATCTCGAACAGTAATCCGAATAAGTTCGCGGAAATCCAAGCAAGGGCGTAGGCCTCCATCTTTTTTCTTCACAAAGAAGAACCCCGCGGCTACTGGGGAAGATGAAGGTCTAATATGCCCTTTGGCCAGACTTTCAGAAATATAATCTTTCATAGCCTGCCTCTCAGGACCAGAAAGATTATACAACCTAGCTTTAGGCAACTTAGCATCAGGAAGGAGATTAATAGAGCAGTCATACACGCGATGAGGAGGCAACTCCTGACACCCCTCCTCAGAGAAAACATCCCCAAAATCCTCCAAAAAAGGAGGCAATGTACTAGGCACGACCGCACTGATGACTGTGTTCATGCAGTTGCTTTGCAAAACTCACCCCATTGGCTTATTTCTCTGGACTGCCAATTAATCACAGGGTTATGTTTAACCAACCAAGGAAGTCCCAACACAATGGGAGTAGGTAGACCCTCCAACACATAACAAGATAATTGTTCCCTATGTATTGCCCCTACCCGAAGGTCAATGTTATGAACCTCATGAACAAAGCTACCTTGGCCGAGAGGCCTGGCGTCAATGGAGAATATAGGGATCGGTTTGACCAATACACTCAGATGCATACCTTGAGCCTGAGCAAACTGAGCGTCAACCAGATTAGCCCCGGAACCACTATCAAGAAGAACAGACAATCTCTCCACTCTCGTACCAACTACCACCTCCACTGGTACAAGGAACTGAGAAGAACTGGCGGATGAAATACATACTCCCAGGTTGTCGTCCACCACACAACCTGGGATTAACAGTTTTCCGGCGACTTTTGGCTCAACAAGGCACGGGATGGACATTCTCCAACAAAATGTCCCTCTTTCCCGCAGAAAAAACATCTTCTAGTCCTGCGGCGTACCGCATATCCCCTCCTACGAAATGATGTCCCTCCCAACTGCATAGGCTCATCCGAACAGACAAGGGGAACCTCAACATAAGGGACTTTAGTGGTAGGTGGAGAAACAACAGGGAGTGGGGTTACCTCACCCCTCTCCCGAAGCCGTCTATCAGTACGGATAGCTAAGGCCATAGCAGCCTCCAGTGAATGAGGAGACTCATACTGAGCCAAAACGTCTTTTAATTTATCAGAAAGCCCATGACAAAACTGGCTCCTAAGAGCTGGGTCATTCCACTGAGTATCTGTGGCCCATCTACGAAACTCAGAAGCAAATTCCTCTGCAGGACGATCTCCCTGCTGTATCTTACGTAATTTTGTCTCAGCAAGAGAGACCCGATCTGGGTCATCATATACCAATCCCAGGGCAGTAAAAAATTGATCTACAGACAGTAGAGCCGGGGATCCCGGAGGAAGGGAAAATGCCCAGGATTGAGGGTCCCCTTGCAGAAGTGAGATAACAATTCCCACTCTCTGCTCATCACTCCCTGATGATCGAGGCCGAAGCCGAAAATACAATTTACATGCCTCCCGGAAGGTGAAGAATTTGTCTCGCCCACCAGTGAACCTGTCCGGGAGAGCTACTTTAGGTTCAACTCTGGTTTGCTCCAGGGGAGACAAAACTTTGGACTTAATGTCCGTCAGCTCCATGGATAATCCCTGCAACTGCAGAGCCAGCTGGGCTACTGGATCCATGGTAACTGGAGATAATTTTTAGGGCCAGTGAAAATGTCACGCTGTCTAATGATATGTATACAATGTCAGTAAACTATTAATACAGGAACAACACTCTATACAACAACTAGTATAGCAACATCAGCATGTAAGTATAGAATAGATTTACCTGACACGATATCTGCTGAACTCAGGGTTAATCTTGAGGACTTGATGAGCTGAAACAGGAAAGAGGTGGACCGGGATCTAACCTGACCCTAAACTGGGGTCCTAACTAATCCCTCACCTTGGAGGTACTGATAATGGTTCAGAGGTCCAAGTCTCCAACCTAACCCTGTCTCCTATCAGACCCTGAACCCTGTAATCAGTCCTAAGAAGGATCCTGACTACCACCAAAGGGATATGGGCTGATCTCAGCTAAATACACAGATTAGACATATAAGACAGACAGGATAACACTCGCTTGCATACACACTCAAACACCAAAGGAACATAAATGGTCTGGGAAATAAACTCTAACCAAGTTGAGCTTAGAACAACTAAGGAGCTCACAACTAAAGTCTATACAGATTCTTTCCTATCTGTGGTCTGCATGAAGGTTTCACTGGCAACTCCCCAAGCAGACAACCAGGAATTTAAAGGAAACCAATCAACAAATAATCAATTGCAGCCGGGAGAAACTGCACCCAGTCCCAGCACCGAGCACAGACAGAATTAACTCCCTAGCTGCCAAACACAAAGAAACAGCAGATCAGCTGTGAGAAGTCAAAATGTGCAACCGCGACGATCTTCGTGGCAATGCACACATGACACATATGGGTATCAGCGTACTCTGGACCCCAAGAGATATTGTGCAATTTGTCCTATTTCTTCTGTTACCCTTGGGAAAATAAAAAACTGGGGGCGAAAATATAATTTTTGTAAAAAAAAAAATGATTTTTTTTGTTTTTACGGCTGTACGTTATAAACTTCTGTGAAGCACTTGGGGCTTCATAGCACTCACCACACATCTAGATAAGTTTCTTGTGGGGTCTATTTTCCAAAATGGGGTCACTTGTGGGGGGTTTCCACTGTTTAGGCGCATCAGGGGCTCTCCAAATGCGACATGACGCCCCCAGACCATTCCATCAAAGTCTGCAATCCAAAACGTCACTACTTCCCTTCCGAGCCCCAACGTGTACCCAAACTGTAGTTTTCTCCCACATATTGGGTATCAGTGTACTCAGGACAAATTGGACAGCAACTTTTGGGGTCCAATTTCTCCTGTAATCCTTGTGAAAATAAACTATTGGGGGCAAAAAAATCATTTTTGTAAAAAAAAAAGGATTTTTTATTTTTACGGCTGTACGTTATAAACTTCTGTGAAGCACTTCTGGGTTTAAAGTGCTCATAACACATCTAGATAAGTTCCTTGTGGGGTCTATTTTCTAAAATGGTGTCACTTGTCAGGGGTTTCCACTGTTTAAGCGCATCAGGGGCTCTCCAAGTGCGACATGAGGCCCCCGACCATTCCATCAATGTCTGCAATCCAAAATGTCACTACTTCCCTTCCGAGCCCCAACGTGTGCTCATACAGTAGTTTTCTCCCACATATTGGGTATCAGCGTACTCAGGACAAATTGGACAACAACTTTTGGGGTCCAATTTCTTCTGTTACCCTTGTGAAAATAAAATATTGGGGGCGAAAAAATCATTTTTGTAAAAAAATAAAGGACTTTTTATTTTTACGGCTGTACGTTATAAACTTCTGTGAAGCACTTCGGGGTTCAAAGTTCTCACCACACATCTAGATAAGTTCCTTGAGGTGTCTAGTTTCCAAAATGGTGTCATTTGTCGGGGGTTTCCACTGTTTAGGCAGATCAGGAGCTCTCCAAACATGACATGGCATCCAGCCAATTCTGCGTTGAAAAAGTCAAACGGTGCTCCTTCCCTTCCAAACTCTGCCATGCACCCAAACAGTGGTTTACCCCCACATATGGGGTAGCAGCGTACTCAGGACAAATTGCACAATAACTTTTGGAGTCTTGTTACCCTTGGGAAAATAAAAATTGGGGTGAAAAGATCATTTTTGTGGAAAAAATATGATTTTTTAATTTTTACGGCTCTACGTTATAAACTTGTGTGAAGCACTTGGGGGTTCAAATTGCTCACCAAAAGATCTAGATAAGTTCCTTAGGGGGTCTAGTTTCCCAAATGGGGTCACTTGTGGGGGGTTTCCACTGTTTAGGCTCATCTGGGGCACTGCAAACGGAACATGACCCCCATCAACGTCTGCATTCCAAAACGTTACTACTTCCTTTTCCCCCCCCACATGGGGTATCAGCATACTCAGGACAAATCGGACAACAACTTTTGGGGTCCAATTTCCTTTGGAAAAATCAAAAATTTCAGACTAAAAAATCATTTTTGTGGAAAATTGTTTTTTTTTTTCACACCCAGGCATTATAAACTTTTGGGGGTTCAAAGTGCTCACAACAGATCTAGATAAGTTCCTTAGGGGGTCTTATTTCCAAAATGGTGTCACTTGTGGGGGGTTTCCACTGTTTAGGTGCATCAGGGGCTCTCCAAACGCGACATGGCGTCAAATCTCAATTCCAGCCAAATTTAATTTGAAAAAGTCAAACGGCGCTCCTTCCCTTACGAGCTCTGCCGTGTGCCCAAACAGTGGTTTTCCCCCACATATGAGGTATTGGCGTACTCAGGAGAAATTGCACAACTTTATCTGTCCATTTTCTCCTTTTATCCTTGTTAAAATAAAAAAAAGTTTGTAAAAGATCATTTTTGTGGCTAAAAAGTGAAATATTCATTTTTTCCTTCCACGTTGCTTCAGCTCCTGTAAAGCACCTGAAGGGTTAATAAAATTCTTGAATGTGGTTTTGAGTACCTTGAGGGGTGCAGTTTTTAGAATGGTGTCACTTTTGGGTATTTTCTGCTATGTAGACCCCTCAAAGTGACTTCAAATATGAGGTGGTCCCTAAAAAAAATGGCTTTGTAAATTTTGTTGTAAAAATGAGAAATCGCTGGTCAACTTTTAATCCTTAGAATTTCCTAACAAAAGAAAATTTTGGTTCCAAAATTGTGCTGATGTAAAGTAGACATGTGGGAAATGTTATTTCTTAACTATTTTGTGTGACATATTTCTCTGTTTTAAGGGAATAAAAATTCAAAGTTTGAAAATTGCAAAATTTTCAAAATTTTCGCCATTTTACCACTAACGTGAAGTACAATATGTCACGAGAAAAAAATCTCAGAATCGCGAAGGTCCGTTGAAGCGTTCCAGAGTTATAACCTCATAAAGAGACAGTGGTCAGAATTGTAAAAATTGGCCCGGTCATTAACGTGCAAACCACCCTTGGGGGTGAAGGGGTTAATATGGCAAGATATACCAAGAGCAGGTAAATGACCCAGCAAGTGCATGTATATTCCTGCAATGGGTATACTCAAAATAACCAAAGGAGGTCTCCTTTATAAAGCCAACCTTTGCTGCAGTATCATTATATATGGCTGTAGTAGCCCAGTAAAGCTTAATTTTCTTTACCTGGATAGCCGCCAGGAGCTGAACCGTATGGCTGAAAATGCAGGGCAAGGGGGTGGTGTGACAGAGCTGTGCTTTCTCCACACCCGACGGGCATCGTTTTGCTGCTCGCTTCTTACAGGAGTGTGTGAGGTGGGGGGTGCCTGTACTGATATAAATAGGTGTCGCAGAGAGATAGGCTCATTCCCGAGTGTACGGTAGAGCATGTTCCTGGGATCCATCCCCCTGTGGCAAAGGTGACTTCTGGAATCTCGCTCCGTGGAACGCAGTGGGACGCACTGCAGTCACGTGTGTAAGCACTTCCAGAAGTCAGAGGGGAACCTAGACCCAGCGCATGCACAGACATCAGGAGAAGCGGCCAGCCGAGAGGAGAGAAATGAAGGGAAATACTAGAGATGGTAAACACAATATAATGCAGGGGGGAGGTGGGTAAAAAGTGCCTGGTAGGAATAAAGTGTGGATAATGGGAATAATTCAAAATGACAGGGGAGAAATAAAGGAAGACCATGTGCAATAAGGGGAGGTGAAAGAAAAAAAGGGAGAAGAAAAATTATTATTATTAAAAGGGGCAAAAATCATGTGCAAAATATATATATGCAAAAGATAGAATAATAGATGTTAGGAAAAATATGTTGAGAATGATTGATAGATGATGAACAAATATATAATAAATAAGGTGATGTGCATTGCACATATTAATAAGATTCTGTGTTGATTATTCTATAAACAAAAGACGTACCCCAAATGATACAATAAAACATTAATTGAATAAATAAAATGAATAAATACATAATAAATAAAGTGAAGTACTTAGCACATGTTTATAAAGTTCTGTATTTTTATCTTATAAATAAAAGGCATACCCCAAACGATACAGTAATAAATTATTATCTCTATAAGAGGTAAAAGTTGTGAATAAAAGATGAAGAGAAAAGTGCACAGTGCCTACAAAGTGGTTTATAAGAATATAAAAGTGCAGGGGATATTAAAGAACATGGTTACTGCATACAGTAATGTTGGCGTCAGATTAACAGTAAAAAATTATTAAAAATGTATTAATTTATAAATTATCAGAGGGGGAAATGGGGGGTGAGGAAAAGGTGTGAGGGGGTGAAAAAATATTTTAAAAAAAATTATGTCAATAATAGTCCAGTGTTGTGAAAAAAAATTGTCTCCTATATGATCCAATTCTTCTTTCTTGTGAATAGGTTTCTGAAAAGACTATTGGAAAAAGGAAGGATATCCTGCTGATCAGGTGGCTGTAATTTAGGAAGTGGTACCCATCCCATCAGGAATCAGTTTCCTAAAGAAGGCTTGAAAAGACTAGTGAGGAACTGACATCGCCTAGGTAAGCATACAAACAAAGGTTAAAAACAATAAAACACATACAAACAAGAAATACATAAAAACATGAAAAGACGTAAGATCCGAAAGGAACCCCAAAAATCAAAATGACCCCAAAATAGTAGCTACAAAAGGGAAATGAAACCGAAGCTCTCAAGTGTCCCCAATCGGTATATCCACCTGCTCTCACACTGAGCAAAAACCTTACCAATGTCCCCACCCCTCATGCCTAAATGTACAATCTTTTGCATGTTTGTCACACTTAATTGTTTAAGATCACCCAATAAATTTAAATATTAGACAAAGATAATACAAGGAAACATAAAATACAGTTTTTAAATGAGGTTCTTTATTATTAAGGGAAACATAAATCCAACCCTACAGGGCTCTGTGTGAAAAAGTGATTGCCCCCCACCCCCTTTAAAATATACATTAACTGTGGTTTGTCACATCTTTGGGAAGCTGAGTTTAAAACCCCTAGCCACACTGAACCCTGATTATGGCCACATCTGTTTTCAATCAAGAAATCACTTAAATGGGACCTGCCTGACAAAGTGAAGTAGACCAAAAGATCCTTAAAAGCTAGATATCATGCTGCGATACAAAGAAATTCTGGAACAAAAGAGAAATATAGTACTTGAGATCTATCAGTCTTGAAAACATTATAAAGCTATTTCTAAATCTTTGGGACTCCAGCAAACGACATATCTACAAATGGCGAAAACATGGAACAGTGGTGAACCTTACCAGGAGTGGCTGGCTGACTAAAATTGCCTCTAGAGCACAGCGATGACTCATGCAAGAGGTCACAAAAGACCCCACAAAAACATCCAAAGAACTGCAGGCCTCACTTGTCTCATTTAAGGTCAGTGTTCCTGATTCCACCAAAAGAAAGAGACTGGGCAAAAATTGCCTGCATGGAAGAGTTCTGAGATGAAAACCAATGCTGAGCAATAAGAACATAAAGTTTCGTCTCAATTTTCCCAGAAAACATCTTGATGATCGTCAAGATTTTTGGGAGAATACTCTGTGGACTGACGAGACAAAAGTTAAACTTTTTGAAAGGTGTATGTCACATTACATCTGGTGTGTTTTATAAGCATCTTCAAAAGGACCTGTTCACAATATGTACCTTATGGGAATAAACAAGTTAGAAATAGGAGAAAACCACTATAGCTAAAAAGACCTGCAAGAGTTGCAATAAATTACAAGGAGAAAGTGTTTAGAAAACTCAACAGAGCTGTAAGTGGTGCAGTGCTTATTAAAAAGAAAGTGTTTAAATTCAGTGACCAGTGCCAGGCAGCTGCTGCCAAGTAAGATAAAATCATGGAATGCATTAAAAGAAGCCTAGATGCTCATGACAACAACATAATTTTGCCTCTATACAAGTCAATAATGTATAGTTTTGGTTTTCGGTGTATAAGAAGGACATAGCTTGAACTAAAGCAGGTACCGAGAAAAGCAACCAAGGTTATTACAGGAATGGGTGGACTGCAATCCCAAGACAGGTCATCAAACTTGGGATTATTCAGTTTGGAAAAACTAAGTCTAAGGGGCGATCTTATGACAATGTACAAATATATGATTAGAAAGTACAAAGATCTTGTTAATGATATCTTACACCTTGGCTTGTAACAAAGAAGGTTTCTCCATAATCAGATAGTGATTCTTTACTGTAAGAGCAGTCAGATTATAGAACTCTAATGGTTGATTCACTAAAACATTGCAAGGAGGGCCTGGATGCTTTTCTTAAAAATGTATAATATTACAGAATTAATATTACTAGATTCTGTGCTGGGACGTTGATGCAGGGAAGTAGTCTGATTGTCATATATAGAGTCAGGAAAGAAGTTTTCAACTAATATTGGGCAATTAGAATCTGGCTCACTAAGATTTTGCTTTTCTCTGCTATGTTATAGGTTGAACTCAAAGAACTTGGGTTTTCTTTCAATCATAAAACTATGAATATTTCATAAAATGTAAGTTGCAATCAGAGCTGATGCTACTGAAAGGGCTATCTATGAAATATCTTGTCAGGTATACTGTACCTTTTCATTTTTTGTTATACATGCTCTTGACAAATCAATTATTCTAGAGTAAAAGTTAAAATTAAAGGCAATTTACTTACAATGGTAAAATGTCCTAATAAAGAATTATTAATCAGTGTAATAGAATAACTGATATCACAATATGGATGATTTCCTATTAGCTTCTAAATTGTACATTATTTTATAGATTGATCAAATTAAAAGGAATAGTGATAAAAGTTATGAAGTATGTTGTATTGAAAGAATTTACTGATATAGTCTTATTCATTCCCAGCTTTCATATATACAGTCTTTTATTCTAAAATATAGACACTTTATCTAAACCATGTTTTACAAAACATTTTGCACTCTAGCACTTCCTATTATCTTACTGCCCACGGCATGTTTCTAAACTAATCTGTTCATAACTTCTTAGAAAAGATGTTGTGACAGAAAGTTGCAACCGGAGATTCTTTATTGACTGTATAAACTTCATAAAAGCATTTTGATTTAAGTTAAAGAGCTGAAATGGCTTTTTAGTTTTGAAAAACTCTATAAATTGCCAAGACAGACATTTTACATGAATCCAAAAAAAGAACAATTTCCGTAATATGTATGTAGCAAAAAAGGTCAATGCTACATTGGAACTCATGGCTCAAATAGGCAAAGAAATAAGGCACTCAACCTTAAATACAAGTTACACTAGAAATACCTTTGATGAGACGAAATGGGGAAAAAATTGCCATAATTCATGGGAGTAGATAAGATGCTAACAAAGGACAGTTATATTGAGAACTCTCACTTTATATTGTACTGTACACCAAGTACATTTTGAAAATAGTTTTGTGTAGATTTATGAACCTTTTTAGAGTGACTTACAGCCTAATTTAAATATTCTTATCTTTAAATAACTGAACTGATTGATATTACTCAAAAAATTAAACTTTCTTTTAATCACTTTAACCCCAAAGGTGGTTTGCACATTAATGACCATGCCAATTTTTACAATTCTGACCACTGTCACTTTTTGAGATAATAACTTTGAAACGCTTCAACAGATTCCGGTAATTCTAAGAGTGTTTTTTCAAGACCTTGAACTTCATGATAGTGGTAAAATTTCTTCGATATGACTTGCACTTATTTGCGAAGAAAATGGAAATTTGGCAAAAATATAGAAAATTTGGCAATTTTCAAACTTTGAATTTTCATGACCTTAAATCGCAGAGATATGTTAAACAAAATAGTTAATAAATAACATATCCCACATGTCTACTTTACATCAGCACAATTTTGGAACAAAAATTTTTTTTGTTAGAAAGTTATAACGGTTAAAATTTGACCAGCGATTTTTAATTTTTCCAACAAAATTTACAAAACCAATTTTTAAGGGGCCACATCGCATTTGAAGTCACTTTGAGGAGCCTATATGACAGAAAATATCCAAAAGTGACACCAACCTAAAAACTACACCCCTCAAGGTGCTCAAAATCACATTCAAGAAGTTTTTTTAACACTTCAGGTGCTTCACAAATTTTATTGCATTCTGAAAATGAACAATTTAACTTTTTTCACAAAAAAATTACTTCAGAACCATTTTTTTTTATTTTGACAAGGATAACAGGAAGCAATGACCCAAAATTTGTTATGTAATTTCTCCTGAACATGCCTATACCCCATATGATGGAGAAAACCATTGTTTGGGAGAACGACAGAGCTCGGAAGAGAAGGAGTGCCATTTGACTTTTTGAATGCAAAATTTGACGGAAAAATTGACGGACGCCATGTCGCATTAGGAGAGCCCCTGATGTGCCTAAACAGTTAAAATCCCCCACAAGTGACACCATTTTGAAAACTAGACCTCTCAGGGAATGATCTAGATGTGTGTTGAGCATATTGAACCCTCAGGTGCTTCACAGAAGTTTATAACGTTGAGTCATGAAAATAAAAAAAATGAAATGTTCCCCACAAAAATGTTATTTTATCCCCAAATTTTGCATTTTCATAAGGATAAGAGGAGAAATTGCACCATACAATTTGTAGTGCAATTTCTTTTGAGTACGCCAATTCCTGCATATGAGAGAGAATATTACTGTTTAGGTGCATGGCAGAGATCGAAAGGGAAAGAGCGTCATTTGACTTTTTGAATGTAAAATTTTCTCGAATCATTAATGGATGTCATGTCTCATTTGGAGAGACCCTGATGTGGAAACCCTCCACAAGTGACACCATTTTGGAAACTAGTCCCCTCAAGGAATGTATTTAGATGTGTGGTGAGCACCTTGAACCCCCAGGTGCTTCACAGAAGTTTATAACGTTGAACCGTGAGAATAAAAAAAAATCACATTTTCCACACAAAAATGTTATTTTAGCCCCAAATTTTGCAATTTCATAAGGTAACAGGAGATATTGCACCATGAAATTTGTTGTTCACATGTTGGTGAATACTACTTTTGAGGCACAGTGCAAAGCTCAGAATGGAAGAGGCACCATATTAGAGTTCAGATTTTGCTGGAATGGTTTGAGGGTGCCATGTCACATTGGCAGTGCCCCTGAAGTGCCAGAACAACAGAAACCCCCTATATGTAATCTCATTTTACAAACTACACTTCCCACTGAATTCATCTAGGGGTGCAGTGATCATATTGACATCATATTGGCCTCACAGAATTTTATACTATTGAGCGGTGAAGAAATAATAAATTACATTTTTACCACTAAAGTGTTGTTGTAGCCCCAAGTTTTTAATTTTTCTAAGTGCTAATAGGATTTTTTTTTACAACAAACTGAGGTCCATTTTTTCCTGAGTGCCCCAATACCCTACATGTAATTGGGAAATATTTTTCAGACACAGTGCAAAGCTCAGAATGCAAGGAGCACCAGATATTGCTGTTATTGTTTGAAGGTGCCATGACTCACTGGTAGAGGCCATGAGGTGCCAGAACAGCAGAAACTCCCATAAGTTACCCCATTTTACTAACTACACCTCTCATTAAATTCATCCAGGGTATAGTGATCATAATGACAACACGGGTGTGTCACAAAATTTTATATCATTGGGCAGTGAAAAAAAAAAACTAAATTTTTACCACCAAAATTTTGTTTTAGCCCCAGATTTTACATTTTCACACAAGAAGTGGGTAAAAATGGCACCATAATTTGTCCCACAAATTCTACTGAATGTGGTAATACCCCATATGTGGCTATACAGCACTACTTATCCATACAGAGAGACTCGAGAGGAATGGAGTACTATTTGCCTCCTGGAGGGCAGATTTTCCTAGAACAGTTTGCGGACTCCATATACAGAGCCCTTAATTGCTAGAAGAGCAGAATCTCCCCTCATGTGACCCCATTTTGGAAATTATACCCCTTTGGGAATTTATCTACAGATGTAGTGGCGATTTTGACTTTATGGGTATTTTGCAGAAACAAGCAGCAATGTATGTTGCCAAGTGAAAATTGCAAACTGCTGTTGTAGTGACCAGTACACTGTAGTGATCAGTACGTTGCAGTCACCAGTACCTTATACCCAGCCCGTACTTCTGGAGACATGCACCCGTAATTTAGGCGGGCTCTCATCCTTTCAGAAATGCCAAGCATGTGCACGCTATACAGCTCTGGCAAAAATTAAGAGACCACCATATCAAAACCCTGTCATGGGCAGCCCATTCTCCAGACCTGAACCCTATTGTAATGTAATCAAGACACAACAAATGAAGATACACCCCTCAAAGGTGGGAAAAATGGCAGCGTACACCTGTATGTCAGGTTCAAGGGAATAGGGTTGATATTAAATACTTGATATTGTTAAATATAAAACTTATACCCCTCAACTAAGTCTGAAGAGATATTTGTGGCTGATCCCTGCATAACAGCACATCAATATTATATAGATACACCACCAGTGGTGTCCTTAACTCCTAAATGGCTAATATTGCATGACCCTAGAAATATGTGTCTAATAGCTTGATAGTCGACACATAAAACAAAAATGCACACATCATAGGGACATCATTTCATAAATATCCAAATTGGTCCTAATAGACCTGATATCTCTCCCATATAGCCAACAAAAGGAGCCTCAGACTGAGGGGTACTTATCATTTAGTTGTAGAATTTAGCCTCTAAGCATTTCGCCAACATGGCTCATCAGGAGGTCAGATAAGATGATAATGTATGATGTCCAGGGCATTTAATGAAATATATAAACTCCGGCCATTCCTTTACCTCGCCTTCAGGTTCCTGAGTGATAAACTTAGAAAGTGGTATCCAAGATGTCCCTATAATGCGTGCACAACATGCCCACATATAATGAAGGCAATGACTAGAGCTTAGGCTACTTAAAAATGGCCCCCATTGCATTCACGCTCTTCAGTCACGCCAGAAGTATCACTCTAGATGTCTCATATCCTGCGCATGCGCTCCACAACGGAACGCAAGATCCATTTCCTGGTCTGACGTCAGAGACCTCGTGTAGTGAGCGTGCGTTCCACACTGGAACGCAGGCTACTTCCGATATGACATCTGAAGGCAGAGGAGGAGTACCTTGCCATAGACCGCCCAGGGGAGGCAACAACAGACTGCCGCTCACTGGACCGTCGATGATAAACAGTCACTATGTATCGCTCAATGGAGCGCAGCGCTGGATGCACAAATACATCCTCATAAGCAGAGTATACAAAAAGTGCATTCTACTCCATGGAGCGCACAATAGTATGAAAACGATCTGCCCACACGTATAAAGCATATGTGTGCCATCAGAGTGCCACTTTGTGGTGCAATCATTTTCAAAGTCTCATATATAAAAGACTTAAAGGCAATTTGGCTAATTTCAAACATGTAACAGTGGCAATTAGAGTTGAGCGATACTTTCCGATATCCTAAAGTATCGGAATCGTAATGGTATCGCCGATATCACTAAAATATCGGCGATACCCGATACCGATACCGGAAGTCCCATGTAAGTCTATGGGAACAAAATATCGAAATTAAAAAAAAACCATTCTTGTCTTGTTGGTTAATTGTACATGAAGGAAAACAAGAAAGAGTAATGTAGAATGTATTGGGGGAGGTTGAGGAGACATTAAAGGCATAGATGTTTGACCCAATCCAATGGAATAGCATTATTTATTTTTTTTTAGGAAATACGTTCGGATTGACGAACAAATTGACAATGTTCTTAACCTTTTTTCTATTTTGTCAAATATGTCTGTTTCACAACTTCCATGGTCTTCACCTTTTTAACTTTTCACACACTTTCTCCTTCATAATTTTCAGCAGCATCATCTTTCTCATCAAATTATTCTTCATCTTCACCTTCTTAATCTTCTAAAACTTCTTGCTATTCATCTTTTTGTTAACATTACTTATATTGTTCTTATTAAACAGTTATTATTCTTCATATTCTACTTCTTCATCTTCTTCCTATTCATCCTTTTCATCATATTCTTATTTGTGACAGACATTCCTGTACTTGTAATCTGTAAAACTCTGAATTTTCATCCTTCCGTTCTTGCTGTCACAAAAGATTTTAATTACAACAGTATTTGTCCGCGTTCAGTTTAGCCTGCAGCAGCATCAGGCATTTTCCAGGGGCACCACGAGGAGGAACGGACTCACCCCCATACACTGCTTAGTCTTCTTCTGCTTAGAATTTAGAGCATATATTTTGCTCTTCATTTTGGTCTTATACTTAATGTTCTTCTGCTTTTTGATCTTCTGCTTATTGTTCTTCTGTCTCTTGTTCTGTATCTTGTAGTTTGTCTTAACCTTCTTTGTCCTGTTGGTGATGGTACAAAAGCCAATGGAAGTAACGAGGACCAGCTGACTGTGCTGGAACCCGAGGGTCAGCAGAAGGAAAAGAGCCAATGGCACAACCGAGGACCAGCTGACGTTACTGGGACACGGTTACTAAGCAGGAGGTACCTGTGCTCCAAAGCACTACCAAGGACCAGCAGACGTTGCTGGAACTCGGATACCGACATGGAGGCACCTAGGCCAAAGGCACTGCGGAGAACCAGCTGACGGTACTGGAACCCGGATGAGTAGCAGAAGGTACAAGAGCCAATGAAAGTAACGAGGACCAGCTGACTGTGCTGGAACCCGGAGGGTCAGCAGAAGGAAAAGAGCCAATGGCACAACCGAGGACCAGCTGACGTTACTGGGACACGGTTACTAAGCAGGAGGTACCTGTGCTCCAAAGCACTACCAAGGACCAGCAACGTTGCTGGAACTCGGATACCGACATGGAGGCACCTACGCCAAAGGCACTGCGGAGAACCAGCTGACGGTACTGGAACCCGGATGGGTAGCAGAAGGTACCCATGGAAATTAAAGTTGAGGCAGCAGGACTGTTTGCTGTTCACACAGCAGTGGAACAGCTGACATTACTGAACCCCAGTAACACAGGAGCAAGTGTAGACTGTGCTAACAGCACTTCCGAGAAACAACTGGCGGTGTTGTAACCCAGGGATGAGAACAGAACATGGTGAGGCAGCAGGACTTTTTGCCGTTCACACAGCAGGGGAACAGCTGACATTACTGAACCCCAGTAACACAGGAGCAAGTGTTAACTGTGCTAACAGCACTTCCGAGAAACAACTGGCGGTGTTGTAACCCAGGGATGAGAAGAGAACATGGTGGAGGCAGCCAGGACTTTTTGCCGTTCACACAGCAGGGGAACAGCTGACATTACTGAACCCCAGTAACACGGGAGCAAGTGTTAACTGTGCTAACAGCACTTCCGAGAAACAACTGGCGGTGTTGTAACCCAGGGATGAGAAGAGAACATGGTGGAGGCAGCAGGACTTTTTGCCGTTCACACAGCAGGGAACAGCTGACATTACTGAACCCCAGTAACACGGGAGCAAGTGTTAACTGTGCTAACAGCACTTCCGAGAAACAACTGGCGGTGTTGTAACCCAGGGATGAGAAGAGAACATGGTGGAGGCAGCAGGACTTTTTGCCGTTCACACAGCAGGGGAACAGCTGACATTACTGAACCCCAGTAACACGGGAGCAAGTGTTAACTGTGCTAACAGCACTTCCGAGAAACAACTGGCGGTGTTGTAACCCAGGGATGAGAAAGAACATGGAGTGGAGGCAGCAGGACTTTTTGCCGTTCACACAGCAGGGGAACAGCTGACATTACTGAACCCCAGTAACACAGGAGCAAGTGTAGACTGTGCTAACAGCACTTCCGAGAAAACAACTGGCGGTGTTGTAACCCAGGGATGAGAACAGAACATGGTGGAGGCAGCAGGACTTTTTGCCGTTCACACAGCAGGGGAACAGCTGACATTACTGAACCCCAGTAACACAGGAGCAAGTGTAGACTGTGCTAACAGCACTTCCGAGAAACAACTGGCGGTGTTGTAACCCAGGATGAGAACAGAACAGGGTGGAGGCAGCAGGACTTTTTGCCGTTCACACAGCAGGGAACAGCTGACATTACTGAACCCAGTAACACGGGAGCAAGTGTTAACTGTGCTAACAGCACTTCCGAGAAACAACTGGCGGTGTTGTAACCCAGGGATGAGAAGAGAACATGGTGGAGGCAGCAGGACTTTTTGCCGTTCACACAGCAGGGGAACAGCTGACATTACTGAACCCCAGTAACACAGGAGCAAGTGTAGACTGTGCTAACAGCACTTCCGAGAAACAACTGGCGGTGTTGTAACCCAGGGATGAGAAAGACATGGTGGAGGCAGCAGACTTTTTGCCGTTCACACAGCAGGGGAACAGCTGACATTACTGAACCCCAGTAACACAGGAGCAAGTGTAGACTGTGCTAACAGCACTTCCGAGAAACAACTGGCGGTGTTGTAACCAGGGATGAGAACAGAACATGGTGGAGGCAGCAGGACTTTTTGCCGTTCACACAGCAGGGAACAGCTGACATTACTGAACCCAGTAACACGGGAGCAAGTGTTAACTGTGCTAACAGCACTTCCGAGAAACAACTGGCGGTGTTGTAACCCAGGATGAGAAGAGAACATGGTGGAGGCAGCAGGACTTTTTGCCGTTCACACAGCAGGGGAACAGCTGACATTACTGAACCCCAGTAACACGGGAGCAAGTGTTAACTGTGCTAACAGCACTTCCGAGAAACAACTGGCGGTGTTGTAACCCAGGGATGAGAAGAGAACATGGTGGAGGCAGCAGGACTTTTTGCCGTCACACAGCAGGGGAACAGCTGACATTACTGAACCCCAGTAACACGGGAGCAAGTGTTAACTGTGCTAACAGCACTTCCGAGAAACAACTGGCGGTGTTGTAACCCAGGGATGAGAAGAGAACATGGTGGAGGCAGCAGGACTTTTTGCCGTTCACAACAGCAGGGGAACAGCTGACATTACTGAACCCCAGTAACACAGGAGCAAGTGTAGACTGTGCTAACAGCACTTCCGAGAAACAACTGGCGGTGTTGTAACCCAGGGATGAGAAGAGAACAGGGTGGAGGCAGCAGGACTTTTTGCCGTTCACACAGCAGGGGAACAGCTGACATTACTGAACCCCATAACACAGGAGCAAGTGTAGACTGTGCTAACAGCACTTCCGAGAAACAACTGGCGGTGTTGTAACCCAGGGATGAGAACAGAACAGGGTGGAGGCAGCAGGACTTTTTGCCGTTCACACAGCAGGGGAACAGCTGACATTACTGAACCCCAGTAACACGGGAGCAAGTGTTAACTGTGCTAACAGCACTTCCGAAAAACAACTGGCGGTGTTGTAACCCAGGGATGAGAAGAGAACATGGTGGAGGCAGCAGGACTTTTTGCCGTTCACACAGCAGGGGAACAGCTGACATTACTGAACCCCAGTAACACAGGAGCAAGTGTAGACTGTGCTAACAGCACTTCCGAGAAACAACTGGCGGTGTTGTAACCCAGGGATGAGAAGAGAACATGGTGGAGGCAGCAGGACTTTTTGCCGTTCACACAGCAGGGGAACAGCTGACATTACTGAACCCCAGTAACACGGGAGCAAGTGTTAACTGTGCTAACAGCACTTCCGAGAAACAACTGGCGGTGTTGTAACCCAGGGATGAGAAGAGAACATGGTGGAGGCAGCAGGACTTTTTGCCGTTCACACAGCAGGGGAACAGCTGACATTACTGAACCCCAGTAACACGGGAGCAAGTGTTAACTGTGCTAACAGCACTTCCGAGAAACAACTGGCGGTGTTGTAACCCAGGGATAGAAGAGAACATGGTGGAGGCAGCAGGACTTTTTGCCGTTCACACAGCAGGGGAACAGCTGACATTACTGAACCCCAGTAACACAGGAGCAGTGTAGACTGTGCTAACAGCACTTCCGAGAAACAACTGGCGGTGTTGTAAACCCAGGGATGAGAAGAGAACAGGGTGGAGGCAGCAGACTTTTTGCCGTTCACAACAGCAGGGAACAGCTGACATTACTGAACCCCAGTAACACAGGAGCAAGTGTAGACTGTGCTAACAGCACTTCCGAGAAACAACTGGCGGTGTTGTAACCCAGGGATGAGAACAGAACAGGGTGGAGGCAGCAGGACTTTTTGCCGTTCACACAGCAGGGGAACAGCTGACATTACTAAACCCCCAGTAACACGGAGCAAGTGTTAACTGTGCTAACAGCACTTCCGAGAAACAACTGGCGGTGTTGTAACCCAGGATGAGAACAGAACATGGGGGAGGCAGCAGGACTTTTTGCCGTTCACACAGCAGGGGAACAGCTGACATTACTGAACCCCAGTAACACAGGAGCAAGTGTAGACTGTGCTAACAGCACTTCCGAGAAACAACTGGCGGTGTTGTAACCCAGGGATGAGAAGAGAACATGGTGGAGGCAGCAGGACTTTTTGCCGTTCACACAGCAGGGGAACAGCTGACATTACTGAACCCCAGTAACACGGGAGCAAGTGTTAACTGTGCTAACAGCACTTCCGAGAAACAACTGGCGGTGTTGTAACCCAGGGATGAGAAGAGAACATGGTGGAGGCAGCAGGACTTTTTGCCGTTCACACAGCAGGGGAACAGCTGACATTACTGAACCCCAGTAACACGGGAGCAAGTGTTAACTGTGCTAACAGCACTTCCGAGAAACAACTGGCGGTGTTGTAACCCAGGGATGAGAAGAGAACATGGTGGAGGCAGCAGGACTTTTTGCCGTTCACACAGCAGGGAACAGCTGACATTACTGAACCCCAGTAACACAGGAGCAAGTGTAGACTGTGCTAACAGCACTTCCGAGAAACAACTGGCGGTGTTGTAACCCAGGGATGAGAAGAGAACAGGGTGGAGGCAGCAGGACTTTTTGCCGTTCACACAGCAGGGGAACAGCTGACATTACTGAACCCCAGTAACACAGGAGCAAGTGTAGACTGTGCTAACAGCACTTCCGAGAAACAACTGGCGGTGTTGTAACCCAGGGATGAGAACAGAACAGGGTGGAGGCAGCAGGACTTTTTGCCGTTCACACAGCAGGGGAACAGCTGACATTACTGAACCCCAGTAACACGGGAGCAAGTGTTAACTGTGCTAACAGCACTTCCGAGAAACAACTGGCGGTGTTGTAACCCAGGGATGAGAACAGAACATGGTGGAGGCAGCAGGACTTTTGCCGTTCACACAGCAGGGGAACAGCTGACATTACTGAACCCCAGTAACACAGGAGCAAGTGTAGACTGTGCTAACAGCACTTCCGAGAAACAACTGGCGGTGTTGTAACCCAGGGTCAAGGAGGGTGTAGGCATAAAATATTGAGTTATTGCCTTGTTACGTGGCCATTGCAAATGTATGTACTTCAAACAAGAATAAATGAAGTTTTACTACAACAATAAAATGATAAATTTCAATTACAAGAATAGAAAAATATTTATACTTGACAGTCCTCTGTGGTTGATAACGTTTAATGGCTAACTGAAAATATGGTAACAAATTCAAAGCTTTCGAGACTACTCAGGTGTCTTCATCAGGCTAAGAGTAAAGCCAAAAATGAAGAATCACATATTTCTACACACAACAGGACACAGGAATAGCTAAGACAAGTGAGGGAGGGACAAGTGAGGGGAGACCGCAACAAAAAGGAGAACAACGATGAATTATCAGCGCCACACAATCACAGATAAATTAATGAATTTAGCTGTGGCAAAAGACTTTTGTATGCCCGCCCGGTCATAGCATCATGGATATGGAATTACTGTTATTAAAATATAACTTCAAATATGAGAAACGTACAAAGGTTTCAGAATATAAGCTCATCATGACCTTTGACACTGTTAGTGATGGAATGAATAGATCACATGGATTTATGTCATTCTATATCAATTAAGGAATCTGCGTCTATGCCCTTCCAGGGTCATGAAAACCCCAAAAAATACGCCAATGAGAGGGCAATCAAACTTTCTATCCTTATCTAGGAACTGTTTGAATATTTATGTTCATCCCCGTGAGATAATGACAGTTCTGATACACGTCACTTACTTGTCTTACCTATTGCAATATTCCTGTGTCCTGTTGTGTATAGAAATATGTGATGCTTAATTTTTTTAGTTAGTCTTTCCCTGATGAAGAGACGTGAGTAGCCTTGAAAGCTTGCAATTTGTTTCCATCTTTTCAGTTATCCATAAAAAGGTATGAACCACTGCTGACTCTGAAGTCTAAATATTTTTCTATCTACTGGCTAACACGGTACAAAGATACACATGTTTTCTAATTTCAAGAAGGAAAAATAAAGAAAATACAAATCTAAACGCATATATGCACATGCCAAAAATAAATGGAACAACACAACACCCAAAAAATTGGTAACAAAATATAGTGTTGTAAATTTAAGAATAAAAGTACATTTTTTTTTTTATGAATAATGCTTAAGGAACGCAATGTTAAACTATAACATAGTGAAGACAATGGATTTTGTAATAGTCCCCTCATCATCATCATCGCAAATTTTATGTGACAGTCACAGACAATTTAATTATTTAAGTTCATAAAATCGTAACTTTCTATAGCATGTATGACATGTCCAGCATGGACTCATCAATGTGATTGATGACACAATAATGTACAATAAAAAATAACCATTTAAAAAAACATTAGGCATTGTTTGTCACAATTTAAGTGTGTGCCTGCAAGTGTAGGTGAAACAAAGGCTACGGATAGCAAAGGTATATTCTATGTCTGTATCACACAGTGGACAGCCTCTGAGGGTAATGCCGATGTTATACTGTACGTCAATAAAGTCTGCGGCTGAAATCATGCATTTTTTGCTTGTAGAGTGTTGAAGAGGGTAAAAGAATGTCTGTTTGCGCAAAGCTTTATCCGTCAACACTACCTTCCTACTGTCACGCGTAGGGTAGGGTAGCGTGTGGCAATTAGCTGACTATCAAATGTGAGGTTAGGCTGCGTTATTGCGCACTAGGGACGCCAAAAAAAATACAGCAGTAATAATTTAATGTGTAATACTACACCTATGACAAACCAAAAAATTACGTTCCCTCTTTAACAATGTACAAGACTAACAAGCCTAATGGTTGACGCTGACTTAATTGAGATACAGTATTACATCAACATTGTCCATGAGTAACTATGCACTGTGATACCTATATACCAGTATTAATTTATATCTCTTGTGGTTGTTTCAACAGCACTTGCAGGTATAAGTACCTATTGTCAGTATGCATGATGCACTTTCTAGATGTAATAATTTATTATTGGACATTATTACCATGTTTACATGCTGGCCATTTCATATATGGTGTTTGAAGTTACAGTTGGCATCAGTATGTGTATTTTATAATGTCTGTCATAAATAAAACTCGTCATGATGATGATGAGGATGTAATGATTCGTACATCCATTGAGTGCATTATCTTACAGGTACAGATAAAGTTCCTTTAAAAGCATTAATTCATAAGTCTGAAATGTACTTTTATGCATTAATTTAAAAATGTGAAGAGTAGACTATGTTTTATTTTTGTTACCATTTCTAATAGACATGTGCAGATATGCGCTGTGATGACAAATTATTATTTGTCCATATTTTTCTTAAAAATTTATCATTCTAGGCCTGCAAAACTTCACAATTTCATGTTTTCAGCATAACAAGCAGGGTGACGGCTCTTCCCTATTTGGAGCATGTTGGTCATGTGTTTTTCTGTCCATGTGTCGGGAACAGGACACTTCTTGCCGTTGACACAGCAGGGAACAGCTGGCGTTACTGAACCCCACTAACAGTAGAGCTTGTGTTTTGTTCTGTGGACACGACACTTCTGAGCAGCAACTGGCAGTGTTGGAGCCCAGGGAGTAGAGTTCAGGTGGTAGAAAGATGAACATAACAGGAGACATGGATAACGTTGCGAACCAGTTATTTAATCTGAAAACGGACAGAGAAATTCTGGCGAGATCCATGCCTTGTTCATTTTCAGAAAAGTAAGCCGGTCTACATTATCGGAGGATAGTCGCATGCGACGGTCTGTTAGTACACCACCTGCAGCACTAAAGACGCGCTCCGATAATACACTGGCAGCAGGCAAGCCAGCACCTCCAATGCATACTGGCTAAGCTCTGGCCATGTATCCAGCTTAGAGACCCAAAACTTGAATGGGGAAGAGCCATCTGGGAGTACACTGAGAGGCAAAGCCAAGTAGTCTGTCACCATCTGACGGATACGTTGCCTCCCGCTGACTGGAGCCCTCTCGGATGGTGTAGACATTTGTGGCGCTGCCACAAAACTTTGCCACATTTTGAACATACTGGTCTTTCCCTGTGCAGAGGCACTGCGTGTGCTCCCTCTTGTTGCAGAGCTCTCTACACTGCCTCGACGCACAGAGCTGCTTTGTAAAGCAGTAGCAGCAGCAGTGCTCTCGGCAGTAAGGTAGAACATTAGGGATTGCACCAGTGTGTCTTGGTACTCCCGCATTTTACGCTCCCGGTTCAACGGTGTGATGAGGCTTTTGACGTTGTCCCGGTAGCGAGGGTCTAGGAGGGTGTACACCCAATAATCAGACGTCGTGAGAATGTGGGCGATGCGGCGGTCGTTTCTTAGGCACTGCAGCATGAAATCAACCATGTGCTGCAGACTCCCAACTGGCAAAGAAACGCTGTCCTCTGCAAGAGGCGTTATCTCTGCCTGCTCTGCATCACCCCACCCTCGCTCTACATACTGACTAGAGCGTTGTGTACCTCCCTCTGGAGCGATGTCTTCCTCCTCCATTGACTCCTCCTCCTCATCCTCCTCACAAAGTGAGCCCTGCCCAGCCCTTTGTGAGGAACCACGTTGCGCTGACTTTCCAGAAGGTGATGGAATTTGTGACTCCTCATCCTCCACCTCTTCCAAAACCTCATCCCTTATTGCTTGCAGTGTTTTTTGAAGCAGGCAGATAAGGGGGACAGTCAGGCTGACTAGTGCATCATCTGCACTCGCCATCCGCGTTGACTCATCAAACGCACGCAAAACGTGGCACATGTCCTTCATAGTGGCCCACTCATTAATGGTGAAGTGTGGACGGCGCAAATTGCGTGTTGATTGCGCCTGATGCAGCTGATACTCCATAACTGCTGGCTGCTGCTCACACAACCGCTCCAACATATGTAACGTTGAATTCCACCTGGTGGATACGTCACATATGATGCGATGTTCAGGAAGGCGCAATCTGCGTTGCAGAGCTGCAATGCGCGATCTGGCCATGCTGGAACGTCGCAAGTGAGCGCACTCTAGGCGGACCTTGTGCAGCAGTGCATCAAGATCCGGATAGTCCCTCAAAAAACTCTGCACGACCAAGTTGAGCACATGTGCCAGACATGGTATGTGAGTGAGGTTGCCAAGGCCCAGAGCTGCCACCAGATTTCGGCCATTGTCACACACTACCAAACCTGGCTGGAGATTCGCTGGCAAAAACCACACGTCGCTCTCCTGCTTGATGGCATTCCAGACCTCCTGCGCTGTGTGGCTTCGATTCCCCATGGGAATTAATTTCAGAACGGCCTGTTGCCGTTTGGCCACGGCTGTGCTCATATCGGTCGCATCAGGTAAGCGTCCACGGGTCCATGTGGAGGTAGACCGTGACGGCTCCTGCAGCGATGATTCTGAGGAACTGGAGTAGGAGGAGGAGTCAATGTGGACAGACTTGATTCCGGCAATCCTTGGAGTTGGCAGAACACGTACAGCGCCACTCGCAAGATCTGTACCCGGCTCCACAACATTCACCCAATGGGCAGTGAGTGAAAGGTATCGTCCCTGGCCATGGGTACTGGTCCACGCATCGGTGGTCAGGTGGACCTTGCTACTGACGGCGTTTAGTAGCGCATGTTTAATTTTTGCCTCAACATGCTTTTGCAGACCAGGGACGGCTTGCCTGCTGAAATAAAATCGGCTGGGCACATTGTATTGTGGACTGCCAATGCCATTAATTCACGGAAACTGTCAGTCTCCACCAGCCTGAATGACAGCATTTCAAGGGACAGGAGTTTTGCAATGACAGCATTCAGAGCCTGTGCTCGTGGATGGTTTGCCGAGTATGGCCGTCTTTTATCCCATGCCTGTGCTACCGATGGCTGTTTTGTGGCCTGGGTGTGTGAGGATGACAGGGAACTTGCACCTGTGGGTGGAATAACACTGTGTCTCTGGACAACAGTGACAGAGGTTCTTCCATGGCGATCCTTTGAGGAAGCCTTACCAGCTGTGTGTGAACTGGAGGAAGAGGCTCCAACAGGAGCTGAAGATGTAGGTGCTGCTGTAGGTTGGCCTACATCTCCAGTGTGTCTTTGTAACTCAACAAAGTGCTTTGACCGCACATGTTTCCACATATTTGTTGTATTAAGGTTACTGACACTTTTACCTCTTTTAATTTTTTGATTACACAGCTTGCATTTGACATAGCAAATATCATCTGCAACTGTATCAAAAAAGGACCACGCAGAGCAAGTCCTGGGAGCGCCCGGTTTGGCTGTTGTAAGAGAACTGCTCCGAACGGGTGCCAAACTGGAGGCTACAGGCAAGCGAGTCTGCAGCCTACCTCTCCCTACTGTTTGGACCGTTGGGGCAATCTCTTCCTCAGAGCTGCTCCCACCACCTTCCTGTTCCTCACGCCATGTTGGGTCTTGGACCTCATCATCTCCACCACTACCCTCTTCCAACACCTGCTGTTGTTGGGTGGTCTGGCCAGCACCATGCTCAACAGAAACTGGCAACTGAGTCTCATCATCATCAGATGCGTTCTGCGGTGTGCTGACCATCGGCACTGGCTCACCCGCCTCTTCAGATTCAGAGAGACACAGCTGTTGCGCATCACTGCATACTGCCTCTTCTTCACATTCCAGAATGCTGCTTGGCTGGGCCCCTGTTTCCAAGCCAACAGATTCTGAGAACAGAAGCAGAGACTCAGCTGGCTCCTGTACAGAGCTCTCTGACTGCCTGGGCAATTTGGCAGGCGGTGAAGAGACTGATGGTTGTTCAACAGTGCTGTGGTCCTGAGAGGAGGTGGAAGGTATTGAAGTCGATGCATTGGCTGCCATCCAACCAACAACGGCTTCAATTTGTTCTTCACGCAGCAGGGGGGTACGCTGAGCTCCTACAAAAGTGCGCATAAAGGAACGCTCACGGGGAAAACTGGTGGATGCTGTGTCACTGGGTGCGGCAGCAGCCACAGAATCCCCACGTCCTCTCCCTGCTGCAAATCCACGGCCTCGACCACGACCACGTGCCTTACTCACTGACTTCTTCATCTTGGTAGATTGATAAAGAAAGTCAGAAAAGTTAAGGCCTAAGTGTGGTTATTCCTCACAGACTACAGTGAACCCTGCAGACAACTGTTCAGTATCTGTGAAAGGCCCCTTTGTGTAGTTCTATAGTGTTTGCAACCAATGTATTGTATACGGATGGAAGCGCGTCACACTAATAGATTATATTTTTTTCCACTAAAATGGAGCAGCACCAATTAGAGAAAAATGTGAAGGATGAGACAGTGACACACGCTCAGCAGACTACAACCGGCAGTGGTTGAAGTACAAACTGGAGCGTAATCTGCACTCACAAAATGAAAAGCTCACAGACTACAGTGAACACTGAAACACAACTATTCACTATCTGTGAAAAGCTCCTTTGTGTAGTTCTATAGTGTTTGCAACCAATGTATTGTATACAGATGGAAGCGCGTCACACTAATAGATTAGTTTTTTTTCCACTAAAATGGAGCAGCACCAATTAGAGAAAAATGTGAAGGATGAGGCAGTGACACACGCTCAGCAGACTACAACCGGCAGTGGTTGAAGTACAAACTGGAGCGTAATCTGCACTCACAAAATGAAAAGCTCACAGACTACAGTGAACACTGAAACACAACTATTCACTATCTGTGAAAAGCTCCTTTGTGTAGTTCTATAGTGTTTGCAACCAATGTATTGTATACGGATGGAAGCGCGTCACACTAATAGATTAGTTTTTTTTCCACTAAAATGGAGCAGCACCAATTAGAGAAAAATGTGAAGGATGAGGCAGTGACACACGCTCAGCAGACTACAACCGGCAGTGGTTGAAGTACAAACTGGAGCGTAATCTGCACTCACAAAATGAAAAGCTCACAGACTACAGTGAACACTGAAACACAACTATTCACTATCTGTGAAAAGCTCCTTTGTGTAGTTCTATAGTGTTTGCAACCAATGTATTGTATACGGATGGAAGCGCGTCACACTAATAGATTAGTTTTTTTTCCACTAAAATGGAGCAGCACCAATTAGAGAAAAATGTGAAGGATGAGGCAGTGACACACGCTCAGCAGACTACAACCGGCAGTGGTTGAAGTACAAACTGGAGCGTAATCTGCACTCACAAAATGAAAAGCTCACAGAATACAGTGAACACTGAAACACAACTATTCACTATCTGTGAAAAGCTCCTTTGTGTAGTTCTATAGTGTTTGCAACCAATGTATTGTATACGGATGGAAGCGCGTCACACTAATAGATTAGATTTTTTTCCACTAAAATGGAGCAGCACCAATTAGAGAAAAATGTGAAGGATGAGGCAGTGACCACACGCTCAGCAGACTACAACCGGCAGTGGTTGAAGAACTAACTGGAGCGTGATCTGCACTCAAAAAATCAAAACCTCACAGACTGCAGTGAACACTGAAACACAACTATTCACTATCTGTGAAAAGCTCCTTTGTGTAGTTCTATAGTGTTTGCAACCAATGTATTGTATACGGATGGAAGCGCGTCACACTAATAGATTAGATTTTTTTCCACTAAAATGGAGCAGCACCAATTACAGAAAAATGTGAAGGATGAGGCAGTGACACACGCTCAGCAGACTACAACCGGCAGTGGTTGAAGAACTAACTGGAGCGTGATCTGCACTCAAAAAATCAAAACCTCACAGACTGCAGTGAACACTGAAACACAACTATTCACTATCTGTGAAAAGCTCCTTTGTGTAGTTCTATAGTGTTTGCAACCAATGTATTGTATACGGATGGAAGCACGTCACACTAATAGATTTGATTTTTTTCTAATATAATGGAGCTGCACCAATTCCACTAAATAAAATAAAAAAAAAGAGTCAGTGACACGTGCAGATGCCTACAAACAGCGTGGATGCAGAGCAAACTGCAGCGTCACCTGCACTGTCACCACACACACCTTGCACAGAGCTGTTAAAACAACACTGGCAAAATGAAGCTTTACACAGCGGTTGGTAAACTAGCCTGCCTCAAGCACAGTAGTACACAAAATCGCAATATGTAACTGTCCCTCAGAGTTAGCAGAGTAGCGTTCTGTCCCTTACTGAGTTCACAGCACAGTGACGCTAAAATGGCGGCGGCGCCTTTTATAGTGCATTCTGACATCATTTCAGCAGCCAATCACAGCCATGCCATTAGTTAAGATGACCGCAGCATTACAGGATGTGCCCACACTTCGTAGGATTCCTCATTGGCTGACTAAAATCACATTGCCTCTCAAAGAATTATGGGAACTTCCGATTCCGGTATACGATATGGAAAAAGTATCGGAATTAAGTATCGGAATTCCGATAACGCGAATATCGGCCGATACCCGATACTTGCGGTATCGGAATGCTCAACACTAGTGGCAATTATTGCACAAAATGCCCTGAGATTAAATTTAGTCCTAGAATAATTGACAGAATATAATTTGACAAATTATAATGTGACAAATTATTGATACTTAATAATATGTCATCGCAATCAATGACAGGTCCCAAATAAAAGGACTTCAAAGAAAAGCAATGGCTGTTCTATAACCCATAAGGACAGCTGTCCACTAATAATGGTTGAGTTACAGAAAACAGGCGTGTGAGATATGTTCATTTAATCCAAAAGGAGCCCGAGATTTCATGTGGAATATCCACTCACATTCCCTTTGTAACAAAAATCTATCAAAATCACCTCCCCTTGGATTTGGTTTAACCACTTCCAAATCACAAAACGAAATTTGATTCAGATTGCCGTGATGAACTCTATTCATGTGCTCTGCTAAAGGAGTATCTCTTTTATTCCTAACATCTCCAATTTGTTCTCCTACCCTTCTTCTGACCTCTCTCTTGGTTTTCCCCACATAATCTAAAGGACAAGAGCACGTGACTACATATTTAACCCAACTACTTTTACAGTTGGAAAATTCATGTATCATGTTGCATTTTTTCCCCTCTTTTCTCTGGGTGCTGAGGAGGAATTTTTTTTTTCTCTCAATGGAGTTTGCACAGTTGTCTGGCCGTGTGGATCAGCTTGGCACTGAGGTTCAGAGTATTGCTACCTATCTTGCTGGGTTGCCGGTTGTGGAACCTAGGATCCCCATGCCAGATTTGTTTTTGGGGGATCTATATAAATTTCTGAATTTCAAAAATAACTGTAAGTTGTTTTTTGCCTTAAGGCCTAAGTCCTTAGGGAACGCGGCACAGCAGGTTCAAATTGTCATCTCCCTGCTGCACGGCGACCCTCAGGATTGGGCTTTTTCCCTGACACCTGGGGATCCTGTTTTTGAATGATATTGATGTATTTTTTCAGGCTTTGGGGTTATTGTATGATGAACCTAATGTCACTGATCAAGCTGAAAAGATCTTGTTGGCATTAAATCAGGGTCTTGAAGACGCTGAGTTGTACTGTCAGAAATTTCGAAAGTGGGCAGTCCTGACCAAATGGAATGATGATGCTTTGGCAGTCCTTTTTCGAAAGGGTCTGTCAGAAAAGTAAAGGACGTTATGGTTGGATTCTCTGTTCCCTCTGGTCTCAATGATTCTATGTATTTGGCTATTCAAGTTGACAGACGCTTGCATGAGCGCAGAGGTATGCGTGAGATAGTGTTGCCTTGTGAGCCAGCTCCTGAGCCCATGCAGTGTGATGGAGTGACTTCTGGGGCTCAGCGTCATGAGTCTTGTAAGCGCAATGGGTTATGTTTCTACTGTGGTGATGCTTCCCATGCTATTTCTGTCTGCCCTAAGCAGGGAAGACGTTTTGCACGCTCAGTTGTCTTGGGTAGTGTTCAGACTAAATTTCTGTTGACTGTTACCCTTATTTGCTCCCTGTCCACATTTTCTGCTCAGGCTTTTGTTGATTCAGGTGCAGCTATTAACCTGATGGATTTTGACTTTGCCAAACGTTGTGGGTTTCCCATGATACCCCTGCGGAAGTCTATTCCCCTACTGGGCATTGATTCTACCCCTTTGGCGGAGAATAAACCCCAGTTTTCTACTCAGGTGATAATGAGGGTTGAACCAGATCATCAGGAGAGTAGCAAATTTCTGGTGCTGCATAATTTGCATGACATTATTGTACTAGGTTTCCCTTGGTTACAGTCTCATAATCCTGTTTTGGATTGGAAATCTGTGTCTGTGACCAGTTGGGGCTGCCAATGTGTTAATACTGACACTCCTGTTTTTTCTGCCTCTCCCCAGTCTCAGGATGTCCCTGACTTTTTGACTGATTTTTCTGATGTATTTAGTGAAAGTAAATCTGCATCCTTGCCCGGTGCCTGGTGGTAAATTTCCTAAAGGTCGCCTTTTTAATTTATCTGTACCTGAACACGATGCTATGCGATCCTATATCAAAGAGTCATTGGAGAAGGGTCATATCTGACCATCCTCTTCACCCTTGGACGCCGTTTTTTTCTTTGTGGCCAAAAAGGTTGGTTCAAGGAGGCCGTGTATTGATTATCGCCTCCTGAATAAGATCACTGTTAAATATCAATATCTGTTACCTTTGATTTCTGACCTATTTTCCAGAGTGAAAAGTGCTAGTTGGTTTACCAAACTTGACCTCAGGGGGGCGTATAACCTTATTCAAATTAAGCACGGGGATGAATGGAAGACGGCGTTTAATACCCCAGAGGGGCATTTTGAGTACCTAGTGATGCCCTTTGGGCTTACTAATGCCCCTTCCGTCTTCCAATCCTTCATGAATGATATTTTCAGGGATTTTGTGGATACATTTCTGATTGTTTATTTGGATGATATCTTGATTTTTTACAATGACTGGGACTCTCATGTGAAACATGTTCGGACTGTGTTCCAGATTTTGAGAGAGAATGCACTGTATGTGAAGGGATCAAAGTGTCTTTTTGGCGTACAGAATATCTCATTTCTGGGATTCATTTTGTCTCCGTCTGTTATTGAAATGGACCCGGTCAAGGTTCAGGCCATCTGTGATTGGGTTCAACCTACTTCATTGAAGGCTCTTCAGAGAATTTTGGGTTTTGCCAATTTTTATCGTAAATTTATTGGTAATTTCTCTGGTATTGTTAAACCATTGACTGATTTGACCAAAAAGGGTTCCGATGTGGTGAATTGGCCTCCTGAGGCAGTTTCTGCTTTTCAGGAACTTAAGCAGAGATTCATTTCTGCTCCTGTTCTACGGCAGCCTGATGTTTCTCTGCCGTTTCAGGTGGAGGTTGATGCCTCTGAGATTGGGGCAGGTGCCGTTTTGTCCCAAAGGGATCCAGAGACCTCTAAGAGTAACCCTTGTGCCTTTTTCTCTCGAAAATTTTCTCCAACTGAACGTAATTATGACGTGGGTAATCAGGAGTTATTGGCCATGAAGTGGGCCTTTGAAGAGTGGAGACATTGGCTGGAAGGAGCCAAACATCAGGTGGTGGTCCTCACGGACCATAAGAACCTGGTTTATCTCGAATCAGCCAAGAGACTTAATCCTAGACAGGCCAGGTGGGCCTTGTTTTTCACACATTTTAATTTTGTGGTTTCTTTTCTTCCTGGCACTAAGAATGTTAAGGCAGATGCCCTCTCGAGGAGTTTCTTTGCAGGTTCTCCTGAGTTATCTGATCTGGCTGTTATTTTGAAAGAGGGTGTAGTTCTTTCCGCCATTTCGCCCAATTTGAGACTGGCTCTGGAAGGGTGTCAGGAGGATAAACCTGAGTGCTGCCCTGTTGGGAAATTGTTTGTTCCAGACCAGTGGAAAAAGAATGTGATGTCTGAGGTTCATTGTTCCGCGTTGGCTGGTCATCCCAGGATGTCAGGGACACCGCACTGCACTTGCTCACTGAGCCAGTGCGTGTGTCCAGAGTGAACAAACTGTGCCCAACGATACCTGTATAGTAGAACCGCAGCAGAGAAGACGTGTGTTTCTGAGGACACAGGACCTTCCGCACCATGTGACTGCCAAGGGGCGGAGCCAGCCACACGTCTCTCAGAGCAGTATCAGGTAGAGAATGTTTCAGGCCGAAGGACCTGCAGGCACGTGACTGCCTAGGGACGTGGCCTAAACTCCAGAGATCTAGGAGGTAAAGGAAAACTCCTAGAAGGGTAACTACGAAATAAAGTTACCAAGGGGCATAGACAGAATGGATGGTCAGGATAGCCAGGTCATACACATAGAGGGCGACGAAGTACAAAAGAAGCAGGCAGAGAATAACCAGAACACAGCCAAGGGGTCATACACAGACAGAGCAACGCAGTACAAAAGGGACAGGCAAAACTCGTAACAGGGACACAGTCAAATCGGAACCAGACAGACAAAACGAAGCACAGGCACAACGCATTGGCACAAGCACAGGGTCAGACACACTCAGCCAAAGGTCAGAGTATAAACGACAAAGGCTGGCTTCACAGTGAGGCTATAAAAAGCCTCCCAGGACCCAGAAAGAGGCCAACCAAGTTAACCCCGCGACTACCTGATCCAAGAACCCAGTAAACCATGACAGATTTTTTGGTACCAGAGACTTGGTGAGTCGCTCCTTTTGGTGGCCTACTTTGTCTCGTGACGTCAGGGACTTTGTGCAGTCCTGTGGGACTTGCTCTCGTTTCAAGCCTTGCTCTCGTTCTAGTGGTTTGTTAATGCCATTACCTGTACCCAAGAGGCCATGGACCCATATTTCTATGGATTTTATTTCTGACCTTCCTGTCTCTCAGAGAATGACCGTTATCTGAGTAATCTGTGATAGGTCTTCCAAGATGATACATCTTGTGCCATTACCTAAGTTGCCTTCCTCCTCCGAGTTGGTGCCTTTGTTCTTTCAGCATGTGGTTCGGTTATATGGCATTCCGGAGAACATTGTGTCTGACAGAGGAGTCCAGTTTGTTTCCAGATTTTGGAGGACATTTTGTTCTAAACTTGGTGTTCAGTTGTCTTTCTCCTCTGCATTTCACCCTCAGACCAATGGTCAAACCGAGAGAACAAACCAGACCTTGGAGACTTATTTGAGATGTTTTGTGTCTACTGATCAAGATTACTGGGTCTCTTTTTGCCATTGGCTGAGTTTGCTCTTAATAATAGAGCTAGCTCTGCCACCTTGATGTCTCCATTTTTCTGCAATTCCGGGTTTCACCCTCGATTTTCTTCAGGACAGGCGGAAGCTTCTGTCTGTCCAGGGGTTGACTCTATTGTGCAGCGTATGCAGCAGATTTGGGACCAGGTGGTGGAGAGGTTGTCTCTCTCTCAGGAGAAGGCCCAGTGGTTTGCCAACAGGCATAGGACTTATGGTCCTCGTTTTAAAGTGGGGGACTTGGTTTGGTTGTCCTCAAGGAATATCCCTATGAAGGTTGCATCTCCAAAATTTAAGCCAAGGTTCATTGGACCTTATAAGATCATGGAAATTATTAATCCGGTTTCCTTCCGTTTGCTTCTTCCAGGGACATTTAAGATCCATAACGTGTTCCACAAGTCCTTATTGAAGAGGTTTGTCGAACCAGTGGTTCCTATGGCTGCGCCTCCCGACCCTGTTTTGGTTGAGGGCAATTTGGAGTATGTGGTTGAGAAGATATTGGATTCTCGTTTTGCTAGACAGAAACTCCATTATTTGGTTTAGTGGAGAGGTTATGGTCAGGAGGACAATTCTTGGTTGTTTGCTTCGGACATTCATGCTGGGAGACTTATCCGTGCCTATCATCGAGCCCATCCTGATCGGCCTGGTTGCGCAGGTGAGAGTTCGGTGACCCCTCCTCAAGGGGGGGTACTGTTGTGAATATGCTGGAGGCAGTTTCTGAGCTGGGGATCCCTCCGGTGGTTGCTGAGGGTAATGAACTGATTACTGAATGGCCTTCAGCTGGCGCTGAATGGTAGTATATAAGTGGCCTGGGTCTCCATTAGCCTTGCCGGTTATCAATTGTTCCTTCTGGTCTTGCTTGAAGCACTGCTAGATTCCTGCTCTCCTTCCGATAAGTGTTTGCTGTTTTTTTTTTCCTCTGTTTGATTTTCTCTGCTGGTTTGCTGTTTGCAGTGGACTGCAGCCTGTCCCCTTTTGGGGGTCTGGCGCTGCAATTGTGCTCCGTTTGTGTCTGCACTTTTGCTTTGCTCCTTTGTTACTTTTTATTTGCTGAATAGTGTTTTGTTACACCAGAGATCTGATTTAGGTGGATGAGATCATGTGATCTCAGGTTTTTTGGCAATCAGAAGTGTTGGTATTTTTGTTAGGGTTTTGTTGGATTGCAGTCAGAATTCTTTCCTGTACTTTTCTGTCTAGACAGATTGGGCCCCAGCATTTGCTCATTCTATTTTCTGTCTGTGTCCATGCTTTCTTCTTGTCTAACCGCCATTACATGTTTGGGTCTTCCTATTTTCTTTGGGGATCTGCTCCGGGCAGATAGCTTTCATCTTTCTGCCTTTAGGTGTAGTTATCTCTCAGGCTGTGGCGAGGCGTCTAGGATCACCGTAGGAACGCTCCACAGCTACTTCTAGTTGTGTGGTTATTTCAGGTTACTGCAATTCAATAGGTTCCAGCCTCTCTGGTGTATTACCGCTTTTGCTATTTTTTGCTATTTCTCCTCAGTTACCGAAACATAACACCGTGGCCTTCCAATACATAAAAATCATGCTTCACTGTCAGCTAGCTTGCCTCTTGTTCCCCTGCATCATCAGGGGCTGTTCTTCATTCTTTATGGTCACCTCCGGCCGCTTCTGAATAAACAGAGACACTTTCATGACTTCGCAGCACATCAAGATCCATTTTCAAAAGCTGGTACGTTACACATTACTTCAGATTTCCCTGCACTTCTCTCGATGTCACACTGCATGCTCCTGGGTCGGACCGTTTCCAACGGCTCCTCAGCGTCCTCTCTGGTCAGCCCCACTGCATATGAATGTTCCCTCAGTCATTTTGCCCCGGTTCTGAGGGCATCAGCCCAAGCAATGACCTGCCACATGGTGAGCAATCTGCCCTGCGGTGCTGCGGTGACTTCTCCTATGTTCCAAGTTCCTGTAGGTGCTGTCGCTGCCCTTACTAAGCCTAGGCTGTCCCACTGACTCTGGATGGGTGGGTTCCTCCTTGAACGTTACGGGGTGGGGAGTAGCTCGGGCATTTAGCCGACCCGAGCACTTTGGTCTATCCAGCCCCGACTGGATCTAACAAGGAAAATGTTCCTACCTTACTCCCCCGCTAACCCCTCCTATTTTAACTATTTAGACTACTGAACTATTGTGCTATACTATGTACCCTAATATATCACCATCTAGCGGTCAAATACTAATGCTGCACTTTCCCTCTCTAAAACTCATATAGTAACATTATTCCCATATCTTTTAGAGCAGCATGTGGTACACATCTTAACGACAACACGAAGCAACGAATAAAAGTAAATATGCATTGTATACATCTTAGGGGTTTAGGATGGTTCCCCCGACCCTACTACACCAGATCACAGGTCAGACTGCGTCCACAGTGCCTACACCTGCCTCATTATGGATTCTTCCATTGAGGGTTTCGTCTGAATCACTTATTTCACATATTTACACGGAAACCCCGAGCCTTACTGCGATCTTTTTGAGGCAGAATGAAAGAATCAAAAGCAGATGAAGAATTGTTTTTTTTTATTTTTTACACCTTTCCTTATGGAGTATAAGTGATTAGGTGACTATTCTTCAGGTCGTTGCAATTACAGTGATACCAGATTTATATACAGTTTATATACTTGGCTGCTGACACACACTAAAAGATGTTTTTATTGCAAAAACTATTTTTATTCATCACCATATTTTGAGAGCTATAATTTTTCCATATTTTGGCTCACAGAGTTATGTGAGAGTTTGTTTTTTGCAGGACGCGTTGACATTTTTATTGGGACCATTTTCAGACACATGACATTTTTTGATCAATTTATATATGATTTTTGGGAGGCAGAATGAAAAGAAACCCAGCAATTCAGGATTTTTGGGAGGGAGGTTTATGTCATTCCGCGTGTGGTACAATTGTTCAGGCAGTTTTATTCTTCAAGTCAGTACTATTACAGTGATAACTCATTTATATCATTGTTTTATGTTTTAGCACTTTTACACTATAAAAACTTTTATAGCAAAAATAATTATTTTTGCATCGCTTTATTCTGAGAGCTATAACGTTTTTATTTTTCTGCTGATGGAGCTGTATGGCAGCTTGTTTTTTGCGGGACAAGATGATGTTTTTAGAGGTACCATGTTTATTTATATTCTTTTTATCGCATTTTATTCTACTTTTTGTTCGGAGGTATGATGATAAAGCATTGTTTTTTGCCTTTTTTTGTTTATTTTTTTAATGGTGATCACTAAATGGGTTAACTAGTGGGACAGTTTTATAGGTCAGGTCTTTCCAGAAGCGACAATACTAAATATGTGAACTTTTATTGGGTTTTTTTTCAAACAAATATTTATATATGGGTACAATATCTTTTGATTTCATTATTATTTTTTATATATATATTTTTCCAATTATTTTTAAAAAAGTTTTACTTTTTTTAACTTTTTTACTTCGTCCCACTATGGGACTATAATTTTTTGCAGGCTGATCACTTGTATAGCATGGGGATGCAGGAGCATCCCTGTGCTATGCAAACTGTCAGCTCTGAACTGACAGCTAAAGTTGCTGATCATACTTGGTGCACCCATAAACCTATGTTGGGACTTTTGAATTTATACCAATGTACAATACAGACCAAAAGTTTGGACAGACCGTCACATTCAAAGATTTTTCTGTATTTTCATGACTATGAAAATTGTAGAATCACACTGAAGGCATCAAAACTGTGAATTAACACATGTGGAATTACACTTTACAAAAAAGTGTGAAACAGCTGAAAATATGTCTTAAATTCTAGGTTCTTCAAAGTAGCCACCTTTTGCTTTGATTACTGCTTTGCACGCAGAAAAGGTGAACGGATGGTGTTATGAATGTGCTAGAGATGGTTTCTGAGCAGAGGCTCCCTCTGGTGGTTACAGACAGTACTGAATCTTTCAGTGAGGAATGGCAATCTGGGATCACTGACTGGTCTGATATAAGGGAGGTTCCCTCCCATGATGGTTGCCAGTGATCAATTGTTCCTGTCTCAATTGTGGTTCCTGGTTCATTTGGAAGTTTGCTGAGTCTTGCCTGCATCTTCTGCTATCAGATAAGATATTTTCTGCTTTTATTTTTGTGCTTGCTTTCGCATAGTTCCCTGCACTTCTGTGGAGGTCAGCCAGGTCCCCTCCGGGGGCTTGTGCTCCTCTCAGTTTATCTGAAGCCACTGTTATTTGTTCATTTGCTTATTCCTGTTTTTTCAGTGGCTGAGGCTTAGTTTTGTTGTACCAGAGATCTGATTTAGGTGATAGAGATCGTGTGATCTCAGGTGTTTTTGCAATCAGAAGAGTTGGTATTTTTTAGGGGTTTTTTAGGATTGCAGTGAGAATCCTTTCCTGTACTTTTCTGTCTAGACAGATTGGGCACCATCATTTGCTCATTCTATTTTCTGTCTGTGTCCGTGCTTCTTCTTGTCTAACCGCCATTACATGTTTGGGGGCTTCCTATTTTCTTTGGGGATCTGCTCCGGGGCAGATAGCTTTCATCTTTCTGCCTTTAGGTGTAGTTATCTCTCAGGTTGTGACAATGCATCTAGGATCAACGTAGGAACGCTCCACGGCTACCTCTAGTTGTGTGGTTAGTTCAGGTTACTGCAATCCAATAGGTTCCAGCCTCTCTGGTGTATTGCCATTTCTGCTTATTCTCCTCAGCTACCAAAACACAACAGGGGTACTGTTGTGAACGTTTTGGAGACGACTTCAGAGCTGAAGCTCCCTCTGGTGGTTGCTGAGGGTATTGAGCCTATGTTGAATACCAAGAGTCCTACACCTGCAGATAACGAGTGTTTGTCAGGTGGTACTGACTGGCCTGATATAAGTGAGCTGACCTCCCATGATCCTCGCCGGTGATCGATTGTGCTTCCTGGTCTAGGTTGGAATTCAGCTTGCTTTCCTGCTGTGTCCTGCTTGCTTTCAGATAAGTCTCTTTCAGTTTTTTTTTTACTGTGGTTTGAATTCCTTGCTTTTTGCTGCATTGCTTTTTGTCTTCAGCTGGGTCCCCTTTGGGGGGCTTTGGCTGGTCTCCGTTCGTTTTTTTGTATTTGTTCATTTGCTCAGTTCTTGTGATATTTTACTGCTGGGTAGCTACATGTCCACACCAGAGATCTGATATAGGTGGTCGAGACCGTGTGGTCTCAATGTTTTTGGATTCTGAAGTGTTGGAGTTTTTCCTAGGGTTTTTCTGGGTTGCAGACAGTATTCTCTCCTGTGCTGTCCTATCTAGACAGTTTTGGGCTCCAGCGTTTGCTCAATCTATTTTCTGTCTGTGTTCGTATTTTCATCTTGTCTAACCGCCATTATATGTTTGGGGGCTTCCTACTCTTTTGGGGTCTACTCCGGGGCAGTTAGCTTTCCTCTTTCCATCTTCAGGGATAGCTATCTTTCCTGCTGTGCCGAGGCGTCTAGGACCACCGTAGGTACGCTCCACTGCTGCTTCTAGTTGTGCGGTTAGTTTAGGGGTCTGCAACCTATTAGTTTCCAACCTCTCTGGTGCTGGCTGCCTATGCGTTTTTTTTGCTTCTGCCTCCTCAGCTACCAAAACATAACAGGAATTACCCTGTAAATTTTCACTCCCAAAACTAACACCTGCATCAAATTAGATCTGCTCGTTAGTCTGCATCTAAAAATGAGTGGTCACACCTTGGAGAGCTGTTGCACCAACTGGACTGACATGAATCATGGCTCCAACATGAGAGATGTCAACTGAAACAAAGTAGAGGATTATCAAACTCTTAAAAGAGGGTAAATAATCAAGCAATGTTTCAAAAGATGTTGGTTGTTCACAGTCAGCTGTGTCTAAAATCTGGAACAAATACAAACAACATGGGAAGGTTGTTAAAGGCAAACATACTGGTAGACCAAGGAAGACATCAAAGCGTCAAGACTAGAAACTTAAAGTAATATGTCTCCAAATCCTGAAATGCACAACAAAACAAATGAAGAACGAATGGGTGGAAACTGGCGTCAAAGTCTGTGACCAAACTGTAAGAAACCGCCTAAAGGAAATGGGATTTACATACAGAAAAGCAAAACGAAAGCCACCATTAACACCTAAACAGAAAAAAACAAGGTTACAAAGGGCTAAGGAAAAGCAATCGTGGACTGTGGATGACTGGATGAAATTCAAATTCAGTGATGAATCGCGAATCTGCATTGGGCAAGGTGATGATGCTGGAACTTTGTTTGGTGCCGTTCCAATGAGATTTATAAAGATGACTGCCTGAAGAGAACATGCAAATTTCCACAGTCAATGATGATATAGGGCTGCATGTCAGGTAAAGGCACTGGGTAGATGGCTGTCATTACATCTTCAATAAATGCACTAGTTTATGTTGATATTTTGGACACTTTTCTTATCCCATCAATTTAAAGGATGTTTGGTTATGATGAAATCATTTTTCAAGATGATAATGCATCCTGCCATAGAGCAAAAACTGTGAAAATATTCCTTGAAAAAAGACACATACAGTAAGGTCAATGTCATGGCCTGCAAATAGTCCGGATCTCAGTCCAATTGAAAATCTTTGTTGGAAGTTGAAGAAAATATTCCAACCTGCAAAGCTGATCTGGCAACAGCAATCAGAGAAAGTTGGAGCCAGATTGATGAAGACGAGTACTGTTTGACAATCATTAAGTCCATGCTTCAGAGACTGCAAGCTGTTGTAAAAGCCAGAGGTGGTGCAACAAAATACTAGTGATGTGTTGGATTGTTTTTTTGTTTGTTTGTTTTTCATGATTCCAGAATTTTTTCCCTTAGAATTGAGTGATTCCATCATTTTTCCACTATGCTTGGTTAAAAAAAATAAGCATTACTGACTAACACATTTTTTGTTTTTTGATTTATTTTAGTGTTTCTTAAAGCCAGAAAGTTGCCATTTGAAATGACTTCAGTTTTGTGCCATGTCTGTGATCTGCTTTTTTTAAACAAAATTAAACAACTGAATGAACATCCTCCAAGGCTGGTGATTCCATAATTTTTGCCATGGGTTGTATAATTTTTATTGTACATCATAACTATTTTGTGTAAAACTGAAGATTTTGTAATGAAAGTTCTATTATTATTTACTGTACAGTCATGTTATGGTTAAAAACATATTCTAGGAAAATCAGCCTTGTCAAACTGTTGTATTCAAATTGCCTCCTTAGAGAAGAAGAGGACTTGAGCTCTATTATTATGTCTTCTTCCTCTCTGAAGAGGCAATTTGCATATTTATTTTCCCAGACAATCATTCCATAACCTGTAAGTCTCATTATTTAGGCATGTTGCTCTCCAGAAGGAGCGATGTTACCCCTTAGACACCAGTCAGAGGCCTCTCATACATGCAAATCAGACCTCATGCTTTGAACTGCAGAGGCATAACACCGCAAATCACGTGTCTGCAAACTGAAACTCTGATTTGGTTTTTATCTTAAGTCATATGGCAATGTTAATTAAGAGGTATATATATATACTTTTACAATTTCTACTTCCAATAGGTGGCACTAAAGTTCACGACCACTTCCTCTCTCGAAAGGAAATTTGCATTTATAATATCCTAAATGAGCATTGCATGGTCTATAATTCTCCTTACAATGGCATGTCAGGCATGTCACTCTCCAAAAAGAGAGGCATTACCCCTTAGACAACAGTCAATATTTTGGAAATAGTTTCAGGTGTTGTGTTCAGTTGGAAATTGATTAAAATCTTGTGTTTATTGGAAAAACACAAAACAGAGAAAAAAGGCAAAATGGATATAATTTAACACAAAACCTCAAAAATGGACTGGACAAAACCTCAAAACTTATATTTTATGCACATCCTTTGGAATAAATAACTGCAATCAATCTATTCCTATAATCATCTAAAAGCTTCTTACACTTCTAAAGTGAAATTTTGGACAACTCTTTGTTTGCAAACTGCTGCAGATATCTCATATTTGAAGGATGCCTTCTCTCAACAGCAATTTTAAGATCTCTCCACAAGTGTTCAATGGGATTTATATCAGAACTTGTTGCTGGTCACCTCAGATCTCTCCAGCGTATTGTTTTCATTCATTTCTGGGTGCTTCTTGAAGTATGGTTGGGATCATTGTCCTGCTGAAGACCCATGACCTAAGACACAAACCAAGCTTTCTGACACTGGGCACTACATTGTGACCCAAAATGCTTTGGTAGTCTTCAGATTTCATGATGCCTTGCACACAGCCAAGGCACCCAGAGCCTTTATACAGTCATGGCCAAAAGTTTTGAGAATGACACAAATATTATATTTTCACATGATCTGCTGCCCTCTGGTTTTTATGTGTGTGTTTGACAGATGTTTTTATCACAGACAGAAATATAATTGCAAACATATGAGTAACAAAAGCTTATATTGACAGTTAGAATGAGTTAATGCAGCAAGTCAATATTTGCAGTGTTGACCCTTCTTCTTCAGGACCTCTGCAATTCTCCCTGGCATGCTCTCAATCAACTTCTGGACCAAATCCTGACTGATAGCAGTCCATTCTTGCACAATCAATGCTTTCATTTTGTCAGAATTTTTAGGTTTTTGTTTGTTCACCCGTCTCTTGATGATTGACCCCAAGTTCTCAATGGGATTAAGATCTGGGGAGTTTCCAGGCCATGGACCCAAAATCTCTATGTTTTGTTCCCTGAGCCATTTAGTTATCACCTTTGCTTTATGGCAAGGTGCTCCATCATGCTGGAAAAGGCATTGTTGATCGCCAAACTGCTCTTGGAGGGTTGGGAGAAGTTGCTCTTGGAGGACATTCTGGTACCATTCTTTATTCATGGCTGTGTTTTTAGGCAAGACTGTGAGAGAGCCAATTCCCTTGGCTGAGAAGCAACCCCACACATGAATGGTTTCAGGATGCTTAACAGTTGGCATAAGACAAGACTGGTGGTAGCGCTCACCTTGTCTTCTCCTAATTAGGTGTTTTCCTGATGTCCCAACAATCGAAAAGGGGATCCATCAGAGAAAATAGCTTTACCCCAGTCCTCAGCAGTCCACTGCCTGTACCTTTTGCAGAATATCAGTCTGTCCATGATGTTTTTTCTGGAGAGAAGTGGCTTCTTTGCTGCCCTCCTTGAGACCAGGCCTTGCTCCAAGAGTCTCCGCCTCACAGTGCGTGCAGATGCACTCACACCTGCCTGCTGCCATTCTTGAGCAAGCTCTGCACTGATGGTTGCCCGATCCCGCAGCTGAAACACTTTTAAGAGATGGTCCTGGCGCTTGCTGGTCTTTCTTGGGCGCCCTGGAGCCTTTTTGGCAACAATGGAACCTCTCTCCTTAAAGTTCTTGATGATGCGATAGATTGTAGACTGAGGTGAAATCTTTCTAGCTGCGATACTCTTCCCTGTAAGGCCATTTTTGTGCATTGCAATGATGGCTGCACGTGTTTCTTTAGAGATAACCATGGTTAACAGAAGAGAAACAATGATGCCAAGCACCAGCCTCCTTTCAAAGTGTCCAGTGGTGTCATTCTTACTTAATCATGACAGATTGATCTCCAGCCATGTCCTCATCAACACCCACACCTGTGTTAATTTAGCAATCACTGAAAAGAGGTTAGCTGGTCCTTTTAAGGCAGGGCTGCAATGATGTTGAAATGTGTTTTGGGGGATAAAGTTCATTTTCTAGCCAAATATTGACTTTGCAAGTAATTGCTGTTAAGCTGATCACTCGTTATAACATTCTGGAGTATATGCAAATTGCCATTAGAAAAAGTGAAGCAGTAGACTTTGTAAAAATTAATATTTGTGTCATTCTCAAAACTTTTGGCCATGACTGTACTACTCAATACAATAAGCATTAGAGTAGCACATCACTTTGCAACTGTAATTCAGGAAAAAGATGTTTATTTTTTATAACATTTTAAGTGTGGATTGCTAGTAGATATTCACATTTGTTTGTTTTCATTTTTTTAGGTTTATAGATTTTTAGCATTTCTCCATTTTGCAGAACATAAAAGTCAAATGTTGATTTAAATGCAACAAACATCAGGCATTTCTTCCCAGTAGTTCTGATTCTTATCAAAAGAAGATACAGCATTCACTATGTTGGCTATGAAAAATAAAGCTCCCAGTTAGGAGTCACTGTAAAGAGAGAAGTGCAAAAATAGAAACCTCCTAAAACAGTGTTATTATCAGATCCTTCCCCATACAAGTGGGAAGCATGTAAAAAAATCTTTTCAGTCATCAGCAAAATAAATGAGCCATGTACAACAGTCGATACAAAATACAGCTTTTATACTCTACGTATATACACACGTGGTCAAAATTGTTGGTACCCCTCGTTTAATGACAGAAAAACCCAGAACGGTCACAGAAATAACTTGAATCTGACAAAAGTAATAATAAATCAAAAATCTATGAAAATGAACAAAAGAAAGTCAGACATTGCTTTTCAACCATGTTTCCACAGAATTTAAAAAAAAATAAAATTCATGAAATAGGCCTGGACAGAAATGATGGTACCCTTAACTTAATAATTTGTTGCACAATCTTTTGAGGCAATCACTGCAAACAATTCCTGTAATGTCAATGAGACTTCTGCACCTCTCGACAGGGTTTTTGGCCCACTCCTCAAGAGGAAACTGCTCCAGGTGTCTCGTGTTTGATGGTTGCCTTTTCCAGATGGCATTTTTCAGCTTTTTCCAAAAATGCTCAATAGAATTTAGTTCAGGGCTCATAGAAGGCCACTTCAGAATAGTCCAATGTTTTCCTCTTAACCATTCTTGAGTGTTTTAGCTGTGTGTTTTGGGTCATTATCCTGTTGCAAGACCCATGACCTGCGACTAAGACCAAGCTTTCCGACACTGCGCAGCACATTTCTCTCTAGAATCCCTTGATAGTCTTGAGATTTCATTGTACCCTGCACATATTCTAGACATCCTGTGCCAGATGAAGCAAAGCAGCCCCAGAACATAACAGAGCCTACTCCATGTTTCACAGTAGGGACAGTGTTCTTTTCTTGATATGCTTCATTTTTCCGTCTGTGAACATAGAGCTGATGTGCCTTGCCAAAAAGTTCCATTTTTGTTTCATCTGTCCATAGGACATTCTCCCAGAAGCTTTGTGGTTTGTCAACATGTACTGTAGTTTGGCAAATTCCAGTCAGGCTTTTTTATGATTTTTTTTTTCAACAATGGTGTTCTCCTTGGTTGTTTCCCATGAAGTCCACTTTGGCTCATACAAAGACGGATGGTGCGATCTGACACTGATGTTCCTTGAGCTTCAAATTCACCTTTAATCTGTTTGGAAGTTTTTCTGGGCTCTTTTGTTACCATTCATTTTATCCATCTCTTTGATTTGTCATCGATTTTCCTTGTGCAGCTACATCCAGGGAGGTTGGCTACCGTCCCATGGCGCTTACATTTCTGAATAATATGTGCAACTGTAGTAACAGCAACTTCAAGCTGCTTGGAGATGGCCTTTTACCTTTAACATGTTTGTCTATAATTTTCTAATCTCCTGAGAAAACTCTTTCCTTCGCTTCCTTTGGTCCATATTGAGTGTGATACACACCATGTCATCAAACAGCACAGCAGGGGCGGACATATCATTGGTGCAGCCTGTGCAGCCGAACAAGGGCCCAAGAGGTGAGGGGGCCCATTTATACCTCCAAAGCAGGTGCAATTTTGCATTTTTATTAGATCTTGGGCTGCAAAGGGCCCATGTATTGTTCTTGCACAGGGGCCCTTTTCTGTCTGTGTTCACCAGTGCAGCACAATGAGTATCTGTAGCCCTCTATGCAGGCCCATTCACTGATTCCAAGATTGTAGACACCTGTGATGCTACTTAGTGGACACACCTTGAGTTACATGACCCTTTTGTCACATTATTTTCACGGGTACCATCATTTCTGTCCAGGCCTATTTCATGAGTTTTATTTTTTTAAAAATTCTGTGGAAGCATGGTTCAAAAGCAATGTCTGACTTTCATATCCTTAACAATGGTAAAGAAATGCAAAGAGTTGTTATCAGCCTTCCTCATTCTGAAGACCATACAAAAAACACTTTCCTGATTAGATGTAGTCTGCATCACAAATAAACATTTATATCCAGATACCTTACAGGTGATGTCTTTTTTAATTGTCATCCCTTTATTCTCCATCTGGTCCAGACTCCATGATGACTTTTCACATGGACATTTTGTCTCTGAAGACATCATTCTTTTCTGTCCTTCTCAAACACAGTATCTTACATATAGCATATATCATTATAATACCCCCTGCAGAAATAATATATGCCCACCTGAAAAATAATTTCCCCTCACTGTGCTCCTTACACAAAATTTGACCCCCAAACTGGCCCTTTTATTGTACATTCCCTCTATACTGCTCTCGTCTATAAAATATTGTCTCCAGACAACCAGCCTTTATGAACTAAACCTGTCACACTGTCATCCCTTATGAAATAAAACTGTCACACTGTCCCATCTTATGAACAATAACCACCATACTGTCCCCTCTTATGAACAACACCGCCACACTGAAACGTCTTATGAACAATAACCATTGCATTATCTCCCTTATAAATTGCAAGCTCAGCCACACTGTTCATTATTATGAACTATAACCACTATAACATTCTCCTTTACAAAAAAATCCCCACCACAATGTCATATCTTATGAACAGTAGCAATCACATTGTCCATCTTTTTGATCTGTAACTGCCACACTGTCCTCCCTTATGAGTTATAACCACCACACTTCCCCTCATTTATGAACTGCAACTGCCACACTGTCACCCTTATTAAATACTAGCTGTAGTACCCGGCTTCGCCCGGGTTAATTAATAACTGCTGTTAGCTGTAACAAAATAGACTATGTTAACAAAAATTTATTCTGCACATAAAAATCACACACCAAAACGTGCGGGGGTTAAAATTTCCATTCAACACATAGCCTATGATGCTCCTGGGGTTGAGATGTGCGGGTATGCAAAATTTCATGCCCGTAAGTACAACGGTGCAGATTCCTATCCCGGGCCAAAATTATTTGCCGATTTGGAATGCGCGGGGTTAAAATTTCGACTCAAAACCTAGCCTATGACGCTCCCGGGGTCGAGACGTGCGGGTGTGCAAAATTTCATGCCCGTAAATGCAGATTCCTATGCGGACATACACACAAGCATTCAGCTTTCTCCCCATTATGTAGATAGGGCCAAAATTGTTTGGCGATTTGGAACGTGGGGGGTTAAAATTTCCATTCAACACATAGCCTATGATGCTCCTGGGGTTGAGATGTGCGGGCATGCAAAATTTCATGCCCGTAAGTACAACGGTGCAGATTCCTATCCCGGGCCAAAATTATTTGCCAATTTGGAATGCGCGGGGTTAAAATTTCGACTCAAAACCTAGCCTATGACGCTCCCGGGGTCGAGACGTGCGGGTGTGCAAAATTTCATGCCCGTAAATGCAGATTCCTATGCCGGACATACACACAAGCATTCAGCTTTCTCCCCATTATGTAGATAGGGCCAAAATTGTTTGGCGATTTGGAACGCGTGGGGTTAAAATTTCGATTCAAAACATAGCCTAGGACGCTTTCGGGGTCGAGACGTGCGGGCGTGCAAAATTTCATGCCCGTAAGTGCGACGGTGCGGATTCCAATCCCGGACAAACATACCCACATACATACACACATACATACATTCAGCTTTATATATTAGATAACTGACACACTGTCCACCTCTATGAACTATAAGCAACAAACTGTTCAACCTTATGAACTATGACCTCCACACTGTCCTCATTTTATGCTGTCCCTTCTCCAAAGTTTCTCTCATGCTGTCCCTCCACACTTCTCCACATTGCCCTCATTTTCAGTGTCAATCCACACGCCCCAATATCCATACTGTCCACTCCCCACTGCCACCTCTCATTAATGTCTAGTCACAGTGCCCCCTTTCCATACTGTATTTTCTCTCACACTTCCTCTCCTCTGCATTCTACCCCAACCATACTGTATCCTCACACTAACCCTCCTGGGGGGCTGATTAGAGCTCCTCTGTCCATTCAGGGTTGGCTTTCATGTCTTCAACAGTATTCAAATCTGCTAATTAAATTTAGCGTAGGAAGCAGGAATTGGCAGTGTCCCGCTTCTTCTAATCGACTGCCAGTTTAAGAATTAGAAGAACTGCTGAGAATATGATAAATAACACTCCTGGGGATGACAGAATGCAACAGCTCTTGTTTGGCCACTGAGCAATAAACAACAAAATATTGATAATCACTCAGAGGGAATGGAGCAAGATACAAAAAGTTAAATTGCAAAGTAAATTACAAAGTTACTTATTTTTACACTATATAACCACTTCTACATATTTTGCATTTTAATATGGGAATAGTCCCTTAAATTCATGTTTATTAGCAGACTGCATATTTTCCTATCATACATGTAAACTAATTTAAAAAAAATTATTGTCTTCTGATTGTAGTGAAATATAAATCACTGTTTTTACTTTTCATATTTTATGAATATAAAGCTGTTTATATATCTGCATTGTTAGCTGCTTGGTTGCATAGCACAGAACAGTATAATTGCATAGTGGCTGTAGAATAAATTGCAAGATTCAATTATAAGAATCAAGAATACAGAATTATTTATACGGTTGAAAAAATATATAATTTTAAATGTTATCTTTCGTTTGTAGTTCAAAGTGTATTTCTGCTTTAATATTTCTGCCAGATCATAACAGAAATAATGCTGCTGAGGGAATAAAAGCATTTGCAAGAATTAAAGCCAGATATGGCATGTATGCAGTCAAACAGAGAAAAGACTACAAGAAAATGAAGCAGTATACTATCTGAATGTCTCTAATTAAATGTACAGTATTGAATGTTATATATTATCTTACAGAAGTACTCCCACCTTACTTTTTATGGCACAGGCAGTTTCTGGATATGTCATAGATACCTGATAGATGCAGTTTCTAGCTCTCAGCTCTTTCCATTACTCACATAGCTAGTTGGACTTGCACAAGCCGGGTCACTTCTTTAATTAATAAATAGCAGATGTTGAACAAATTGTAAGATATCACAAAACTATAGGACGGTAGGTCATGCACATATTAATATGCAGATCATATAAATTAATTGGTGCAAAATAAGACCATAAAAGAGGATAATTTAAGAATAAGTAAATTTTAGTGCAATATGGGATCTATAGAAGGCTGTTTGTCTGAAATCTTGTCAAATATATTCAAGTTATTTGGTCATGGCTAGAAGTAATAGTATTCAATACCAAGATGTAAATGTGTCCTGCGTTCCCCTATGCGAGTTTCGGTGCTTGCCTTCTTCCGGGGGGTGTGGTTAACATGGAACAGGATCATAAATTATATAGTGCACAGTGGCCAATCACATAACATAAGGCTTCATTGGTCTTTGTGTCACTGAACATGATTGGCGCATGTGGGTGATGGTAACCTCCCATGGTTCACATCCCCAGAAGTATCATGGTGATGCAACGCACACATGACCCACGTGGTCCGCCCACATGTGTCACATGAGAGGATCATTAGGTCATGCGCGCAGGGCGGCACCATGGAGATGCGACCAAGGATGGGAGTGGCTGAGGAGTCAGACCGTACGCACACTGTCAGCACATATAGATCGTTTATGTAAAAATACATTGAGCCCTGCTTTATTGTTATTGTCCTCTGTATTGGAGTCCTTGGCATAATTCAACTAATAGGATAACAAATAGTGTTATATTTATACTATGTTCAGGTAGGGTAAGCCTTTGTTAGACAGGTTATTGTTTGTGTGATTTTAAATACTCTGTTGTCAGACTCACGGAATTCTGTGGCATGGTCCACATTAGGACAAGCGACACACTTGCCACAAGGTGAGCATCCGTATCTTTGAATGGGTTTAGGTAGAAATGTGGGAAATAACGTGGACTGATTGTTAACTGGATACAAGCTCTTCACCAAATGGTCCTGCAAGTTTTGTGCACTGCGAGCTGTGATGGTAGCTTGTGCCGAAGGGATTTATTTGAAAATGGAATCGCTGGTGATTATAGACCAATGTTTCTTGATAATACTGTATTATGCACTAGCTGAAGAGCACGGCGTTGCTTGGGCATAGTAACTAACTGTGGTTAGTTATAACAAATTATAATGATTATCCTCAATCCCATAGTCCAGTGCCCATATACCCATCACACATCCTCCATCCCATAGTCCAGTGCCCATATACCCATCACACATCACACATCCCCATCCCATAGTCCTGTGCCTGTATACCCATCATACATATTTTCCATCCCATAGTCCAGTGCCCATATACCCATCATACATATCCTCCATCCCATAGTCCAGTGCCCATATACCCATCACACATGTCCTCCATCCCATAGTCCAGTGCCAATATACCCATCACACATCCTCTGTCCCATAGTCCAGTGCCCATATACCCATCATACAATTATGTATGTAAAGCGCTGTGGAATTAATGGTGCTATATAAGTGAGTAAAATAAAAAAATAATAAATATCCTCCATCCCATAGTGCCGTGCCCATATACCCATCACACATCCTCCATCCCATAGTCCCGTGCCCATATACCCATCACACATCCTCTATCCCATAGTCCCGTGTCCATAAACCCATCATGCATATCCTCCATCTCATAGTCCCATGCCCATATACCCATCATACATATTTCCTGCTGATAAAACTGTGATTTTATTAAAACTATAGCAAGGAGCCCAGTAAGTGATACATTGTTGGAATCAAAATATTTGACCCTGCATCATGCTGCTTTCAGACTAGGTAGTAAAAGCCTTCAGACTCCCTTTGTGAATCATCATTCTCGGGACCACATTGCCAGTGTATACATGAGCTGTTGAGATCAATAATATTTTAGGAACAAAGAACAATCATGTTACTGACTTTTTTGTGTGCATGGAAGTTCAGTCGGCTTGAAAAAAAAGGCCTTTAAACTATAGCCTATCAAGTTGCAATCGGAGATCGTTTAAGGGTTGTGGTTGTCTAGTATAAATGCTTACATTACTGTGGAGAGAGTCTTTGTTGTGGTATTTTTAACCTTTGTTAATAATTAATGCAGTTCTCCATTGTCATATACCTACTTACAATTGCCCATGATATTGGCATTATGGATCGCTATGGTTTTGAGCACTGTATTTATAGGGACTGCAATTATGATACTGTGGGCACTATGGTTCTGGCCATCAGTAGTCAAATAAAGTATTAAAATATTTGTTTCTGCCATATCTTCAAGCACCTCTTAATTATTTCAAAACATGGTTTAGCAAGTGATTGTTTAAAGGGAACCAGTCAGGTCCCCCATGCCCTCCAGCCCAGCAGCATTTACCTACAAGTGCTTATCACTGAATTAGGCCTCTTTCACACATCCGTTTTGCGCCTGACGGTGTTATGGAAATTTAATTAGGATGAATTTATCCTTCCGTGTTTGCTGCTTGCTTTTCCAAATCTCTATTTAATGTCTTTTTGAGCGCTCAGAACAAAATGAAAACTGTCCACAACGGAGGTGTCAGTATAGCAGTTCGTCAAAACATACATTTATTATTCATTTAAGGTTTTATACGTTTACAAAAAGGGGCTGGTTAGTCAATTAACATACAATTAAAAGCTGCTAGATTATTGGCTGTTCTAGTGTAAGTATGATAATTATGATAATCATGATAAAAAGAGCTGAAGTTGCAGAATTATTTGTTTTATATTCTTTTGCCCTAGTTTTCTTGCATGACTATAAGGTAAACAACAGATATCTAATAAGACTATATGTACTTGTTCCTTATGAAGGCCAGACTTGTTTAAAACGACTGATTATATATCTGGCATAGATATATGTGAGCACAGGATTTTTAGCAAGTGAGATCTATCTAACTGTGAACTGTGAATGCATATATGTGTATATACTTTGAATATATGGAATACATATATATTTCCATGACAGTCCCCCCTTAGATACCACTTGCCCTAAAAACCTGCTCCTGGCCCAAAGCGCTGCAACTCTTTTGTGCTGCTGGCGAGTTGAGACACCCCTAATACATGCCTCCCCCACCGAATACAGACTTTTCGCAAATGGGCAGTCAGGAGGACTGTCCCTGTCGGGGGTTTATGTGTTTGCAATCATAGTCTCTTTATTTAACTGCATGTTCAGAAAAAAAACGTGTGTATTCTTCATCAGGTAGGTCATCTGTCTGGTCAGTCAGAGTATCCACGACATCCTTCATGGCTTAGGTGTCTCTCCTGGTACGGGAGCTTCCTTGCAATGCGATACGTGGATCCAAACAGGCTTTCCCTCTAGTTACACAGAGGTTGGTGTCATCTGGGGCTCTTGGACAGGACCATCAAATCAGGCAGTGAAGAGAAAAACTCGAGAATGGACATTAGTTTTTGACCAATTCAATTACATAAGTGTTATGATTTGGTAGCTGAGGAGAGCAGGCAAAAAAAGGCTATACACCAGAGAGGTTGGAATCTATGGGATTGCAGTACCCTGACTAACCACCACAACTAAAGGCAGCCGTGGAGCGTACCTACGTTGGTCCTAGACGCCTCGTCACAGCCTGAGAAGCTAACTACACCTAAAGATAGAAAAAGGAAAGCTATCTGCCCCGGAGCAGATCCCCAAAGAACATAGAAAGCCCCCAAACATGTAATGGCAGTTAGACAAGAAGAAATACTGACACAGACAGAAAATAGTATGAGCAAACGTTGGGGCCCAAACTTCCTAAATAGAAAAGGATAGGAAAGGCACTTACTGCAATCCAAAAAAACCCTGAAAAGTACCAACTCTACTAATTACAAAAACACCTGAGATCACACGACCTCTACCACCTAAATTAGTTCTCTGGTGTAACAAAAACTAAACAGCAGCCACTGAAAAAACTGGAAAAGGCAAATGAAAAAAAAACAACAATGGCTGAACTAAACTGAGAGGAGCACAAGCCCCCGAAGGGGACCCGGCAGACCCCCACAGAAGTGCAGGACAAAATGCAAAAATAAAAACAAGCACCAAAAAACTAAAAGAAGAAAATGTCTTATCTGTTAGCAGAAGATGCAGGCACGAATCAGCAAGCTACAAAGTGAACAGGAATCAAAGATGAGACCAGAACAATTGATCACTGGCAACCCTGATGGGAGGGAACCTCCCTTATATAAGCAAACAAGATATCATTTTTTCATATTCTGCTGCTGAGGGAAGAATGCACCTAACTTGGGACTAGACCCAAACAAAATTTCGTATGGTGACAGCTTTTCTGGGTCTCTGGGAGTGTGCCTTACGCTAAACAGTGCAATTGGGAGTGTGTCATGCCATGGTTTGCGTGTCTCTTGGGCAATTTTTTTTCAGCATTCTATTCTTAAGTGTTCCGTTCAGTTTTTCTACCTTCCTGCTGCTCTGGGGGTGGTAAGGAGTGTGTAGGCCTAGGTCTGACCCTACTGCTAATCGGGTCTCGTGTGTCAGATTTGCTGTGAATGCGGGTCCCTGATCACTCTCTATCATTTCTGGAACCCCGTATCTGCACACTATTTTCTGAAAGTAGCTTCGTTGCAGTAGTCTTTGCTGACTTGGAAGGCTTCTGTTCATCTTGAAAATACTTCTTTTGACCACAATGGCGTATTTGAATCCTTCACTTGGCGATATCTGGATGTGGTCTATCTGGATCCTTTGAAGCTGGTAGAGAGGTCTTTCCAGATGAGGTGAGGGGGACTTTCTTCCATATGTCCAGGCTTGCATTTGCCGCAGGTCAGACAGCTGCTGGTGAATTTGGCTGTTAGGGTGGAGATCCCTGAAGGGAAACAGTAAGCACCAATCAGATCATTCATCTGTGTCTTTGATATGTGGGTGTGGGTCCATGTACCCATTGGACCACCATAGGGTGCATACTTTGTGGTAGGCAGAGTTTGAAGTCTATTATTGATAGCCTTCCTTCTTCACGTGTTGCTTTTTTCGCATTCAGCTCTTCTTCTCCTTTTGGAGCTTGGTCTTGTAACTTCTTGAGCAGATTCCAGGACGTTTCTTTGTCAGGTTTCTTGTCTTCAGTCGTCATGTAGTAGCCGTCCGGCTCTACGACCTCTCCCACTTCTCCATGTTGTCTTCCTTTGGCTGCTTCTTTGGCTGCCATGTCCGCCATGTTATTGCCTCACGCCTCTTCTGTTCTCAGTTTTCCATGCACTTTGTTTTTTCAAATTGCCACCATTTTGGAAGTTGGAGTATACCCAGTAGGTCCCTGAAGGCTCCATGATGCTTCACGGTTGTCCCGTTTGCTGTGATGAAGTCCCTTGTAGCCCAGATGGGTCTAAAGTCGTGTGCTATGCCATGCGAGTACCTGTAGTCAGTGTAGATGTTTGCAGTCTTGCCTTCTGCCATCTGGCAGGCCTTCGTCAGCGCTATCAGTTCTGCTTCCTGGGCTGACAGACTTCTGGACCACAGGATTTCTTGATTGCTGGTCACTGCGCTTCCTGTGTTGAAACTTCTTCATCATCTGCAAATCTGGAGCCATCCAAGTATCCCCCCTTGGGAGTGGGAGTAGAGTGGCTGGGCTGAGGACTGAGGGTCTGGAGACGGTGACATTATTAGACAAAGGCAATAGAGGCGCCACAAAGATGCCTGGCGGTGGGGAGATTACTGTTGGTTGAGCTTGATTGAAGATTGCCAAGATGTCATGTGGAGTGAGAGTTTCCAGTGGCTGTCCAAGAGTGATGTCAGCAACCTTGTCCAGGAGGGTGTGTGCTGCAGATACTGCCATCAGGCAGGAGGGTGCTCTTCTTGCAACTGGATCCAAGCGGGCTGAGAGGCAGCCTAAAAGTCTCTGTTTTCCCCCGTGAATCCGTGCCAGGACTCCAGTAGCATGACCTTCTTTCTTCCATCAGGTAGACGGAAAGACTTTTCATAGTCAGGTAGGCCTAGTATTGGCGCTGAGACTGTGGAGTTCTTCCAATCTCCTGAATGGTTGAAGGCTGCGTCTGATAGAAGGAGCGGGGTTGTGTTGGTGCAAGTGCACAGAGGCTGCATTAGGACTGAGGCATCAGGGATCCAGGTTCTGCAATACGACACTAGACCAGGGAAAGCCTGCAGCATTCTTGGAGTTGTTGGGGGAGCCATCTTCCCCACAGTGGTCTTCCAGTCTTTTGACATGTGTTTCGTCTGGTGGGCAATACAGTGTCCCAGGGATGTAACTTGCTTCTGGCATCACTGGACTTTGTTCTTCCAGACCTTACGTTGCTGTTCTTCCAGGTAGAGTAGGAGAGACAAGGAATAGACTGTGCAGGTGTCGATGTCAACCACACAAAAGAGAAGGTAATCCACGTGTTGTAGAAGAGTGACTCTTGCATATTCTGCAATCCAGTTGACGAAGATGGAGGACATTGTCTTGGTGAAACTGTCACGCTGTATAGCAGATATATATATATGTGATGACAGTAATCTATATCAAAAGGGCAACATACAATATAACATGCGCATAGATATATGATAACATAGAATTACCTGACAGAAAGTCCAGTGGGTCAATACGGAATCCGTTATACGCTGTCTCCGGCTAGAGGGTGAACGGGGTCTATGCTGACCCTAAACTGGGGTCCTAACTAATCCCTCTACCTGGAGGTACTGTTAAAGGTACAGAGGTCCAGGCCACCAGCGTAAACCCTGTCTCCTATCAATCCCTGCCAACTGTAATCTAGTCCTAAGAAGGACCCTGATTACCACCAAAGGGAATGAACAGGTAACGGTTAATGAACAGAAAGACATACAAGAAAGACAAGAAATAAAGTAAATAAAGTCTTACATACAACACTCACACACAGTAGGAACACCTAAGGTCTCAGAGATAAACTATAAGCTATAAGAGTAAAAACAACTAAGGAGCTCTTAGCTTAAGTATTCTCAGAACCGATCCAGTCTGCTAGACTACATAAAGGCTTTCACCGGCATCTAACAAGCAGACTGGCAGGTATATGAAGGAATCTAATTAGAACATAATCAAAAGCAGCCGGGCGAGGCTGGACCTAGTCTTAGCAAAGAGCTAGGTAAAATTAACTCCCTCATTACCAAACACAAAGAAACAGCAACTCAGCTGTGAGAAGTCAGAGTGTGTAATCGCGACGATCCTTGTGGCGATACACCCATGACAGTACCCCCCCCCTACGAGGGGACTCCGGACCCTCAGGGCCAGGTCTGCCCGGGTGAGTTGTGTGAAAGGTCCGAACCAATCGATCTGCGTTAACATCAGACGCAGGGACCCACGTCCTCTCCACAGGACCATACCCCCTCCAATGAACCAAGTACTGAAGGGATCGGCGACTGAGACGTGAGTCAATGATTTTCGACCCATGAAATTCCACGTTATCATTGACCACCACTGAAGGCGGAGGTAGAGGTGACGGTATGACTGGTGCCACATACTTTTTAAGTAATGACTTGTGAAACACATTATGAATTTTAAACGTAGGAGGGAGGTCCAGACGAAATGCCACAGGATTAATTATGGAACTGATCCTGTACGGCCCGATGAATCTGGGACCCAACCTCCAGGAGGAAACTTTAAGTTTTATATTCCTGGTAGACAACCAAACTAGATCGTTCACCTTCAGATCTAGACCAGAAACTCTCCCCCTATCAGCCATCCGTTTGTAACGGTTCCCCGTAACCTTCAGTCTTAACCGATCTGGAACTATCAGTCTCCCTGGAAGTCCCACCGGGGCGTCCCCCTGAGCCCCCAATACCTCCCCCTCAAGCTCAGAGCATACAGCTGACACTACAACTCCCTCCTGAGGAATAGGAACCGGATCATCTGTCTTCCCGGCCCCTGGGAAAGTACGAGATAAGGCATCAGGAAGCAACTTTATTGAGCAGTCATATGCGCGATGAGGAGGTAACTCTTTACACCCCTCCTCTGAGAACATCTCCCCAAAGTCCTCCAGAAAAGGAGACAAAGTCCTAGGCACAACCGCACCGATGACCGTGCTCATGCAGTTATTCCTGCAAAATTCACTCCACTGGCTTATCTTTCCGGATTGCCAATCAATCACTGGGTTATGTTTAGCCAACCAAGGAAGTCCCAACACAATAGGAGTAGGTAGACCCTCCAACACATAACAAGACAATTGCTCTTTATGTCTTGCCCCTACTCGAAGATCTATGTTATGAACAGCTTGTACCAAGCTACCTTGACCGAGAGGTCTAGAATCAATAGAGACTATAGGGACCGGTTTGGCCAATACACTCAGTTGCATACCATGCACCTGGGCAAACCGAGCGTCCACCAGATTAGCCCCGGACCCACTATCAAGAAAAACAGAAATCCTCTCAGTTCTAGTACCAATCACCACCTCCGCAGGCACGAGAAACTGAGAGGGATTTGGGGATGAAATACACACTCCCAGGTTAACTCCTTTGCTCAAAGAGGCCCGGGATGGACACCCCCCAACAAAATGTCCCTCTCTCCCACAAAAGAAACACCTTCTAGTCTTGCGGTGCACCGCCAATTCCCTCCTACAAAAAGATGTCCCTCCCAACTGCATGGGTTCCTCAGAACAGACCAGGGGAACCTCAGTATAAGGGACTTTAGTAGTAGGTGGAGTCATCACGGGAGGCGGAGTTACCTCGCGTCTTCCCCGAATTCGTCTATCCATGCGAATAGCGAGGGCCATAGCAGCCTCCAGTGATGGAGGAGAATCATACTGAGCCAACACATCTTTTAATTTGTCAGACAACCCTTGACAAAACTGGCTCCTAAGAGCTGGGTCATTCCACTGAGTATCTGTTGCCCATCTACGGAACTCAGAAGAATATTCCTCCGCTGGACGATTTCCTTGCCGTATTTTACGTAACTTTGTTTCAGCAAGGGAAACTCGATCCGGATCATCATATACCAGACCCAGGGCAGTAAAAAATCGATCCACTGACTGGAGATCTGGGGAGCCTGGAGGAATAGAGAACGCCCAAGATTGAGGGTCCCCTTGTAAGAGCGAGATAACAATTCCCACCCTCTGCTCTTCACTCCCAGATGACCGAGGCCGCAGCCGAAAGTACAATTTACATGCCTCCCGGAAAGTAAAAAATTTGTCCCGCCCACCAGTGAACCTGTCCGGGAGAGCAACCTTAGGTTCAGATCTGGTTTGCTCCGGGGGAACAAAACCTTGGACTTAATGTCTGCAAACTCCATGGACAACCCCTGCAACTGCCGGGCCAGCTGGGCTACTGGATCCATGACAGCTGGAGAGAATCTTTAGTATGGCCGGTGAAAATGTCACGCTGTATAGCAGATATATATATATGTGATGACAGTAATCTATATCAAAAGGGCAACATACAATATAACATGCGCATAGATATATGATAACATAGAATTACCTGACAGAAAGTCCAGTGGGTCAATACGGAATCCGTTATACGCTGTCTCCGGCTAGAGGGTGACCGGGGTCTATGCTGACCCTAAACTGGGGTCCTAACTAATCCCTCTACCTGGAGGTACTGTTAAAGGTACAGAGGTCCAGGCCACCAGCGTAAACCCTGTCTCCTATCAATCCCTGCCAACTGTAATCTAGTCCTAAGAAGGACCCTGATTACCACCAAAGGGAATGAACAGGTAACGGTTAATGAACAGAAAGACATACAAGAAAGACAAGAAATAAAGTAAATAAAGTCTTACATACAACACTCACACACAGTAGGAACACCTAAGGTCTCAGAGATAAACTATAAGCTATAAGAGTAAAAACAACTAAGGAGCTCTTAGCTTAAGTATTCTCAGAACCGATCCAGTCTGCTAGACTACATAAAGGCTTTCACCGGCATCTAACAAGCAGACTGGCAGGTATATGAAGGAATCTAATTAGAACATAATCAAAAGCAGCCGGGCGAGGCTGGACCTAGTCTTAGCAAAGAGCTAGGTAAAATTAACTCCCTCATTACCAAACACAAAGAAACAGCAACTCAGCTGTGAGAAGTCAGAGTGTGTAATCGCGACGATCCTTGTGGCGATACACCCATGACAGAAACTTGAAGGGCTTGTTTTGAGCACCTTGAGGCAACATTGTCCATATGCACTGCACTGGTGCGTGAAAGCAGGCCTCCAGGTGGAGGGGAAACACTGAAGAAGGTACTGGCCAGGTTGATCACCGTGAATACCGTTGCGGTGACTGGGACTCTTGAGAGCAGAGTGTGATGGTTCAGCACTGTTGGGGTTTCAAATACCATAGCCTCTTTTGCGACCTCCAGGCCTTGCACCATTCTGAACTCAGTGGGGTTTACAGTCTTTTTCTTCACTGTGGAAAGCTGGGATTGATTCCGATGGGCGAGGCAGCCCAGTTTGGCCTTGTCCTTCAGTATGCGGCAGGGGACTCCCATCTGCTGGTGCAGAGCTGGCGGGAAAACAAGCCGTCTACTAGAATCCACATCATGAGAGATGACAATCAGCTGGCTTTCTTGTTCTCCACCAAGACAGTCACTGTGTTAGCACCTGCTCTGGTCACAGGGGGTCTTCTTGTTGGGACGTCTCCTTAAACGGCTGCTTTTCTCTCAGCACGGGCCATCAGTAGTTTCTTTTTCTCCAGCTCGGTCTCAGGTCAGTATTTGTGCACAAGTTTGAAGAGCTGAGTGGCCTTTTGCCGGTCTAGGGCCTGGGTGAACTGGTTGATTGCAGGGGGCACCTCCTGGTGCTTGCAAAAGATGAACCTCTGGCGTTGGAGCTGGATGAGGTGTTGCCATTCCATGAAGCGAGTAGGGTCCTTCTTGAGTTGAATATCCTGGCCAATGTCAAAGTTCTCAGGCCGTCTTCTTAGGCGAGTTCACTTAGACCTTCAGTTGGTCAGAGACATCTTGACTCTGGGTGATGGAGTGGCTTTTCTGGTACTATGTCCAGCACCTCCTGTGATAGGTCTGCAGTGTGGTTGTTCCTGTTTCTTCTTGGGTCAGGGGTGAAGAAAGTGTCATGGTCCCATCTTCCTGGAACACTCTGGTCGCTTTCAGCTTCTGCAGTAAGTCCACGCCCAATAGGTTGAGGGTGCAGGTCTTTGACACAACAAACTGGGACATGATGGAGTGTTCTGGCTGAGTCCACACGCTCAGGGGCTTCATAATCTGGAAATATCTGACTTGACCATCAATTCCCATGCAGGAAGCAGAAGATTCTGATAGATAGGTGAGGTTGCGGAGTTCCACAAGAAAAGATCTGACTACGCCATCCACTCTCAGGATATTGGTCCCACTGGTGGGGTTCCCTGTGGACTTGGTGTGCTCTTGTCCTATGGACGGGGTTCTTCACTGCTTTCTGTGTTTCTTCTTTTTCTGGGTGAAGTCAGTGTTCTGCACCGGTTCCGGAAATGACCAAACTCGCCACAGTTGTAACACTTGACATCCCTTCTGTCCCGGCGGGACTCAATCCTTTTTGCTACTGTGAGCAGGGTATCCATTGCTATTGACGTGTACTCAGGCCTGGCTGCTACCAGTGGTTTCCTGATTGGTTCTCTCAGTCCATGCACAAAAGCCTGTGCCAACATCCGTCTGTGTGTCTGATCATGGGTAATGAGGCCCAAATCTTGAAACACTTGCATTACTCTTTCATGGAACTTCTCCACAGACTCTGTCTTGTCTTGACTCGTGACATGTAGGCTGAGAGTTTGTCCTGTCAGTCTGCTTTTGGCCCATTCTCTGAGTTGTTCAATTAGCTTTGGTCCTGTCTCCCAGGCATACGCATCTAACTATGTTGGAAGCTTGAAGTGTTCTCTCATAATTAGCCAGAATGCATCACCTGCTTTTATTTCCATTACGGTCCAGAGATCAATCCAGGCTGCTGCATACGTTCGCTGGATCTGCTGCATTTTTTGGCAAAATGGCATGGGGTGTATCCCTGGGTCTGGCAGCATACTGATCACCTGGCTTGGGATGAAGGGCTCATAGGATGGTGCCTCTACCTGTCCCTGCTCTATTGGTGCTTGTGTGTTTTCTTCCCTAGTATTGGGCAGCATGTGTGATGTTGCATCTTCATCTTCATCAGATAAGAAGTGACATGGTGTACTTGGTGTATACACTGGGTGAGATTTGGGCTTTAAAGTTGTCTTGCTGCATGGGGATTTCCCACTTCCTTGCTGAGGCTGCGGTGGATCAGTGTCATGGTTCCATGCTGGCAGCCCTGCTCGGCACTGAGGTTCCTCATTTGTCTCTGTAGCTATACCACCCCCCTGTGAAGCCCTAGCTGTGGGCTGTTGTGTCTGGGGGCTACATGTAGCGTTTTGTGTAGGGAGATTTGCACTTTCTTCTCCTGATATAATGACTGGCAATGTTTGTACTGTGCTTGGGATAGACAGGGTGCCCTGTGCTGGAGACACTGAATACAGGGACACCACATTGCTTGGATTGGGCATTGACCCAGTTGATAACGAAGTAGAAAAAAGAGGAAGAGAAGGGAGGTGTGAGGGAGGAGCGAAGAGAAAGAGGAGGGGAGAGAGATGGAGGGGAGGGTGAAGAAGAGGTGGAGTGTGCCTGAGAGGAGGAGGAAGGAGAAGAGCAAGCATGAGCAGGTGGGTGTGGTGTGGGAGGAGAAAGGGAGGAAAAGGAAAGAGGGGAGGGAGAGAAGAGTGAAAGGGGGAAAAGAGAGAAAGATGGAGAGAGAGAGAGAGAGAGAGAGAGAGAGAGATGGAGGGGGAGAAGTAGAAGAAGATGAAGAAGAAAATTTGAGAGTTGGAGAGGAAGAGATAGAAGTAGAGGAAGATGAAGAAAATGGATGTGTCAGAGATGTGAGGGAGGGGAAAGAAGGAGCGAGGAAAAAAGAGGAGAAAAGTCTGAAGAAGAAGGAGAAAGGGACTGAGAGAAGAAAAAGGAGAGGGTGTCCCCCCTGTGACTCTTGAGAGGGGATGGTTGAAACACCATATGTCGCAGTGCTGGAGTGGAGGGTATCAGAAATACCGCCAGACTTGTGGACAATTACCTGGGAGCTGTGGAAAGGTAATGGCCTCTTCAGGTAATTGTCCACAAGTCTGGCGGTATTTCTGATACCCTCCACTCCAGCACTGCGACATATGGTGCTGACAGCTTGCAATAGTGGACGCTATTAGTTTTCTCTAGCAGCTTGGTTTTTTCACTTCACTTTCTGCGGTGTATGGCATTTTATTTGCACTTTGCCCATATTTAATTATTATTTTTTCACAAGTTCAGTATTTTTTGTACCAGTCAGTGCAAACACATATATATATTGCTGTTTTTATTGTGCAGTTTTTTCGGTGCACAGTGCATTTTTATTTGACGTATTTTTCCACACAATTGTATACACATATTATTTTATGCACAATATTCTTTTGCACATTTTTTCTTTATTATATATTGTTGTTCACATCAACAGTAGATATTGCAGGTCATCACACATCGCTGGATTTATTACCTGGTTTTGTATTGAGCAATCTAGTTTCTACATGTGCATATGTCACTACACCTGCCATATATTATAAGTTTTCGCAGGAATTATCTAAAGACATATGCTTATATACTAAGGTGCTCACTTCATATTTTATAGCTGTTCCGTTAATAGGTCATTGCCTCTTGTTTTTATTAATACCATTCATGTACGTATTTTATTGCATATACAATTTTGTTGTTTATTAATTTTGTACATTTGATTCAATAAAATTATATTTTATTATTCACATTGTGTCACCTTTGATTTCCTGTTGTACCTTGTCACTGGGTGTCTTCCTCCATTCCTGGATATTTCCTTATACCGGCACTAATTCAATAGCGCAGTCATAAATCCTATGGGGAGGTAAGGATGCAGATTTACTTTCGCTAAACACATCAGAAAAATCAAACAAAAAGTCAGGAACATCCTGAGCTTGGGGGGAGGCAGAAAAAACAGGAGTGTTGGTATTAACACATTGGCAGCCCCAACTGGTTACAGACACAGATTTCCAATCCAAAACAGGATTATGAGACTGTAACCAAGGGAAACCCAGCACGATAATGTCATGCAGATTATATAGAACCAAAAATTTGCAGCACTCCTGGTGATCAGGTTCAACCCTCATTATCACCTGAGTAGAAAACTGGGGTTTATTCTCAGCCAAAGGGGTAGAATCGATCCCCAGTAGGGGAATAGACTTCTGTAGGGGTATCAAGGGAAACCCACAACGTTTAGCAAAATCATAATCCATCAGGTTAATAGCTGCTCCAGAATCAACGAAAGCCTGAGCAGAAAATGAGGACAGAGAGCATATCAGAGTGACAGTTAATAAAAACTTAGTCTGAACACTACCCAAGACAACTGAGCGTGCAAAACGTCTTCCCCGCTTAGGGCAGACTGAAATAGCATGAGAGGCATCACCACAGTAGAAACATAACCTATTGCGCTTTCGAAACTCATGACGCTGTGCCCCAGACACCACTCCATCACACTGCATGGGCTCAGAAGCTGGCTCACAAGGCAACACCACTCCACGCATACTTCTCCGCTCACGCAAACGTCTGTCAATTTGAATCGCTAATGACATAGAATCATTGAGACCAGAGGGGACAGGGAATCCCACCATAACATCCTTTACATTATCCGACAGACCCTTCCGGAAAAGGGCCGCCAAAGCGTCGTCATTCCATTTGGTCAGGACTGCCCACCTACGGAATCTCTGACAGTATAACTCAGCGTCATCAAGCCCCTGATTTAATGCCAACAAGGCTTTTTCAGCTTGATCAGTGACATTAGGCTCATCGTACAATAACCCCAAAGCCTGAAAAATGCATCAACATCACTCAAAACAGGATCCCCAGGTATCAGGGAAAAAGCCCAATCCTGAGGATCGCCGCGCAGGAGAGAGATGATAATTTGAACCTGCTGCGCTGCGTTTCCTGAGGACTTAGATTTTAAGGCAAAAAACAATTTACAATTATTTTTGAAATTCTGAAACTTAGCTCGATCCCCTAAAAACAAATCTGGCATGGGGATCCTAGGTTCCACAACAGGCAACCCAGCAAGATAGATAGCAATACTCCGAACCTCAGTGGCAAGCTGATCCACACGGCCAGACAACTGTGCAAACTCCATTGGGAGAAAAGATCCTCCCCAGCACCCAGAGATACAGAGGGAAAAAAAAAAAAAAATGCAACAAACAGAAAAATATCTCTGACAACTCTGACAACCTTTTTTCTATCACAATATTTTTTCCCTTCTGTGAGTACCATACAATTTTCAATTTTTAGGCCGGTGATACTGTTATGTTTCGGTAGCTGAGGAGTGCAGGTAAAAAAGGAAATACACCAGAGCAGTTGGAATCTATGAGATTGCAGTACCCTGACTAACCACCACAACTAGAGGCAGCCGTGGAGCGTTCCTACGTTGGTCCTAGACGCCTCGTCACAGCCTGAGAAACTAACTACACCTAAAGATAGAAATAGGAAAGCTATCTGCCCCGGAGCAGAACCCCAAAGATAATAGAAAGCCCCCAAACATGTAATGGCGGTTAGACAAGAGGAAATACTGACACAGAAAGAAAATAGTATGAGCAAACGCTGGGGCCCAAACTATCTAAATAGAAAAGGACAGGAAGGGTACTTACTGCAATCCCAGAAAACCCTGAAAAACACCAACTCTACTAATTTCAAAATCACCTGAGATCACACGACCTCTACCACCTAAATTAGCTCTCTGGTGTAACAAAATCAAAACAGCAGCCACTGAAAAAACTGGAAAAAGCAAAAGAACAAAACTCAGTGGCTGAACTAAACTGAGAAGGCAGAAGCCCCCGGAGGGGACCAGAAGGCCCCCAAAGAAGTGCAGGACAAAATGCAAAAATATAGCGAAAACACAAAAGAAGAAAAATTCTTATCTGGTAGCAGGAGATGCAGACACGACACAGCAGGCTACAAGGGAAACTGGAATGAAGGATTCAGACCAGAACAATTGATCACCGGCAACCCTGATGGGAAAATGACTCCCTTATATAAGACCAGTCAGTAACACCTGATTCCCAGTCCTCACAATCTTCACTAGTACCGCTTGTAACCACCAGAGGGAGCCTCCGATCAGAACCCATCCCAAACCCACTCACAACAGCTGCCTGTCTATTTGCTTCTCACGTACTCTGACCTTCTATTCACATGCCTAGCCCTTCGATTCTTACGTACTGTGTCTATTCCAAAAACATATTCAACAAAGGTGATTTAAAAATCTGAAAACTGCTGCACTCTGATTCTTGTGCGTCCTCACTGAATGCCCGACGGGAGGGGCTAGTCAAACTGCTGCGCAGTTTGTGTGTGCGCTCTCCCTCAGCCTGTAATTTTCCTTATCTATGGAGTGACCTTGGTCTAAAGCAGGCTGGTAAAGGAGAAAGAAAAAAAAATGGCTGGAGAATAAAACTCTAAAATAAATTGATTAGAAAAAAAACTCTCAAATTATTTAAAAATGTACTTAAAAGAAAAACTTTAAAAACAAAAGTTAGATTTAGTAAAAAACTCTAGAAAAAGAAAAAATAAATTCACCAAAAAGGGGAGAAAAGAAAAACCGTATTAATCATAAAACTCTGAAAAACAACCCTTACTAAAACAGCTAATTAAAAAAAAAAACAGAAAAGAGGTGGAAAAACTGATTGTAAAATGATAAAAACAAAAAGAGAAGTACTTTAAAACTTTTGTCTGGTAGCGTAGGCTTTTTTCCTACCGCCCTCTGGAATGTCAGCTGGCTGCTGCCAGCACTTCCCCCCTCCATCTTATATCTCTGCTTGCTGTCTCTCCAGACACTGAAATCACGTATCAAAAAAAAAAAAAAATTATTATTCCTCAGAATAGCAAAAAATGAATATAGTTCAGTCTGAATGCCTGAGAATTTTTCACGTTAAAACCTGTAGCCAAAAAAAAAAAACTATCTTAAAAAAAAGATCAAAACCAGGAAACAGATGTAACAACGTGATTAGCAGAGGGGGGTCAAAGGGGTTTTCTCGCTGCTACAGCCAGCAGTGAGTGAGATACTGACAGAGCGCACGCTGAATGAGATTTAAAGCGACAGTACCTGCAAGACAGACAGTGACATGTACAATGAGACAGACACCCGGGAGAATACGAATCCCTCTTTTGATTATCTGTGACACATACAAGATGCTCTGGTAACTGATAACTCACCAATTGCACTGAGCGTGGTGAGTCTCAAGGTCTATCGCTCTCTGTACCGTACGCCCTGGCCGGTGCGCCGGTCAGGGTAATCTGCAATAGCCTTAATCAAAATTTTCACTATCCACATCTGATTTGACTGGGATGGCCTCCCGGTGCGTGGACGATTATTGTGAGAACTTATCTAAACAAAGCTCCTGCCCCTCACACCTGGATTGATCTGGGATATCTTCCCTCCTGTGTGTGAAAGTTAACTGCAGAAACTTAACCGATTCAAAGCCCTCGCTCCTCACAACTGGATTTTTTGGGATAACTTCCCTCCAATGTGTGAAGACTATCTCCGTGGACTTATACAAAACAAAGCTCCCGCCCTTAACACCTGGATTTTTTTTTTCTGGGATGGCCTCCCTCCTATGTGTGAAAGATTTCTGCGGGAACTTATCCAGCAATTTGTCTTTTGCTATACAGCCCCAGAAATCAGCAAGCAAAAACACAGTCACCGTTCCAACTTTCTCCCGGTTCACATAAAACATGAAACATATACAGCACAGCAGCAAACAACTCGGCTTATATCCCAGGGCTTTTGGATAAGGGTATGGACTTTTTACACTACCTGGGAATGCAGTGATGACCACGTCCGACCGGCTGGAAGTGTAGGCTAGGACTAGGCACAGGGAACATTCAGGTAAGATGACAGAGTTTTCTTACCTTACTTATGGAGCTGCAGTCTCCGTCCCGTGTGCCAAGGCCAGGGCCAACACCCCCGTCTCTCTGGTCGGCCGGGTCCTCGTGCGTTTCGTCCAATGCCCCGCGTGCAGGCGCCAACTGTTATGGAAATTTAATTAGGATGAATTTATCCTTCCGTGTTTGCTGCTTGCTTTTCCAAATCTCTATTTAATGTCTTTTTGAGCGCTCAGAACAAAATGAAAACTGTCCACAACGGAGGTGTCAGTATAGCAGTTCGTCAAAGACATACATTTATTATTCATTCAAGGTTTTATACGTTTACAAAAAGGGGCTGGTTAGTCAATTAACATACAATTAAAAGCTGCTAGATTATTGGCTGTTCTAGTGTAAGTATGATAATTATGATAATCATGATAAAAAGAGCTGAAGTTGCAGAATTATTTGTTTTATATTCTTTTGCCCTAGTTTTCTTGCATGACTATAAGGTAAACAACAGATATCTAATAAGACTCTATGTACTTGTTCCTTATGAAGGCCAGACTTGTTTAAAACGACTGATTATATAGCTGGCATAGATATATGTGAGCACAGGATTTTTAGCAAGTGAGATCTATCTAACTGTGAACTGTGAATGCATATATGTGTACCGTATATACTCGTGTATAAGCCGAGATTTTCAGCACCTTTTTTCGTGCTGAAAATGCCCCCTCGGCTTATACACGAGTCATAGGGCAGAAACCAGCGGGGGAGGGGATGCCACGGCAGGAGCCGGTGGCTGGGATCATACTCACCCCTCCCCGTGCCATCGCTGAGCGTCCCTGCGTTCTCCCCGTCTTCCAGCAGCTCTTCAGCACTGAGCGGTGATGTAATACCCGCTCATTAAGGTCATGTAATATGGACGCGATGCCACTCCCATGGGCGTGGCCTCCATATTCATGGCCTTAATGAGCGGGTATTACATTACCGCTCAGTGCTGAAGAGCTGCTGGAAGATGGGGAGAACGCAGGATTGCAGGGACGCTCAGCGATGGCACGGGGAGGGGTGAGTATGATGGAGGAGAGGACAAGGAGCACGGAACAGGACGGGGGGGAGAACGGTGGACGGGGAAGCATAGAGGAGGACGGGGGAAGCTGGAGCAGGACGGGGGAAGCATGGAGGAGGACGGGGGAGAACGGAGGACGGGGAAGCATGGAGGAGGACGGGGAGAACGGTGGACGGGGGAAGCATAGAGGAGGACGGGGGAAGCTGGAGCAGGACGGGGGAAGCATGGAGGAGGACGGGGGAAGCATGGAGCAGGACGGGGGGAGATCGGTGGACGGGGGAAGCATAGAGGAGGACGGGGGAAGCTGGAGCAGGACGGGGGAAGCATGGAGGAGGACGGGGAGAACGGAGGATGGGGAAGCATGGAGGAGGACGGGGAGAACGGTGGACGGGGGAAGCATAGAGGAGGACGGGGGAAGCTGGAGCAGGACGGGGGAAGCATGGAGGAGGACGGGGGAAGCATGGAGCAGGACAGGGGAGGATGGAGGGCACAGAGGAGCACGGAGCAGGACAGGGGGCACAGGAGGACGGAGAAGGAATGGGGGAGCACAGCGGAGGACGGAGCAGGAGGGGGGGAGTACAGAGGAGAATGGGGAGCACAGAGCTGGATGGGGGTGCAAGGAGCAGGACGGGGGCAGCCCAGAGCAGGAGGGCAGTTTATACACCCGGCTTATACACGAGTCAATAATTTTTCCCAGTTTTTTGTGGCAAAATTAGGGGGGTCGGCTTATACACGGGTCGGCTTATACATGAGTATATACGGTATATACTTTGAATATATGGAATACATATATATTTCCATGACAACGGCGCCCCCGGCATTTTGCCGCAGCGCCGCATCCGGCATCCAGTATGAAAACAGGATTTGCCGCATCCGTTTTTTTGCCGGATCCGGTTCTGTGCTCCGTTCAAAAACCGGATCCGTCTCATCCGGTGTATCCGGTTTGGCATCCGTTGACGCCGTAATGCGCCGGATCCGGTTTTTAAAAACGCCCATTTTTGGGGTTCCAAACATGATTGGCTACTGTAATCCTATATATACACTGCTCCTACATCCCATCTTTGACAGGTTGTAGAGGAGCAAGTGCAGGTTGGAGAGAAGAGCAAGTAGCAAGTGATTGGCGAACATGGATGTCATTATCGGCAATATCTTCAGGAATCTTGTTGATTTTACTGCGGAGATTAATCGATTGAGGTTTATCGTTCTGGAGAAGGAGCGAAAGTTTGAGGAGCAGCGCATTAGGCGTCAGCGCCTGCGAAGACGACGACGTATGTGGATCCACCCCATCACGGCACAGAGATTAACTCGTGGTGTCTATTCAACACTGAACATGGAGCTTCGACAAAATCCAGACAAGTTTTTTGCCTATCTGCGGATGAACAAAGAAAACTTTGATGATTTGCTGGAGGGTGTTGGAGACCAAATTCAAAAATCGGACACCTACTGTCGGTTCTCGATTTCTCCGGCGGAGCGTCTCATGGTGACTATAAGGTAAGCTATATGTATTGGATCTGTTTGCTTGAGCACACTTGTAATTTTATCATTCATTTAACATCACAGGCCAACCAGGAAACCATATCAGTAGGCCAAAAATTTTTTATAAAACAGTGTTTCTCATTGAGGTTCTTATTTTTTGTATCTCCAATAGTTGTAGCTGAGTTCTGGTATGTAATGCTGTGTTGCTGAAATAATTAGTATTTTCTATTTTGTTTTCAGATTTCTGGCAACTGGCGAAACTCTGTCATCGCTCCATTTTCAGTATCGGCTGGGAATCTCCACACTATCCGGGATAATAAAGTACACTTGTCGTGCTCTGTGGGATAGTTTGGTTGGAGAATTCCTTCCAGAGCCAACAACAGAGCGGTGGCTTGAAATAGCGGACCAGTTTTTATGCATCTGCCAGTTCCCCAATTGCCTGGGCGCCGTTGATGGAAAGCACATCCGCATTCAAAAGCCTAAAGGAACTGGATCAGAATTCTTTAACTATAAAAAATATTTCTCAGTCGTCCTGATGGCTATTGCAGATGCGCACTACAAGTTTATCGCGGTGGACATTGGGTCTTATGGACAGTCAAATGACTCCCAAGTCTTTAAACTATCTGCCATGGGCCGTAAACTGTATGGAAACAGTTTTCAGTTTCCCCCCCCTAGGCCACTGCCTCAAACCTCAGGCCCACCGATGCCATTTGTTTGTGTAGGTGATGAGGCATTCCAGCTGTCAGAACACCTATTTAAGCCGTACGCCAGCAGAGGATTGACACATACAAAGCGTATATTTAACTACCGCCTCACAAGAGCCAGACGGATGGTGGAGTGTGCCTTTGGCATTATGACAGCAAAATGGCGTGTCCTTTTGACTGCAATTAACTTGAAGACCAAGACTGTTGATGATGTTGTTGAAGCGTGCGTGGTCCTACATAATTTTGTCCTAACCAAGGAACCGATTTCTATGGAGGACCACAATCAAGAAACAACTTTGCACGACTACAGCAACATTACCACTCGCAGTACAGTCGCGGTTTCAAGAATGAGGGACCAGTTTGCTCAATACTTTGTGTCACCGGAAGGTAGTGTTGACTGGCAGGATGACAGAGTGTGATAAATGTATTATTTCTTTTAAAAATTTTCTTTACCCACAATAAACCTTTAATAGTTTACTTGTCTACCTTCTTGTGTGTTTTCTACTGTAACCTTTTTGCCATAGTTGTGTCCATGGCGTTTGTTTTAACAAAAGTATTTCACATTTTCTCCCAAAAAAGTGTATATCGTAGGCCGTGGTTCCCAAATCCAGTCCTCAAGGCCCACCAACATGTCATGTTTTCAGTATTTCCTTTGTATTGCTCAGGTGATAATTGCCTCACCTGTGCAATACAAAGGAAATCCTGAAAACATATATGTTTTTGGTGGGCCTTGAGGACTGCAGTTGGGGAACCCTGGTCTACAATGTACACTTTCTTGTACAAAAGGTGAAATTGTTTTAACAAAAGTATTTCACCTTTTGTCCAAAAAAGTGTACATTGTAGGCCAGGTTTCCCCAACTGCAGTCCTCAAGGCCCACCAACAGGTCATGTTTTCAGGATTTCCTTTGTATTGCTCAGGTGATAATTGCCTCAACTGTGCAATACAAAGGAAATCCTGAAAACATATATGTTTTGGTGGGCCTTGAGGACTGCAGTTGGGGAACCCTGGTGCCTAACAAAGTACACAATTTTGTACAAAAGGTGAAATTGTTTTAACAAAAGTATTTCACCTTTTGTCCAAAAAAGTGTACATTGTAGGCCAGGTTTCCCCAACTGCAGTCCTCAAGGCCCACCAACAGGTCATGTTTTCAGGATTTCCTTTGTATTGCTCAGGTGATAATTGCCTCACCTGTGCAATACAAAGGAAATCCTGAAAACATGATATGTTGGTGGGCCTTGAGGACTGGAGTTGGGGAACCCTGTTGCAGGGGATAACCTAACAAAGTACACAAAAATTTTGGAAAAAGATAATATACTTTGCATACTACACAACCCGGGACACAACTTTGGCAAAAAGGTTACATTTATGAACCTTTTAGCCAAAGTTAGGTGTACCTGTATACCAAATTTAAAACTTAACATCCTATAAAAAATAAAAGACAGACAACAATGTTAAACCAATGAACGATTTATTAAAATAAAAATTATTTTAATATAATTTTAATAAAAGTAGGCCTTGTGGCCCAATTTTGCATTGAAGTAAACATTTTTTATTAACCTTTTTTTTGTGAAATATATTTTTTGAAATAAATTTTTATTTTTCTCAACTTTATTTTAGAAACAAGATTATTAAATAAAAAAAAAAAATTAAACTACAGGTCAGTGTAGTGTGGGGTGGAAATACTACTGGAGGGGCTGCGGGACACTTGACCGTGGGAGTGTGGAGGGACGACCGGGATGGTGGTGTGGAAGGAACAGGAAGAGGTGAAGGGGTGGAAAGACTAAAATAGGAAGACAAGGCAGAACAGGTGGGTGGTGGTGGAGTGGAGGGTTGGGCAGGAGGAGCAGGTGAGATGGTAGACAATTGGAAGTGGGAAGGAGTGTGGTACGTGGGAGGTGGCTGGTAGTGGGTAGGATGCTGGTACTGGGGAGGTGACTGCAGTTGGGGAGGTGGTTGGTACTGGGAAGGTTGTTGGAATTGGGGAGGTTGATGGACCTGGGGAGGTGGGTGGTTGTAGGAGGGGGATGGGATCCTGTGGAGGGGGGTGTCCATGTACGGACGGCTTAGCGGCGGGAGTGTAGGAGCGACTTGGGGGGATAGGTGACGAGACCTGCACTCAGCGTGCATGTGTGCTCCATACTTGTGGTCGAGCTGCGGACGCGCTCCCGCAAACCGACGCGATAAAAAAGGTCGGGGAGCTCTACCTCTGAAATTTAAAGTCTTCACTCACTTAATGGAGGTTTCTGACTAACGCTGTGTTGTTCATGTAGCTCTCTTAAGCAGTTCAGGGTGCCGTTCCAGTAACTTGCCTGTTTTCCTGCCTTTGCTGCTGCCCGTCCCGCAGCTGTACTGGAGGTGGCCCGGTCACAGGGTGGTGAAAGGCATCAGAGACTTTCCTGACCAGCGATTCCATGTAATGCCCACCGGTCGCCCACGCTGCTCTCGCGCTGGTCCAGGGACTCGCAGGTCACTGTGTGGGGGACTGGAATGTGCAGATGTGGAGGTCGGTCGAATTCCCCGGTGTCCTGGCTATTCCTAGGATCGCTCTAAGGCGCCAATCTCTTGCGCCCACGAGTGCTCCACCGTGCTGGTCGAAAACCTTACATAAAGTACTGGGTGCCCTTGCCTGCAAAAAAAAACAAAGTTAACTGCTGGTCAATTGTGTACTTCTGGTGCCTGGTTTCACCAAAACGCCAAGCCGTGCATTGTGTATTCTGCCTGGCTCCAAGAACCCTCGGGCTCACTTCCTGTGATACTGCCTTCTTAACCCACAGACGCCCCGCTTCCGAATTCCTCCTCTAACAGAGACTGCCACGTCATTGTCTAGTATACCTGGTTTCCCAAACTTGCCCGGTCCGGTCACTTGCCGTGACTACCCGTCTGTCTATCCAGAGACTGCCCCGGTCACTTGCCGTGACCTCCCACCTATCTGTCCAGAGACTGCCCCCGTCACTTGCAGTGACTTCCTATCCGTCTCCCCAGGCGCCACCCGCTCCTTTACAAGGAAAGCCTCCTTGTATAATAAAGCTCAGAGGTTCCGCCTCCCAGACCGTTACAGTGGGTGGTATTGAATAGGAGGGGGAGGAGGGATGGCAGGTGGAGGGGGGGGAAGATGTACGGCGGCTGTAGGGGGGGGAGGTGGAAGAACGACTGGGGTGGATTGAGGATGGGAGAGAACCTGCACTAGAGAAGCGTGGCATGTGTGCATCACATACATCTGCTGGTCAGAAGATAGCGGATCTATGCGCTCCGCAACCGACCGAAAAAAACTGTGGTTCGGGGATCCTCTTACCTCTGAACGCACAGTTTCCAGAAGTGTCTTCACCTCACCAACTAGGGAGGTTATCTGACTAACGCCTGCGGCAACTTGTTCAGACAGCACCTTAAGACAGTTCTGGAAAGATGCGTTAATATGTAAGAACTCGGGCGCATAGTTCTTTTCCTGACCCCTCTGACGCTGCCGCCCAGTACCCGCAGCTGTACTAGAGGTGGCAGGGTCAGAAGGGTGGGGTAAATGGAAGGCTATATCCTGACCAGCAGATTCATGTAATGCAGCCGGCCACGCTGCTCCAGCGCTGGTGGAGGGGACTGCGGGATCAACTGTGTGGGAAGGCTGGGAAGGTGCAGATGTGGAGGGTCGGTCGAAGTGTCCCTCGGTGTCGGTCTCCTGAGGGATCGCTCTAGAAGGAGCCAACTCTGCGGGCGCCCGAGTGCTGGTCACCGTGCTGTGGAAGAAACAAAAACATAAAATTAATATACAGATGTGGAATGGCCCTGGCTGCAAAAAAAAAAAAAGGTTAACATTTGATGGTAATATTTACCTTCTGGTGACTATTGTTTCACGCAGGAACGCCAGAGCTCGTGCATATTTGTATTTGCTCTGGCGTTCTGAAGAACCACTCGGGGCCCGCATCTCCTTGTTGAATTCCTTCTTAAAGCGATCCCTCACAGACCGCCACCGCTTCACAATTCTCTCCCCTGAAACGAGAAAGCACACATTGGTTAGTATACAACATCAGGGTTTCCCAAACTTCAGTCCTCGTGTCCCCCAGAGTTCATGTTTTCATTATTTCCATAGTGTTTCACAAAAGGAAATCATGAAAACATGAAGCGTGGGTGACACGAGGACAGAAGTTTTGGAAACACACCTTTACAGTCAGCAACATGAACTATACTTACGGAATTTAGTCTGGGACCTAGGATCGAGGTCCTCCCAGCGTTGCACCATTCCTGCTGCCACTTCCTCCCAGAGCCGTCGTGTCACAATTTGATCCGAATGCCGGCGGTCCCCCATGTTCCACAGCGGCTCCCTTTCTCGGACAAGATCTATCATCAACTCGACATCCAGTCCCTCCTCCGTGTCCGAGTCGGGAGCACGCTGTGAAGCCTGTGAAATTAAAAAAGAAAAAAAAGAAAATGATCAGACACATTGTTTGAAAATGTCAAAATTATACATGTTAAAATGGAAAAATTACTGCACCAAAAATTTTGAGATAACCCGTTTTGTAAACATTAAAAATTATAGAAAATGCTACCAAAAATGTTAGATAGCTAAAAAAAATGTAAAAAAAAATTACATTTTCAGAAAACAACCCCAAAAAAAAAATTACGTTTAAAAAATAAAAAATAAACTAAAAAAAAAATTACACGTTGAGAACCGCCGACAGTCTCACGACGACGACTCTGGGAGGTGCTGGGAGGAACCCTCTGGCTGCCAGATCCGAGAGACTAAAAATGAAAATAAAAATTAGGATATTGGCAGGTGTTGGCCGCTGTGTGAAGTATGTAATAAATGGTTTTCTATGTGTTGTGTGTAGTGTGATGTTGTGTTTCTGCGATTGATGCAGGATACTTACGAATTGTGAGCCCAATCCGGGTATCTCTCCACCCCGTCCTTCTTCCTCTGGGAGCTCCTCGTCATCTTGCGATTCCTGTTATTAAAAAAAGACAATCAAGACATATAACCCACAGATGGATTGTGGATAGAAAAAAATTAATAGATATTTTTACCGCCAATTGCTGAAGATGGGTAGGAAGGCTCCCAGAAGAAGATGTGTCCTGTTCTGGCTCTGGCTGGGAGGGAGGAGATGGCGATGCGGCTTGTGCTGCCGCCGCCGCTGCTGCTTCCACCGCCGCCTCTTCCGCCAAGGCCGCCATTGCCATTGCAGCTGTTTGATGGTCTCTGCTGTGGAAGAAAGAAACAAAAAGGGACAGTGAATATATATCTATATTCCTTGCCCCTGGCTGAAAGAGAAAAACATGTAATTTTTTAGGGAAATGGGGGATGTAATATTTACTTTCTGCTGGCTTCCCTCCTAGCCCGCCTCTCCTCCTCTCGTCTCTGTGACGTCTCCGCCGCCGCCTGTTGTTGCCGTCTTCTGCTGTTGAGTAAAAAGGGACTGTGAATTTACTATTCCTTGTCCATGGCTGAAAGAAAAACAAACATGTAATTTTGAGCAAAATGCGGGATGTCATAGTTACTTTCTGCTGGCTATCCTCCGCGCTTGGATGTCCTCTCCTCCCCTCTGCTCTACTTCAGCCGCCGCCAAAGCCGCCGCCACCGCCGCCTCTCGTTGACGTCTTCTGCTGTTGAGTAAGGACACAAAAAGTGACAGTGAATATATGTGGATTCCTTGTCCCTGGCTGAAAGAGAAAAACAAACATGTAATTTTTAGAGACATAGGGGATGTCATATTTACTTTCTACTGGCTTGCCTCCTTGCATCCAGGATCTCCTGCGCCCTTGGATCTCCAGCATCATTTCTTCTGCTGTGGAATTAACAGAGAAAAAGGAATTGTGTTTATATGTATTGATTGTCCCTCTTTTAAAATATAACATTCAAACATGGACATTATTCAGCTTTATGTTTTACCGAACACAACATGCAATCATTAATTGTAGCCATAAACAGTACCAGGGGGAAACCGTATCCCTGGAAAAAAAGAAAAAAAAATACAGTACCAGGGGGAACCACCCGATCCACCAAAAAAAAAAAAAAAAAAAAAAACAGTAGATCAACATTATGATAATAAAAACATGCACATTTCAGATAGTAGCATGAGTAGAAAAACCGTCACAGGCCCCCAAAAAAAAACATTGCAAAAAAAAATAAAAGTAGATCAACATTAGGATACTAAACACATGCAAATGTAAGATAGCAGCATGAGTAGATAAATCGTCACAGGCCCCAAAAAAAAACATTGCAAAAAAAATAAAAGTAGATCAACATTAGGATACTAAACACATGCAAATGTAAGATAGCAGCATGAGTAGATAAACCGTCACAGGCCCCAAAAAAAAAACATTGCAAAAAAAATAAAAGTAGATCAACATTAGGATACTAAACACATGCAAATGTAAGATAGCAGCATGAGTAGATAACCGTCACAGGCAAAAAAATAACTTGAAAAAAAAATAAATAAATAGATCAACATTAGGATACTAAACACATGCAAATGTAAGATAGCAGCATGAGTAGATAACCGTCAAAGGCAAAAAAAATAACTTGAAAAAAAAAAAATAGATCAACATTAGGATAGTAAACACATGCACATTTCAGATAGCATGATGAGTAGCAAAAGCATCACAGGGCCAAGAAAATGTTTTAAAAAATTTTTTTAAAAAAGCATTCTGATAACAAAAAAATGCACATTTCACATAGCATCATGAGTAGATAATAAACCGTCACAGGCCACCAAAAAAAAATAAAAAACAAAAATACACAACATCAATATTAGGATAGTAAACACATGCACATTTCAGATAGCATGATGAGTAGCAAAAGCATCACAGGGCCAAGAAAATGTTTTAAAAAAAATAAAAAAAAAAAGCATTCTGATAACAAAAAAATGCACATTTCACATAGCATCATGAGTAGATAATAAACCGTCACAGGCCACCAAAAAAAAATTAAAAACAAAAATACACAACATCAACATTAGGATAGTAAACACATGCACATTTCAGATAGCATGATGAGTAGCAAAAGCATCACAGGGCCAAGAAAATGTTTTAAAAAAATTAAAAAAAAAAAGCATTCTGATAACAAAAAAATGCACATTTCACATAGCATCATGAGTAGATAATAAACCGTCACAGGCCACCAAAAAAAATTAAAAACAAAAATACACAATATCAACATTAGGATACTAAAAACATGCACATTTCAGATAGTAGCAGGACAGGCAACCACATCACAGGCCCAAAAAAAAAAAAAAAATCAACATTATGATACACAAATACATCCACATTTCATATTGTCGCAGGGAGACCAAGCACATCACTGCAAAAAAACAGTACCAGTAGATCGACATTATCAATTAAACACATTCACAACAGTAGCAGGGGATACACAATAAGTTCCCAAACATACGTATTTTAAACACTACCAGGGGGACCCACCCCATCAGCGGAAATTTAATTTCGTACAGTACCAGGGGAACCAATCCCCATCACAGAAAAGACATTAATTTTAAAATGTACAAGGGTGCCAAAAAAAAACAGTAGCTCACACAGCATTGGTGACATATGCATTGTAAATTTTGGATTGGGGGGGTCATATTTACCGTCTGTTTTCCTGGCGCTCCATGCTGCGGATCCTGGCTGCGAGTCTCTCGGTGGCTGCGTCGGTGGCTGCGTCGGTGGCTCCGTCTCTCGGTGGTTGTGTCTCTGGCTCTTGTTCATGTGGATGTGTCTGATGTCCCACAAAATGCTTTTTTATATGTTTGCTGAGGGCTGGTATCTGTTTGCTGTGGGCTGGTATCTCAATTAAAAAACTGGATGCGGCTACCGGATCCGGCTCTTGCCGGATGCGGCGCATTGCGGCGTCCATAGACTTTCATTGTAAAAAAAGCCGGCGCTTCCGGCTTTTTCGCCGCAGACAAAAAACGTGACATGCAACGATTTTTCCAGACACCGGACAGCAACCAGACACCGCATCCGGCACAAACTGGACGCGCCGCAGGGACATGCGGTGCCATCCGGCACTAATGAAAGTCAATGGAAAAAAAACGCATCCGGCATTACATTACGCCGGATGCGGTTGGACAAAAAAACGCCGGAGGGCGCCGTCAGGCGCAAAACGGATGTGTGAAAGAGGCCTTAGAATATCATCAAAATGTTCATTTATTTCAGTTCTACAATACAAAAAGTGAATATCATATTATAAAGAATCATTACAAACAGAATGATCTATTTAAAGTGTTTATTTCTGTTAATGTTGATGATTATGGCTTACAGCCGATGAAAACCCAAAAGTCATTATCTCAGTGAATTAGAATAATTAAAAAAAACACCTGCAAAGGCTTCCTAAGTGTTTAAAAAGGTCCCCTAGTCTGTTTCAGAAGGCTTCACAATCATGGGGAAGGCTGCTGACTTGACAGATGTCCAGAAGGCACTTATTGACACACTCCACAGGGAGGGTAAGCCACAAAAGGTCATTGCTAAAGAAGCTGGATGTTCACAGAGTGCTGTATCCAAGCATATTAATGGAAAGTTGAATGGAAGAAAAAAGTGTGGTAGAAAAAGGTGCACAAGCAACAGGGATAACCGGAACCTTGAAAGGATTGTAAAAAAAAAAGGCCATTCAAAAATTAGGGGGAGATTCACATAGAGTGGACTACTGCTGAAGTCATTGCTTCAAGACCCACCACACACACACACACGTATCCAGTACATGGGCTACAAATGTCGCATTCCTTGTGTCAAGCCACTCATGACCAATAGACAATGCCAGAAGTGTCTTATCTGGGCAAAGGAGAAAAAGAACTGGACTGTTGCTCAGCAGCCCAAGGTGTTGTTTTCAGACGAAAGTAAATTTTGCATTTCACTTGAAAATCAAGGTCCCAGAGTCTGGAGGAAGAGTGGAGAGGCACACAATCCAAGCTGCTTGAGGTCTAGCGATAAGTTTCCACAATCAGTAATGGTTTGGGGAGCCATGTCATCTGCTGGTGTAGGTCCACTGTGTTTTATCAAGACCAAGGTCAGCGCAGCCGTCTATCGGGAAATTTTAGAGCATGTCATGCTTCCCTCTGTGGACAAGCTTTTGGAGATGGAAATTTCATTCTCCATCAGGACTTGGCATCTATCCACACTGCCAAAATTACCAATACCTGGTTTAAAAACAACAGCATCACTGTGCTTGATTGGCTAGAAAATTGCCTGACCTTAACCCCATAGAGAATCTATGGGGTATTGTCAAGAGGAAGATGAGAGACACCAGACCCAACAATGCAGACGAGCTGAAGGCTGCTATCTAAGCAACCTGGGCTTCCATAACACCTCAGCATTACCACACGCTGATCGCCTCCATGCCACGCAGCATTGATGCAGTAATTGATGGAAAATGAGCCCTGACCAAGTACTGAGTGCATTTACTGAACATACCTTTCAGTAGGCCAACATTTCAGATTTTAAAATCATTTTTCAAGCTGGTGTTGTGAAGTATTCTAATTTACTGTGATAATGACTTTTGGATTTTCATTGTCTGCAAGCCATAATCATCAACATTGACAGAAATAAACACTTGAAATAGATCACTCTGTTTGTAATGACTCTGTATAATATATGATATTCACTTTTTATATTGAAGAACTGAAATAAATTAACCTTTTGATGATATTCTAATTTAGTGAGAAGCACTTGTATGTATAATTAAACTCCCGAGTCCCTACCTAACCAGTCCTGTATAACGTAATAATGTCCCCGTTCCCTATGCTAATGAGGGCTTTGACTAGTCCCTAGAGCATTCGTTGCTCCAGACTAATCAGCCCTTTTTGCATATTATCACACCCCCATGGGGCGTGACAGCATAATTTGCACATGTCGGCTTCATCAGCAACTCTAGCGCATGTATGCTGCTCATTTTAGCAGTGTCAATGCATCTCTGAAGCTAGGAAGCGTACACCCGGCTTCAGAGGCACATTGGCGCTGCAGAATTGAGCAGAGAACATGCACTAGGTTTGCATGAGCTGGCGATGAGGTCCACAGATGCATGATAACATGGAAAGAAGGTTGAGTAGTATGGGGCAACTAACACCCAATCGACTAGTCAAAGTGCTTTTTAGCATAGGAAATGATAAATATTTTTAAAGCATTTATTTAACTGAATTATGTTATATAGGGCTGGTTAGACAGGGTATTTAACCACACATAGATGAATGCTGCTGGGTTGGAGGGCATGGGGAACCTGTCAGGTTCTCTTTAAAAATATCTGAACCTGAAAGGCCATTATGCTAACAAGGGCTTTTAATTTTGTTCATAAATTATGACAAAATTTGTCAAAGGGTAAATGCCTTACTATTTAAATAGTGAATCATTACATAAATGTAATTACTAGTTTTAGCTTTTTGTTCCGTGCAAAGATGCATTAAAAGCATTTCTCATTCTCAGCACTCTCTATTTTCCAATTGATATAATTATAAAGTAACAAGGATGAGATTCTAGTGACATTTTCAATTATTTGAATTTATTTTTGGTACTACCACTTTTTTATTGTAGTATTTGCAATAGTATTAATAAACTGTAAAAGAAAAAGTAATTTAAGATAACACTTCATAAAAGTTTAGGTATTTGGGTTCCCGATGCAGCTTCTTCGGTAAGATGTTTGCTCATCTCTATCCCTAACTACCTGAAAAATCATTTTAAAAAATTGCCCAATTGGGAAAGTGTGTGAAGTTAAGCCAAACAAAACTATTGATTCTCCTTAATTTGCAATGGTATACAACCCTCTGGAGAAAGAAAACAGTAAGCAAAAATATGCAGTTGTATTGTGCTCTGGAAAATTACAAAATGCCAAAGGCAAATTCAACAAATTGACAGATTTTCATCAGATGATTGTTAAAATGTGCTTCAGGGTGTCCAAACTGACATGCAGAAATAGCCAAAGAATATGTCTTGAGCGTGTAAAACCTTCATCAGCAACCATAATAACGGGTACAGGCAGGCCAGAGACTACTGGAAGTGCCGAGGTCTGTGGAAGGGCAATATTCATCTCAAAGAGCCACTGAGCGAATCTGGAAGAGCGAAAGATGCAAGCATCTGACGCAATACCATAGGCACCAATATCAGCAATTACAAAACAACAGTTACTGCCAGCCAAAGTCAGGAGCACCACTGAAAAATACTTTTTGTAATTGAAGAAAGAGGAGCCAGAGTTCGGTGGCTTCTTGACACAATTGTGCTTACCATTCCATGCACCATTACTGTTAGGAAACTCGGATGCTTTCATGAATCCCTGAGCAATCCTTACCCAGTCCTGTGTGGTTGGCTGAGACATCACCCGGCTCTTGAGATTGTGCCAAATAATATCACCGATTGTGGTCACAATCCCAAATATCATTGACAAGGAGGAACTCAAAATGGAGGAAACCAAAAGAATTGCCAAAAGGGGGTGTGGCGATGTAAGTGAGCCGAGAAGACACGCTGATAAGGAGCTCCTCACATCCTGTTAATCATCCTGTCAGTCTAGCAATTTCATTGGTGATTACCTGCACACATCGTGTTCCCCTGGATCCCAGGAGTCATCCGGTGCCCGGAGACACGTGATTCACAGCTCCGGTGAGCAGAGTTCTGAGGGAGTGCAGGCAGGGACACGAGGCCTGAGGAGGACGGCAGCCATCTTAGCTGTGTGCTCCGTCAGGAAGGAGACACAGCACTGCAGATCCTAGACCCGGGGGAGCAGCATGTCTTTTCACAGGAGGTATTAAAAAAGGAAGACGTGGTGAGAGCTCTGAAAAATGATCCCTACACTCCCTTACTGACATTTAGCTGCCCCCCCTGGTGCTTATTCTCCCACCGTCTCGGGAGTCTGTGATCCCCTGCCTGCTGCCCTCATACAGGCTCTGTAACACAGCAGCACCTCCTGACCTACAGGACCGTAAATTATTCTCAGCCTGCTGCAGCAATCAATCAAAGTCTCCCTAAAGTGAACTTTCTGTAGCCATCTGTACAACTAGCACATCCTTACCGTATATTCCCTAATAGTGGTGCTTCTGCTCCTGGAAGAGGGGACTTTCGCATTATACAGTCATTAAACTTGCCATACTTCATCACTATTATTCATGAATCGCTCAAAGGGGTCAAGCATAGCAGACAAATTAAAGGAATTTGCAAGGTCTGACCAGTCTGATAATGCACATTCTCTTAGGAATACTTCCAAAACTGGAGATCAGCATAAAAAACAAAGCCTCTGATGGTGTGGAGAGTGGCGTCACCGAGGATCTAACTCTAAGGCAGGCATCCGAGTAGTTAATGCAGGCCATTTCCCTGACCAGAACATCTTTGACCGAGAAAATAGAGGACGTGCACTCAGAGATGGGGGGGCCTCCGGCAAGATATGCAGGCCATGAGGGGGCGAATTACAGAGATGGAGACGAGGGTATCTCACTTAGAGGACACTCTTCCACCCATGGGGGCCAGATCAATGCATCCTGTGTGTAGCGTGCAACATTAGCTTAAGCAGTAAAAGTGATGTCTTCCTCAAAACGTACACATCCAGCAAAATGCGCCAGCCTTTCTTATTGGTAACATTTTCAGCTGTCTTGGTACCTTTATTAGAAATTTTATTTATGAGGGCTTTCAAGGCTATTTACAGTCTACTAAGAGTAAGGGAGCACTCAACTTTCTAAATTGGAAGCTGTAATACTTTCTTGGCATCACAAGTCCCAAACAAGGGAAGCATTGAATTGTATTTAATAAAGTCAAAGAATCTAAAATTAAAAGATAAATGATAGATATGTGTAGTAGAGTCGGGGGTAACCGTCCTAAACCCCTAATCACGTCCCTGGGTTGAAGTGTACATTTTGTTCATATATATATTGTAACATTTCCAGGGGATATAGCTCTAGGATCGCTGTCTGGGTAGACAGAATGGCACAAAAACAGTTCATTCAGACAGCAGTTCTGGTGAAAAACTGGCCGCAACCAGTTTTATTAAAGTCCACAGCAAACAGATAAAAACAAATCATAAACAGAAAACCTGGGCTTGTCTAGCCACTAATTACACTTAGATAGATTGCCCTGTCTATCCGGGACCCGGCTCTACCAGCCTGACCCAAAACAACACTTATGATATATGGAGTTTCACAGATACTCCTCCTTGTGTCTGAAGGCACCTTCAATGTCCAGACTTGAGAGAGATCCACTCCCATTCAGCCGCTATTCGCACGGATTCTCACTGAGACTACTCCTGTGTCCGGGGTACTTCCTGCACCCAGACTGAGATAGCTCAAACTCCTGGAGACTGCTTCTTGTGCCGGGACACCTTCCTGTGTCCAGACTAAGCCAGCTCCACTCCTGGAGACTGCTTCTTGTGCCGGGACACCTTCCTGTGTCCAGACTAAGCCAGCTCCCACTCCTGGAGACTGCTTCTTGTGCCGGGACACCTTCCTGTGTCCAGACTAAGCCAGCTCCCTGACTGTGTTTGCAGACACCTACTTCTGGTCTCCTAATTAACAGCTGAATGGTTTCAGGCCTGAGCTGCAAGTGTGTGCTGAATGTGAGGTGTAGTGACCTTTCTCTACCACTAGGTTTACAAAGCCACACATTTCCCTTATACCATACAGCACAGTACCTAGGTGAAATGTACACCCCATTCAACACATATTCCCTCACTGTCTCACATATCCCCTCCCTCTTCTCCAGACCGGAGGGCTGGTCATCCAGACCGGAGGGCTGGTCAATAATCCAACAGAGACAGTGAACTCTGGACCAGTCATGGCCCTCATCAGCTTCATCCTCACCACTGTCATTGCCAACATCAGCTTTCTCTTCATCTGAAGCATCCGCACTACCCTGTACCCTCCCAGGCCTATGCTCTCTGCGGGCCTCGGGTATCCTGCACGGTTTCATCTTGACCCTAGGGCCGGGCTCAGTTTCGATATAGTGCCTGGCCAGAGAAGTACGACCCGGCACATCAGAACACTTCTGCTGACTCTTCCTCAGAAACTCACGTACCTCCTGTCCCTGGCGCACTAACCATGTGTCACCAACTATCACAGAAGGTATAGGGGGTTTTTCACTTTTCTCCAGTTCCCCTCCTTCAGGCTCTTCTGGCAGGACATGCCCAGAAGCCCTACCGTCAGTCCTACACTCTACTTCTTCAGTCACCTTAGTCTTCGCCAGGGAACCGGCCAACTGTAAAACCTCTTCAGATGCCATCTTCTGTCTGGCTGTAAGGTCAGCATCAGCTTTCTTCTCAGGACTCTCAACCTCCTCTGCTACCATGCCTTCCTCATTTGCACTGGTTGCTTTATGGTCATCAGATGATTCACTATCACTATCACTATCCCTGTCTGACCCCTTTTTCTCAGCCACATCTGGCTCACTGTCAGGGCTATACACTTCATTTGCATTCACATCCTGCTCACTGTCAGGGTTATACAATTCATTTTCATTCACATCCTGCTCACTGTCAGGGTTATACAATTCATTTTCATTCATATCCTGCCCACTGTCAGGGTTATACAATTCATTTTCATTCACATCCTGATCTGGAACCTTAGTTAACATGTCATCCACAACATTAACTTCACCATCTGGTCCCTCAAGTATGTGACTATGTGACAACCCCAGCACTATACTTCTATATAGCTCAGGTACTAGGAGCTGACTCACGACCCTCCCTGGACTTCAGTGTCCCTACACAACAGGCTATTGTCCATGGCAGCATGAGGAAACCTCTCCTCAGAGCCAGGCTCCTGGGAAACCTCATTTAGAACAATCATATTTTCCTGTGCCGTCCTAAGAGTGGGGTCTCGCCACTGCTCACTCTCAAAATTGTCACAGGACACAGGCAAGTCAGGGACACTCGGTTCCCGAGAACCACCATCCTCGTCTCCCAACATCACCTGCAAAGGAATTTCATCACTATCATAGTCATCATCATTATCATTATCAGCATCATTATCATGGTCATCATCATTATCATCATCATCATCATCATCATCATTATCATTATCATCACATAAGTTTAACGGCCCACTAGCATTGTGTTCCGCCCCTCGGGACTGCGCACCCTCAATAGGAGCTTTATCACACTGTCCATCAGAAACATTTTTTCCCCAGAGACCCTCAGATCGGGGAAAGCCACCACCCAATATGACGGGGTGCACCAGGTTCTTCACTACCCCCACTTCACATGAAACCTCCCCGAGTTTGGGGACCAAGTCCACGGCAGTCTCTGGATAGACTTTGGTGTCCCATGGATGCACACCACACTCAGGTGCTTATCAGGGATGAAGTCCCTATCAATCAGGCTGTCACATACGGAAGTCACTGGACTCTCTGAGTCCAAGAGGGCCTGTGCTGGGCAGTCATTTACAACCACCGGGGACACCTGTGGTCCAGTCTCTTCGGCTGCGGTGGTAACACACACAGGTTCTGCGCAGAGAAAGAGGGACCTGCCAACATCACGGCACATAGGCTCCCCCTCTAGTGAACAGCCGGCTGCAATTTCACGACATCTCCAACACTGTCCACCACAATCACCCTCCCATATGTCCCCTCGGACCTGAACCCGCTTATCAGCATACCCCATGTCCCCCACAGCTGGAACGCTCTTACCGCTAGAGTTCAGCGTCCGGGAACTCCGAAGTGACGACCTCTCAGACGGCTGTACCTCAGGAGGACATGCTCGGGTGTAGCGGTTCACTATCACCTTTTCAACTCCATAATCAGGCCTGCTGACTGCAGACTCCCAACTGTATCTCCAGTCATGAACTCCCCTGGCACGGGCTGTCACCGTAACACCCAGCCGGGTACGAATCTCTGCTTTCAGCTTGGCATAGTCTTGGCTGTCCTGCTCGCTCAGGTCAGCATAGGCCACCTGGGGCACTCCAATCAGATAGGGTGCGACCATCATGGCCCATTCAGATAGGGGCAGATTCTCCTTCTCTGCCAGTCCCTCAAACCTAGTGAGATATACCTCCACATCATCACGAGGTGTCATCTTTTTCAGGGACCGTCTTACCGCCTTCTTTACAGCGGACAAGGCAGGTGCCTTCACAACATTACTCTGGGACGAGGTGCTGAGAGCTGCAATCTGCTCTAACAACCGGTTATTCTCCTGCTGCTGCTGCAGGAATTGCTGCCGGGCCTGCTGCATGCGCTGCTGGTGCTGCAGGCGCTGCTGCTCCATGCTCCGCTGGGCCTGCTGCATGCGCTGCTGGTGCTGCAGGCGCTGCTGCTCCATGGTCCGCTGGGCCTGGACCAGGTACTCAACGAGCCCCTCCATACTGCCGGACTTATCTGTCTCAACCACGGCAGTCTTATGTTGCACATTAACTTGCGCCATTTGTTCAAACAGCGCCTCCATGCTGTCATCCATGCTGTCAGACTTCTCTGTCTCAACAACGGCAGTCTTCACTCAAGACATACACACTCCACAGTCTTTTCCACAGAAAAATTCAGCTCTGCTGTGCAGATGTGTAGCCCTGGTGGTAGGCACACGCAGTACCCTGGAGAGTGTATGGAGAGGCAGCGGCTTAATGCTCAATATGCATTCACTCTACACACACTAGACACACCCTTGGGGTAGTGGAGTATACTCTAGGGAGTGGTCAAGAAGGTATGTGTAGGAGTGATTTTAGTCAGTCTGGTTCCTGTCTTCGGGCAGTAAGGACGTGGAGAGTCTGCGTCTGGACTACAGTGGAGGAGTCTAGATTGCTATCTCATCAGCTTGGAAAGTGGAGTCTGGTATAGGTGTTGGAATACGCCTTAGTCTGGTCAGAGCTGTGTTATCTCCTCAGCATACATTGAAGGAAGGAACAAGTGTAACCCAGAAAGTCTTCAGCATTCCTGTCTAGAGGACAGTATCAGGTACAGTGACGTGCTCCTGCCTGTGATAACTGAGCATCTGAGGTGAACTTGAAGTGGAAGGATAAGGAAAGAAGTGACTGCTCGACCCTTTGCTAATAAGAGTGCTTATGTTACCAGCGTGGACAAGGCGAAAGGCAAGTGGATTTATAAGATTGTGCTTAACGGATTGCAGAAGTCCAGCACGTTTCTACCGGTCACTGGGGACCGAAGAGTCACTGTTGCTTCAGGCACAGTGACAGGACAACCAGGGATCTACCGGACCCTAGGTCGCGGCAGACAAGCCCCTTATAGTCGGTACGTAGCTGGGGTCAGGGGGAGTGAAGACTTTAGCGTTCTGCAGGACCACATAAGGATTCAGCTCCTTCACAGGAAGGCCCCTAACACTAAGCTGACTGGGCAGGTACAGCAAGCATTGCTGAAGATTAGAGGGAACTACGCTTCATGCTAGTTGCACTCGTTATATTGGAGATAAAGGAGGCCCCTAACTTGTCCAGCTGCTGCCTCAAAATACACTCTCCGTGGATCAGCCTCCCTGGGACCTGCCTTGACATCTTGCCAGTAAAGGTATGGAAAGACGCTGACCGTGTGAGACTGTGTTCTTTAACCGCACTCGACTTCACTACTCACATAGACTTTGAGGGACCAGTCCCACCTGTAGGGGACCCGACATCTAGCTGCATCACCATCCCCTCAGAGATCTACAGCAGCGCTGGTACATGTTACCAGAACACTACAGGTGGCGTCACGAACTGTATATAGTTATCCCCTGTAAATATAATCCCCAACAACATACGCCAGACCGCCAGGGCCACAGACCGAGCCACAGCTACCTGTGACAATCCCCATAGACTTCCATGGGCTCGGCTCTGAGTACCCCATTGCCCTGGTAACCCACAATTGTGGTGGCGGGTCGACACAACTAAACTTGGCGTCACGAACAGGATACCAAACTCGCGAAATTGCGAGCCCTGCGTGCCTAAGAACTTGTTTTTGTGAAAAGGACTGTTTGCACTTTTGGCGCCAAAATCGCCATTTTTGTCGCCATATTCGCGCCCTCAGGCGCTGGAGAAGAAGGTGGGCGTACCTTCGTGGGCGTCTACCCCCCTGTGGCGCGAAGAAAATGCCTGCCCTCTCAAAGTGCTACTATAACATGCGGTCCTGCCCTACAGCAAAGGAGGTCCGCCTCCTCTTCACCTTCCCTGCGAAGAGGAGGAGACGCAAACCCCACCTCCACGGAAGAGACCGGATGTCTCCGCAGAAAGAAAGAATCTTCTGGAGCGTGATGGAGGCAGGACGTGTGGAGCCGAGCGGGGCAGCGGAGGAAGGCAGGCCCCGTGCCCCCGCCAAGCTGCCATCGGCATCCGAGGCCTATGCGATCCTGCACCTGCAACAGGCGTTGTTAGAGGTTCGGGAGGAGAACTCACGCCTAAAGAAGTTGTTCCAACCTGGACTGGAGGAGATTGAGAGGCGCCGGTGTAATCTGCTGAAGTGGCAAATGACGAACACGGCGTCCTCTCCCCTCAACGAACCCCCACGATTCAAAGTACCGAAAAGTCTGCTGCCCAAGGCGAAGGAGCAACCGGAGGCTGCCCCCGAAAGTACCGTTCCCGATCCCACTGGTGAAGCGGTGGATGTGGAGGAGGTTGAGGAGGTACAGCCAATCCCGGAACGCCCGCCCGGCCAAGAGGCCGCAGCAGATTATCGGTCCCCGGCAGGGACACCGGAGGGGTCCTGTCCGTCACTACCAGATGTGGACTGGGACGAGATGGCGCGCCTGGATGACGTCGCCTACACCGCCCAGTGGGAACAAGAATGGCAGAGTCGTGAGGAGACGAAGAGGCGCCAGCAGGAGGAAGCGCGGGAAATCAAGAAGAACCGCCAGCGACAGTTTGCCGAGCTGATTGCTGACAAGGAGACTGTCCGACGCGACAAAGGTACCTTACGGGAACCGCGGCGGCAGGGGTGTGTGACTGAGTTCCAGCTCCGGAAGGGCTGGGGCTTTATTCGTGAACCGGGCCTCTACCCAGCGGTCTTCGTCAGCAGGCGTGACGTGGAATCTCACCTGCCACAAGGCCATTCCGGGAGGGACTTAGTAAACGGCGACATAGTCACCTATACGCGGCATTGGGGAATGAAGGGGTGGTATGCCCTGAACGTCGCCATCGTCCGCGACCCGTCCCAGACGCCGGTACCGTCACCATTACCGCAGCGTCCCCGTACTCAGCTTCAGCAGCATCCGGCCGTGCCCCAGCATCGCCCCCGTCAAAATCATCGCAACATGCGACCCAAAGTTCATCGCAAGTGAAAGCTACTTCCATATCGCCAAATGCGACCCAGTCTAAATCGCAAACCCTGACGCGGTCTATATCATTGACTGTAATGGAGACGCAATCGGTGTCATGCGAAGAAAGTGTAACCGTTGCGCCCCTGGAGGTTCGCACCAGAACTGTCGCAACCCAGACCCTGATCGCAGCACATGATTTGCTGGTCCTGGGATCAAGGGCCCATTGCGTTGTTCCAGCCCCCGGGGTGGAAGATGTGGTGGAAAATGTCTTAGTAGCTGATGAATAAATAAGAAAAAATTGGTGAGATCCCTATCGGATCTACCACAAGTAGAAAGCGGAAAGTTTGAAGTGTTTTTGAAAAAGTTTGCACAGATCTTATATATAGTAAATATATATTCCTAATTATAGAATGCCCGGCTGGGTAATTGGAAATTGATAGATGATAATTGATAATTGATAGATAAAAAGTTTGCACTTTTGATAATGTGATTTATTATGTCTTCTTTTATAAATGGACTTTTTGAGGTAAAGGACTATGCTTACCCAGAACATTCTTGTATATAGTTGCACTCAGTGCCCTATCTTGGTTTTACAAAAACCATCCATATCTACCTCTGAAAAACAAAACCCGTGTGGTGTGGCACTGAGTGAGGTCTGCACTTGGATGTCCTGCAGCCCACCCAGGACCCACGTTGAAGGTTTGGTGCGGGTCCTTCACAAGTATCTTGTATATCTATTATTGAAAATGCTATTTGATACTATTTGTATTAAAGTTTGTAACGTTCGAAGTATTCTTACCTCCCGGATGGGAAGATGTTATTGTTCCAAATGTTATTGCATAAACAAAATTTTTCTGTCTTTTGTATTTCACAGCCCGGGAGTGCTGTCGTTTACCATGGGGGAATGTGTAGCCCTGGTGGTAGGCACACGCAGTACCCTGGAGAGTGTATGGAGAGGCAGCGGCTTAATGCTCAATATGCATTCACTCTACACACACTAGACACACCCTTGGGGTAGTGGAGTATACTCTAGGGAGTGGTCAAGAAGGTATGTGTAGGAGTGATTTTAGTCAGTCTGGTTCCTGTCTTCGGGCAGTAAGGACGTGGAGAGTCTGCGTCTGGACTACAGTGGAGGAGTCTAGATTGCTATCTCATCAGCTTGGAAAGTGGAGTCTGGTATAGGTGTTGGAATACGCCTTAGTCTGGTCAGAGCTGTGTTATCTCCTCAGCATACATTGAAGGAAGGAACAAGTGTAACCCAGAAAGTCTTCAGCATTCCTGTCTAGAGGACAGTATCAGGTACAGTGACGTGCTCCTGCCTGTGATAACTGAGCATCTGAGGTGAACTTGAAGTGGAAGGATAAGGAAAGAAGTGACTGCTCGACCCTTTGCTAATAAGAGTGCTTATGTTACCAGCGTGGACAAGGCGAAAGGCAAGTGGATTTATAAGATTGTGCTTAACGGATTGCAGAAGTCCAGCACGTTTCTACCGGTCACTGGGGACCGAAGAGTCACTGTTGCTTCAGGCACAGTGACAGGACAACCAGGGATCTACCGGACCCTAGGTCGCGGCAGACAAGCCCCTTATAGTCGGTACGTAGCTGGGGTCAGGGGGAGTGAAGACTTTAGCGTTCTGCAGGACCACATAAGGATTCAGCTCCTTCACAGGAAGGCCCCTAACACTAAGCTGACTGGGCAGGTACAGCAAGCATTGCTGAAGATTAGAGGGAACTACGCTTCATGCTAGTTGCACTCGTTATATTGGAGATAAAGGAGGCCCCTAACTTGTCCAGCTGCTGCCTCAAAATACACTCTCCGTGGATCAGCCTCCCTGGGACCTGCCTTGACATCTTGCCAGTAAAGGTATGGAAAGACGCTGACCGTGTGAGACTGTGTTCTTTAACCGCACTCGACTTCACTACTCACATAGACTTTGAGGGACCAGTCCCACCTGTAGGGGACCCGACATCTAGCTGCATCACCATCCCCTCAGAGATCTACAGCAGCGCTGGTACATGTTACCAGAACACTACAGGTGGCGTCACGAACTGTATATAGTTATCCCCTGTAAATATAATCCCCAACAACATACGCCAGACCGCCAGGGCCACAGACCGAGCCACAGCTACCTGTGACAATCCCCATAGACTTCCATGGGCTCGGCTCTGAGTACCCCATTGCCCTGGTAACCCACAATTGTGGTGGCGGGTCGACACACAGACACTTTTTTTTTTTTTTTTTTCTCTGCAAACTCTATTAGGGCTACTGTCTCTTTAAGACTGCTCCAATCAGACGTTTCTCTTGACACACTTTTTTTTTTTTCTCTGCTGCTATTTCAACAGACTTCACCTTTATTGCTGTCTCTAAGCCACTGTGCCGCACGCACATTCCAGCACCAATTGTATCAGCCACTGTGCTGCCCCAGCATTCTCCGCCAATTGTAACATTTCCAGGGGATATAGCTCTAGGATCGCTGTCTGGGTAGACAGAATGGCACAAAAACAGTTCATTCAGACAGCAGTTCTGGTGAAAAACTGGCCGCAACCAGTTTTATTAAAGTCCACAGCAAACAGATAAAAACAAATCATAAACAGAAAACCTGGGCTTGTCTAGCCACTAATTACACTTAGATAGATTGCCCTGTCTATCCGGGACCCGGCTCTACCAGCCTGACCCAAAACAACACTTATGATATATGTTACCAGTATGGAGTTTCACAGATACTCCTCCTTGTGTCTGAAGGCACCTTCAATGTCCAGACTTGAGAGAGATCCACTCCCATTCAGCCGCTATTCGCACGGATTCTCACTGAGACTACTCCTGTGTCCGGGGTACTTCCTGCACCCAGACTGAGATAGCTCAAACTCCTGGAGACTGCTTCTTGTGCCGGGACACCTTCCTGTGTCCAGACTAAGCCAGCTCCACTCCTGGAGACTGCTTCTTGTGCCGGGACACCTTCCTGTGTCCAGACTAAGCCAGCTCCCACTCCTGGAGACTGCTTCTTGTGCCGGGACACCTTCCTGTGTCCAGACTAAGCCAGCTCCCTGACTGTGTTTGCAGACACCTACTTCTGGTCTCCTAATTAACAGCTGAATGGTTTCAGGCCTGAGCTGCAAGTGTGTGCTGAATGTGAGGTGTAGTGACCTTTCTCTACCACTAGGTTTACAAAGCCACACATTTCCCTTATACCATACAGCACAGTACCTAGGTGAAATGTACACCCCATTCAACACATATTCCCTCACTGTCTCACAATATATTTATGTAAATTGTTGCTTTGTAAAACCGCTAAGATGTATGTTGTATTTAACACTGCATGTGTATATATTTACCAAGTGTGTTAGATAAGGAAGCTGTAATATTAGTGTTAGACCACCAGATGGGGTTAGTGAGCATGAGGTAGTATGTTAGTTTTACTTTAGTGTAAATAGATAATTGTAGGAGGGGTCACTGTGTTAGAGGAAGGGAGCTTCCTTTGGATAGTCAGTCGGGCCTGAGCGCCCAAAGCTCGCACGTGGGCTTAAGTGCCAAAGTATAAAATAGATACCCCATAACGTTGCATTCAAGTAAAGAGCCCAGCCATCCTGAAGTCAGTGATACAGCTTAGCTACAGCTGTAGTGGGAGCTAGAGCTACTGAAGAGAGAGAGCTACAGAAGAAGTCACGGCAGGACAGACGGGCAGGTCACTCACTATGTGGCAGATGATCACATGGAACTCAGCTTGAACATATTATATGTAACAGATTTTCCACTCCACTATACATTTTGCATAATAGTTATTTTCATGAAAAAGGCACCTCCCTAGAGGACCATTTTTCAAAGCAATTTTGAATGGTCATCACAAAAAGGTTTTACTGGTACGTCTGAACTATCTCTTAATCCAGAATACCCACTGCACCCCAGAATCCCATGTACTCCTCCTCCTCTGTTCTAACTGGTACGCTGCTGCTTTTTCCCTGACTTGAATTCCATGTATCATACTTCAAATTTATTGAATGCATATTGATATGTCCATGCTCCTCACACCTAGCCCTATCCTTCCATATTTTTCTGCCTCTTTCTTCAGCTTTGATGCTAGTCAAATGTTCTATTAACTGCGATCTGTTAATTGCTCCCTGCTGTGAACTATCCTCCTGCTCACTCCTCCTCCCCTCTCTCTCACCTGGCTTCATTTCATGGACACTTGAATGGTATAAGTTGAATAGAGCAGGTCAGATATAACCTTGGTCAGATGTGACATCATTTGAAGTGTGACATCTTTAAATAACATCAGAAATAGTCCAGACATTGGTCAGAAGGTAAGAATAAACACTTCTAACATCTTCTAATTTTACTTGCCTTTCTTTTCTTACCCTGCTCTTTAACCATGCTCACATTTGCCTTTTTTGCTCCACTAATCCTCACTCTTCTTCGCTATCCCCAAACCCTGCACCCTTGAACCAAATAACTATCTCCCCCTCCCTCTTACCCCCCTAACTCTCTTCATCTGCAAACCTGCTCCTTAACCTCAGACCTCTCCTACCAAAATATATTAGCAGATCACTCTCCTTCACCTACCTGCTTTCCCTTTCTCTGCTTCTTCTCACTTCTGGTGACATATCCCCCAATCCTGGCCTCCCCCAGACTCATAAATCCGACTAATCCTCACCCCTATACTTCTCACACTAAGAGAAACTACCTCAATCCCTCACAATCAAAATCTGCGCCACTGACCCCCACCCCCCTCTCTCTGGAGCACTTTGGGATGCCCACTCCATCTGCAACAAGTTCCACGTGATCCACGACCTCTTTACTTCCCACAACCTTTCCTTCCTGGCCCTCACTGAGACCTGGCTGACGCCCCCTGACATGGCCGCCCCTGCTGCACTGAGTAACGGTGGCCTCCAATTTACCCACACTCCTTGCTCTGGCAACAGACATGGTGGTGGAGCGGGTTTCCTTCTTTCTAAAAACTGCTCCTTCAACCCTAGTCAACCCCCACCCTTCCTTATCCTGCCTTCTTTCGAGGTTCACTCTGTCCGTATCTACTCTCCCTCTAATCTCCAAATGGCTGTCATATACCAACCACCAGGCTCAGCCACTGCCTTCATTGATCAATTCTCCACCTGGTTTCTTCACTTTCTCTCTGCTGACATCCCCACCATCAACATGGGTGACTTTGATATCCCTACTGACACCTGCCAGTCAGCAACCTCCAAACTCCTGTCCCTTACCTCATCCTTTGGACTTACTCAATGGTCCTTCACAGCCACCCACACAGACGGACATACACTAGACCTCATCCTCACCCGCCTCTGTTCCTTATCTAATCTCACAACCTCTCCCATCCCCATCTGACCACCATCTACTCACCTTCTCAACCTTGTCCTCCTCACCCGCCCCCCATGTCCAGCCACTAGCACATCCTTGCAGAAACCTTGCACACCTAGACATTCACAGACTCTCAGACTCTCTTCTACCTCTGTCCTCCATATCTTCTCTCCACGTCACAGACAGCGCCACAGCTTTCTATAACGCCACCCTCACATCAGCCATAGACACACCTCTGCTAAACAGACCTGTTTCACAAACCTTGTATCCTCATTATCCTACAAACCAAACCAACTGTTCAGCACATTTAACTCTCTCCTCCGCCCACCACTGCCACCTCCAACTCCAACTTTTGTTATATGGGGTGGGGTTATGGATGGAGTTGTAGTTTAGTGCATAGTTATCATTTAATTATGACATTTATATAGTATGATGGTTCCACCTGTAATCCCTTATATATAGCATGATAGCCCCACACATATAATCCCTCATATATAGCATGATGGCCACACACATATAATTCCCCATATATAGCATGATGGCCCCACATATATAATCCCCCATATATAGCATGATGGCCCCACACATATAATCCCCCATATGCAGTATGATAACCCCACACATATAATCCCCCATATATAGCATGATGGCCCCACACATATAATCCCCCATATATAGTATGATAGCCCCACACATATAATCCCCCTTATATAGCATGATGGCCCCACACATATAATCCCCTATATATAGTATGATAGCCCCACACATATAATCCTCCATATATATTATGATGGCCCCACACATATAATCCTCCATATATAGTATGATAGCCACACACATATAATCCTCCATATATAGTATGATAGCCCCACACATATAATCCCCCATATATAGTATGATAGCTCCACACATATATTCCTCCATATATAGTATGATGGCCCCACATATATATAATCCTCCATATATAGTATGATGTCCCCATGCAAATAATCCCCCATATATAATGATGGCCCCACACATATAATCCTCCATATATAGTATGATGGTCCCACACATATATAATCCTCCATATATAGTATGATGTCCCCATACATATAATCCCCCATATATAATAATGGCCCCACACATGTAATCCCCCATATATAGTATGATGGCCCCACAAAGTACTGATATATATATATATATATATATATATATATACATATACAACAAAAAAAATACTCACCTCTCTTCCTCTCTTCATTCCCTGCTGCTCCAGTCGGGCCGCGGCTGCAGCGTTACTATAGTCATGGGCGGGAAAGCAGAGTGCACACTCCCTGCATACAGACAGCGCTGACACATAAGTGTCAGCGAATTTCTGCCTGCAGCCACATGTACGTTACAGTGTCCACATGTGATGAACGCTGCGTGCATACGTGTGACTCGCCTCAGTGATAATGAACAACCAGGGCGGGCACCTGCAGTGTGCTCTGAATCACCACAGAGCAGAGCACACTGTCAGTGTTTAGTGCTGGTCTGCGGCAGCACTGTGGACCGGCAAAAGAACCCCAACAGCCTGGTCCTGGGCAAAGACTGGTGGTAAGAGACCCTGCCCTGCCCGATCTATCTACTATGGCAAACTCTTGCCACCTTCTGTCGCCTCCAACTCAAAAATATTTCCAGAATCCATCCCTTCCTCAGCCCTTAATCTACTAAAACTCTTGTGCATGCCCTCATCATCTCCCGCTTTGATTACTGCAACATCCTCTTCAGTGGCCTCCCCGCTAACTCTCTTGCACAACTCCAATCTGTCCTAAACTCTGTTGCCCGACTAATCCACCTCTCTCCTCACTACTCCCCTGTTTCTCCCCTCTGCAAATCCCTCCACTGGCTCCCAATTCCCCAACGAATCCAGTTCAAACTACTAACACTGACCTACACAGCCATCCATAACCTGTCCCCTCCCTATATCTCTGAACTAATCTCCCAATATCTCCCCTCACGTAATCTTCAATCCTCCCAAGACCTCCTACTCTCCTCCACACTTATTTGTTCCTCACACAACCACCTCGAAGATTTCTTCCGAATATTCCCCCATCCTCTGGAATTCCATGCCTCAACATGTCCACCACCCTCGGATCCTTCAGACGGAACCTGAAAACCCATCTCTTCAGGAAAGCTTACAGCTTGCAATAACCATTCTGCCGCCTCACCACGACCAGAGCTGCTGCACCCCCGACCTTCTGTCTCTTCCCCATTATCCCGTAGAATGTAAGTCCACAAGGACAGGGTCCTCTCCCCTCTGTACCAGTCTGTCATTGTAAATTTGCTTACGGTAAACGATAGCTATAACTTTGCATGTAATGTCTTCTCATGTACAGCACCATGGAAATAATGGTGCTGTATAAATAAATAATAATAATAATAATAATACTGTATTTGGTACAAAGAAGTAGATTCTATATTTTATGGCTGGAGTATAACAAGTCTATATGAATATGTGTAAAAACCCAATTTGATGAGAAATATTTTTCAATGTTTTGCTGTGCTTCATGATTGATTTGGGAGTACAACAAACAGATAGTTAGAGGCCAAGTCTGGGGTCAGATACCTGAATTTAGAGAGCGCCCAAAGCAAAAGCAATAATCCATGAGAACTGGCACATAAGATCCTAAGTCATAAACAAGATCAGAAGTCAGACACCGAGTAGGCACACATACCTAAAGCAAAGCTACAAATGACAATCTGCTGCTCATAGTAAGGCAGCTAAATATCTAGCAAATCATTTGAGTATTGGAGGTACCTGGAGAAATGCCCACAAACCAAACCAGATCGAGCAGCAGGGCTGACAATCAGAATTATCATAGCCCAGCATGCTCCAGGATCAGTTTGGATGACTGGACTGTCACTCACAAAACCGACATTCTATAGGGTGGCTGAGCTGTCATTTGCAGTGTCCCTAGACTACAGTCAGTTATGAAACCTTGACAAAATGGCAGTGAACTGAAAAGTTTAATAGGAATGAAGCACACTCATTTTTTTTACTCTTATTCACACATAATGTTCATTTTTACACCTGCAAAACTAGAGATCATTTTTCATCCATGACATCTGTGTGTTTTTCTACTTTTGCTTGAATGGCAATTTGTTATGCAAAGCGGCTCAAATTATGACCTCACAAAAATGGACTTATGCAGATTGCAAAAAATAGACTTATCAATATAGTGTGTACATATTCTGTACAAGGAAAAACAGCCAACTGTTTCATATAAAGGTCTAATATATTATGCAGCTCTGTGCAGAGATTGCTATCATTCACAGTTCCCAAAAGAGCTCAAAATTTAGTTTTTCAATTTTCCCCTATTTTAAACACAGGCCAGATGCGTAGGAAACCAACTAACATATCAGTGAGCTGTAATAGCCAGAGGAAGCTCACATAAAGAACCCATATGAAGAACATACAAACTACATGTAGATGTTGTTTAGATCAAACTTAGGACCCCGATGCTGCAAAAGAATAGGTCTAACCACTGAACACATGTTACCGACATTTGAGGTTTGCTGATAAGTGTTACACGTCTCATGCTCTATAACTGTAGCACAAACCACCCGAATAATTGACACGCATCTTCGAACCATAAAAAGACAGACATTATTCCACCAACAGTGCATTTTGTACAAAGGGGGCTCTCTTGGTAATTTGGTTTACCTTTGCTGAATTTTATAGTAACCTTTTCATGGGAATTCATGCATAAATCACAGAATATATTACAGCATATTGGTAGCTTCCATAGATATAGCCTAAATTCCCTAGCTGTGCATATTTCAATTACTCAACCATTAATTAAATCCTAACTCAATATATTCAACTTTGCTTATGTCTATGTTCTATTTTGTTCAGATTTACTTACTGTATAAAAACTAATATGCAGATTTCCTGTTTATTATATATAACATTCAATGTAATTTTAGAATATTCTTAATTACACCATTAAAATCATATTTTACATTTAAAGCATAAAAATAGAATTAATTAAATTTAGATATGGAATCTATGGCTATATTTTTTTCAAGTAGAATTTCTAGCTACCTAATACTGCAGTGGGATTACATAATATACAGCAGCAAGTATAGCACATGGTAATATCATCTACAAATCCTTCAATAGCACAATGAAAAAAATGTGAAAGAGACCAAGATCTTAAACAGGATTTTTTTTGCACTCACTTTTATCTGTGTCTATTATGGACTGGGGGAAATAATAATGTAGGATAGTCTATAGAATGCTGAGGAAAGAAATGAAGAAAACTGGAAGATTTTTTTTCTTTTATTTATATTTTCATGTATTATAGATAAAGAGCACTTCTCATATAACTGGGACTTTCGGTATAATTTGCATAAAATTTTACATAGTAACATAGTTATTAAGGTTGAAGGAAGACTTTAAGTCCATCTAGTTCAACCCATATCCTATCCTAACCTGCCCTAACATGTTGATCCAGAGGAAGGCAAAAAATACCCCAAGTGGCAAACAGTAAGCTTCACATTGGGGAAAAAAATTCCTTCCCGACTCCACATACAGCAATCAGACTAGCTCCCTGGATCAACGCAGTATCTAGGAAACTAGTGAATATAGCCTGTAATATTATACTTTTCAAGAAAGGCATCCAGTCCCTTCTTAAATTTTAGTAAGGAATCACTCATTACAACATTAGACGGCAGAGAGTTCCATAGTCTCACTGCTCTTACAGTAAAGAATCTGCGTCTGTGATTATGGCTAAACCTTCTTTCCTCCAGACGTAGAGGATGCCCCCTTGTCCCCGTCACAGGTCTAAGAGTAAAAAGATCATTAGAAAGGTCTTTGTACTGTCCCCTCATATATTTATACATTGTAATAAGATCACCCTAAGCCTTCGTTTTTCCAAACTAAATAACCCCAAGTGTAATAACCTGTCTTGGTATTGCAGACCCCCCAGTTCTCTAATAACCTTGGTCGCTCTTCTCTGCACCCGCTCCAGTTCAGCTATGTCTTTCTTATACACCGGAGACCAGAACTGCACACAGTATTCTAAGTGTGGTCGCACCAGTGACTTGTATAGAGGTAAAATTATGTTCTCCTCATGAGCATCTATGCCTCTTTTAATGCATCCCATTATTTTATTTGCCTTTGCAGCAGCTGCCTGACATTGGCCACTAAATGTGAGTTTGTCGTCCACCCATACACCCAGGTCTTTTTCAGTGACAGTTTTGCCAAGTGTTTTACAATTAAGCACATAATTATACATCTTATTTGTTCTACCCACGTGCATGACCTTACATTTATCCCCATTAAAGCTCATTTGCCATTTATCAGCCCAAGCTTCTAGTTTACATAAATCCTCCTGTAATATAAAATTATCCTCCTCTGTATTTATTAACCTGCAGAGTTTAGTGTCATCTGCAAATATTGAAATACTACTCTGTATGCCCCCTACAAGGTCATTAATAAATATGTTAAAGAGAAGCGGCCCCAATATTGACCTCTGTTGTACCCCACTGCTAACCGTGACCCAGTCCGAGTGTGCTCCATTAATAACCACCCTTTGTTTTCTATCCATGAGCCAGTTCTTAACCCACTTACACATATTTTCCCCTATCCCCATTGTTCTCATTTTATGTATCAACCTTTTGTGTGGCACTGTATCAAAAGCTTTTGAGAAGTCCATGAACACCACGTCCACTGCATTCCCTTGGTCCAGTCCTGAACTTACCCCTTCATAAAAGCTTATCAGATTAGTCTGACAAGAACGGTCCCTCGTAAACCCATGCTGATACTGTGTCATGAGGCTATTCAGCCTCAGATACTCCAATATAGTATCCCTTAAAAAACCCTCCAGGATTTTACCCACAGTAGATGTTAAGCTCACTGGCCTATAATTTCCAGGTTCAGTTTTTGCCCCCTTTTTGAATATTGGCACCACATTTGCTATACGCCAGTCCTGTGGTACAGACCCCGTTATTATGGAATCTTTAAAGATTAAAAATAATGGTCTATCTATAACTGTACTTAATTCCTGCAGTACTCGGGGGTGTATCCCATCCGGGCCCGGGGATTTGTCAATTTTAGTGATTTTTAGATTCCGCCGTACTTCCTGCTGGGTTAAGCAGGTGACATTTAATGGAGAAATTTTTTATCACTGATCATGTTATCTGTCATGGGATTTTCTTGTGTAAATACAGTTGAAAAAAAGTCATTTAGCATATTGGCTTTTTCCTCATCCTCATCCATCATTTCACCCAGACTATTTTTAAGGGGACCAACACTATCATTTTTTAGTTTCTTGCTATTTATGTAGTTAAAGAATATTTTGGGATTATTTTTACTTTCTCTGGCAATGAGTCTCTCTGCCTCAATCTTTGCTGTCTTGATTTGCTTTTTACAGAATTTATTAGTCTTCTGTATTTATTTAATGTCTCATCACTACCTACTTGCTTTAACTCCCTAAACGCTTTCTTTTTGTCCCTTATTTCGACCCTTACAGCTCTATTTAGCCATAGTGGTTTCCTCCTATTTCTAGCATGTTTATTCCCATAGGGTATATACTGTGCACAGGTCCTATTCAGGATACTAATAAACGTCTCCCATTTTCTTTGTGTATTTTTATGTCTCAGGATATCATCCCAGTTTATTGCACCAAGATCATCTCTCATCCGTTGGAAATTTGCCTTCCTGAAGTTTAGTGTCCTTGAAACCCTCGACTACACATCTTATTAAAGGATACATGAAAGCTTATTATTTTGTGATCACTATTACCCAAGTGACCCCCAACCCTTATATTTGATATGCGGTCTGGCCTGTTGGATAATATTAGGTCTAGCAGTGCCCCCCCTCTTGTTGGGTCCTGAACTAGTTGTGAAAGGTAATTGTCTCTCATAGTTGCCAAAAACTTATTACCTTTGCTGGAACTACAGGTTTCTGTTCCCCAATGTATTTCAGGGTAGTTGAAATCCCCCTTAATAATGACTTCTCCTTGAGTTGCTGCTTCATCTATTTGCTTTACGAGGATATTCCCTGTTGCTTCCATTGTTTTAGGAGACTTATAACAAACCCCTATCAGTAATTTATTATTTTTCCCCCTCCCCTAATATCCACCCACAGAGACTCTACATCTTCATTAGATTCACAGATATCACGCAGGATGGGTTTTAAGGATGATTTTACATATAAACACACACCCCCACCTCGCTTACTTTTACGGTCATTCCTAAACAGACTATAGCTCTGTAAATGAACCACCCAGTCGTGGCTCTCATCCAGCCAAGTCTCAGATATCCCACCATGTCATAATTATGTTCCAAAGAAAATTAATTCTAATTCCGCCATTTTGTTGGTGAGGCTTCTGGCATTAGTATACATGCACTTTATGTATCTCTCTGAACCTCTATTCTTTCTTAAATTATTAACTGTTCTAACCCCACCCCCCATGCCACTCCCACCCCAATTTCATTATTTGTGCCCAGGTCTCTATCTGCACTGCCTTCCCCTCCTATAAAATGAATACCCTCCCCCCTAGTCCCTAGTTTAAAGACTCCTCAAACATTCTAGCCATTTTCACCCCCAGTACAGCTGCACCCTCCCCATTGAGGTGCAGCCCGTCCCTAGCATAGAACCTGTAGCCAACTGAGAAGTCGGCCCAGTTCTCCAGAAACCCAAACCCCTCCTTCCTACACCAATTCTTGAGCCACTTATTAACCTCCCTAATCTCCCGTTGTCTCTCTGGTGTGGCACGTGGTACAGGCAGTATTTCAGAAAATACCACGTTGGAGGTCCTTGCTTTAAGCTTGCAGCCTAATTCCCTGAAATCGTCTTTAAGGACCTTCCACCTACCTCTAACTTTGTAATTTGTGCCAATGTGCACCATGACCGCTGGGTCCTCACCAGCCCCTCCCAGTAATCTGTCAACCCGATCAGCGATGTGCCGGACTCGAGCGCCAGGTAGGCAGCACACTGTTCGACAATCCCTGTCTTTGTGACAGATTGCCCTATCTGTTCCCTTAATAATTGAGTCCCCCACTACCAGCACCTGTCTGGCCTGCCCTGCTCTCCTAATTCTCCCCTTACTGGAGCAGACACTCCCCCGGCTTTCAGAGGACATGCCTGGCTGCAGCAGTGCTACCCCTGTACTGACAACCCCCTCATCTGCCAACTTTGCAAACTTATTGGGGTGTGCCAGATCAGGACTAGCCTCCCTGGCGCTCTTCCCTCTACCCGCTTTCTAACTGTCACCCAGCTTCCTACTTCAGTGTCCTGCAGCTCCACCCTAGCATCCCCCCCTCATCTATCCCACTGAGCGTCTGCTCAGTGAGCAGAAGACTCCTTTCCATATTGTCTATGGATCTCAGTGTTGCCAGCTGCACATTTAGATCCAGGATTTGGGCTTCCAAATACACAACGTGCTCAGATCTCGCACAGCAGTATGCACCCTCGACCGGCTGTTCAAGGACTGTATACATGTGGCAAGATGTACACTGGATGGCATTGGCAATAGTGGAGCAGATTTCTAATGGGGATTTCACCAGACAGCAAAGATAAGTAAAAATAAATAAAAAGTATTAATAAAATATAACAGCAATTCAGTAATTCCTCCCTTGGAAACTCCCTGAATCCAAAGTCACTGAATCTCAAGTCACACTTACCACCGTTGGCACTTGCACACCGGTCACACTCGCTGAAGCAGAAGATTTAAAGAGAGATTTTTTTTTCTTTTTTTCCTTCAGCAGCAAATCACCCTGCTGCTAAATGCACTTCCAAAAAGACTTGAGCCCCAACCAGTTGGCCCTTATAAATCCTTAATTATGAACACCCACCCTTAATTAACCCCTTGTGAATATAGCTACACCAAGATTTAAATGCAATATAGTTAACCTTTAAACCTTTAAACACACAGATAGTAAAATAAGAGATTAATCCTTTAGAGAGAAAAAATAGGTTAAAAAAGCCCCAAAAGATAGAACAGGTAGAAAGGCACTCAGCAATCCACAATTAAGCCACACACACCAATTCACACAGGTATTTGATTAAAGGTTTTTCAAATACTTCTTCACTGAATCTCAAATCACACTTACCACCGTTTGCACTTGCGCACCGGTCACACTCAGCTCGCTCACACTCGCTGAAGCAGAAGATTTAAAGAGATTTTTTTTCTCTCCTTCAGCAGCAAATCACCCTGCTGCTCAAATGCACTTTCCAAAAAGTGTTAGTGTTTCCTCCTGCAATTCTAGATTAAATTGTATATAGAAAGTGACAAACAATAAGTCAATATAGATCTTGTACAGAGAAGTAGCATAATGCTGCTACTTGTAACAAGAACACAGTTGTAGTAGAGGTCATTGATCTCTCCAGTACATACAACCACAAAGACAGGGATGTCAAACCCAAATACACAGAGGGCCAAAATTTAAAGCTTGGAAAAAGATGCAGGCCAACCTTGATATTTATTAAAAAAATGTTTGTAATTGAGGACGTTTTTCCTTATCATCATCATCAAATACTGTTTCATATGGAAATAAGCTTAAAGGGGTTGTCCCACAAGTAAAGTGCACATTAATTAATAGACCTTAGAATAAAATATTGGAATAATATAATGTTATGTAAAGCAGTAAAAAGCACATGGCCCAATGGAATAATTTAAATATATAATAACAAAGGATACAAAAACCTTGAATACAGATAATAAAGTATGATGCAAACACAGTATGATACACCCACAGTGAATTCATCCATAGTGCCCTCCACACACATGGTTTGATGACCCTACTGTACCCTCCTCCTTCAATCCCACCCCATCACAGTATGATTTTTCCAACTGTAATCCCCACACACTCATTCCATACAGTATAATGGCCACATAAAAGTGCTCCGCATAGTATTGTGGTCCACACATAGTCCTCCATACCGTATAATGGGGCCCTGTATTGCCTTCCATGCAGTATAATGGCCCCACATAGAGCTCCATACAGTATGATGGCCACAAAAAAGTGCCCTATACAGTGTAATTGTACCACATAGTGCTCCATATAGTATAATGGGCACCACATAGTGATCCATACAGTATAATGTATACCACAGAGTGCTCCATACAGAATAATGGTCTCCACATAGTCCTCCATACAGTATAATGGCCCACATAGTGCTCCATACAATATAATGGCCCCATATAGTCATCCATGCAGTATAATGGGCACCACATAGTGCTCCATACAAAATAATGGCCTCACATTAAAAAATACTCACCTCTGTCCATTCCCCCGCTGCTCCAGTCTCTTCACAGTATCTTCAAATCCTCTGTACTACTCGGTATAGCAGGCGCGTTGTAATGATGTCATCGCACCCGCTGCACTGAGACGTCAGATGCAGAAGGGGAATGATGGTAGAGGAAGTGCCAGCCGATGCTCCCTCCTCCATCATTGCTTTGAACTTTATAGGTATCTAGGATGTTGATATAGTTGAAAGTGCGATGACGGGCAGGGGACAAATATGCTCAGCCTGTGGGCCAGAATCATAGAATGGTAGAGTTGGAAGGGACCTCCTGGGCCATCTGGTCCAACCCCCTGCTCAAAGCAGGATTCTCTAAATCATCCCAGACAGATGTCTGTCCAGCCTTTGTTTGAAGAATTCCATTGAAGAAGAACTTACCACCTCTCGTGGCAGCCTGTTCCACTCCTTGATCACCCTAACTGTCAAAAAGTTTTTTCTAATATCTAATCTGTGTCTCCTCCCATTCAGTTTCATCCCATTGCTTCTAGTCTTTCCTTGTGCAAATGAGAATAAAGATGATCCTTCTACAATGTGACAGCCCTTGAGATATTTGTAGACAGCTATTAAGTCTCCTCTCAGTCTTCTTTTTTGCAAGCTAAACATTTCCAAATCCTGCAACCGTTCCTCATAGGACATGGTTTGCAGACCGGTCACCATTCTGGTGGCTCTCCTTTGAACTTGCTCCAGTTTGTTGATGTCTTTTTTAAAATGTGGTGCCCAAAACTGGACACAGTATTCCAGATGAGGTCTGACCAAAGAGGAGTAGAGGGCAATAATGACCTCACGTGATCTAGACTGTATGCTTCTGTTGATATGTGTGGCCCAGCTATGTCAGGCACACATAATCCAGGAGAATGCACAGGAAGGTAACCGCAAAAGCTTGATATCCATTCACGTCACTCACACTTTCAGACACACCCACCAGGGGTATAAGAGGTAGTGACACGTAGCAGTCAGTGTTCAGTGTTCAGGCTTCAGTGTTCAGTCTGTTTCCAGTCTTCGGACAGATCAGTTCATTCAGTCCTTGGGAGACTCAGGAGTGAGTCATCCCCCAGTCAGCTTCCTGTCTTAGTACAGTGTAGTTCAGTGTCAGTCCAGTCTGGACTTGGAGGATACTGAGAGCTGATCAGTGAGCTCTGGAGAAAGCTGACATTTCCATCAAGCTACAAGTGCTTATGTTAAGAGCGAGAGCAGGGCGAAGGGCGCAGTGGAGAAGAACAGAGATAAGTGCTTCAGGTACCGGATTACCTGCACTAATTCACCGGACACCGGGGTCCGAGGCGTTGCTAGCGCTTCATGCCTAGTGACAAGATAACCGGAGGCTTTCTGGACTACAAGTAGCAGAAGGTAGCCCTAAGCGCTGATACGTAAACGGAGTCAGGGAGGACAGGACGGGCAAGGCCTGATCAGCCCCAACGCCTTAGTTCTCACCAACATCTGGAAATCAGAGACATAGAAGGCTCCACCACAATGTCGGCCGGGCGTTGCAGCTATTGAAACAAGCTGGAGATTGCAGAGTTAACTTCGCTTCATGCAAGTTTGGACTCACATACATATGAAGTAAAGGAGGCCTCTAACCTGCTCAGCGGTTATCCTGAATGTGCATTCTCCACCCCGACCAGCTCCCCGGGACCTGCCTGAAATATCTGCAAGTAAAGGTATGGAAAGAAGCTGCATTGTGTGTGACTGAATTATTACCTACACCCTGCACCACCATAGACTTCCAAGGACCGGTCTCACCTGTGGGAGACCTACCACCTAGCTGCCCTATAACATCCCCTGTGAAGATCCATATAGCAGCGCTGGTCCAATTGATCAGATACCACAGGTGGCGTCACAAACTATCTAATCTACAATTCCCCTGTAAATATCCCCCATTGTATGAGCGCCCAGGGCCACGGACCGAGTCCTACTGCCAGTGACAAACCTCATAGACTTTCATGGGCTCGGTGCCGAGTACCCCATAGCCCTGGTACCACCAATGTGGTGCGCGTCATCTTCATCCTAGAATTGTATTTGCCTTTTTTGCTGCTGCATCACACTGTTGACTCATGTTCAGTCTGTGATCAATTAGTATACCCAAATCTTTTTCACATGTGCTGTTACTTAGCCCTATTCCTCCCATTTTGTATATGCTTTTTTCATTTTTATTGCCCAGATGTATTACTTTGCATTTTTCCCTGTTAAAAACCATTCTGTTAGATGCTGCCCACTGCTCCAGTTTATTTATATCTTTTTGAATCCTCTCTCTCTCTTCTCTAGTATTAGCTACCCCTCCTAGCTTTGTGTCATCAGCAAATTTGATCAGTTTACCCTCAATTCCTTCATCTAAATCATTGATAAAGATGTTGAACAATACAGGGCCCATAACAGAGCCTTGTGGTACCCCACTTGAGACATTCTTCCAACTGGATGTGCAGCCATTTACGACCACTCTTTGAGTCCGATCACTAAGCCAGTTATGAATCCACCTAACAGTTGCCTTGTCCATTCCATACTTAGTCATTTTGTCAATAAGGATTGTGTGAGATACTTTGTCAAATGCTTTGCTGAAGTCAAGATATACTATATCTACAGCATTTCCCTGATCCACCCAGTCAGTGATTCTGTCATAGAAGGAAATTAAGTTAGTCTGACATGACTTATTAGTTACAAACCCATGCTGACTCTGTTTAATCACTTCATTCTTATGCAGGTACTTACATACATGTTCTTTAATAATTTGTTCAAAGATTTTTCCTGGTATAGAAGTTAGACTCACCGGCCTGTAGTTCCCTGGGTCCACCTTCTTCCCTTTTTGAAGATAGGAACAACATTTGCTCTTCTCCAGTCTTCTGGGACTTCTCCTGTTCTCCAAGAATTTTCAAAGATTATGGACAGTGGTTCAAGAATTTCTTCTGCTATCTCCTTCAGTATTCTGGGGTGTAATTCATCTGGACCTGGAGACTTGAATTCATTTAGGTTAGCTAAGTGTTTCCTCACTGTCTTTCTGTTTATAGATATCCTGGATTCTTCTATTCCTTTAATAGGACAGTGAAGATCAGTTGATGTTACATTTCCTTTCTGAGAGAAAACAGATGCAAAATAGGAATTTAAAAGTTCAGCCTTCTCAACATCCTTTCTTACCATTTCATCATTTTCATCCTGTAAAAATCCTATAGCATCTTTGACATTTTTTTTACTTTTGACGTATCCCCAAAATCCTTTTTTGTTGCTTTTGACATCTCTTGCAAGCCTTAATTCATTGTCCGCTTTAGATAATCTGATTTGTGCCCTGCAGGTTCTGCAGATGGCATTATATTCTTCTTTAGATATGCTCCCTCTTTCCATTTGATAAACATTTCTTTCTTCCTTTTTAGCATGTGTTTAAGTTCTGTGTTCATCCATCCTGGTTTCCTTAAATGCTTCCCATTCTTCCCTCTTTTTGGAATTGTTAACGATTGTGCTTTGAGAATCTCATTTTTCAAGATGTCCCATCCTTCCTGGACATTTTTGTCCTTAAGGATATCCTGCCATTGGATCCCTCCAATTCTCTTTCTGAGTCCCTTAAAATCTGCCTTTCTGAAATCTAACCTTGACGTCTGAGTCTTCACAGGTCTTCCTCCTCTTGTTATCCAAAATTCTAAAATAGCATGGTCACTACCTCCTAGGGTCCCAGCCACTCTTACCTCCTCAACCATTTCCTCCCTGTTTATAAGGATTAGATCCAAGGTAGCAGATCCCTTGTTTTCTCCTCTACCTTTTGGAAGATAAAGTTGTCAGCAAGAGAGGATAAGAATTTCCTTGACCTGTTAGTTTTGCCTGAGAGAGATTCCCAACAAATGTCTGGATAGTTGAAATCTCCCATGACCACTATGTCATATTTTTTGGAGAATTTGGCCATTTGATGCGTAAAGAGTTCATCCATATCTTCAGCTTGCATAGGCGGCCTGTAGTAAATGCCTACAATGGTGTCCTTTCCATTGTTCTGTCCTTGTATTCTTACCCAAACAGTTTCCACAGAACTCCCAGTCTCTGAAGCATCAATCTCTGTGCAGATATACGCTTTTCTAACATACAATGCGACACCTCCTCCTCGTTTATCAAGTCTGTTTCTTGCAAATAAGTTGTATCCTTCTAGCCTCGTATTCCAATCATGTGTATCGTCCCACCAAGTTTCAGTGATTCCAATGACATCATACTTCTTCTCCTGCGTTAGTAGTTCCAATTCTCCTTGTTTGTTGCCCATGCTTTGTGCATTTGTATAAAAACATTTTAGTTTGTGATTGGTTTCTCTTCCTCCAATATTTTTATTATTTAGATTGTTTTGTCTTCGTTCTTTCTTTCCACTTCTAATAGCCGAGTTCTCAATTAGATTAGATTTGGCCCGCAGATCAGAGTTTGACATATGTGTTCTAAGAGAAACATTTCACTTAGTTCCTGGTGGGATCTCTGCTATGCCTGTACATTTTTAGTTTGTGCAATCTAACAAACTGGTATTTATGTGAATAATAAATGTATTCAGATGTCTTGTGTTGTTACAGTCTTTTAGATTTTGGGAAATCATGATTATAATAAAGCAGCAAAAATTGTAATGCTCATTGGAAATATAGTAAAAGGCTTTGCAGATTCCACTCCTGAATTTGGCAGATATTGATGTAATTATGGGTGGGAAGTCTGAAGTGTACCTTTACAGCTTTACCTGTGCAGCTCAGTAATTTGCAGATATTTTATTGTTATTTCCTGGGGTGTTAAATTTTAATTTCCATACTAACATTTTCTTTTGTCTTTTTAAGTTTTATCTTACAGGCAGTATGATAGCAGCAAGTGAGAATTGAGGCCTTGCAGAGGCTGGATCCTGTTTTCAAGTCTCCAAGGACATTTCCAAGGAGTTTGTAGATTCTCCTTGTGTTTCAGTAGATTACTTCCCAGTAATCCGGTTTCCACCCACAATCTAAAGACATACTGATAGGGCATACACAGGGGTGGGATTCAAATTTTTAACAACAGGTTCTGTGTTTGTTTGCATGAAATCCACACCCATTTTTTAAGCCACGCCCATTTACACACACCTTTTCCTCAAACATATACAAGTAGAGGCACAGTCATACAGTCAAATAATTTGGAATGAGATCAGAACAGTGAAAAGAGCATCAATTCAGTGAAGCTCCATATCTCGGACCCCCATTGATTACCAAGTTAGCACCTGCCGCTTTAAGTGCATCACCACAACTTAGAACATCCCCCAACTGAGCCGCGATCAGCAAAAATCTTCATGAGTTAGGGGAACATTACAGAACAGAATGCGCGTCGCCTATGTTTCCTGTTTAATCACCAAGAAGAATCATAACAATAATAAAGAAAACGTGTGAAGAGGCGACAGCGAGGAAAAGACCCGACCAGAGGGAGACGAGACCGGGGAGAGGAGCACGGGAGCTTATAGGGAACTGTAAGGAGAGGAGGAAGACGATGCAGCTGAGATGGAGTTATGTTATGCTGCACAACAGAAAGGGAGCTGAGGCTTTCACCGAGCTGCTGAGACGTCATGGGCAAAATCAGCTCTGCTGTATCTATGTGGTGTAGTGAGGCTGTAGTTTATTTGGTGCAAGACATAGTGGTGGTGATATATCTTACGGAGGCAGACGAGCCCACACACAGAGAGGTGGATACGGAGGCAGATGCGCACAGAGGCACAAAGTCCATCCTGACATCTCCAGGGCCTGTCTGCCACCGGCAATGGTAAAGTAACCCAGCTGGCCGTTGATGAGGGGACCTATTTTTGGCACAGGAGACACATGCCCGAATATAGTCTCCAACGTCCGGACCATATGCGGCCACAGTACGTCCTCGCCAGAAGCTTGATGTCCTTTTTTCCCCAAAATGTCCACCCACCCTGGACGAAGGGGCCCCAAAGAGAGAACCTCCGGTCGCAATTAGATGGTACAAAAGTCTTGCCGGGTGGCACAGACTTAGTGACACCGGGTACAGTTCTCAGGCTTTCAGAGGGGACAATAAGGCCGGCTCCCTCTCCCCCTCCCCGGAAGACACGACGGAGCGAGAGAGAGCGTCAGCCCGGATTTTCTTTCTCCAGAAAAAAAATGGAGGGTGAAGTGAAAGCGGGAGAAAAATAAGGGACCATCTGGCCAGATGGGAATTTAGCATCTGGGCAGTTTGTAAATAAACCAGATTTTTGTGATCGGTGAACAGATGTCTCCACTCAGAGAAGGCCAACTTCATTGCTAGCAACTCCTTGTCCCCGATGGAATTCCTCTCCGCTGGTGTGAATGTCTTGGAAAAGAGAAGCAAGGATGCTTCGACCTTGAGCATCCTTCTGGAAGATGACTGCTCCAGCACCAACGGACGAGGATTCTACCTCCAAAATAAAGGGCTTATCAAATCGGGGCGAAGTGGATGGGGAGCACTAGCAAAATTGGCCGTCCAGGTGCCGCAATCAGTTCTACCAGCCATAAATTGTAGGCTTAGCCCAGTAGTGACATGTTTGTCCAAAGTTGCAGGTTGGTGGCCCAGAGGTGGCTTGAAGTGTAGAGTAGGGACCATCAGAGGGAGGTCACCTTGCCGCGGTTGATGGGCATACATGAATTGGCCAATTTATGCGCTAAGAACTTCATTTTTCATCTATCATGTAAGTAAAAAATATTTCAAAAAAAATTTTTTGAAAATTTTGAGGAATTTGGTCTTATTGAGAGATTTTATAATGTTATCCTTGTTTTTTTACATGGTCCATATTCATACACATGTGCTGCTGTGAAATTTTTTGTCTATATAGATATATACATGATGTATAGATTTTATATATCCCTCCAAAGACTATCTTAGTTCCCCATTATTTTTGGTATAGGAGATTAATGAGGGAGACGAGTCCAGCAATAAACTTACTTTTATGACCAGTAACTTAGGAAACAATGTTTCAAATGTTTCACTTCCATTAAGCATGATGGGACTTCTCGATTTCATTTAATGACACTTCTCTTTCCTTGCCTTCACAGTCCTGCAAATCACAACAGTCCAGCAAACTGTTTTTAGAAATCACTGTCTTTCCTTGTGGGGCAGCTAGGTGGAGGTGTAATCATGGCCAGGGTTTGGGGCAGGCAGACAGGCAGCTGTTAGGGCCCGTCATGCGCCACTTGGGGCCCGTGAGGTAGGGGGGCCCGCCAGCCCCCAGCGCTGACTCCCCGCCGCCGCATTGAACTGTACCGGCATCATAGACACCAGTACAGTTCAAAGAATGATGGAGGAGACACGGTCAGCTGACGTCCCTCTTCTTCATTCCCGCTCTGCTCTGACTGGCGGGGTTGCGCGAAACGTCAGCGCACACTCACTCTGTGCCAGGCAGAGCAGGAGCGCGCAAAGGGAGGT
>JARQOD010000006.1:308073889-308096128 GCA_033576555.1 Oophaga sylvatica
TCAATTATAAGAGAGAGGGCTAGGGGGTTCACACTTATGCATCCACATTACATATTATGGGTGACATTAAAGATGGAAAAAGTTCTGAAATTATTCTTATCTGTATAATTTTTTTACATGACAAAAACTTGGCATTTAAACAGGTGTGTATATTTTTTTTACTTCCACTGGTAATTAAGAGCTTTTGGACATGGCAACGCTTGGATAACAGAAATAACTCACTGTGTTGCCACAGCTTCTTTTGCACTGTAATTGCCCCCAAATGTTATTGCCAGGAAGGCTGAAAAAGAGAAGTATTTGACTGCAAAATACACATTCATAATATTACATCACACTGTTACATCCCTGTCTGTGCTCACTACCTCTGCTTCTTTAGTTGGGTGGTGCCGCGCCATTGTTATGGGCATTGCTGAATAATAATGCAGCAATGATCCTAGTTTCAAAGTCCGACCTCATAGTGAGGGTAAAATCTATCTCATCTGGCTCAGTCCATGCATTCATTTCCAGACTTCCGTGTTTGGCCACGTTCACATGTTGAGTATTTGGTGAGTTTTTCTTTACCTCAGTGTTTGTAAGCCGATACCAGGAGTGGATTAAAAAAATACAGAAGTGTTGATATGTTTCTCTTATACTTTTCCTCTGATTGTTCCACTCCTGGTTTTGGATTACAAATATTGAGGTAAAAAAACTCACGAAAGTGTGCATGTGACCACAGAGGCACCATATAAATCACAGGAGGTTACACTAACAATAAAGCTATAAATGCACCAAGTTCCCACCAGTCCAAAATACCTGATATTCAATGTCTAGTCTACTGATGATAAAAGACTATCTCAGAACGTAACAAGGAAAAAAGCGCAGTCTGTCAGTGTACACTAATCAGAATAGTCACACGCAGTGTCATAAGTCAATGTTTCTCATATCTTTCTATATCTGAAAATATGTTACCTTTCATGGTTGGTGAGAGAATTGAATGACAATAACACAACACACACAAGTGACAAGACTTGCAACTGTCTAAACACTTAACATTTCCCTGACTGAGGGTGCTTCACATACGTCACCATTCAGAAGGCAGCTTTATACACTGCCACTTCTTAGGCTGCTTTCACACATCAGGTTTTTACAATCAGGCACAATCCGTCAAAGTTTAAAAAAGACGGATCCAGCGCAGATTGTCAAAAACTGACGTGACGGATCAGTCTTTTGATCCTTGAGAAATGCACTCTGAGCATGGAGAGAGACCAAAAAAAGCAATAGAAATAGTTCCAGGCATGCTCAGAGTGGAAAAAAGGAATCCGGTGACCGGATCTATCTTTTTCCTGATCCGGCGCCCATAGACTTCCATTGGAGCAAAAAGCCGGAGGTGCAGCATCTGGTGCTGTCCTTTTTTTTGACGCATACAAAAAACGTTGCTAGAGACGTTTTTTCAAGACGCCGGAATGAAAAAAACGGATAAAACGGGAGGCCATGCGGTGCGATCCGGCGCTAATACAAGTCAATGAGAAAAAAAAAACGGATCCGGCAGTAGATTTCGCCGGATCCGTATTTTCTAAAAAGAGCCGGATCCTGCCTGACGGAAAAAAACTGATGTGTGAAAGTAGCCTTACACTTGACTTATGCTTTTATTATCATCCTTATTGTAAGACAGTCCAAGGAATTTGTTGGAATAATGCTTATTATTGCAATAACTACTATTTACTACTAGCAAACTAACAAAACTAACAAAAACAATCCAGGAAGCTCCTGCTCACTGTGTGTGTTGCTGGAGCACATTTACTGTCACTTTGCAAGCTGACAGACACGATGCTAAGATCCTAAGCTATAAGAAATATCAGTTTTAAGCTGTGTTATCTTTGTTCTTGAATAATATACAGTGAAGAGCAAAAGGGTAACAATGTTCTGAACTTTTGACTTTCAGGCTCCATATCTCATTATACACTTCTGCTTTGAACTCGAGACTGCCATCATTTTATAGACAATCATCTTGGATATCTCAAACTTAAATTTGACTTGCAACTATTCAGCATATGATTAGTTATGCAGATTCTTGCCATGTCACTGCATTGTTACTGTTTTGCTCCTAAAGATCTACATTTTAATTTGTATTATTTTGTTAGTATTTTGAAAATCCACCTTTCAACACTGCCTGAATCCTTCTGGGCATGCTCTCGATCACATTCAAACATGTGTTGACAGAAATTTGATCTCAGGTCTCTTCTACACGTTCCCAAAGTTGGTGCATGTATACAGTTTTTTTCCAATTCTACCCACAAGTGTTTGATTGGATTGAGGTCTGGGGACTGTGGGGGCAATTCCAGCACCTCTACTACATTGCATTGAACTATTTCATCAACAATCTTGACTTATGCTTCATGTTGTTGTCCTGTTGGAACCATATGTCGTCCTTTCCATACCCATAGTATTTGAGTGTATGAAGTAACTCATCTTGTAGGATACTCACATATAGCTCAGCATTGAGACCACCATCGATCCTGGTCAAGTATCCAATGCCTTTGGCTGTGAAAAACCCCATCTCATCAGGCTTCTTCCACTGAACTTGACATTTCTTTCAATTTCTCAACCTGTTGGCCCCCTTCTCTCTTATTTATTTCAGACCCATTTGCACCTATCAGAACCTAGTCTATTAACTTTTGTGTAATTGCTTCAAACCACCCGGTTCACATCTTTAAATGTCCACTTTTCATACTTGTTTACAAACTCGAACTGACGCTTCTTATGACAATATTGAAGTTGAGGCTTCTTCACCTTTTTTCAGGCCACCATTCCAGACTTTTGTAATGTGCATCACACGGTGATTGCATCAACGTCAGTGTAACAACCCTGCTGGCATCACTGCATGGCCTCTCATTCCCCACATACCAAATTGCTCACTGCTCCAGGTCATGCTGTGATTTCTGTCTGCTGCCAGCTCCATGCTCTGTACCTCTTGCTTTCTATCTGTTCTGTGCATGTTTCCTGGCTGTGTGCATAGGGCGCGGCGCCAGAAATCTCTAGTTCTTATGGAGCCAGGGTGCACCTGTCTAATTTGTCCCTGACCAATTACCATGAGCCCTATAGTATTTAGGGCAGCTCCACCCTGTGGATCTTGCCTGTGCAATGTGTTAACTCAGTTAGTGTCTTGCTACTGAGCTGCCAGGTCTTGCTCTGTGTTCCTCCTTTTGGAGGCTCTGTTCCTAGCTTTGCCCTGTACCTGTTTGTCCGCCCTCCAGGAGGCAGAATATCCTGGTCTCTGTGCTCTCGCTTCTGACCTTGTCTTGTACTTGTCCTTGCCGCTCTCCAGAAGGCAGAAAATCCTGGTCCCTGTGTCTTTGTCCCTGTACCTTGTCTCGTGTCATTACCTTGTCTGAACTCTGTCCTACCTCTGTTTCTTAGTCTCCTTGTCTGTGGTTTGTTTCCCTGCTGTGTCTTACCTTGTGTTCTCTCTGAACCACTTTCTGCCTCTTCTCCGCACTCCTGTGGTTCTGCTCCATTCCACTCTGCTTTGCTCCTGCTGCAGAACCTCTAGCTGCAGCTCCTCTTTGCATATATTGTGGTTCCGCTCTGCTTCACTCCTGCAGCTGCAGAACCTCTTGCTGCAGCTTCTCTCCGCATATCTTGCGGTTCCGCTCTGCTTCACAACTGCAGCTGCAGAACCTCTTGCTGCAGCTCCTCTCCGCATACCTTGCGGTTCCGCTTTGCTTCGCTCCTGCCAGGAGCAAAACAGTAACAATGCAATGACATGACAAGAATCTGCATAACTAATCATATGCTAAATAGTTGCAAGTCAAATTTATGTATGAGATAGCAAAGATGATTGTCTCTAAAATTATGGTAGTCTCAAGATTAAAGCAGTAGTGGATGGTAAGATATGAAGCCTGAAAGTCAAAAATTCAAAACATTGTTAGCCTTTTACTCTTCACTATAAATTCAGTGTTGAATGGCTGGACAGCACAGAGATTAAACAGCTGCAACAGGTTATGGGCCAGAGACCTAAGGACCCAGAAACCAAAAACCCAGAGAATAGCCCAAAATTCCAAAGACATACTGATAGGGAATTTAGATTGTCAGCCCCATCTGGGACAGCGATGATAATGTGTGCAAACTGTAAAGTGCTGTGGAATTTGTTAGCGCTATATAAAAATAAACATTATTATTATTATTATTAGGAGAGTGATCTAAAGTGTACTAAGAAGAGGAAGAAGCAAAGATGGCCACCAGCATTAACTCTGTGAAGTTCACAGTACCAAATCTGACTAATGAGAACTACCAATTCTGGAAATTCAAGGTAAAGATGCTGCTGATAAGAAAAAGTACATGGAAATACACACAGGTATCTAGTTCTGACTTGCTATCAGAAGACTGAGTAGAGAAGGAACAAAAAGCACAAAGCACTCAGCATAGATGATTATCAGATTGTGCATGTACTGTATGTAAATGTGAAACTGCAAAAGAAAATCTGGGTACTGCTGCAGAAAATGCTTGAAAGGATAAATCTCAGCAATAAGCTCTATTTAACGAAGTGGCTCCTGTATATCAGTCAAAACTACATAAAGCCTAAGATATGCAGGGATTACATAAGAAATACTTTAGAAATTGTGGAGTGCCTGCAGGGCATTGGAGAAGAGCTAAAGGGTTTTCGTGTTGCTGCACTACTACTAATTGGTCTACCAGAAAGCTATGACACACTTCTAACTGCATTAGATGCGCGCCCAGATTATGAGCTTGCATTAGAGTAAAGGTACTGCCACACTAAACAATCCCGCTAGCGATCTCGTTAACGTCGCATACTAATGAGATCGCTAGCGTGATTGTTATAATATCGCTAGTAGCTGCCTAATTTAGCGATGTCGTTAAGGACGCTATCGCGGTTAGCGATCTCCTTAACGACTTTGGCGGTACAAAAACACCGCACATCGCTCACAAAAAGGTGCCACACTCAGCGATATATGCTCACCAGCGGGACGCCAACGATAAAAATAGGGTCCAGAACGATGTGAACGATGAACGAGATCACAGCAGGGGCACAGCAGGGGCCACGTCGTTGCTACATGCCACACACACCGGCGTCACTAACGAGATCGCTAAATAGTGACGTTTTTTAGCGATCTCGTTAGCGACGCTGTTTAGTGTGGCATACCCTTAAGTCAGAGTAAGGCTTGTAGATGACTATATGTGAAAGACAAAAAGTATAAGCAGCAGTGGGGTATCTAAAGTAGAATTCACTTTAAAAATCCAAGATCTACTCAAAAATAAAAATAATTTGAAGGAAACACGTGTTTTGTCTGAAAGAAATCAGGGCAATTACAGGCTGACTGCAAAGTCTGGAAAGCTATAATGAGTCAGATGAAAAAGCAAAATAATCAAAAAATGTTAAAAGTGCCAATACTGAAGAATAAGACACTTCTAGTATTGAAGCTGTGTTTAATGTAAAATGGCATCTGTCACCCCATTTTGGCTATATCAGATAAAGATATGCCTGAATAGTGCATCCCATAAGTAACCTATCGGTTTCTATCATATATCCTGACACCAGTTGTAACAGCTAAAATGCAATGAAAGTGTCTACAGTGCTAAACATGAACAGAGCAATAATTGTATCCATGTATGGCACAGGCGTCTTGCACATAGAGACCCATTGATTATGGTTCATCAGGAGGAAATAGAAATTGCAAAGATGACTAAAATTCTGAATCAGCATTTTGAAACTAAACACCTTGGAAATGTAACATATTATCTAGGAACCCAGGTCCAAAGAAAAGATAGGAGCTTTCTTCTAAACCAAAGTGAAAACATCAACTCAATTCTGAATCAGTTTGGAATGTCAAAACCTAAAGATATCTTCCCCAATGGAACCATCCTACTAAAAGTTGGAAGGAGAAGATGATCTGTTACCTACAAATGAGAAATACAGACAGGCAGTGGGGCACTTCTATACATAGCAACTATGACATGAACGGATATCACTGCAAAAATTGGAATTCTCTGCAGATATGTGGAAAAAACGTGTTAAAAAACCAGAAATGCCATTAAGAGAGTTCTTTGAAATTTGAACGAAACTCATGGCATAAATGTAAGGATATCTGCTACAGGAGACCTAAACATAAGAAAATTAGTAATGGTGAGTCCCAAGAATAATAAAATCCTCAAATTTATTGAAAAAAGATTAAAAGATCATACAGGTTGGAGATGTATCCCCAACCTGTATGATCTTTTAATCTTTTTTTCAATAAATTTGAGGATTTTATTATTCTTGGGACTCACCATTACTAATTTTCTTATGTGAAGCCTTAGTCACGGCTATTGGTTGGAGACCCATAACATTGCAAGACGGACTGAGTTATACCAAGAGGACATGGTGAGGCTGCCTTTCTTGTTTATTTACCTTATAGGAGACCTAAACCTCACAGGATATGTGGATGCAGACTGGGCTGGTGACTTACTTAAGTGAGAGTAAATCGACAAGCGGCTATTTGTTCAAGCTTGGAGAAAGTTCAATTTATTGGTCTAGCAGAAAATTGGTGTCTGTAGCCTTGTTATCTACAGAAGAAGAATATGTGTCTGCAGCCCACGTAAGTCAGTGGCCTCACACTTTTTGACACAACATTCAGGCAGGATTGGTGGCACCCAACTGGTTGGCCTGGAGAGGGTGGTGATCTCTAATCGAGGGGGTTGCCCAAAGAAGTTACTCTTGCAAGTTGAATCCCGCTGGATATTTAACCTTCAATCTACTACCCCTACATGTCTTAATGAGGAACTTTTGTTTTCTGGATTTCTGGGTTAAAACGCACTACTCAACTCTGGAATCGCTATTCTTTCATTGCCAGTATGGAAGACTATGGACTATTTACGGCTGTATATACTATCAAAGGACCTTGTGATGTTGGACTGGATGGAATATCTCGTGTGGATTATATAACAATCCTGGATCCACCCATGCGGCTTCCGTCCTTCTTACCTTGTTTTCCTATATTATTATCTTCTAGGCCTTATTGACTTGTTCATGTATATTTGTTTCCTTTACTGGGTAGGTTATGGTTTTTTGTCTAGGGTGGTTACTGATTATTCATCATGTGGGATTACCTGTATGGACTGCACTTTTTGCTATCTATGGTGCATGTAAGGAAGGGGTCTTGAGCTTGAGGCACTTTTGAGAGTCTACCTGTATGGATTTAGGTCTTAACTTTTATTTATTGTTTTGATATTTTTGTTCTGGGATCATGCTTATTATGGTCCCATCAGAGGATCTCATAAGCAATTACGATTTCCCTATCCATCTAGTTAGGACCATATCTGTTCATTGGCATTCTGGTTGATCTAGGAATCGATCTGTTAATTTTGATCTGCGTTATTTTTAATCCTTTGTTTTAAAGGATTATGATTAGTTTTTTTGTATCCATTTTTTATTTTCCATTTTGCTTTATTTTTCATCTTTTATTATTTTTATATTTATCTTTATTTTTATAATTTTTTTATATAATTTTTCTTATTCCTTTCTCTTTTTTACCCCTTTTTCCTTTATTTATTATTTATATTTATTTATTTATTACTTTTTCATCTTTTTTATTTTTCATTATATTTTAGTTTATTTAATTTTTTCTACTATTTTTGATTTTTCATGTTTCATCATTTTTTCTTATTATCCTCACTATTCTTATTTTGTTTTTTATTTTTATTTTTCGATCTAATTTATCTATTATTCCCATACAGGTTTCCTCTTTGAATGGCATAATTGATGTCAACTTTCCTCGGCTATGTATGATCATGGTATGATTGTGGTGTGAATGGATTTGATTGCAGTTCTGGCATGTTACTTACAAGTGTTGATACGCCGGTTCTGTGTGTCCCCCTTACTCCTAGCGCATGCGTGTTCCCATACCTGCCGCCGCGCTTGCGTGTCAGTGGACGCTATCTGCGTTCCACTGCACGCATGCGCGGTTTGCTGGATAAGTGCAGAGATGTCTGCACCTCTTGCTTCGGTTAGCCTGAGTCACGCCCAATTACTTCCTTTTCGGCTGACCATTCTTTGCACACAGCTGTTTCTCTTCACTCTGATGCCCATATAGGTATTTAAACTACCTCGGTTCTTGATTTAATCACTTTCCCTGATGAAGCCGCACAGGCTGCGGCGGAACGCGTGGGACCGCTGTGTTCTCTTGTCCTGATTCTCCGCCTGGCTCTCTCATGCCTTTATCATTAGGTCTGCTCTGGAGTAACTATTATCCTTCAATGGTTGTACTGTCCGTTGGTATTATCCAGCTTCTTGCAGGGCATTTCTCTTTTCAGGGCACTTCTTGTGTTCCGGTTTTCTATATTGGTTTGGTACCCTCTTATATTTTCTGAGTCCATACAGGTTCTCTCAATTTATTAGGTGGGGGTTTATTATATTTCTGTACATTTAGTGCAGATTATGTTGATGCATATTATTATCATTTGTTCTGCATTACAATTTTTGTCTTGTGTTATTATTATGTCTTTGCATTTTGACATGTACTGTACTATTATACCCCAGGTATGGTTACAGGCGGTTTTTCAGGATTAGAGTTACTTTGTTTTTAATTATGTTTTATTGCACTTTTTCTATGAACCAATAAAATTTGATATCTTTTGCATTACACATTATTATTGGTGTAGTGTGCGTTACTACGGTAGTTCTTTTCTCCTTCACACAGCAGACTGGGCTGGTGACTTACTTAAGTGAGAGTAAATCGACAAGCGGCTATTTGTTCAAGCTTGGAGAAAGTTCAATTTATTGGTCTAGCAGAAAATTGGTGTCTGTAGCCTTGTTATCTACAGAAGAAGAATATGTGTCTGCAGCCCACGTAAGTCAAGAGGTTATTTGGTTAAACCAATTATTAGTCGATTTTGGAAAGCCATCAACTCAACTGACAGTGATTTATGAAGACAACTAAGGATGCATTAAACTTGCATGCAGTGAGAAGATCAATGTGAGAACTATAAACACTGACGTTAATCATCATCACATGTATGATTTGATAGAACGTGGCATAATTGAATTTGTTTATTGCTAGACTGACTAGATGATAGCTGATATTATGACAAAGCCACTTGACAAGAGCCAAATTTGAAGATTTCAGAACCACAAAGTCCGGCGTCACACTGCCGAGTTTGATGCGAGTTAGTCGCACGACTTTCTCGCATCAACACCCGGCACGGCCGCCCGCTCTCGGACCCGAGTGTGCGGCGGCATAGAAATACATGCAGCCACACACTCGGGTCCAAGAGCGGGCGGCCATGCTGGGTGTTGATGCGAGAAAGTCGTGCGACTAACTCGCATCAAACTCGGCAGTGTGACGCCGGCCTAACAGGATAAGTAGTTGTTGAGTGAGGTTTTTGAACTAATGCTTATTATTGTATATATTAGAATAACTACTATTTACTACTGTTTAATAGTACATGAGTTTCTGCCTCCAGCAGTAGTTTTATATTGCCAGTAAAACACTGTTAAAAGAAACAAAAAACAAAACAAAACTAGATAGTTCCTGTTCACTGTGTGTAGGTGGAGTACATTTTTACTTTCAATTTGCAAGTTGAAAGACAAGATGCTAAGATCCTAAACTATAAGAAATACCAGATTTAAGCTGTGTTATCTTTGCTCTTGAATAATATATATTCACTGTTGAAGGACAGGACAAGGAGAGATTAATCAGCTGCCTACAGAATTCCTGCAGGTCAATCATTCTGATGTCCCCAGGTAGGTCAATATCAATATCTTTGTCTTGAATTCAGCTTTTCTCTCCATCACATGCCTAAAAACTGTTAAAATACATACATTAGCATGCATAGAATCCCAGAAATGTTTTGAAAATCACCATACCAACCTTGCCAGACTAACTGGGTTATCTTTTTCTGGAGAAGGAGAGTGTGTGCTACATATTGTGTATTTTTGAGTGTCTCCATCACTAATATGTCTCCTTTTCAGGTTTCTTAGAAATTTTTTTGGGGGTCTAATCTGCGCCTTCCTTCTCATAGATGATAATGCAGCCCTCCGTAGAATATAATGCATCCCCTTATATAGTATAATGTAGCCCCTCCATAGAATACAATGTAGCCCTCCTCATATAGTATAATGCAGCCCTAATAGAATATAACGTAGCCACTTCATAAAGTATAATGAAGCCCCCATACAATATAACCTAGCCACCCATAGAATATAATGCAGCCCCCCATAGAATACAATGTAGGCTCCTCATATAGTATAATGTAGCCCTCTCAAAGAGTATGATGCAATCACCCCATAGAATATAATACATATAATACAGCTGCCCCATAGATTATAATGTAGCCCTGAATAGAATGTAATACAGCCCACCTCACCATAGAATATAATGTAGCCCCCATATTATATAACACATCCTCCCCATAGAATATAATGTATAACTTACCCCCTTGGTATATAACACAGCCATAGTATATAGCACAGCTGCATAGTATATAACACAGCCCACATAATATATAACACAGCCCCACATAGTGTACCGCACAGCCCACATGGTATACAGCACAGCCCCACATAGTATACATCACAGCCCCACATGGTATACAGCACAGCACTACATGGTGTACAGAACAGCCCCCTCCCCCAGCACAGCACCATGGTATACAGCACAGCCCCACATGGAATACAGTACAGCCAAACCCTCTCCAGCACAGCCCCACATGGTATACAGCACAGAACCACATGGTTACAGCACAACCCCACATGGTATACAGCACAGTCTCCCCAGCACCATGGTATACAGCACAGCCCCCCCCAGCACCTTGGTATGCAGCACAGCCCCACATGGTATACAGCACAGCCACCCCAGCACAGCACCATAGTATACAGCACAGCCCCCCAGCACAGCACATGGTATACAGCACAGCCCCCCAGCAAAGCACCATGGTATACAGCACAGCACCATGGTATACAGCTCAGCCCCCAGCACAGCACCATGGTATACAGCACAGACCCCAGCTCCTTCACAGCACCATGGTATACAGCACAGACCCCATCACAGCACCATGGTATACAGTACATGCCCCCCAGCACAGCACCATGATATACAGCACCATGGTATATAGCACAGTCCCCCATCACAGCACCATGGTATACAGCACAGACCCCCGCCCCAGCACAGCACCATCTTATACAGCACAGACCCTCCCCCCCAGCACAGCACCATGGTATACATCACAGACCCCCCATCACAGCACCATGGTATAGAGCACAGACCCCAATCACAGCACCATGGTATACAGCCCCCTGAATGGGCCCAAAGTCACTGTTGCATTAAAAAAATAAACACACTCCTCACCTTCTCCTTATGCCAGCACTGCTCTTGGCTGCTGTCTCCTGCTCTGCCTGGCACAGAGTGAGTGTGCGCTGACGTTATCGCGCACCCGCCATGTCAGAGGCAGAGCGGGGAATGATGGAAGAGGGAGCGTCAGCTGACGCTGTCTCCTCCATCATTGCTTTGAACTGTACTGGTGTCTATGATGCCGGTACAGTTCAATGCGGCGGCGGGGGAGTCAGCGCTGGGGGCTGGCGGGCCCCCCTACCTCACGGGCCCCATAGTGGCTGCATGACGGGCCCTAGACAGCTGCCTGGTCTGCCTGCCCCTAACCCTGGCCATGATTACACCTCCCCCTTTGCTGCCCTCACAAGGAAAGACAGTGATTTCTATAACAGTTTGCTGGACTGTTGTGAGTTGCAGGACTGTGAAGTGCAAGGAAAGAGAAGTGTCATTAAATGAAATCGAGAAGTGCCCATGCATGCTTAATGGAAGTGAAACATTTGTGAAGCATTGTTCCTAAGTTACTGGTCAGTAAAAGTAAGTTTATTGCTGGACTCTGTCTCCCTCATTAATCTCCTATACCAAAAATAATGGAGGAACTAAGATAGTCTTTGGAGGGATATAAAATCTATACATCTATGTATATATCTATATAGACAAAAAATTTCACAGCAGCACATGTGTATGAATATGGACCATGTGAAAACAAGGATAACATTATAAAATCTCTCAATAAGACCAAATTCCTCAAAATTTTCAAAAAATTTTTTTTTGAAAATTATTTTTACTTACAGTGATAGATGAAAAATGAAGGTTCTTAGCGCATAAATTGGCCAATTCATGTATGCCCATCAACCGCGGCAAGGTGACCTCCCTCTGATGGGTCCCTACTCTACACTTCAAGCCACCTCTGGGCCACCAACCTGCAACTTTGGACAAACATGTCACTACTGGGCTAAGCCTACAATTTATGGGCTGGTAGAACTGATTGCGGCACCTGGACGGCCAATTTTGCTAGTGCTCCCATCCTACTTCGCCCCGATGTTGATAAGCCCTTTATTTTGGAGGTAGATGCCTCGTCCGTTGGTGCTGGAGCAGTCATCTTCCAGAAGGATGCTCAAGGTCGGAAGCATCCTTGCTTCTTCTTTTCCAAGACATTCACACCAGCGGAGAGGAATTCCATCGGGGACAAGGAGTTGCTAGCAATGAAGTTGGCCTTCTCTGAGTGGAGACATCTGTTCACCGATCACAAAAATCTGGTTTATTTACAAACTGCCCAGATGCTAAATTCCCATCTGGCCAGATGGTCCTTATTTTTCTCCCGCTTTCACTTCACCCTCCATTTTTTTTCTGGAGAGAAGAATATCCGGGCTGACGCTCTCTCTCGCTCCGTCGTGTCTTCCGGGGAGGAGGAGAGGGAGCCGTGCCTTATTGTCCCCTCTGAAAGCCTGAGAACTGTAGCTCCGGTGTCACTAGAGTCTGTGCCACCCGGCAAGACTTTTGTACCATCTAATTTGCGACCGGAGGTTCTCTCTTGGGCCCATTCGTCCAGGGTGGGTGGACATTTTGGGGAAAAAAGGACATCAGAGCTTCTGGCGAGGACGTACTGGTGGCCGCATATGGTCCGGGACGTTGGAGACTATATTCGGGCATGTGTCTCCTGTGCCAAAAATAGGTCCCCTCATCAACGGCCAGCTGGGTTACTTTATCCATTGCCGGTGGCAGACAGGCCCTGGGAGATGGTCAGGATGGACTTTGTGCCTCTGTGCGCATCTGCCTCCGTATCCACCTCTCTGTGTGTGGGCTCGTCTGCCTCCGTAAGATATATCACCACCACTATGTCTTGCACCAAATAAACTACAGCCTCACTACACCACATAGATACAGCAGAGCTGATTTTGCCCATGACGTCTCAGCAGCTCGGTGAAAGCCTCAGCTCCCTTTCTGTTGTGCAGCATAACATAACTCCATCTCAGCTGCATCGTCTTCCTCCTCTCCTTACAGTTCCCTATAAGCTCCCTGTGCTCCTCTCCCCGGTCTCGTCTCCCTCTGGTCGGGGTCTTTTCCTCGCTGTCGCCTCTTCACACGTTTTCTTTATTATTGTTATGATTCTTCTTGGTGATTAAACAGGAAACATAGGCGACGCGCATTCTGTTCTGTAATGTTCCCCTAACTCATGAAGATTTTTGCTGATCGCGGCTCAGTTGGGGGGATGTTTCTAAGTTGTGGTGATGCACTTAAAGCGGCAGGTGCTAACTTGGTAATCAATGGGGGTCCGAGATATGGGAGCTTCACTGAATTGATGCTCTTTTCACTGTTCTGATCTCATTCCAAATTATTTGACTGTATGACTGTGCCTCTACTTGTATATGTTTGAGGAAAAGGTGTGTGTAAATGGGCGTGGCTTAAAAAATGGGTGTGGATTTCATGCAAACAAACACAGAACCTGTTGTTAAAAATTTGAATCCCACCCCTGTGTATGCCCTATCAGTATGTCTTTAGATTGTGGGTGGAAACCGGATTACTGGGAAGTAATCTACTGAAACACAAGGAGAATCTACAAACTCCTTGGAAATGTCCTTGGGAGACTTGAAAACAGGATCCAGCCTCTGCAAGGCCTCAATTCTCACTTGCTGCTATCATACTGCCTGTAAGATAAAACTTAAAAAGACAAAAGAAAATGTTAGTATGGAAATTAAAATTTAACACCCCAGGAAATAACAATAAAATATCTGCAAATTACTGAGCTGCACAGGTAAAGCTGTAAAGGTACACTTCAGACTTCCCACCCATAATTACATCAATATCTGCCAAATTCAGGAGTGGAATCTGCAAAGCCTTTTACTATATTTCCAATGAGCATTACAATTTTTGCTGCTTTATTATAATCATGATTTCCCAAAATCTAAAAGACTGTAACAACACAAGACATCTGAATACATTTATTATTCACATAAATACCAGTTTGTTAGATTGCACAAACTAAAAATGTACAGGCATAGCAGAGATCCCACCAGGAACTAAGTGAAATGTTTCTCTTAGAACACATATGTCAAACTCTGATCTGCGGGCCAAATCTAATCTAATTGAGAACTCGGCTATTAGAAGTGGAAAGAAAGAACGAAGACAAAACAATCTAAATAATAAAAATATTGGAGGAAGAGAAACCAATCACAAACTAAAATGTTTTTATACAAATGCACAAAGCATGGGCAACAAACAAGGAGAATTGGAACTACTAACGCAGGAGAAGAAGTATGATGTCATTGGAATCACTGAAACTTGGTGGGACGATACACATGATTGGAATACGAGGCTAGAAGGATACAACTTATTTGCAAGAAACAGACTTGATAAACGAGGAGGAGGTGTCGCATTGTATGTTAGAAAAGCGTATATCTGCACAGAGATTGATGCTTCAGAGACTGGGAGTTCTGTGGAAACTGTTTGGGTAAGAATACAAGGACAGAACAATGGAAAGGACACCATTGTAGGCATTTACTACAGGCCGCCTATGCAAGCTGAAGATATGGATGAACTCTTTACGCATCAAATGGCCAAATTCTCCAAAAAATATGACATAGTGGTCATGGGAGATTTCAACTATCCAGACATTTGTTGGGAATCTCTCTCAGGCAAAACTAACAGGTCAAGGAAATTCTTATCCTCTCTTGCTGACAACTTTATCTTCCAAAAGGTAGAGGAGAAAACAAGGGGATCTGCTACCTTGGATCTAATCCTTATAAACAGGGAGGAAATGGTTGAGGAGGTAAGAGTGGCTGGGACCCTAGGAGGTAGTGACCATGCTATTTTAGAATTTTGGATAACAAGAGGAGGAAGACCTGTGAAGACTCAGACGTCAAGGTTAGATTTCAGAAAGGCAGATTTTAAGGGACTCAGAAAGAGAATTGGAGGGATCCAATGGCAGGATATCCTTAAGGACAAAAATGTCCAGGAAGGATGGGACATCTTGAAAAATGAGATTCTCAAAGCACAATCGTTAACAATTCCAAAAAGAGGGAAGAATGGGAAGCATTTAAGGAAACCAGGATGGATGAACACAGAACTTAAACACATGCTAAAAAGGAAGAAAGAAATGTTTATCAAATGGAAAGAGGGAGGCATATCTAAAGAAGAATATAATGCCATCTGCAGAACCTGCAGGGCACAAATCAGATTATCTAAAGCGGACAATGAATTAAGGCTTGCAAGAGATGTCAAAAGCAACAAAAAAGGATTTTGGGGATACGTCAAAAGTAAAAAAAATGTCAAAGATGCTATAGGATTTTTACAGGATGAAAATGATGAAATGGTAAGAAAGGATGTTGAGAAGGCTGAACTTTTAAATTCCTATTTTGCATCTGTTTTCTCTCAGAAAGGAAATGTAACATCAACTGATCTTCACTGTCCTATTAAAGGAATAGAAGAATCCAGGATATCTATAAACAGAAAGACAGTGAGGAAACACTTAGCTAACCTAAATGAATTCAAGTCTCCAGGTCCAGATGAATTACACCCCAGAATACTGAAGGAGATAGCAGAAGAAATTCTTGAACCACTGTCCATAATCTTTGAAAATTCTTGGAGAACAGGAGAAGTCCCAGAAGACTGGAGAAGAGCAAATGTTGTTCCTATCTTCAAAAAGGGGAAGAAGGTGGACCCAGGGAACTACAGGCCGGTGAGTCTAACTTCTATACCAGGAAAAATCTTTGAACAAATTATTAAAGAACATGTATGTAAGTACCTGCATAAGAATGAAGTGATTAAACAGAGTCAGCATGGGTTTGTAACTAATAAGTCATGTCAGACTAACTTAATTTCCTTCTATGACAGAATCACTGACTGGGTGGATCAGGGAAATGCTGTAGATATAGTATATCTTGACTTCAGCAAAGCATTTGACAAAGTATCTCACACAATCCTTATTGACAAAATGACTAAGTATGGAATGGACAAGGCAACTGTTAGGTGGATTCATAACTGGCTTAGTGATCGGACTCAAAGAGTGGTCGTAAATGGCTGCACATCCAGTTGGAAGAATGTCTCAAGTGGGGTACCACAAGGCTCTGTTATGGGCCCTGTATTGTTCAACATCTTTATCAATGATTTAGATGAAGGAATTGAGGGTAAACTGATCAAATTTGCTGATGACACAAAGCTAGGAGGGGTAGCTAATACTAGAGAAGAGAGAGAGAGGATTCAAAAAGATATAAATAAACTGGAGCAGTGGGCAGCATCTAACAGAATGGTTTTTAACAGGGAAAAATGCAAAGTAATACATCTGGGCAATAAAAATGAAAAAAAGCATATACAAAATGGGAGGAATAGGGCTAAGTAACAGCACATGTGAAAAAGATTTGGGTATACTAATTGATCACAGACTGAACATGAGTCAACAGTGTGATGCAGCAGCAAAAAAGGCAAATACAATTCTAGGATGAAGATGACGCGCACCACATTGGTGGTACCAGGGCTATGGGGTACTCGGCACCGAGCCCATGAAAGTCTATGAGGTTTGTCACTGGCAGTAGGACTCGGTCCGTGGCCTGGGCGCTCATACAATGGGGGATATTTACAGGGGAATTGTAGATTAGATAGTTTGTGACGCCACCTGTGGTATCTGATCAATTGGACCAGCGCTGCTATATGGATCTTCACAGGGGATGTTATAGGGCAGCTAGGTGGTAGGTCTCCCACAGGTGAGACCGGTCCTTGGAAGTCTATGGTGGTGCAGGGTGTAGGTAATAATTCAGTCACACACAATGCAGCTTCTTTCCATACCTTTACTTGCAGATATTTCAGGCAGGTCCCGGGGAGCTGGTCGGGGTGGAGAATGCACATTCAGGATAACCGCTGAGCAGGTTAGAGGCCTCCTTTACTTCATATGTATGTGAGTCCAAACTTGCATGAAGCGAAGTTAACTCTGCAATCTCCAGCTTGTTTCAATAGCTGCAACGCCCGGCCGACATTGTGGTGGAGCCTTCTATGTCTCTGATTTCCAGATGTTGGTGAGAACTAAGGCGTTGGGGCTGATCAGGCCTTGCCCGTCCTGTCCTCCCTGACTCCGTTTACGTATCAGCGCTTAGGGCTACCTTCTGCTACTTGTAGTCCAGAAAGCCTCCGGTTATCTTGTCACTAGGCATGAAGCGCTAGCAACGCCTCGGACCCCGGTGTCCGGTGAATTAGTGCAGGTAATCCGGTACCTGAAGCACTTATCTCTGTTCTTCTCCACTGCGCCCTTCGCCCTGCTCTCGCTCTTAACATAAGCACTTGTAGCTTGATGGAAATGTCAGCTTTCTCCAGAGCTCACTGATCAGCTCTCAGTATCCTCCAAGTCCAGACTGGACTGACACTGAACTACACTGTACTAAGACAGGAAGCTGACTGGGGGATGACTCACTCCTGAGTCTCCCAAGGACTGAATGAACTGATCTGTCCGAAGACTGGAAACAGACTGAACACTGAAGCCTGAACACTGAACACTGACTGCTACGTGTCACTACCTCTTATACCCCTGGTGGGTGTGTCTGAAAGTGTGAGTGACGTGAATGGATATCAAGCTTTTGCGGTTACCTTCCTGTGCATTCTCCTGGATTATGTGTGCCTGACATAGCTGGGCCACACATATCAACAGAAGCATACAGTCTAGATAACGTGAGGTCATTATTGCCCTCTACTCCTCTTTGGTCAGACCTCATCTGGAATACTGTGTCCAGTTTTGGGCACCACATTTTAAAAAAGACATCAACAAACTGGAGCAAGTTCAAAGGAGAGCCACCAGAATGGTGACCGGTCTGCAAACCATGTCCTATGAGGAACGGTTGCAGGATTTGGAAATGTTTAGCTTGCAAAAAAGAAGACTGAGAGGAGACTTAATAGCTGTCTACAAATATCTCAAGGGCTGTCACATTGTAGAAGGATCATCTTTATTCTCATTTGCACAAGGAAAGACTAGAAGCAATGGGATGAAACTGAATGGGAGGAGACACAGATTAGATATTAGAAAAAACTTTTTGACAGTTAGGGTGATCAAGGAGTGGAACAGGCTGCCACGAGAGGTGGTAAGTTCTTCTTCAATGGAATTCTTCAAACAAAGGCTGGACAGACATCTGTCTGGGATGATTTAGAGAATCCTGCTTTGAGCAGGGGGTTGGACCAGATGGCCCAGGAGGTCCCTTCCAACTCTACCATTCTATGATTCTGGCCCACAGGCTGAGCATATTTGTCCCCTGCCCGTCATCGCACTTTCAACTATATCAACATCCTAGATACCTATAAAGTTCAAAGCAATGATGGAGGAGGGAGCATCGGCTGGCACTTCCTCTACCATCATTCCCCTTCTGCATCTGACGTCTCAGTGCAGCGGGTGCGATGACATCATTACAACGCGCCTGCTATACCGAGTAGTACAGAGGATTTGAAGATACTGTGAAGAGACTGGAGCAGCGGGGGAATGGACAGAGGTGAGTATTTTTTTAATGTGAGGCCATTATTTTGTATGGAGCACTATGTGGTGCCCATTATACTGCATGGATGACTATATGGGGCCATTATATTGTATGGAGCACTATGTGGGCCATTATACTGTATGGAGGACTATGTGGAGACCATTATTCTGTATGGAGCACTCTGTGGTATACATTATACTGTATGGATCACTATGTGGTGCCCATTATACTATATGGAGCACTATGTGGTACAATTACACTGTATAGGGCACTTTTTTGTGGCCATCATACTGTATGGAGCTCTATGTGGGGCCATTATACTGCATGGAAGGCAATACAGGGCCCCATTATACGGTATGGAGGACTATGTGTGGACCACAATACTATGCGGAGCACTTTTATGTGGCCATTATACTGTATGGAATGAGTGTGTGGGGATTACAGTTGGAAAAATCATACTGTGATGGGGTGGGATTGAAGGAGGAGGGGTACAGTAGGGTCATCAAACCATGTGTGTGGAGGGCACTATGGATGAATTCACTGTGGGTGTATCATACTGTGTTTGCATCATACTTTATTATCTGTATTCAAGGTTTTTGTATCCTTTGTTATTATATATTTAAATTATTCCATTGGGCCATGTGCTTTTTACTGCTTTACATAACATTATATTATTCCAATATTTTATTCTAAGGTCTATTAATTAATGTGCACTTTACTTGTGGGACAACCCCTTTAAGCTTATTTCCATATGAAACAGTATTTGATGATGATGATAAGGAAAAACGTCCTCAATTACAAACATTTTTTTAATAAATATCAAGGTTGGCCTGCATCTTTTTCCAAGCTTTAAATTTTGGCCCTCTGTGTATTTGGGTTTGACATCCCTGTCTTTGTGGTTGTATGTACTGGAGAGATCAATGACCTCTACTACAACTGTGTTCTTGTTACAAGTAGCAGCATTATGCTACTTCTCTGTACAAGATCTATATTGACTTATTGTTTGTCACTTTCTATATACAATTTAATCTAGAATTGCAGGAGGAAACACTAACACTTTTTGGAAAGTGCATTTGAGCAGCAGGGTGATTTGCTGCTGAAGGAGAGAAAAAAAATCTCTTTAAATCTTCTGCTTCAGCGAGTGTGAGCGAGCTGAGTGTGACCGGTGCGCAAGTGCAAACGGTGGTAAGTGTGATTTGAGATTCAGTGAAGAAGTATTTGAAAAACCTTTAATCAAATACCTGTGTGAATTGGTGTGTGTGGCTTAATTGTGGATTGCTGAGTGCCTTTCTACCTGTTCTATCTTTTGGGGGCTTTTTTAACCTATTTTTTCTCTCTAAAGGATTAATCTCTTATTTTACTATCTGTGTGTTTAAAGGTTTAAAGGTTAACTATATTGCATTTAAATCTTGGTGTAGCTATATTCACAAGGGGTTAATTAAGGGTGGGTGTTCATAATTAAGGATTTATAAGGGCCAACTGGTTGGGGCTCAAGTCTTTTTGGAAGTGCATTTAGCAGCAGGGTGATTTGCTGCTGAAGGAAAAAAAGAAAAAAAAAATCTCTCTTTAAATCTTCTGCTTCAGCGAGTGTGACCGGTGTGCAAGTGCCAACGGTGGTAAGTGTGACTTGAGATTCAGTGACTTTGGATTCAGGGAGTTTCCAAGGGAGGAATTACTGAATTGCTGTTATATTTTATTAATACTTTTTATTTATTTTTACTTATCTTTGCTGTCTGGTGAAATCCCCATTAGAAATCTGCTCCACTATTGCCAATGCCATCCAGTGTACATCTTGCCACATGTATACAGTCCTTGAACAGCCGGTCGAGGGTGCATACTGCTGTGCGAGATCTGAGCACGTTGTGTATTTGGAAGCCCAAATCCTGGATCTAAATGTGCAGCTGGCAACACTGAGATCCATAGACAATATGGAAAGGAGTCTTCTGCTCACTGAGCAGACGCTCAGTGGGATAGATGAGGGGGGGATGCTAGGGTGGAGCTGCAGGACACTGAAGTAGGAAGCTGGGTGACAGTTAGAAAGCGGGGTAGAGGGAAGAGCGCCAGGGAGGCTAGTCCTGATCTGGCACACCCCAATAAGTTTGCAAAGTTGGCAGATGAGGGGGTTGTCAGTACAGGGGTAGCACTGCTGCAGCCAGGCATGTCCTCTGAAAGCCGGGGGAGTGTCTGCTCCAGTAAGGGGAGAATTAGGAGAGCAGGGCAGGCCAGACAGGTGCTGGTAGTGGGGGACTCAATTATTAAGGGAACAGATAGGGCAATCTGTCACAAAGACAGGGATTGTCGAACAGTGTGCTGCCTACCTGGCGCTCGAGTCCGGCACATCGCTGATCGGGTTGACAGATTACTGGGAGGGGCTGGTGAGGACCCAGCGGTCATGGTGCACATTGGCACAAATTACAAAGTTAGAGGTAGGTGGAAGGTCCTTAAAGACGATTTCAGGGAATTAGGCTGCAAGCTTAAAGCAAGGACCTCCAACGTGGTATTTTCTGAAATACTGCCTGTACCACGTGCCACACCAGAGAGACAACGGGAGATTAGGGAGGTTAATAAGTGGCTCAAGAATTGGTGTAGGAAGGAGGGGTTTGGGTTTCTGGAGAACTGGGCCGACTTCTCAGTTGGCTACAGGTTCTATGCTAGGGACGGGCTGCACCTCAATGGGGAGGGTGCAGCTGTACTGGGGGTGAAAATGGCTAGAATGTTTGAGGAGTCTTTAAACTAGGGACTAGGGGGGAGGGTATTCATTTTATAGGAGGGGAAGGCAGTGCAGATAGAGACCTGGGCACAAATAATGAAATTGGGGTGGGAGTGGCATGGGGGGTGGGGTTAGAACAGTTAATAATTTAAGAAAGAATAGAGGTTCAGAGAGATACATAAAGTGCATGTATACTAATGCCAGAAGCCTCACCAACAAAATGGCGGAATTAGAATTAATTTTCTTTGGAACATAATTATGACATGGTGGGGATATCTGAGACTTGGCTGGATGAGAGCCACGACTGGGTGGTTCATTTACAGAGCTATAGTCTGTTTAGGAATGACCGTAAAAGTAAGCGAGGTGGGGGTGTGTGTTTATATGTAAAATCATCCTTAAAACCCATCCTGCGTGATATCTGTGAATCTAATGAAGATGTAGAGTCTCTGTGGGTGGATATTAGGGGAGGGGGAAAAATAATAAATTACTGATAGGGGTTTGTTATAAGTCTCCTAAAACAATGGAAGCAACAGGGAATATCCTCGTAAAGCAAATAGATGAAGCAGCAACTCAAGGAGAAGTCATTATTAAGGGGGATTTCAACTACCCTGAAATACATTGGGGAACAGAAACCTGTAGTTCCAGCAAAGGTAATAAGTTTTTGGCAACTATGAGAGACAATTACCTTTCACAACTAGTTCAGGACCCAACAAGAGGGGGGGGCACTGCTAGACCTAATATTATCCAACAGGCCAGACCGCATATCAAATATAAGGGTTGGGGG
>JARQOD010000006.1:308096228-308395654 GCA_033576555.1 Oophaga sylvatica
AATACAAAATCTCTCTAAACACAGGAAGATCCTCCTTTTTATAGTTCACAAGTCTCATTCAGGCATTCCTCTACAGGCTTGGGGGAAGGTGGAAGGTGGCCATCCTTCACTGCTGGAGTGTTCAAACAATATGCATAGATTGTCCTTCATATTTGCAGAGCACCAATGGGCATCAACATATTAACAAAAATTGTTCAATTATCCTGTGCCTTTGTTTCCCAAAGATAGTAGAACAATGATAAGACTGCAATACTAGGACAGATACAATAGCTAATCACCAGCCATTCAACAAATGGCAGCCATTGAACATTAATTCAAATGACAATAAGAGTCAACATTCATTCTCACATGAACATATCCCTCACAGGCTCATATCCCTGGGCCTAGTGAAATAATATGTTTGGATAATTGAGAATAAATGCTGTGTTGTCACAGCATGCATGCAGATGCCTATAACGAATTTGTAAATGTTACCTAAAAAACACAAGATTCTATATAATACTCCATCTTCAAAGCATTTACATTTTAAACGAATACACATAATGGGATTGTCTTCAACTGAATAGGTGAGCACTAGGGATGAGCGAGCACTAAATTTCTCGGTTGTTCGTTGCTCGAATTGAGCAATTCCTAATACTTGTATGCTTGTTTCGAATAACGAGTATAATGACAGTCAATGGGAAAGTAAAGCTTTTTTCTGGCAGACCCTACAAAAAGTTTAAATGGATGGGAAAAGCACTGAATGGAAGGAGAACAGCATAGGGAAGCATCTCTACCTCCCAGATTGCTGCGGAGAACAATGGTGTCCCATTTTTATTCAACTTTAAGGAGTGACAATAGAACATTCCAAATTGACAATAAATTGCATTTTACAGGGAAAATAATGTTAAGAATAGAGATGAGTGAATTTGTTTGGATTTTGTCCCCGAATCTGATTTTGACATATTCGAGCCATATTTGAAAAATATTTTTGCCGAATGTATGTCTTATCATTGGTTCCGAACATATTCGGTAATTTCTACTCCCATTTACTCTAATGACATTCAGCTGTGTTCGACGAATGTTGCAAAAATAATATTCGATTCCGATCGTATTCGGAACCGAATCCGAACAAATTCGCTTGTCTCTAGTTAAGAAACATTTTTACCTATTTATTTTTACTTGTATATAAGGCAAAATTTAAAAAGGATATAAAAAAAATAATTTAAGTGAACTAAAATTGTTTTTTTTTTATTAAAAAAAAATAGGAAACTTCAGGTTCACTTACCAAGGAAGCAAGAACTGCCAAAAATAAGTGACTCAGATACACCTGTATTAGACATAAAGGAGGGCCCTATACACATTCTGTTCAAATTGTCATGTATTGGTACTCCTAGACTCATGAAGGCTATGCACTTTTGAGGGTTATGTACCAAGAAAATGTACTCCAGACCGCAGAATAGTCTATGAGTGAGCAATATAATACCGACAAGGGTATGTGCACACATTGAGTAAAATTTCTGCACCATTTCTGCATCTCTTGGCAGGAAAAACGCAGCTGCAAAAAAGCGCTTTTTTGGTGCTTCTTTGCTGTGTTTTTGATTGATTTGAGTGAACTGAATGTTGAAAAATGCAAGGCAAAAACAAACAAAGAATTGACATGCTGCAGAATGTCTTCGTTGGCCATTTTTTTCTGCTGGTGGAACACTCTGCAAGCTCCTACAGCAGGTACCAGAGAAGAAGCAAAACACAGTGTACAAGATGAATTTGTCTTTGGCTGCTGCTCTCTGCATAAGAAGTGACCAAGATGACAAATCAAATTGATCACTTCATTATACTGAGAGCTTTGTCATCTGAGTTTCTGACTATGCAGCACACAGCTGTCACTGACAAACTCCTCTCCATTGCTGCACACTTCATAGGCAGCTGTTATGAATGTGCTAGAGATGGTTTCTGACCAGATGCTCCCTCTGGTGGTTATAGACAGTACTGAACCTTTCAGCGAGGAATGGCAATCTGGGATCACGGACTGGTCTGATATAAGGGAGGTTCCCTCCCACCATGGTTGCCGGTGATCAATTGTTCTTGTCTCAATTGTGGTTCCTGGTTCATTTGGAAGTTTGCTGAGTCTTGCCTGCATCTTCTGCTATCAGATAAGATATTTTATGCTTTTATTTTTGTGCTTGCTTTTTGCATTGTTCCCTGCACTTCTGTGGAGCTCAGCCAGGTTCCCTCCGGGGGCTTGTGCTCCTCTCAGTTTATCTGGAGCCACTGGTGTTTGTTCATTTGCTTTTTCCTGTTTTTTCAGTGGCTGCGGCTTAGTTTTGTTACACCAGAGAACTGATTTAGGTGGTAGAGATCGTGTGATCTCAGGTGTTTTTGCAATTAGAAGAGTTGGTATTTTTTAGGGGTTTTTTTTATTGCAGTGAGTATCCTTTCCTGTACTTTTCTGTCTAGACAGATTGGGCCCCAGCATTTGCTCATTCTATTTTCTGTCTGTGTCCGTGCTTCTTCTTGTCTAACAGCCATTACATGTTTGGGGGCTTCCTATTTTCTTTGGGGATCTGCTCCGGGGCAGATAGCTTTCATCTTTCTGCCTTTAGGTGTAGTTATCTCTCAGGCTGTGACGAGGCATCTAGGATCAACGTAGGAACGCTCCACGGCTACCTCTAGTTGTGTCGTTAGTTCAGGTTACTGCAATCCAATAGGTTCCAGCCTCTCTGGTGTATTGCCGTTTTTGCTTATTCTCCTCACCTACCAAAACACAACAGTATCACCGGCCTAAACTGAAAATTATATGTTACTCACAGAAGGGAAAAATAGTGTGGAAAGAAAAAAAAAAAAAAAAAAAGTTGTCAGAGTTGTCAGAGATTTTTTTTTCCTTGTTTGTTAAATTTTTTTCCCTCTTTTTCTCTGGGTGCTGAGGAGGATTTTTTTTCTCTCAATGGAGCTTGCACAGTTGTCTGGCCGTGTGGATCAGCTTGCCACTGAGGTTCGGTGTATTGCTACCTATCTTGCTGGGTTGCTGGTTGTGGAACCTAGGATTCCCATGCCAGATTTGTTTTTGGGGAATCGGGCTAAATTTCTGAATTTCAAAAATAACTGTAAGTTGTTTTTTGCCTTAAAGCCTAAGTCCTCAGGGAACGCAGCACAGCAGGTTCAAATTGTCATCTCTCTAATGCGCTGCGACCCTCAGGATTGGGCTTTTTCCCTGACACCTGGGGATCCTGTTTTGAATGATATTGATGTATTTTTTCTGGCTCTGGGGTTATTGTACGATGAACCTAATGTCACTGATCAAGCTGAAAAAACCTTGTTGGCATTAAATCAGGGTCTTGAAGACGCTGAGTTGTACTGTCAGAAATTCCGAAAGTGGGCAGTCCTGACCAAATGGAATGATGATGCTTTGGCAGCCCTTTTTCGGAAGGGGCTGTCAGAGAATGTAAAGGATGTTATGGTGGGATTCCCTGCTCCCTCTGGTCTCAATGATTCTATGTCATTGGCTATTCAAATTGACAGACGTTTGCGTGAGCGCAGAGGTATGCGTGAGATAGTGTTGCCTTGTGAGCCAGCTTCTGAGCCCATGCAGTGTGATAGAGTGACTTCTGGGGCACAGCGTCATGAGTTTCAAAAGCGCAATGGGTTATGTTTCTACTGTGGTGACGCCTCTCATGCTATTTCAGTCTGCCCTAAGCGGGGAAGATGTTTTGCACGCTCAGTTGTCTTGGGTAGTGTTCAGACTAAATTTCTGTTGACTGTTACCCTGATTTGCTCCCTGTCCACATTTTCTGCTCAGGCTTTTGTTGATTCGGGAGCAGCAATTAACCTGATGGATTTTGACTTTGCCAAACGTTGTGGGTTTCCCATGATACCCCTGCGGAATTCTGTTCCCCTACTGGGCATTGATTCTACCCCTTTGGCGGAGAATAAACCCCAGTTTTCTACTCAGGTGATAATGAGGGTTGAACCAGATCATCAGGAGAGTTGCAAATTTCGGGTACTGTATAATCTGCATGACATTATTGTACTAGGTTTCCCTTGGTTACAGTCTCATAATCCTGTTTTGGATTGGAAATCTGTGTCTGTGACCAGTTGGGGCTGCCAATGTGTTAATGCCGACACTCCTGTTTTTTCTGCCTCTCCCCAGTCTCAGGATGTTCCTGACTTTTTGACTGATTTTTCGGATGTATTTAGTGAAAGTAAATCTGCATCCTTGCCCCCTCATAGGAGCTATGATTGCGCTATTGAATTAGTGCCTGGTGGTAAATTTCCTAAAGGTCGCCTTTTTAACTTGTCTGTACCTGAACACGATGCTATGCGATCTTATATCAAGGAGTCATTGGAGAAGGGTCATATCAGACCATCCTCTTCACCCTTGGGTGCCGTTTTTTTCTTTGTGGCCAAAAAGGATGGTTCATTGAGGCCATGTATTGATTATCGTCTCATGAATAAGATCACTGTGCAGTATCAATATCCGTTACCCTTGATTTCTGACCTGTTTTCCAGGGTGAAAAGTGCTAGTTGCTTTACCAAGCTTGACCTCAGGGGGGCGTATAACCTTATTCGCATTAAGCACGGGGATGAATGGAAGACGGCGTTCAATACCCCAGAGGGGCATTTTGAGTACCTAGTGATGCCCTTTGGGCTCACTAATGCTCCTTCCGTCTTCCAATCCTTCATGAATGATATTTTCTGGGATTTTGTGGATAAATTTCTGATTGTTTATTTGGATGATATCTTGATTTTTTCCAATGACTGGGACTCTCATGTGAAACATGTTCGGACTGTGTTCCAGATTTTGAGAGAGAATGCACTGTATGTGAAGGGATCAAAGTGTCTTTTTAGTGTACAGAAGGTCTCATTTCTGGGATTCATTTTTTCTCCGTCTGTTATTGAAATGGACCTTGTCAAGGTTCAGGCCATCTGTGATTGGGTCCAACCTACTTCATTAAAGGCTCTTCAGAGATTTTTGGGTTTTGCCAATTTTTATTGTAAATTTATTGGTAATTTCTCCGTTAAACCATTGACTGATTTGACCAAAAAGGGTTCTGATGTGGTAAATTGGCCTCCTAAGGCAGTTTCTGTGTTTCAGGAACTTAAGCAGAGATTCACTTCTGCTCCTGTTCTATGGCAGCCTGATGTTTCTCTACCGTTTCAGGTGGAGGTTGATGCCTCTGAAATTGGGGCAGGTGTCGTTTTGTCCCAAAGAGATCCTGAGACCTCTAAGAGTAACCCTTGTGCCTTTTTTTTCTCGAAAATTTTCTCCAACTGAACGTAATTATGACGTGGGTAATCGGGAGTTATTGGCCATGAAGTGGGCCCTTGAAGAGTGGAGACATTGGCTGGAAGGAGCCAAACATCAGGTGGTGGTCCTCACGGACCATAAGAACCTGGTTTATCTCGAATCAGCCAAGCGACTTAATCCTAGACAGGCCAGGTGGGCCTTGTTTTTCACACGTTTTAATTTTGTGGTTTCTTTTCTTCCTGGCACTAAGAATGTTAAGGCGGATGCCCTCTCGAGGAGTTTCTTTGCGGACTCTCCTGAGTTATCTGATCCTGCTGTTATTTTGAAAGAGGGTGTAGTTCTTTCCGCCATCTCGCCCAATTTGAGACTGGCTCTGGAAGGGTGTCAGAAGGATAAACCTGAGTGCTGCCCTATTGGGAAATTGTTTGTCCCAGACCAGTGGAAGAAGAGTGTGATGTCTGAGATTCATTGTTCCGCGTTGGCTGGTCATCCCGGGATTTTTGGTACCAGAGACTTGGTGAGTCGGTCCTTTTGGTGGCCTACTTTGTCTCGTGACGTCAGGGAATTTGTGCAGTCCGGTGGGACTTGCTCTGGCTCCAAGCCTTGCTCTCGCTCTAGTGGTTTGTTAATGCCATTACCTGTGCCCAAGAGGCCATGGACCCATATCTCTATGGATTTTATTTCCGACCTCCCTGTTTCTCAGAGAATGACCGTTATCTGGGTAATCTGTGATAGGTTTTCCAAGATGATACATCTTGTGCCATTACCTAAGTTACCTTCCTCTTCCGAATTGGTGCCTTTCTTCCTTCAGCACGTGGTTCGGTTACATGGCATTCCGGAGACCATTGTGTCTGACAGAGGAGTCCAGTTTGTTTCCAGATTTTGGAGGACATTTTGTTCTAAACTTGGTGTTCAATTATCTTTCTCCTCTGCTTTTCATCCTCAGACCAATGGACAAACCGAGAGAACAAACCAGACCTTGGAGACTTATTTGAGATGTTTTGTGTCTGCTGATCAAGATGACTGGGTCTCTTTTTTGCCTTTGGCTGAGTTTGCTCTTAATAATAGGGCTAGCTCTGCCACCTTGATGTCTCCATTTTTCTGCAATTTTGGGTTTCACCCTCGATTTTCTTCGGGACAGGCGGAGACTTCTGTCTGTCCAGGTGTTGACTCTGTTGTGGAGCGAATGCAGCAGATTTGGGACCAGGTAGTGGAGAGGTTGTCTCTCTCTCAGGAGAAGGCCCAACGGTTTGCCAACCGGCATAGGACTGATGGTCCTCGGTTTAAAGTGGGGGACTTGGTTTGGTTGTCCTCAAGAAATATCCCTATGAGGGTTGCATCTCCAAAGTTTAAGCCCAGGTTCATTGGACCTTATAAGATCATGGAGATTCTTAATCCTGTTTCCTTCCGTTTGCTTCTTCCAGGGACATTTAAGATCCATAACGTGTTCCACAAGTCCTTATTGAAGAGGTTTGTCGAGCCAGTGGTTCCTATGGCTGTGCCTCCTGACCCTGTTTTGGTTGAGGGCAATCTGCAGTATGTGGTTGAGAAAATATTGGATTCTCATTTTTCTAGACAGAAACTCCAGTATTTGGTTAAGTGGAGAGGTTATGGTCAGGAGGACAATTCTTGGGTGTTTGCTTCGGACATCCATGCTAGGAGACTGATCCGTGCCTATCACCGAGCTCATCCTGATCGACCTGGTTGCACAAGTGAGGGTTCGGTGACCCTCCTCAAGGGGGGGTACTGTTATGAATGTGCTAGAGATGGTTTCTGAGCAGAGGCTCCCTCTGGTGGTTACAGACAGTACTGAACCTTTCAGCGAGGAATGGCAATCTGGGATCACGGACTGGTCTGATATAAGGGAGGTTCCCTCCCATCATGGTTGCCGGTGATCAATTGTTCTTGTCTCAATTGTGGTTCCTGGTTCATTTGGAAGTTTGCTGAGTCTTGCCTGCATCTTCTGCTATCAGATAGAATATTTTATGCTTTTATTTTTGTGCTTGCTTTTTGCATTGTTCCCTGCACTTCTGTGGAGCTCAGCCAGGTTCCCTCCGGGGGCTTGTGCTCCTCTCAGTTTATCTGGAGCCACTGTTGTTTGTTCATTTGCTTTTTCCTATTTTTTCAGTGGCTGCGGCTTAGTTTTGTTACACCAGAGAACTGATTTAGGTGGTAGAGATCGTGTGATCTCAGGTGTTTTTGCAATCAGAAAAGTTGGTATTTTTTAGGGGTTTGTTTTGGATTGCAGTGAGTATCCTTTCCTGTACTTTTCTGTCTAGACAGATTGGGCCCCAGCGTTTGCTCATTCTATTTTCTGTCTGTGTCCGTGCTTCTTCTTGTCTAACCGCCATTACATGTTTGGGGGCTTCCTATTTTCTTTGGGGATCTGCTCCGGGGCAGATAGCTTTCATCTTTCTGCCTTTAGGTGTAGTTATCTCTCAGGCTGTGACAAGGCGTCTAGGATCAACGTAGGAACGCTCCACGGCTACCTCTAGTTGTGTGGTTAGTTCAGGTTACTGCAGTCCAATAGGTTCCAGCCTCTCTGGTGTATTGCCGTTTTTGCTTATTCTCCTCAGCTACCAAAACATAACAGGCAGCGCTAGACAGGCACTCCATGCAATTCTTTAAAAGAAATGGGGCTTGCAGGTGCCTTTATTTTGAAATTCTGCTCAGTTTCAATTTAACACTTTAAAAATTACCGGGTAATTAAATAAACTGTGGTTAAAAAGATCCAAAACATAAAAATAATAATTTTTTCAGTACACTCACTGCCCTGTTTTTCACCTAGCCTGATTCCCAGGTGGTTAATTAAAATTGCTCTGGTTCTTTTTTTGTGTGGGTTAATTTTTTGGCGTCTTACACACAAGCGTTAAAAACGATAGATAAAAATAATGTGCTGATAAAAATATTAATAAAATAGAGGAACAAAAATGTCATATAAACTTTATTCAGTTCATTAATCAAATAAAAAGATAAGCAGACAACACAGGATGACATAATTCACAATGATGATGGTCAAAGCTCAAATTCCCATTTCCTTCATAATGACCTCCCATAGCAACATTGTGCCTGTCTTCAGTTAATCACAAAAAGTTAACTAACACACAAAGTTGCTGAACGAAGAGGTCCATAGAATAATAAAATATCAATACTTTATTAATGGTAATTAAAAGGTCAAAATACATGTAAAAAAAAACAATAATATGGTAGAGAACAAGAGTGCCCTAGCTAGGGGGGATGCTGGGCTGTGCTGCAAATTCAACACATAAGAAATCCATTGCACGTTCTTTCATCTGGAATGGTATGACGTATGTGGAGGAGTGTACTATCCTTCTAACATCGACTGGACAGGGAGTCCGATATGGATTGTGCCCCCTTGCGAGGAACATTTGGATGGTTCCTTCGTTCTTTGGAGTTTTTTCTGGATCCGGCTTGGGACTCTTGGACGCCATATTTTATTCATATTTGGATGTACCCCTAACTTTATACATAGACAAAATTTTTATTTTTTGCCTCCCTTTTTTCACCATAGTAATATGATATTAGTAATATTATTATAGTTTTTATGGGTGCTCATTATAATATAACCTGTTGGTAAAAGCACTATGTATTACTTACGGAGTGTGTAACATTCATTCTCATAGCACTATGTCACTTTAATAGAATATGTTCTTTCTAATCTGAACTTAACTGAGCACTAATTATTATAATAGCTCTTCACAATAAATTTTTATATATTCACGGTTGGAGTGTCACCTTAATACTGTAGGTTTTCATTATGACATTTATGGTTTCACTATATCTATCTTATACCCTATCGATACTGTCACTATCTCATCAAATACATGGCGCAAAGGTATTATCACTATATAATTAAATAACATATTGACTTACCCTGAAATTGTGATATCAAACACACTTTATTAATTATTGTGTCCCTGTTTTCATTTATATAAACTGTTTTCATTTATATAAACATTACAATCACAAACTGTGGCAACTGTTCATTGGTGATATTCTATCCGGATTTAGGTATCCATACACTGCCGCTTGTTATTTCTTTCCTTAACCTTAATGCCGATCCATCCTCTGCTTTTTTTGTTTCTGGACAGTGCACCTGTGCTCATCCCCTCCCCTATAAACTTCTGGATGGGCTCCTTCACCGGATGGCTTGCGTTCCAGCATGAGTTCCGACGAGCGCATGTTCGGAAGTAATGTTATCTCAGAGAAGTAGGGAGGAGTTCTTATACGCCTATAGCGTCCGGCGATCCAATCAATGCCTCACATACGGGCACACCTCTCTCTTCTACTTTTCTATTGGTGCTAACTCACTTTAAAATCCCAACATCTATCCACCCTAAACACACCCCCAGAAGAAACTGGATGCGAAACATGCGTTGGGGTGAGGAGGGAAGCTGTGGATTCCTTGCGGTCGCATTCTTCACTATTACAACTCTACTCTGGCAATATGTACTATTTATTGCTCTTATGATTGTATGCTACTAAAGCCTCTATTTAGTCAGGTAGTAGATGCATGGTGTATGTCTATAAGTTTTCTTAGTATGTCACTTGACCTGAACTATACCTACTAAGCCGCATGTATGTCTATGTGCAACGGATTTCTTACATGTTAGTGGAGAAAACAAGGGGATCTGCTACCTTGAATCTAATCATTATAAACAGGGAGGAAATGGTTGAGGAGGTAAGAGTGTTTGGGACCCTAGGAGGCAGCGACCATGCTATTTTAGAATTTTGGATAACTAGAGGAGAAAGACCTGTGAAGACTCAGACGTCAAGGTTAGATTTCAGAAAGGCAGACTTTAAGGGACTCAGAAAGAGGATTGTAGGGATCCAATGGCTGGATATCCTTTAGGACAAAAATGTCCAGGAAGGATGGGAAATCTTGAAAAATGAGATTCTCAAAGCACAATCGTTAACAATTCCGAAAAGAGGGAAGAATAGGAAGCATTTAAGGAAACCAGGATGGATGAACACAGAACTTAAACACATGCTAAAAAGGAAGATAGAAATGTTTATCAAATGGAAAGAGGGAGGCATATCTAAAGAAGAATATAATGCTGTCTATAGAATCTGCAGGGCTCAAATCAGATTACTAAAGCTGACAATGAAGTAAGGCTTGCAAGAGATGTCAAAAGCAGTAAAAAGGATTTTTGGGATATGTCAAAAGAAAAAGAAAAGCCAAAGATGCTATAGGATTTTTACAGGATGAAAATGATGAAATGGTAAGAAAGGATGTTGAGAAGGCTGAACTTTTAAATTCCTATTTTTCATCTGTTTTCTCTCAGAAAGGAAATGTAACATCAACTGATCTTCACTGTCCTATTAAGGGGATAGAAGAATCCAGGATATCTATAAACAGAAAAATAGTGAGGAAACACTTAGCTAACCTAAATGAATTCAAGTCTCCAGGTCAAGATGAATTACACCCCAGAGTACTGAAGGAGATAGCAGAAGAAATTTTTTGCCACTCTCCATAATCTTTGAAAATTCTTGGACAGTAAGTCCCAGAAGACTGGAGAAGAGCAAATGCTGTTCCTATCTTTAAAAAGGGGAAGAAGTTGGACCCAGGGAACTATAGGCCGGTGAGTCTGACTTCTATACCAGGAAAGAACTTTGAACAAATTATTAAACAACATGTATGTAAGTACCTGGATAAGAATTAAGTGATTAAACAGAGTCAGCATGGGTTTGTAACTAATAAGTCATGCCAGACTAACTTAATTTCCTTCTATGACAGAATCACTGACTGGGTGGATCAGGGAAATGCTGTAGATATAGTATATATTGACTTCAGCAAACCATTTGACAAAGTATCTCACACAATCCGTATTGAAAAAAATGTCTAAGTATGGAATGGACAAGGCACCTTTAAGGTGGATTCATAACTGGCTTAGTGATCGGATCCAAAGAGTGGTCGTAAATGACTGCACATCCAGTTGGAAAAATGTCTCAAGTGGGGTACCACATGGCTCTGTCCTGGGCCCTGTATTGTTCAACATCCTTATCAATGATTTAGATGAAGGATTTGATGGTAAATTGATTAAATTTTCTGATGGCACAAAGCTGGAGGGATAGCTAATACTAGAGAAGAGAGAGAGAGGATTCAAAAAGATATAAATAAACTGGAGCAGTGGGCAGCAACTAACAGAATGTTTTTTAACAGGGAAAATGAAAAGTAATACATCTGGGCAATAAAAATGAAAAAATCATATACAGAATGGGAGGAATAGGGCTAAGCAACAGCACATGTGAAAAAGACTTGGGTATACTAATAGATCACAGACTGAACACGAGTTAACAGTGTGATGCAGCAGCAAAAAAGGCAAATACAATTCTAGGATGTATTAACAGAAGCATACAGTCTAGATCACGTGAGGTCATTATTGCCCTCTACTCCTCTTTGGTCAGACCTCATCTGGAACACTGTGTCCAGTTTTGGGCACCACATTTTAAAACAGACATCAACAAACTGGAGCAAGTTCGAGAAGAGCGACCAGAATGGTGACCGGTCTGCAAACCATGTCCTATGAGGAATGGTTGCAGGATTTGGGAATGTTTAGCGTGCAAAAGAGAAGACTGAGAGGAGACTTAATAGCTGTATACAAATATCTCAAGGGCTGTCACATTGTAGAAGGATCATTTTTATTCTCATTTGCACAAGGAAAGACTAGAAGCAATGGGATGAAACTGAATGGGAGACACAGATTAGATATTAGAAAAAAACTTTTTGACAGGGTGATCAATGAGTGGAACAGGCTGCCACGAGAGGTGGTGAGTTCTCCTTCAATAGAAGTCTTCAAAGAGAGGCTGGACCGATATCTGTCTGGGATGATTTAGTGAATCCTGCTTTGAGCAGGGGGTTGGACCAGATGGCCCAGGAGGTCCCTTCCAACTGTACCATTTTATGATTATATGATTCTATGAATTTGCAACACAGCCCAGCATCCCCCCTAGTTAGGGCGCTCTTGTTCTCTACCACGTTGTTTTTTAACGTGCATTTTGACCTTTTAATTACTATTAATAAAGTATTGATATTTTATTATTCTCTGGACCTCTTCGTTCGGCAACTTTTTGTGTTAGCCTGAAAATTGTGATTATCTGATGTGAAGTGCCAGCTGTTATTATTATATTTGGACACCCCTTAGATTTAACTATTGCCTGTCTTCAGTGTATATGTGGTTTATAGCTAATCATAACATGAACACTGAGCTGCAGTACTTGACTCATGAAAGAAGTGGAATTGTTTTTTTTTAAATAAGCAACCATGTTTTTTTATTCTGCACAAAATCTTCAAGGGGTTAAAAAGGTTAACAGAAAACTTTGCTACATTCAAACTAAAAGCAAACACAAACCATAAAAACAACAAATGAAAGTTAAAAAATGTGAGTCAGAAGCTTTAGTGTTTTCATTGAGTTTAATAACTAGGTGGCTACATGAAGGTTATTCTACTGAAACTTTAAAGGTTATACAGAAAAACCCTACTCACTAACTCTTCTACCTTAATCTGCGACTGTTGGTAGCAGACTCAACATCTCAAGGTTTTAGAACATTTCTATTTCAAGGTAAATAACTTTTTTACTCAAAGAGAAATTAAAGTTATTGTTCAGATTTTCTTTTACCACTTAATGTTATGGTGTTTGCCAAAAGTGGAAGTTCTGATGAAAATTTTTGCAAAGTTTCCACTACTAAATGCAAAGCAAATCCACTTACAATGAAACTGAATAGGCTTTTTACAACACCATTCACATGCTTCTGAAGAAAATCTGAACAGTTTTTGTCAAAACAAAGCAAGAATACATACGTTCCTCATTTTTTTTCTGGTTTTCCTGCACATTCTCACCATATAGTTTAATAGTCACCAATTCATGTTGATGCTAAAACATGCGGATTGTCAGGAGCTGAAAACCCACCCAAGGATATAGAAATAACAATTTCTACTGATGAGTAATCATCCATAGCTAAGGAAAGATCAGAATGTCTGTAATGTGATCTCTGTAGTAAATGTAAAAAAGGACCATATGCATATGTAATTATTCATAGAAGGATTACATTTTGGCAAATGTAATTAATTTCCAGCTTGATAAGTGACCGTGCATGCATATGTCAATGAAAATTGAAGCAAGTAATGTAAAAAACTAATATTCCCACGGAAAAAGGAACTTTAAAAATGTAATCTTCACGTGACGGCTACTAACCATTGTGGTATAGATGCTTCGCCAGGTAGAGTAACTGACACAGAATTTCGATGTGAACCCTGAATAAGACCGGCTGTCACAGTTGGCCAGTACTGTACAAAAACAAAAGATTTTAACCTAAAGTGATTTTTTCCCCCTCGCATAATTCAATCAATGTCACACATCGACAATGTAAGGGATTTCTGTTAAGAACGGTGCAGCTGTGTGATGCAAGCATGAGATTGTGCTTACTATGTGCTGTATTTGTATGAAATAATTATTTTAGCTCATAACAGGAAACCAGAACAAAGTTCCAAAATGTGAATGTTACGGTAAGATGCACTACTGTAACAATTAGGGTCGGGATGAGGGGTAGGCAGGGTAGGCGGCTGTCTAGGGTGCCACCTCATATCAGAAAGGGAGGGATGCAATTTTCACTAGCGAATTATTATCTTTATACATTCACTGGTCAGCTCTGGTCTGTCTGCACACAGACATAATCTGCTGCGGCACTGCTCCAGGTTTAGGCATTGAAAAAGGGGTGTGTGATGCAGGGAGAGAGGCCGCTGTCCAATGAACGCTTCCCCATCAGACTAGTGAGACCACTCACTGGATGCAGTCTCTGTCCTCCTGCACAGCGGTCCCCAACCATTTTTGCAACAGGGACCGGCTTCAAGCAAGACCATTCTTCCATGGCCCGGTGAGGTGGAGGTGGGGCAGGGGCGGGGCAGGGGCGGGGCTTTGGTTATATGGGGTGGGGTTATGGATGGAGTTGTAGTTTAGTGCATAGTTATCATGTAATTATGACATTTATATAGTATGATGGTTCCACCTATAATCCCTCATATATAGTATGATAGCCCCACACATATAATCGCCCATATATAGCATGATGGCCCCACACATATAATCCCCCATATATAGCATGATGGCTCCACACATATAATCCCCCATATATAATGATGGCCCCACACATATAATCCCCTTATATAGCATGATGGCCCCACACATATAATCCCCCATATATAGTGTGATAGCCCCACACATATAATCCCCATATATAGCATGATGGCCCCACACATATAATACCCCATATATAGTATGATAGCCCCACACATATAATCCCCAAATATAGCATGATGGCCCCACACATATAATCCCCCATATATAGTATGATAGCCCCACACATATAATCCTCCATATATAGTATGATGGCCCCGCACAAAAATAATCCTCCATATATAGTATGATGTCCCCATACATATAATCCCCCTTATATAGCATGATGACCCCAAACATATAATCCACCTTATATAGCATGATGGCCCCACACATATAATCTCCCTTATATAGCATGATGACCCCACACATATAATCCCCATATATAGCATGATGGCCCCACACATATAATCCCCCATATATAGTATGATAGCCCCACACATATAATCCTTCATATATAGTATGATAGCCCCACACATAAATAATCCTCTATATATAGTATGATGTCCCCATACATATAATCCCCCTTATATAGCATGATGGCCCCACACATATAATCCCCCTTATATAGCATGATGGCCCCACACATATAATCCCCATATATAGCATGATGGCCCCACACATATAATCCCCCATATATAGTATGATAGCCCCACACATATAATACCCCTTAAATAGAAAGATTGCCCCACACATATAATCCCCCTTATATAGCATGATGGCCCCACACATATAATCCCCATATATATCATGATGGTCCCACACATATAATCCCCCATATATAGTATGATAGCCCCACACATATAATCCCCATATATATTATGATGGCCCCACACATATAATCCCCCATACATAGTATGATAGCCCCACACATATAATCCTCTATATATAGTATGATGGCCCCACACATATAATCCTCCATATATAGTATGATGGCCCCACACATATAATCCCCCATATATAGTATGATAGCCCCACACATATAATCCCCCATATATATTATGATAGCCCCACACATATAATCCCCCTTATATAGCATGATGGCCCCACACATATAATCCCCATATATAGCATGATGACCCCACACATATAATCCCCCATATATAGTATGATAGCCCCACACATATAATCCTCCATATATAGTATGATGTCCCCATACATATAATCCCCCATATCTAATGATGGCCCCACACATATAATCCCCCATAAATAGTATGATAGCCCCACACATATAATCCTCCATATTAGTATGATGTCCCCATACATATAATCCCCCATATAATGATGGCCCCCACACATGTAATCCCCCATATATAGTATGATGTCCCCACACTTTTAATCCACCATATATAATGATGGCCCACACCTGTAATCCCCCATATATAGTATGATGGCCCCACAAAGTACTGATTGATATATACATATATATATATATATATATATATATACACACAACAAAAAAATACTCACCTCTCTTCCTCTCTTCATTCCCTGCTGCCACAGTCAGGCCGCGGCTGCAGCGTTACTATGGCCACGGGCGGGAGAGCAGAGTGCACACTCTCTTCCCACAGACAGCCTGCAGCCACACGTATATTACAGTGTCCAGATATGATGAACGTTGAGTGCGTACGAACAACCAGGGAAGGCACCTGCAGTGTGCTCTGAGCCGCCGTAGAGCACACTGTCAGTGTTTAGTGCTGGTCTGCAGCAGGTAAAAGAACCCCAACGGCCCAGTCCGGTGGATGGAGACCCCTGCCCTAACCGATCTATCTAATATGGTAAACTGCATCACGCTCTCTCCAGCACCAGATGGTCTCCATGTGGGTCAGGATACGATATTGGTAACAGGTGTTGTGAAATCCCTGTATACCAATATTAAACATACTGATGGACTGTCAGCTGCTAGATACTTTTTGAATATATCTAACTTACCAATGGGGATCATCTGTTTGATTTTGGAGCTCCTTGAGTTTTCACTCACACACAACTTTTTCATCTTTAAGAGGTCCTTCTACCTGCAGCTCCAAGGTACTGCAATAAGTGCCTCTTTTGCACTGGCTTATACAAACCTATTCTTGGGGCTGTGGGAGAGGGACCTTACCCTGTCAGATCAGTGTTTGTCGGTGGACCGCATCCCGCTTTGGATGCGGTACATCGATGATATTTTTCTGATCTGGCAGGGATGTATTGATGAATTGCATACGTTTATGACTGGACTGAACAATAATACTAAAACCATCCATATCACATATCAATGTGATGTGAATAAGGTCAACTTCTTGCATGTTACTATATGGAAAGATAATGATAATGTATTATAAACTACTATCTTCAGGAAGGAGACAGCCACCAACATGTTGCTGCATGCCTCCTCTGAAGGGATGTCTCCAGAGGGCATGACCCATTCTTCAAACTGATTTGATCCTAAAGCAATTTCTCCCGGAGACACCTGGCATAACTATCAGACGTTCCAGGAATCTTCGGGATCAACTTGTCCAGAGCCACTATCAGTCTGAGCCTAGATCCAGTTTTCTTGATGGTGGTCGCCCTAGGTGTGGCTGTGCTCCTTGTGGCCGGTGTGTTGCCTGCCCCAATATTGATTGTTGCAATACATTGTTTAATTCATCTGGTGATAGGACATATAGCATTACGAAATATATCACTTGTACCTCCCGGTATGTGATTTACTTTGCTATATGCCCATGTAATTTAATATATATAGGTTTAACTACACGACAATTGAAGGTACGTGTCTGCGAACATATATAGGGGATTCATGCGGCAGCCGGTCATGATGATCTGTCCACACATAGGACCCTCCCAAGACACTTTGAAATACATCACAAATGTGATAGTTCCCTTTTGAGAATTAGAGGGATTGATATTATTGATCTTGGTGCTCAACGTAAAACCAGATGGACATGGGCTCTGGACATGGTACATCCTAAAGGGCTGAATGAGACCATCAGTTTTGTACCCTTTTATAATATCTTGGTCGCTGTTTTTGCACATGTATTTTGTTATTGTTTTTAATTATTATCTTATTGTTTTTATTTTACCTTCCATCCGCTTCTAAGTATGACCTTATTTGGATATTTTCATCTTTTTGGACATTCATAATGACCCCTTGGAATTGAGAATTCGTGGATAAGGATGTGTTATCCTCTTATCCTTATGTGTTGTCTTTACAATATGTGTATTGCCCTGATCCATATATTAATGTGTTTATATATATTTTCTTTATTAATTGTGGACTATTGTATATTATTATTTATTATTATAGCGCCATTTAATCCATGGCGCTTTACATGTGAGGTGGGGTATACATAATAAATACAAGTACAGTAATCTTAGACAATACAAGTTACGACTGGTACAGTAGGAGAGAGTAACCTGCCCGTGAGGGCTCACAATCTACAAGGGATGGGTGAGGATACAGTAGGCGAAGTAGAGCTTGTCGTGCAGCGGTTTGGTGGGTCTGTGGTTGCTGCCGGTTGTAGGCTTGTCGGAACAGGTAGGTCTTCAGTTTCTTTTTGAAGGTTTCGATGGTAGGCGAGAGTCTGATATGTTGTGGTAGAGAGTTCCAGAGTAGGGGGGATGCGCGGGAGAAATCTTGTATTTCCGGTGACTACCTCTTGAAGCTTATTAAGAGAATGCCAAGAGTGTGTAAAGCAGTAATCAAAGCAAAAGGTGGCTACTTTGAAGAACCTAGCATATAAGACATAATTTCAGTTGTTACACACTTTTTTGTTAAGTATATAATTCCACATGTGTTAATTCATAATTTTGATGCCTTCAGTGTGAATTTACAATTTTCATAATCATGAAAATACAGAAAAATCTTTAAATGAGAAGGTGTGTCCAAACTTTTGGTCTGTACTGTATGTACATGTTGTTTTATCTTATGGTATTCTAATGTCTTGTTGGTACATATTGATTATACTTTTGCCGTTGATTTATACCATTTGTCCTTGGGCCCCACTGAGATATATGTGCGCTGTGACCCCGGTCCGTATTGATTTTGCTTATACTGCGGCTCTATAAGTACTTGTCCTTAGTCTCCACTGGTACACATGCACGTCATAGCCCTGGTTTGCTCTGCGGCTTTCGGCATTTCTGTGTGATGCTGATGCTGCCGGGCATCCTGGTCTCCGTGGCTATGCATGCGTCATAAACAGTGGACGCAGCGCGGCTGGATTATGTGATGACATGTGATGCCGCGGCCATTGGGCGTGTTGGTTGCAGTGTCTGCGCATGCACCACTATTGGACACTGCACGGCCGTGTTACATCTGATTATGGGACGATATGCGAGGCAGCGGTCATTGAGCGGGTTGGTTGCAGTGTCTATGCATGCGCCACTTTTGGCATATACTGGGCAGGTGGATGATGTGGAGTATCCAACGTATTATGTTAATACAGTGGCCATCTTGGACACATGCGGTGTACTACTATTTACCTTGGTTACTATGGCAATAAGGGGCATCATCTAAAGTGGACATGGGCGCATTGCATTTTACATCACACAATGAGTCCCATGAGTGTGTATTATATTCTAATTGGTGGATGGTGGGTTTTTATACCCTCACTTCCCTTCCTTCCTGCACTCTTTGACAAAGGCTAATTTGCCGAAACGCACATCGGGGTGGGCACATGCTGTTGGACTCCCTGCCAATCTTTGAACAGGTGATATACCTATTATGTTTTATGATCTTTTTTGACATTTCTGATCATTTTTTGATCTGTTAGTTTACTTATACTTTTGTTCAATATCACTGTGAAGGCCAATAGGGAATATGCAATTTGCACTATATTTCTATAAGTGCTAACTTACCGTAATATATTTATATGGCCGCAGTGACCTTATTTCTGTACATGTGCCTATCTGGTTTTGATCCCCCTGCTTCCATGTTTCCTGATATTCAATAAAGTGTTATTTTTTGCATATTTGATGTAAATTGTCCTGGGATTATTGTTCGTGTTTTTGTTCTTGGTTTCTAATTAATTATAGCGATTATCCCCGCTTACATAGATCCATGTATTATCACACAGTATTACTAGATAGTGTTTTCTACTTGTATTAATGCTAAGTGTGTTCTTCATGAGGTTTAACGCTTTTTAAACCTTTGCAAAGCTCCCTTGTATTTCAGATGAGGCTCAGCAGCATTTCATGAAGGGTCGTTCTAGCCCTTAAACGCCAAGAAAATTTGTCTCAATGCCGGTGTTTACCCACAGTGAAGTTCTCCTGACCATTTGCATTAATTAGACACCACATACTTTCTTGCACAGTTTATTCCAATTGTATGTCTATTATGACCTAACATTTTTTTCATATTAACTGTTGGATTAAATATTACATTTATTTGGCAAGTCTATATATTACTGTCATACAGTTTTAATGATATGTGCTTTATACTCTCCACTTTTTCTAAATAAGTTTTGTAATATGTTAATTGTATTATGACGGCACAGGAGGTTAAACTCCTATATATTACTTCCGTTGTCACAATACTGCTATATTCTATGACTAAGGGCTACGACCAGAAACGTGTTAGATTGTTGGACTCTTATTAATCTGTCTGGACATCACTTCTTTTCTTTTAATGAAATGAAATAAAAAGCAAATTTTATTTGTATCCAGCCTATGGATCCTTTTTTTCTCTTCTTTTTTCTAATGCATCAGATGATCAACAGACTTGGATCCTGGCTGTACTATTAAGAAGCAACCAACCATACAGCACACGATGAGGCTTTTTTCCTAAGTTCTATTTTTTTCTCCACATCACACCATACTGTATATGGGGGGCTGTCGTAAATATCATACTGTATGGGACGTTGTGGTGGCCATCATATTTTGGGGGGGCTATAGTGACCATCTTATTGTGTGGGTGCTGTGGGGCATGTATATGATTTGAGGGGTCATCATACTGTGTGAGGGTCATGGAGGGGGTATCATAGTGGGTTATTGAGAACTCAAAAGGGCTTCAGTAGGGGTAAAATGACTGTGTAAGTACCAGAATAAATATTCCTCTCCATTTCTTAAAAGTTGGGAGGTATGTCCTTCTGTGACTGAGTCTACTTGCCATAGTAGGATTTTTGCTATAATGGGGAACCTGTGATTTCAATGTACTTTATATACTCGGGTATAAGCCGAGTTTTTCAGCGCTTTTTTTGCGCTGAAAAGGCCCCTCTCGGCTTATATGAAATAAAAAAAGAGATTCCATCTACACAATCCAATCCAGTAATAAAACTTTTCTTTATTGAAGCAGTTTAAAAAAGTTTAAAAATACCCCAAAGTACTGATGCGTTTCTGGTGTGCACAGACACCCTTACTCATAGGACATAGGGCCTCGGCTTATACTCGAGTGAGGGTTCCAGAAGATGGGGGGGAGCAGTAGCGGAGGAGCAGTGGGTCATTGGAGGCAGGAGCCGGCTGCTGTGGCTAAAGCCTTTGTCCGCTGCTAAAGAGAAATGAATATTCACTGCGCTTGCACAGCAGTCGCAGCCGCTGGCTTCTTACAGTGGCCGGGCGATCACATGTGCCTGATATTTAAGGGAATGAATATTCACTGCCCTCCACACCCATATTTCTTCTTTGAGCAAAAAAGTATCTGAAACTTTCCAGTGAAGTAAGGTGTATCCCTGTAAAGGTGGTCAAAGCCAGGAGGAATTACCAGAAAAAAAAGACAAAAAGTAGCCAGAATGTAGATCTAAGTTCAGAATCAGGGAGAACACCAAGGACCCTTGCCATAAGTGGTAATTTATAATTATTCTAGAGAAATTACAGGATGTAGCAAAAATGTGTAGTCAAAAATTAGGAAATAAAAAAGTATTCAATAAGGATATTACAGTCAGTTAGGAACCTAGCCTGAGGTTCAGGTGAGGTCTAAAGGGTCCAAAGGAGCATTTCAATAGACCACTGTGATGGTTGTCATGGCGACTGGATATGGCGAGTAGGGGAGAGAAGAGAAACAGCAAGGAGGAGAGCGGCGCTGGACAAAACCTCTTATTATGTTATAATAGCAACATGTTCCTTTATTTCTGAACAATACGTCGAACACAGGTCACGCAACAAGACTGACTGTAATAAAAATAAGCAGAATTGAAAAATACTACAAACACAAATATTGTAAAAGTACATATATTGTTACAAACAAAATTTTTCAAACCCCTTCAAATTAGGTTTATTGGTCAAATTTATAAACTTTCTGCTGCTGCAATAAACCAATCAAGAATAATTTAAATAGCTCAATACAACTAATATAACACGTGGTTTCTGCAAATTCAACACAAAATGCCACTTTTAATGACTCAGAATTATTTAATCCTCTGCATGACAAGTTTCTTTAGTACATAGTAGACTATGGCGGTTATATTCTGCTGCAAACAAGATGAAAAGCCAGACATCAGCTTCTAGCAGCCTTCATGAGAAATCTTAGCTGATGGCGGTCAGTTCACTGATATTCTTGGATTTTCAATAGAATGAACTAAAAAGTAACAGAAAGGATCGCTACCTTGCTCAATCAAGAAAAAAGGATGCAAAAGATCGCAAAGGCATTGAATGTTCTTAGGCATATAGTTGGAAACATAGTTTGTGTTGGAATAATGCTTATTATTATATATATTGCATCAACTACTATTTACTGCTGTTTAATAGTGCATGAGGTTCTGTCTCCAGCAATAGTGTTATATTGCGTCTAATATATTGTTAAGAAAAAAAAACACAAAACAGGAATTCCTGTTCACTGTGTGTAGCTGCATAGCTGGAGCACATTTTACTCTCACATTGCAAGCTGACAGAAAAGATGCTAAGATCCTAAGCTATAATAAACACCATTTTTAAGCTGTGTTATCTTTGTTCCTGAATAAATATATATTTATACTGCTCTGGCAAAAATTAAGAGACCACTGCAAAATTTTCAGCTTTTTTTGAGTAAAATGTAAATTGCTCTTTTATTCTATAAACTACTGACATGTCTCCGAATTTCCAAGCATTACATTTTGTATTGTAAGAAAATGGAAATGGTCAAATTAACAAAAATGCATTGCTTGCAGACCTTAAATAATGCTAAGAAAACAAGTTCATAATCATTTAGAAACAACAATACTAATGTATTAACTCAAGAAGAGTTCAGAAATCAATATTTTGTGGAATAACCATGATTTTTTAATCACAGCTTTCATGCTTCTTAGCATGCTTTCCACCAGTCTTTCTCACTGCTTTTGGGTGACTGTTATGTTTCGGTAACTGAGGATAAATAGCAAAAAATAGCAAAAGCGGTAATACACCAGAGAGACTGGAACCTATTGGATTGCAGTAATCTGAACTAACCACACAACTAGAAGTAGCCGTGGAGCGTTCCTACGGTGATCCTAGACGCCTCATCACAGCCTGAGAGATAACTACCCCTAAAGGCAGAAAGATGAAAGCTATCTGCCCCGAAGCAGATCCCCAAAGAAAATAGTAAGCCCCCAAACATGTAATGGCGGTTAGACAAGAAGAAAGCACGGACACAGACAGAAAATAGAATGAGCAAACGCTGGGGCCCAATCTGTCTAGACAGAAAAGTACAGGAAAGAATTCTGACTGCAATCCAACAAAAACCCTAACAAAAATATCAACACTTCTGATTGCCAAAAAACCTGAGATAACACGATCTCATCCACCTAAATCAGATCTCTGGTGTAACAAAACGCTATTCAGCAAATAAAGAGTAACAAAGGAGCAAAGCAAAAGTGCAGACACAAACGGAGCACAATTGCAGCACAACCACAAGGGTCAGGTCCACTGAAAGCAGCAAACCAACAGAGAAAATCAAACAGAGGGGAAAAAAAACAGCAAACACTTATCTGAGGGAGAGCAGGAAACTAGCAGTGCTTCAAGCAAGACCAGAAGGAACAATTGATAACCGGCAAGGCTGCTGGGAACTCAGGCACTTATATCCTACCATTCAGCGCCAGCTGAAGGCCATACAGTAATCAGTTCATTACCCTCAGCAACCATCGGAGGGAGCTCCAGCTCAGAAGACGTCTCCAGCATATTCACAACAGTACCCCCCTCTTGATGAGGGGTCACCGAACCCTCACCTGCGTAACCAGGCCGATCAGGATGAGCTCGATGATAGGCACGGATAAGTCTCCCAGCATGAATGTCCGAAGCAATCACCCAAGAATTGTCCTCCTGACCATAACCTCTCCACTTAACCAAATACTGGAGTTTCCGTCTAGCAAAACGAGAATCCAATATCTTCTCAACCACATACTCCAAATTGCCCTCAACCAAAACAGGGTCGGGAGGCGCAGCCATAGGAACCACTGGTTCGACAAACCTCTTCAATAAGGACTTGTGGAACACGTTATGGATCTTAAATGTCCCTGGAAGAAGCAAACGGAAGGAAACCGGATTAATAATTTCCATGATCTTATAAGGTCCAATGAACCTTGGCTTAAATTTTGGAGATGCAACCTTCATAGGGATATTCCTTGAGGACAAGTAAACCAAGGCGAGAGCAAGGCTTGGAACGAGAGCAAGTCCTACAGGACTGCACAAAGTCCCTGACGTCACGAGACAAAGTAGGCCACCAAAAGGAGCGACTCACCAAGTCTCTGGTACCAAAAATCCCGGGATGACCAGCCAACGCGGAACAATGAATCTCAGACATCACACTCTTTTTCCACTGGTCAGGAACAAACAACTTCCCAACAGGGCAGCGCTCAGGTTTATCCTCCTTACATCCTTCCAGAGCCTGTCTGTTGTGAATAGGCTGGAAATGAGTTCTGAGCACAAGCTCCCTCTGGTGGTTACAAACGGTACTGGACTGTCCAGTGAAGATTGTGAGGATTGGGAATCAGGTGTTACTGACTGGTCTTATATAAGGGAGTCGCCTTCCCATCAGGGTTGCCGGTGATCAATTGTTCTGGTCTCAATCCTTGATTCCTGTTTCCTTGGTAGCCTGCTGTGTCGTGTCTGAATCTCCTGCTAACAGATAAGACATTTTCTTCTTTTTGTTTTTGTGCTTGATTTTTGCATTTTGTCCTGCACTTCTGTGGGGGCCTTCTTGGTCCCCTCTGGGGGCTTTTGCCTCTCAGTTCAGTTCAGCCACTGATGTTTGTACATTTGCTTTTTCCAGTTTTTTTTCAGTGGCTGCTGTTTTGTTTTTGGTTACACCAGAGAACTAATTTAGGTGGTAGAGGTCGTGTGATCTCAGGTGTTTTTGAAATTAGTAGAGTTGGTGCTTTGCAGGGTTTTTTGGGATTGCAGTAAGTGCCCTTCCTATCCTTTTCTATTTAGTAAGTTTGGGCCCCAACGTTTGCTCATACTATTTTCTGTCTGTGTCAGTATTTCTTCTTGTCTAACCGCCATTACATGTTTGGGGGCTTTCTATGTTCTTTGGGGATCTGCTCCGGGGCAGATAGCTTTCCTCTTTCTATCTTTAGGTGTAGTTAGTTTCTCAGGCTGTGACGAGGCGTCTAGGACCAACGTAGGAACGCTCCACGGCTGCCTCTAGTTGTGGTGGTTAGTCAGGGTACTGCAATCTCATAGTTTCCAACTGCTCTGGTGTATTTCCTTTTTTGCCTGCTCTCCTCAGCTACCAAATCATAACAGTATCACCGGCCTAAACTGAAAATTATATGGTACTCACAGAAGGGAAAACTATTGTGGAAAGAAAAAAGTTGTCAGAGTTGTCAGAGATTTTTTTTTTCTGTTTGTTGCATTTTTTTTTCCCCTCTGTATTTCTGGGTGCTGAGGAGGATTTTTTTTTTTTTTCTTTCTCAATGGCGTTTGCACAGTTGTCTGGCTGTGTGGATCAGCTTGCCACTGAAGTTCGGAGTATTGCTACCTATCTTGCTGGGTTGCTGTCATGTGTGCATTGCCACGAAGATCGTCGCGGTTGCACATTTTGACTTCTCACAGCTGATCTGCTGTTTCTTTGTGTTTGGCAGCTAGGGAGTTAATTCTGTCTGTGCTCGGTGCTGGGACTGGGTGCAGTTTCTCCCGGCTGCAATTGATTATTTGTTGATTGGTTTCCTTTAAATTCCTGGTTGTCTGCTTGGGGAGTTGCCAGTGAAACCTTCATGCAGACCACAGATAGGAATGAATCTGTATAGACTTTAGTTGTGAGCTCCTTAGTTGTTCTAAGCTCAACTTGGTTAGAGTTTATTTCCCAGACCATTTATGTTCCTTTGGTGTTTGAGTGTGTATGCAAGCGAGTGTTATCCTGTCTGTCTTATATGTCTAATCTGTGTATTTAGCTGAGATCAGCCCATATCCCTTTGGTGGTAGTCAGGATCCTTCTTAGGACTGATTACAGGGTTCAGGGTCTGATAGGAGACAGGGTTAGGTTGGAGACTTGGACCTCTGAACCATTATCAGTACCTCCAAGGTGAGGGATTAGTTAGGACCCCAGTTTAGGGTCAGGTTAGATCCCGGTCCACCTCTTTCCTGTTTCAGCTCATCAAGTCCTCAAGATTAACCCTGAGTTCAGCAGATATCGTGTCAGGTAAATCTATTCTATACTTACATGCTGATGTTGCTATACTAGTTGTTGTATAGAGTGTTGTTCCTGTATTAATAGTTTACTGACATTGTATACATATCATTAGACAGCGTGACATTTTCACTGGCCATAAAAATTATCTCCAGTTACCATGGATCCAGTAGCCCAGCTGGCTCTGCAGTTGCAGGGATTATCCATGGAGCTGACGGACATTAAGTCCAAAGTTTTGTCTCCCCTGGAGCAAACCAGAGTTGAACCTAAAGTAGCTCTCCCGGACAGGTTCACTGGTGGGCGAGACAAATTTTTCACCTTCCGGGAGGCATGTAAATTGTATTTTCGGCTTCGGCCTCGATCATCAGGGAGTGATGAGCAGAGAGTGGGAATTGTTATCTCACTTCTGCAAGGGGACCCTCAATCCTGGGCATTTTCCCTTCCTCCGGGATCCCCGGCTCTACTGTCTGTAGATCAATTTTTTACTGCCCTGGGATTGGTATATGATGACCCAGATCGGGTCTCTCTTGCTGAGACAAAATTACGTAAGATACAGCAGGGAGATCGTCCTGCAGAGGAATTTGCTTCTGAGTTTCGTAGATGGGCCACAGATACTCAGTGGAATGACCCAGCTCTTAGGAGCCAGTTTTGTCATGGGCTTTCTGATAAATTAAAAGACGTTTTGGCTCAGTATGAGTCTCCTCATTCACTGGAGGCTGCTATGGCCTTAGCTATCCGTACTGATAGACGGCTTCGGGAGAGGGGTGAGGTAACCCCACTCCCTGTTGTTTCTCCACCTACCACTAAAGTCCCTTATGTTGAGGTTCCCCTTGTCTGTTCGGATGAGCCTATGCAGTTGGGAGGGACATCATTTCGTAGGAGGGGATTGGCGGTACGCCGCAGGACTAGAAGATGTTTTTTCTGCGGGAAAGAGGGACATTTTGTTGGAGAATGTCCATCCCGTGCCTTGTTGAGCCAAAAGTCGCCGGAAAACTGTTAATCCCAGGTTGTGTGGTGGACGACAACCTGGGAGTATGTATTTCATCCACCAGTTCTTCTCAGTTCCTTGTACCAGTGGAGGTGGTGGTTGGTACGAGAGTGGAGAGATTGTCTGTTCTTCTTGATAGTGGTTCCGGGGCTAATCTGGTTGACGCTCAGTTTGCTCAGGCTCAAGGTATGCATCTGAGTGTATTGGTCAAACCGATCCCTATATTCTCCATTGACGCCAGGCCTCTCGGCCAAGGTAGCTTTGTTCATGAGGTTCATAACATTGACCTTCGGGTAGGGCAATACATAGGGAACAATTATCTTGTTATGTGTTGGAGGGTCTACCTACTCCCATTGTGTTGGGACTTCCTTGGTTGGTTAAACATAACCCTGTGATTAATTGGCAGTCCAGAGAAATAAGCCAATGGGGTGAGTTTTGCAAAAGCAACTGCATGAACACAGTCATCAGTGCGGTCGTGCCTAGTACATTGCCTCCTTTTTTGGAGGATTTTGGGGATGTTTTCTCTGAGGAGGGGTGTCAGGAGTTGCCTCCTCATTGCGTGTATGACTGCTCTATTAATCTCCTTCCTGATGCTAAGTTGCCTAAAGCTAGGTTGTATAATCTTTCTGGTCCTGAGAGGCAGGCTATGAAAGATTATATTTCTGAAAGTCTGGCCAAAGGGCATATTAGACCTTCATCTTCCCCAGTAGCCGCGGGGTTCTTCTTTGTGAAGAAGAAAGATGGAGGCCTACGCCCTTGCTTGGATTTCCGCGAACTTAATCGGATTACTGTTCGAGATCCGTATCCACTCCCTCTTATTCCTGATCTCTTCAATCAAATTGTTGGCGCCAAATGGTTCTCTAAATTGGATCTCAGGGGGGCGTATAATCTGATTAGGATAAAAGAGGGGGATGAGTGGAAAACGGCGTTTAACACGCCGGAGGGACATTATGAGAACCTTGTCATGCCTTTTGGTCTGACTACTGCACCAGCAGTATTCCAACATTTTGTTAATGACATTTTTCGTCACCTTGTGGGGCTGTTTGTGGTTGTATATTTGGACGACATTTTAATTTACTCGCCAGATCTTGTGTCTCATCAGGAGCATGTGAGACAGGTGTTGCAGATCTTGCGAGACAATAAACTATACGCCAAACTGGAGAAGTGTGTATTTGCCGTACAGGAACTTCAGTTTTTGGGTTTTTTGGTGTCAGCCTCCGGTTTCCGTATGGACCCTGAAAAGGTGAGAGCAGTGCTTGAATGGGATCAGCCAGGGGATCTTAAGGCTCTGCAGCGTTTTTTGGGGTTTGCTAACTACTACCGGAAATTTATTTGTAATTTCTCATCTGTCGTCAAACCTCTCACTGACATGACAAGAAAAGGGACGGATTTTTCTAAATGGTCGGACAAAGCTTGCCAAGCCTTTTCCTCTTTGAAGAAATGTTTTGCTTCGGCACCCGTTCTCATCCAACCAGATGCATCTCAGCCGTTCATTGTGGAGGTGGATGCGTCTGACGTAGGGGTGGGTGCTATATTGTCCCAGGGTCCGTCCCCTGGTAAATGGCATCCGTGCGCTTTCTTTTCTAAGAAATTGTCGCCCGCCGAAAGGAATTATGATATCGGCAATAGGGAACTTTTGGCCATTAAGTTAGCTTTTGAAGAATGGCGTCACTTTTTGGAGGGGGCAGTCCACCCGGTTACCGTTATTACTGATCACAAGAACCTGTTGTATTTGGAATCCGCTAAGCGTCTGAATTCCAGACAAGCTCGATGGTCGTTGTTTTTTACCAGGTTTAATTTTGTCGTCACTTATCGCCTGGGGTCTAAGAATGTAAAGGCTGATGCCTTGTCTCGCAGTTTCCCAGGGGCCGGGAAAACGGATGACCCGAGTCCTATCCTTCAGGAGGGGGTGGTAGTGTCGGCTGTATTTTCTGAGCTTGAGGAGGAGGTGTTAGAGGCTCAGGGGGATGCCCCTGCAGGACCTCCAGGGAGACTGTTTGTCCCAAATCTGTTGAGACAAAAGGTTATTGAGGCACATCATAATTCTGCTCTAGCAGGACATCCAGGGAGTAAGGCTACTTTAGATCTCCTTTCTCGCCGGTTTTGGTGGCCTAATGCTAATAAAGATGTTATAACTTTTGTCGCGTCATGTGGGGTGTGTGCTCGCTCTAAAACCCCTCATACCCGTCCGTCTGGGACCCTTTTACCCTTGAAACTTCCGGAGCGTCCATGGACTCATTTATCTATGGACTTCATTATGGACCTTCCTCCGTCGTCAGGGAATACTGTCATACTGGTGGTTGTTGACAGGTTCAGTAAGATGGCACATTTCGTTGCTCTTCCTGCACTCCCTAATGCTAAAACTCTGGCGCAGGTGTTCATGGGTCACGGTTAGCAGTGGGGTACCACAGGGGTCAGTATTGGGGCCGCTTCTCTTTAACATATTTATTAATGACCTTGTAGGGGGCATACAGAGTAGTATTTCAATATTTGCAGATGACACTAAACTCTGCAGGGTAATAAATACAGAGGAGGATAATTTTATATTACAGGAGGATTTATGTAAACTAGAAGCTTGGGCTGATAAATGGCAAATGAGCTTTAATGGGGATAAATGTAAGGTCATGCACTTGGGTAGAACAAATAAGATGTATAATTATGTGCTTAATTGTAAAACACTGGGCAAAACTGTCACTGAAAAAGACTTGGGTGTATGGGTGGACGACAAACTCACATTTAGTGGCCAATGTCAGGCAGCTGCTGCCAAGGCAAATAAAATAATGGGATGCATTAGACGAGGCATAGATGCTCATGAGGAGAACATAATTTTACCTCTATACAAGTCACTGGTGCGACCACACTTAGAATACTGTGTGCAGTTCTGGTCTCCGGTGTATAAGAAAGACATAGCTGAACTGGAGTGGGTGCAGAGAAGAGCGACCAAGGTTATTAGAGAACTGGGGGGTCTGCAATACCAGGACAGGTTATTACACTTGGGGTTATTTAGTTTGGAAAAACGAAGGTTAGGGGTGATCTTATTACAATGTACAAATATATGAGGGGACAGTACAAAGACCTTTCTAATGATCTTTTTACTCTTAGACCTGTGACGGGGACGAGGGGCCATCCTCTACGTCTGGAGGAAAGAAGGTTTAGCCATAATCACAGATGCAGATTCTTTACTGTAAGAGCAGTGAGACTATGGAACTCTCTGCCGTCTAATGTTGTAATGAGTGATTCCTTACTAAAATTTAAGAGGGGACTGGATACCTTTCTTGAAAAGTATAATATTACAGGCTATATTCACTAGTTTCCTAGATACAGGTTGATCCAGGGAGCTAGTCTGATTGCCGTATGTGGAGTCGGGAAGGAATTTTTTTCCCCAATGTGAAGCTTACTGTTTGCCACTTGGGGTTTTTTTGCCTTCCTCTGGATCAACATGTTAGGGCAGGTTAGGATAGGATATGGGTTGAACTAGATGGACTTAAAGTCTTCCTTCAACCTTAATAACTATTAGGGAGATCGTTAGACTTCATGGGTTGCCTTCTGATGTGGTGTCAGATAGGGGGTCTCAGTTTGTGTCCAAATTTTGGAGGGCATTTTGTTTACGTCGGGGGATGCAATTGTCATTTTCCTCGGCTTTTCATCCGCAGACCAATGGTCAGACAGAGCGTCTGAATCAGAGCTTAGAGACATATCTCCGGTGTTTTGTTTCAGAGAACCAAGAGGACTGGTCTTCTTTCTTGCCTCTGGCAGAGTTCGCTCTTAACAACAGGCGGAGCGAGTCCACTGGTAAGTCCCTGTTTTTTGGGGCATATGGTTTCCATCCCCAGTTTTGTACTTTCAATGGGGGGGGCCCTTCTGGGGTTCCTGAGGAGGAGCGTTTCTCGTCGTCACTTGCTTCTGTGTGGAGAGGTGTATTGAATAATCTGAGTGCGATGGGGAACCGTTACAAACGTATGGCTGATAGGAGGAGAGTTTCTGGTCCAGATCTGAATGTGAACGATCTGGTATGGTTGTCTACCAGGAATATAAAACTTAAGGTGCCCTCCTGGAAACTGGGTCCCAGATTCATCGGGCCGTACAGGATCAGTTCCATAATTAATCCTGTGGCATTTCGTCTGGACCTCCCTCCTACGTTTAAAATTCATAATGTGTTCCACAAGTCATTACTTAAAAGGTATGTGGCACCAGTCATACCGTCACCTCTACGTCCTCCTCTGTGTTGGTCAATGGTAACTTGGAATTTCAAGTATCAGAGATCATTGACTCACGTCTGAATCGCCGGTCCCTTCAGTACTTGGTGCATTGGAAGGGGTATGGTCCAGAGGAGAGGACGTGGGTCCCTGCGTCTGATGTTAACGCAGATCGTTTGGTTCGGACCTTCCACAGAACTCACCCGGGCAGGCCTGGCCCTGAGGGTCCGGAGGCCCCTCGTAGAAGGGGGGGTACTGTCATGTGTGCATTGCCACGAAGATCGTCGCGGTTGCACATTTTGACTTCTCACAGCTGATCTGCTGTTTCTTTGTGTTTGGCAGCTAGGGAGTTAATTCTGTCTGTGCTCGGTGCTGGGACTGGGTGCAGTTTCTCCCGGCTGCAATTGATTATTTGTTGATTGGTTTCCTTTAAATTCCTGGTTGTCTGCTTGGGGAGTTGCCAGTGAAACCTTCATGCAGACCACAGATAGGAATGAATCTGTATAGACTTTAGTTGTGAGCTCCTTAGTTGTTCTAAGCTCAACTTGGTTAGAGTTTATTTCCCAGACCATTTATGTTCCTTTGGTGTTTGAGTGTGTATGCAAGCGAGTGTTATCCTGTCTGTCTTATATGTCTAATCTGTGAAATTTAGCTGAGATCAGCCCATATCCCTTTGGTGGTAGTCAGGATCCTTCTTAGGACTGATTACAGGGTTCAGGGTCTGATAGGAGACAGGGTTAGGTTGGAGACTTGGACCTCTGAACCATTATCAGTACCTCCAAGGTGAGGGATTAGGTAGGACCCCAGTTTAGGGTCAGGTTAGATCCCGGTCCACCTCTTTCCTGTTTCAGCTCATCAAGTCCTCAAGATTAACCCTGAGTTCAGCAGATATCGTGTCAGGTAAATCTATTCTATACTTACATGCTGATGTTGCTATACTAGTTGTTGTATAGAGTGTTGTTCCTGTATTAATAGTTTACTGACATTGTATACATATCATTAGACAGCGTGACAGTTGCCTGTTGTGGAACCTAGGATTCCCATGCCAGATTTGTTTTTGGGGGATCGAGCTAAGTTTCTGAATTTCAAAAATAACTGTAAATTGTTTTTTGCCTTAAAATCTAAGTCCTCAGGGAAAGCAGCGCAGAAGGTTCAAATTGTCATCTCTCTCCTGCGCGGCGACCCTCAGGATTGGGCTTTTTCCCTGACACCTGGGGATCCTGTTTTGAGTGATGTTGATGCGTTTTTTCAGGCTTTGGGGTTATTGTACGATGAGCCTAATGTCACTAATCAAGCTGCAAAAACTTTGTTGGCATTAAGTCAGGGGCTTGAGGACGCTGAGTTATACTGTCAGAGATTCCGTAGGTGGGCAGTCCTGACCAAATGGAATGACGACGCTTTGGCAGCTCTTTTTCGGAAGGGACTGTCAGATAATGTAAAGGATGTTATGGTGGGATTCCCTGTTCCCTCTGGTCTCAATGATTCTATGTCATTAGCGATTCAAATTGACAGACGTTTGCGTGAGCGGAAAGGTATGCGTGGAATAATGTTGCCTTGTGAACCTGCTTCTGAATCCATGCAGTGTGATAGAGTGGTTTCTGGGGCACAGTGTCATGAATTTCGAAAGCGCAATGTGTTATGTTTCTACTGTGGTGATACCTCTCATGCTATTTCTGTCTGCCCTAAGCGGGGAAGACTTTTTGCTCGCTCAGTTGTCTTGGGTAGTGTTCAGACTAAGTTTTTATTAACTGTTACCCTGATATGCTCTCTGTCCTCATTTTCTGCTCAGGCTTTTGTTGATTCTGGAGCAGCTATTAACCTGATGGATTTTGATTTTGCTAAACGTTGTGGGTTTCCCTTGATACCCCTACGGAAGTCTATTCCCCTACTGGGGATCGATTCTACTCCTTTGGCTGAGAATAAACCTCAGTTCTCTACTCAGGTGATAATGAGGGTAGAACCTGATCATCAGGAGAGTTGCAAATTTTTGGTTCTGTATAATCTGCATGACATTATCGTACTGGGTTTCCCTTGGTTACAGTCTCATAATCCTGTTTTGGATTGGAAATCTGTGTCTGTTACCAGTTGGGGCTGCCAATGTGTTAATACCAACACTTCTGTTTTTTCTGCCTCCCCCCAGGCTCAGGATGTTCCTGACTTTTTGATTGATTTTTCTGATGTGTTTAGCGAAAGTAAATCTGCATCCTTACCTCCCCATAGGAGCTATGACTGCGCTATTGAATTAGTGCCTGGTAGTAAATTCCCTAAAGGTCGCCTTTTTAACTTGTCTGTACCTGAACATGACGCTATGCGGTCTTATATCAAGGAGTCATTGGAGAAGGGTCATATCAGACCATCCTCTTCACCCTTAGGTGCCGGTTTTTTCTTTGTGGCCAAAAAGGATGGTTCATTAAGGCCGTGTATTGATTATCGTCTCTTGAACAATATTACTGTAAAATATCAATATCCGTTACCCTTGATCTCTGATCTGTTTTCCAGGGTGAAAAACGCTACTTGGTTTACCAAGCTTGACCTCAGGGGGGCATATAACCTTATTCGCATTAAGCACGGGGATGAATGGAAGACGGCATTTAATACCACTGAAGGGCATTTTGAGTACCTTGTGATGCCCTTTGGGCTCACTAATGCTCCTTCTGTCTTCCAGTCCTTCATGAATGACATTTTCAGGGATTTTGTGGATAAATTTCTGATTGTTTATTTGGATGATATCTTGATTTTTTCCAATGACTGGGACTCTCATGTAAAACATGTTCGGACTGTGTTCCAGATTTTGAGAGAGAATGCTCTGTATGTGAAGGGATCAAAGTGTCTTTTTGGCGTTCAGAGGATCTCATTTCTGGGATTCATTTTGTCCCCATCTGTTATTGAAATGGACCCGGTCAAAGTTCAGGCTATCTGTGATTGGGTCCAACCTACTTCATTAAAGGCTCTTCAAAGATGATTGGGTTTTGCAAAGTTTATCAGTATTTGTATTCTTGTATTGTAACATAGTTTGACAAAGGTTTCTGATGTGGTGAATTGGCCTCCTGAGGCAGTCTCTGCATTTCAGGAACTTAAGCAGAGATTCACTTCTGCTCCTGTTCTACCGCAGCCTGATGTTTCTCTACCATTTCAGGTGGAGGTTGATGCCTCTGAAATTGGGGCAGGTGCCGTTTTGTCCCAAAGAGATCCAGAGACCTCTAAAAGTAACCCTTGTGCCTTTTTCTCTCGAAAATTTTCTCCCACTGAACGTAATTATGACGTGGGTAATCGGGAGTTATTAGCCATGAAGTGGGCTTTTGAAGAGTGGAGACATTGGCTGGAGGTAGCCAAACATCAGGTGGTGGTCTTTACGGACCATAAGAATCTGGTTTATCTGGAGTCTGCCAAGCGACTTAATCCTAGACAGGCCAGGTGGGCCTTGCTTTTCACAAGTTTTAATTTTGTGGTTTCATTTCTTCCTGGCACTAAAAATGTTAAGGCGGATGCCCTCTCGAGGAGTTTCCTGGCGGACTCTCCTGAGTTATCTGATCCTTCTGTTATTTTGAAAGAGGGTGTAGTTCTTTCCGCCATCTCGCCCAATTTGAGACTGGCTCTGGAGGGGTGTCAGGAGGATAAGCCCGAGCGCTGCCCTGTTGGGAAATTGTTTGTCCCGAACCAGTGGAAAAAGAGTGTAATGTCTGAGATTCATTGTTCCGCGTTGGCCGGTCATCCCGGAATTTTTGGTACCAGAGACTTGGTTAGTCGGTCCTTTTGGTGGCCTACCTTGTCTCGTGATGTCAGGGAGTTTGTGCAGTCCTGTGGGACTTGCTCTCGCTCCAAGCTTTGCTCTCGTTCTAGTGGTTTGTTGATGCCATTACCTGTGCCCAAGAGACCATGGACCCATATCTCTATGGATTTCATTTCCGACCTCCCTGTTTCTCAGAGAATGACCGTCATCTGGGTGATTTGCGATAGGTTTTCCAAGATGATACATCTTGTGCCATTACCTAAGTTGCCTTCCTCCTCTGAATTGGTGCCTTTGTTCCTTCAGCACGTGGTTCGTTTACACGGCATTCCTGAGAACATTGTGTCAGACAGAGGAGTCCAGTTTGTTTCCAGATTTTGGAGGACCTTTTGTTCTAAAATTGGTGTTCAATTGTCTTTCTCCTCGGCGTTTCATCCTCAGACCAATGGTCAAACTGAGAGAACAAACCAGACATTGGAGACTTATCTAAGATGCTTTGTGTCTGCTGATCAGGATGACTGGGTCTCTTTTTTGCCTTTGGCTGAGTTTGCTCTTAATAATAGGCCTAGCTCTGCCACTTTGATGTCTCCATTTTTCTGTAATTCTGGGATTCACCCTCGATTTTCTTCAGGACAGACGGAGGCTTCTGTCTGTCCAGGTGTTGACTCTGTTGTGGAGCATATGCATCAGATTTGGGACCAGGTAGTGGAGAGGTTGTCCCTCTCTCAGGAGAGGGCCCAGCGGTTTGCTAACCGGCATAGGACTGATGGTCCTCGGTTTAAAGTAGGGGACTTGGTCTGGTTGTCCTCAAGAAATATTCCTATGAGAGTGGCATCTCCTAAATTTAAGCCTAGGTTCATTGGACCTTATAAGATCATGGAGATTCTTAATCCTGTTTCTTTTCGTTTGCTTCTTCCAGGGACATTTAAGATCCATAACGTGTTCCACAAGTCCTTGTTGAAGAGGTTTGTTGAGCCAGTGGTTCCTACTACTGTGCCTCCTGACCCTGTTTTGGTTGAGGGCAATCTGGAGTATGTGGTTGAGAAAATATTGAATTCTCGTTTTTCTAGACGGAAACTCCAGTATTTGGTTAAATGGAGAGGTTATGGTCAGGAAGACAATTCTTGGGTGTTTGCTTCGGACATCCATGCTGGGAGACTCATCCGTGCGTATCATAGAACTCATCCTGACCGACCTGGTTGCTCAAATGAGGGTTCGGTGACCCCTCCTCAAGGGGGGGGTACTGTTGTGAATAGACTGGAAATGAGTTCTGAGCAGAAGCTCCCTCTGGTGGTTACAAACGGTACTGGACTGTCCAGTGAAGATTGTGAGGATTGGGAATCAGGTGTTACTGACTGGTCTTATATAAGGGAGTCGCCTTCCCATCAGGGTTGCCGGTGATCAATTGTTCTGGTCTCAATCCTTGATTCCTGTTTCCTTGGTAGCCTGCTGTGTCGTGTCTGAATCTCCTGCTAACAGATAAGACATTTTCTTCTTTTTGTTTTTGTGCTTGATTTTTGCATTTTGTCCTGCACTTCTGTGGGGGCCTTCTTGGTCCCCTCTGGGGGCTTTTGCCTCTCAGTTCAGTTCAGCCACTGATGTTTGTACATTTGCTTTTTCCAGTTTTTGTTCAGTGGCTGCTGTTTTGTTTTTGGTTACACCAGAGAACTAATTTAGGTGGTAGAGGTCGTGTGATCTCAGGTGTTTTTGAAATTAGTAGAGTTGGTGCTTTTCAGGGTTTTTTGGGATTGCAGTAAGTGCCTTTCCTATCCTTTTCTATTTAGTAAGTTTGGGCCCCAACGTTTGCTCATACTATTTTCTGTCTGTGTCAGTATTTCTTCTTGTCTAACCGCCATTACATGTTTGGGGGCTTTCTATGTTCTTTGGGGATCTGCTCCGGGGCAGATAGCTTTCCTCTTTCTATCTTTAGGTGTAGTTAGTTTCTCAGGCTGTGACGAGGCGTCTAGGACCAACGTAGGAACGCTCCACGGCTGCCTCTAGTTGTGGTGGTTAGTCAGGGTACTGCAATCTCATAGTTTCCAACTGCTCTGGTGTATTTCCTTTTTTGCCTGCTCTCCTCAGCTACCAAATCATAACACCTGTCTCAAATTGAGCGAAATGGCGGAAAGAACCACACCCTCTTTCAAATAACAGCAGGATCAGATAACTCAGGAGAATCTGCAAAGAAACTCCTCGAGAGGGCATCCGCCTTGACATTCTTAGTGCCAGGAAGAAAAGAAACCACAAAATTAAAACGTGTGAAAAACAAGGCCCACCTGGCCTGTCTAGGATTAAGTCGCTTGGCTGATTCAAGATAAACCAGGTTCTTATGGTCCGTGAGGACCACCACCTGATGTTTGGCTCCTTCCAGCCAATGTCTCCACTCTTCAAAGGCCCACTTCATGGCCAATAACTCCCGATTACCCACGTCATAATTGCGTTCAGTTGGAGAAAATTTTCGAGAGAAAAGGGCAAAAGGGTTACTCTTAGAGGTCTCTGGATCCCTTTGGGACAAAACGGCACCTGCCCCAATATCAGAGGCATCAACCTCCACCTGAAACGGCAGAGAAACATCAGGCTGCCGTAGAACAGGAGTAGAAATGAATCTCTGCTTAAGTTCCTGAAACGCAGAAACTGCCTCAGGAGGCCAATTCACCACATCGGAACCCTTTCTGGTCAAATCAGTCAATGGTTTAACAATACCAGAGAAATTACCAATAAATTTACGATAAAAATTGGCAAAACCCAAAAATCTCTGAAGAGCCTTCAATGAAGTAGGTTGAAACCAATCACAGATGGCCTGAACCTTGACAGGGTCCATTTCAATAACAGACGGAGACAAAATGAATCCCAGAAATGAGATCTTCTGTACGCCAAAAAGACACTTTGATCCCTTCATGTACAGTGCATTCTCTCTCAAAATCTGGAACACAGTCCGAACATGTTTCACATGAGAGTCCCAGTCATTGGAAAAAATCAAGATATTATCCAAATAAACAATCAGAAATTTATCCACAAAATCCCTGAAAGTATCATTCATGAAGGATTGGAAGACGGAAGGGGCATTAGTAAGCCCAAAAGGCATCACTAGGTACTCAAAATGCCCCTGTGGGGTATTAAACGCCGTCTTCCATTCATCCCCGTGCTTAATGCGAATAAGGTTATACGCCCCCCTGAGGTCAAGCTTGGTAAACCAACTAGCACTTTTCACTCTGGAAAACAGGTCAGAAATCAAAGGTAACGGATATTGATATTTAACAGTGATCTTATTCAGGAGGCGATAATCAATACACGGCCTCAATGAACCATCCTTTTTGGCCACAAAGAAAAAACCGGCGCCCAAGGGTGAAGAGGATGGTCTGATATGACCCTTCTCCAATGACTCCTTGATATAAGATCGCATAGCATCGTGTTCAGGCACAGATAAATTAAAAAGGCGACCTTTAGGAAATTTACCACCAGGCACTAACTCGATAGTGCAATCATAGCTCCTGTGAGAGGGCAAGGATGCAGATTTACTTTCACTAAACACATCAGAAAAATCAGTCAAAAAGTCAGGGACATCCTGAGACTGGAAGAGGCAGAAAAAACAGCAGTGTCAGTATTGACACATTGGCAGCCCCAACTGGTCACAGACACAGATTTCCAATCCAAAACAGGATTATGAGACTGTAACCAAGGGAAACCTAGTACAATAATGTCATGCAGATTATGCAGCACTAGAAATTTGCAACTCTCCTGATGATCTGGTTCAACCCTCATTATCACCTGAGTAGAAAACAGGGGTTTATTCTCCGCCAAAGGAGTAGAATCAATGCCCAGTAGGGAATAGACTTCCGCAGGGGTATCATGGGAAACCCACAACGTTTGGCAAAGTCAAAATCCATCAGGTTAATGTGCATCCTGAATCAACAAAAGCCTGAGCAGAAAATGTGGACAGGGAGCAAATCAGGGTAACAGTCAATAGAAATTTAGTCTGAACACTACCCAAGACAACTGAGCGTGCAAAACGTCTTCCCCGCTTAGGGCAGACAAAATAGCATGGGAAGCGTCACCACAGTAGAAACATAACCCATTGCGCTTACGAAACTCATGACGCTGAGCCCCAGAAGTCACTCCATCACACTGCATGGGCTCAGGAGCTGGCTCACAAGGCAACACTATCTACGAATACCTCTGCGCTCACGCAAACGTCTGTCAATTTGAATAGCCAAAGACATAGAATCATTGAGACCGGAGGGAACAGGAATCCCACCATAACGTCCTTTACTTTTTCTGACAGACCCTTTCGAAAAAGGGCTGCCAAAGCATCATCATTCCATTTGGTCAGGACTGCCCACTTTTGAAATTTCTGACAGTACAACTCAGCGTCTTCAAAACCCTGATTTAATGCCAACAAGATCTTTTCAGCTTGATCAGTGACATTAGGTTCATCGTACAACAACCCCAGAGCCTGAAAAAATACATCAATATCATTCAAAACAGCATCCCCAGGTGTCAGGGAAAAAGCCCAATCCTGAGGGTCACCGCGCAGCAGGGAGATGACAATTTGAACCTGCTGTGCCGCGTTCCCTGAGGACTTAGGCTTTAAGGCAAAAAACAACTTACAGTTATTTTTGAAATTCAGAAATTTAGATCGATCCCCCAAAAACAAATCTGGCATGGGGATCCTAGGTTCCACCAACGGCAACCTATCAAGATAGGCAGCAATGCTCTGAACCTCAGTGGCAAGCTGATCCACATGGCCAGACAACTGTGCAAACTCCATTGAGAGAAAAAAAATGCAACAAACAGAGTTTCCTTATTACTATTTTCCCCTTCTGTGAGTACCATACAATTTTCAGTTTTTGGGGCCGGTTATACTGTTATGTTTCGGTAACTGAGGATAAATAGCAAAAAATAGCAAAAGCGGTAATACACCAGAGAGGCTGGAACCTATTGGATTGCAGTTACCTGAACTAACCACACAACTAGAAGTAGCCGTGGAGCGTTCCTACGGTGATCCTAGACGCCTCGTCACAGCCTGAGAGATAACTACCCCTAAAGGCAGAAAGATGAAAGCTCTCTGCCCCGGAGCAGATCCCCAAAGAAAATAGTAAGCCCCCAAACATGTAATGGCGGTTAGCCAAGAAGAAAGCACGGACACAGACAGAAAATAGAATGAGCAAACGCTGGGGCCCAATCTGTCTAGACAGAAAAGTACAGGAAAGAATTCTGACTGCAATCCAACAAAAACCCTAACAAAAATACCAACACTTCAGATTGCCAAAAAACCTGAGATCACACGATCTCATCCACCTAAATCAGATCTCTGGTGTAACAAAACGCTATTCAGCAAATAAAAAGTAACAAAGGAGCAAAGCAAAAGTGCAGACACAAACGGAGCACAATTGCAGCGCCAGACCCCCAAAAGGGGACAGGCTGCAGTCCACTGCAAGCAGCAAACCAGCAGAGAAAATCAAACAGTGGAAAAAAAAAAAAAACAGCAAACACTTATCTGAGGGAGAGCAGGAAACTAGCAATGCTTCAAGCAAGACCAGAAGGAACAATTGATAACCGGCAAGGCTGCTGGGAACTCAGGCACTTATATCCTACCATTCAGCGCCAGCTGAAGGCCATACAGTAATTAGTTCATTACCCTCAGCAACCACCGGAGGGAGCTCCAGCTCAGAAGATGCCTCCAGCATATTCACAACAGGTGACCTTATGCCACTCCTGGTACAAAAATTTAAGCAGCTCTTCTTTGATGGCTTGTGAGTATCCATCTACCCCCTTGATTACATTCCAGAGGTTTTCAATGGAGTTCAGGTCTGAAGATTGGGCTTGCCATGACAGGTATTTGATGTGATGGTCCTTCATCCACACATTGATTGACCTAGCTGTAGGCATGGTGCATTATCCTGCTGGAAAAACCAGTCCTCAGAGTTGGGGAACATTGCCTGAGCAGAAGGAATCAACTGTTTTTCCAGGATAACCTTGTATGCAGCTTGATTCATACGTCCTTCGCAAAGATTAACCTGCCCAATTCCAGCCTTGCTGTAGCATCACCAGATCATCACCGATCCTCCACCATTTCACAGTAGGTGTAAGACACTATGGCTTGTACACCTCTCCAGGTCTCAGTCTAACCATTAGATGACCAGGTGTTGGGCAAAGCTGAAAATTAGACTCATCAGAGAAGATTACCTTACTCCAGTCCTCTATCGTCCAATCCTTATGGTCTTTGGCAAACTTCAGCCTCGCTCTCCTTTGCTTCTCATTGATGAAAGGCTTTTTTCTAGCTTTACATGACTTGAGCCCTGCCTCTAGGAGCTGTTACGAACTGTTCTTGCCGTGCACTTGACCCCAGCTGCTATTTGCAATTCCTTTTGTAGGTTACTTGATGTCATCCTGCGGTTGCTGAATGACACTCGAATAAGATGATGGTCATCCCTGTCAGTAGAGAGTCAATTTCGCCCTCTGCCGGTCGGTAGCTTTGTTGTCCCCAACGTCTGCTGCTTGACCTTGTTTTAATGGACTGCCGTCTTAGAAATTTTAAGGATGCAGGCAACATGACGCTCACTGTATCCCTCTGCTAGTAAAGCCAGAATTGAGCCCTTCTTTTCCTCACTCAATACTTTTCTTTTCAACTCCTTTGGCATGGTTAAAAGTTATTTTTTCATTCCTATTACTTTTGGAATATTACTAGCACTTGTTTTGCCATCCAGGTTTTCCTATTGCAAAAGGATTGTGAACGCAACAGCAGTGCTTTTTATACTTTCCTTCGTTAAATAAGATTTGGTTCAAGGAAGCACATTAAGTGGAATGAGGTGTATTCTGGTTGGAATTCAACTGACACTGGAATGGAATGGCTGTCAGACATGTAGTGAAGCTGATTTATATAAAACTGTGCAGTGGTCTCTTAATTTTTGCCAGAGCTGTAATAAATATATATATAATATATATATATATATATGTATGTATATATATATATAGTATATATATATATTTCGGTGTAGTGACTAATGTGGCACCTAGGGGACACTGTATAGGTTGCTCAAATTATGCATGGAGGCATGAGATGGATGGGAAACCAGTACCTGGTATGGTGCTAAATGGAAAGTATGTGTCGCAGAGCTATTCTGTGCTGTAGGTCAGTAATGTTGTTCTGGGACTTGTTGTCCCATAAGAGTTCTGATTGTTGTTAAGGGTGAACCTACAGGGTTATCTTGTGAGCTGGGTGGGACATGCTAACCACACATACACCGCCCACTAGTGGTGGGAGAATGAATGTTACATACTGGTGATTGTATGTGTTGTGAAGGACCTGTGATGAGGTCATGAACAGGTGACCGGAACCATGTGATTCATACCTTGGCTTGGGGAGTGGCTACAGGTATGAAAGACAGTGTTTGGCACATGGTGAGGAGATTGTGTTGGAGACTGAGGAGTCTCTGGAAGTCTGGCTGAGACAGTGGAGAGTGTGTCCTGCACAGGGCTGCCTGGAAGGTTCCTGGAAGGTCTGTCGGTGTTGGAAGATCCTGGGGTTGGATCGGATTCCTGGAAGCACGTGTGAGACTTGGAGCTTGGTAGCCGGGTGGTTGGACGGGGGTCCTGAATAGCACCCGGACAGGACACATGGTTGTGCGGAGCCTGTGACGGTCCCACACTGAGAACCATGCGGTTCTATTGAGGAGTTTGGCTGGAGTCAGCGTGGAAGTGACTTTCTGTTACAGTGTGTCAGTGAGCACCGGAAGCAAGTCCAGAACACCCGGGAAAGGCACCTGGCGGTCCCTGCTGGCTTGCAGCCACTTAGTCAAGCCCGTCCCATTCAAGGGTGCGTCTGGGAACAGTAGTTTGCAAAGCTGGAATGCATTGATGTTTTTGTCATGTTTTGTTACATGGTGTTTAACGTGAAGGTAAACAATTGACTTTGGACTAAAAGCCTGTGTGTTGCCTCATAACTTGCGGTTCGGCCCTTGCCTACCAGAGCGAATCCCTACTATATATATATATATATATATATATATACACAGTACAGACTAAAAGTTTGGACACACCTTTTCATTCAAAGATTTTTCTGTATTTTCATGACTAGGAAAATTGTACATTCACACTGAAGGCATCAAAACTATGAATTAACACATGTGGAATTCTATACTTAACAAAAAAGTGTGAAACAACTGAAAATATGTCTTATATTCTAGGTTCTTCAAAGTAGCCAGTAGAGATGAGCGACTTTGCCTTTTTCGGGTCGAGTCGGGTTTCGCGAAACCCGACTTTCTCAAAAGTAGAGTCGAACGAAGTCGGCCGACTAACGGAAATGGTCGGGTCGGAGTCGAAAATCCGACCCCAATGCAAGTCAATGGGGAATAAATTGCCCCCTTATCACAGTCAGGCAGCCTACTAATCAGATGTGATGCTCCACACAAGCAATTTGTACACTGTCACTGGCAGGCAGCTCTGCTACTCCACCAAATTAATTGCCCCCTTATCACAGGCAGGCAGCCTACTAATCAAATCTGATGCTCCACACAAGCAATTTCTACAGCGTCACTGGCAGGCAGGCAGCCTAAGAACCAGCGTTGCTGCACACAGCAAAATCCTCCCCTCTCACTGCACAGTCACTATACATCTAATCGTTATCAGCAGAAAGTAATTTTTTTTTTTAGGCCCTGCCTAAAGCCCCCGTCACACACAGCGATCTCCCTAGCGAGATCACTGCTGAGTCACTAGTTTTGTGACGCAACAGCGATCTCCCCAGCGATATCGCTGTGTGTGACATTCAGCGACGATCAGCCCCCCTGCCGGGTATCGCTGATCGTCGCTGAATGTCCTGGACATTTTTTTGATCGTTGGTCTCCTGCTGGCCAACATGCATCGCTGCGTGTGGCAAGCAGGAGACCAGCGATCAGCTGGTAACCAAGGTACACATCAGGTTTCCAGGCGCCGGGCGGCACCTGGAAACCCGATGTGTACCTTGGATACCAGCACACTGCTGAGGGGAGCTGGTAACCAAGGTACACATCGGGTTTCCAGGTGCCGCGCAGCGCCTGGAAACCCGATGTGTACCTTGGTTACCAGCTCCCTGCACCAGCGGGCTAGTATCCAACATACACTGCGGGTAACTAGGCAACATTACCTGCAGTGTCGCTGTCCTGTAGCGACACACCAGCGATCCTGACAAGTGCATATCGTTGTCGGGATCGCTGGTGTGTCACTATGTGTGACGGGACCCAACGCTCTCCCTGCTCAGACGCACCGCCATCAACCTTCCCCTACACTGAGTTCGGCAGATGTAAAATGGCAGTCGGCGCTGAGGGAATTTATATGCACTGTGACGCCACTGAAAGCCAGCCAATCGCTGCAATGCCCCTCTCTAAGATGGTGCTGGCCACTGGCTATGTCATCCCGTTGCCCACAGCCTGCGTCCTTGCTCATTAGCCAAGAAAAACGCTTAAAGTGTAGGGGAAAACCGACTCCAGCAAAATGGTCGCCGAACACGTGACCGAACTCACTCCACGGTTGGGTTTCGTTTCATGAAACCCGACTTTGTCGAAAATCGGCGATTTTTGAAAATGACCAACCTGTTTCGCTCAACTCTAGTAGCCACCTTTTGCTTTGATTACTGCTTTGCACACTCTTGGCATTCTCTTGATGAGCTTCAAGATGTAGTCACCGGAAATGGTTTTCATTTCACAGGTGTGCCCTGTCAGGTTTAATAAGTGTGATTGCTTGCCTTATAAATGGGGTTGGGACCATCAGTTGTGTTGTGCAGAAGTCTGGTGGATACACAGCTGATAGTCCTACTGAATAGACTGCTAGAATGTGTATTATGGCAAGAAAAAAGCAGATAAGTAAAGAAAAACGAGTGGCCATCATTACTTTTAGAAATGAAGGTCAGTCAGTCCGAAAAAATTGGGAAAACTTTGAAAGTGTCCCCAAGTGCAGTTGCAAAAACCGTCAAGCGCTACAAAGAAACTGGCTCACATGAGGACCGCCCCAGGAAATGAAGACCAAGAGTCACCTCTGCTTCTGAGGATAAGTTTATCCGAGTCAATTCCAGTTATGAATCCACCTAACAGTTGCCTTGTCCATTCCATACTTAGTCATTTTTTCAATTAGGATTGTGTGAGATACTTTGTCAAATGCTTTACTGAAGTCAAGATATACTATATCTACAGCATTTCCCTGATCCACCCAGTCAGTGATTCTGTCATAGAAGGAAATTAAGTTAGTCTGACATGACTTATTAGTTACAAACCCATGCTGACTCTGTTTAATCACTTCATTCTTATGCAGGTACTTACATACATGTTCTTTAATAATTTGTTCAAAGATCTTTCCTGGTATAGAAGTCAGACTCACCGGCCTGTAGTTCCCTGGGTCCACCTTCTTCCCCTTTTTGAAGATAGGAACAACATTTGCTCTTCTCCAGTCTTCTGGGACTTCACCTGTTCTCCAAGAATTTTCAAAGATTATGGACAGTGGTTCAAGAATTTCTTCTGCTATCTCCTTCAGTATTCTGGGGTGTAATTCATCTGGACCTGGAGACTTGAATTCATTTAGGTTAGCTAAGTGTTTCCTCACTGTCTTTCTGTTTATAGATATCCTGGATTCTTCTATTCCTTTAATAGGACAGTGAAGATCAGTTGATGTTACATTTCCTTTCTGAGAGAAAACAGATGCAAAATAGGAATTTAAAAGTTCAGCCTTCTCAACATCCTTTCTTACCATTTCATCATTTTCATTCTGTAAAAATCCTATAGCATCTTTAACTTTTCTTTTACTTTTGACGTATCCCCAAAATCCTTTTTTGTTGCTTTTGACATCTCTTGCAAGCCTTAATTCATTGTCAGCTTTAGATAATCTGATTTGTGCCCTGCAGGTTCTGCAGATGGCATTGTATTCTTCTTTAGATATGCCTCCCTCTTTCCATTTGATAAACATTTCTTTCTTCCTTTTTAGCATGTGTTTAAGTTCTGTGTTCATCCAAGAGTGTGCAAAGCAGTAATCAAAGCAAAAGGTGGCTACTTTGAAGAACCTAGAATATAAGACATATTTTCAGTTGTTTCACACTTTTTTGTTAAGTATATAATTCCACATGTGTTAATTCACAGTTTTGATGCCTTCAGTGTGAATGTACAATTTTCATAATCATGAAAATACAGAAAAATCTTTGACTGAGAAGGTGTGTCCAAACTTTTAGTCTGTACTATATATATATATTATATATATATATATATATATATATATATATACACACTGCTCAAAAAAATAAAGGGAACACTCAATAACACATCCTAGATCTAAATGAATGAAATATTCTCATTGAATACTTTGTTGTGTACAAAGTTGAATGGGCTATCAACATAATCACACAAAAATCATCAAAGGAAATCAAATTTTTGAACCATCGGAGGCCTGGATTTGGAGAGACCCCCAAAATGAAAGTGGAAACAAGTCAAAATGAAAATCAAAACAAGACAAAATTAAAGTGGAAACAAGTCAAAATGATGCTCAGTATTAGTGTGCGGCCTCCATATGCCTGTATGACCCCCTACAACAGCTGGCATGCTCCTGATGAGGTTGCGGATGTTCTCCTGAGCGATCTTCTCCCAGATCTGGACTAAAGCATCCATCAACTCCTGAACAGTCTGTGGTGATGGAGCGCGACATGCTGTCCCAGATGTTCTCAATCGGATTTAGGTCTGGGGAATGGGCAGGCCAGTCCATAGCTTCAATGCCTTCATCTTGCAGGAACTACTGACACTCTCCAGCCACATGAGGTCTAGCATTGTCCTGCATTAGGAGGAACCCAGGGCCAACATCACAAGCATATGTTCTCACAAGGGGTCTGAGGATCTCATCTCGGTACCTAATGGCAGTCAGGCTACCTCTGGTGAGCACATAGAGGGCTGTGTGGCCCTCCAAAGAAATGCCACCCCACACCATTACTGACCCACTGCCAAACCGGTCATGCTGAAGGATGTTGCAGGCAGCAGGTTCACATTTAGCACATGTGAAAGACGTGACAGAGTCTGGAGACGCCGTGGAGAGCAATCTGCCGCCTGCAACATCCTTCAGCATGACCGGTTTGGCAGTGGGTCAGTAATGGTGTGGGGTGGCATTTCTTTGGAGGGCCACACAGCCCTCCAGGTGCTCGCCAGAGGTAGCCTGACTACCATTAGGTACCGAGATGAGATCCTCAGACCCCTTGTGAGACCATATGCTGGTGCGGTTGGCCCTGGGTTCCTCCTAACGCAGGACAATGCCAGACGTCAAGTGGCTGGAGTGTGTCAGCAGTTCCTGCAAGATGAAGGCATTGAAGCTATGGACTGGCCTGCCCGTTCCCCAGACCTGAATCCTATTGAGCACATCTGGGACAGCATGTCTTGCTCCATCCACCAATGTCACGTTGCACCACAGACTGTCCAGGAGTTGACGGATGCTTCAGTCCAGGTCTGGGAGGAGATCCCTCAGGAGAACATCCGCAACCTCATGAGGAGCATGCCCAGGCATTATAGGGAGATCATAAAGGCACGTGGAAGCCACACACAATACTGACCATCATTTTGACTTGTTTCCACTTTAATTTTGTCTTGTTTTGATTTTTCATTTTGACTTGTTTCCACTTTCATTTTGGGGGTCTTTCCAAAACCAGGCCTCCATTGGTTCAAAAATTTTATTTCCATTGATGATTTTTGTGTGATTATGTTGACAGCACATTCAACTTTGTACAGAACAAAGTATTCAATGAGAATATTTCATTCATTTATATCTAGGATGTGTTATTTGAGTATTCCCTTTATTTTTTTGAGCAGTGTATTCAAAATTTTTTTTTTGTTTTCTTAAATTGCAAATCTCTACCGGCAAGTTCGTCTTTGCTCTGACTATATAGGTATAGAAGATAGCCAGGAGAGTGTTTTTCCTCTATAGAAATTCAGAAAGCAAGGTTCAAAACTGGAATGAATAGCACCCCACAGCATGAGTACCTTGTTTAAGCCGAAGTATGAAGGCAGCAGCTGAGTAGACAAGTTCAAGTTCGTCAAACACTCTACAGAAAGCAGTCAGGAAAGATGGAAGACAATGCATCAATGAATCATTGTATTCCCATTATGGTGCACCCCAAGCCAAAGCATCTTCAAGCAGGGAAGAAAAAATATATTTAACTTTTGAAAAATAGGAAAAAAATTGTTGGAGACAAAATTCAAAATGGACAGTGCATTGGCTCACAAAGTACAGGCAGGCTTTAGGATCTCCACCAAAACTGTCAAATAGGCAAATGTGGAGTTGTTTGCCAACAATAGTGTCCTGGAAAAAAAGATGCTTGTGGCATGTGTTGGGGTGCAGGAATTTGGGGGAGTGGGTCTATATTAGCTGAGAGGTCATGCACAATCTCTCATTGGCTCACAGCAAGTTATATAACCAGTTCAAACAAATCCTCCGTATCCAACAGCAATAGTGTTGAGGCCTCTGAAGTTTGGAATCCATGGTTTGAGCTTTCTGTTAAAGAATAATTTGGTGAGGTGGATTCTCCAAGCCACAATACAGTGTGCAGAATGGACCAAAGGTGATATATCAGTGGAGCTGGTCCTTTTAGTTGGCACATGGATCAGTGAGGACCAGGACGGCAGGATATGCAGGATGGCAAATAGACAAGAGGAGCAGGAAGCACCATATGAAGGTGAGTCAGATGTGAGATTACACATAGGTAAAGTAGATATATAGACAATCTGGAATTTGAAGCAAGCAAATAAATAATCACAGATAAATGGCAAACTGATTCGAGCTTTCAGAGACGTAGATACACACAGTTTAACAGCACCAAGAACAGTAATAAAAAGTTGGTAATCTGGAAAATGAATTGCAGAATTGAAATGATAGGTGTGGAATACACCTAGGTAAGATGGACTGAGCTTGGAAATACACACTGGTAGTTGCATGGAATTCAGAGGAAAATTAATCACCAGACTTAAGCTGAGCTAAGTCAAATATGAAGCAACTCCTGACAACAACATATTGACTAAGAGCAATCTTTTCTCAATACTTAAACAGCATCTGGCTGCCCCAGAACACCTAAAAAGGCCTTGAGTGATGATGTCACAGGTGTTTACCAAGTTACCACAGTAACCTGGAGCAGACTAGCACTTAGAGAGCTGACCATAAATGAGGAAAGCAAAGCCTGAGTAAGGACAGGCAAAAAATAAGTTTTTTAAAAGTAAAAAAGTAAGTACACCCCTGTTAATTTCCTCAGTATACCAGGGCAACTGCTCTGTTCGTTAGCCATACCTGCATATACTTGCACATGACCATTGCAACAAATCAGTAGTCTCCATGGCATGGCAGTAGGTACTGCAATTAAAAGTGGCTGAGATTAACAGCACCACCACAGAAACAAGATGGTTCCTGGACATCTCCATGATACAGTAGTTGTAAAACCACAACAAATAGAAATCAAACTTTTGTTGATCTGTGCATCAGCTCAGGGACTGTTCACAGCATTCATGTGCTGATATAGGAAGCTATTGTGTCAGGAAAGCTAGTAAGGAACAGTGAGGGACCCAAGAAGAATAGGTGCAGAATTGGATGTGCAGTTAAGAGGTGAGTGTTGTGGACCCCTAAATAAGTAGAAAATATCATAGGTGCATGGCTAAAAAAGAAGTGTCTGTGTTTTTTCAGCAGTACCTCTCCTTTTTATGTTTTTTGTCAGGAATTTCAAGTCTCCCTTGGTCATGGGAACAGAGGTGAGCTGAAATTCCAGACAACCCATGAACTAAGGTGGTACTGCTGCTGAAAAAAAAAACAATCACAGATCTATTTTAAGACAACAACTAAAAGGGTTAACTTGAAATGGACAGAAAACAGGTTTGACAAACTAAGCTAAGGGAAATAACATATGATTTCTGTATACAGAAATTATCTGTGATGTCTATGAGAGGTACATAACTGTCATCTACATTACTGCTGTTTAATAAAGCATAGTGTGAACAACAAGCTAATTAGTTCATTTATTTATTTGAGGTGTTTTCCAGTAATTAATAATGTACGTAACAGTGTCCTTGACACATCCATTTTAATGAGCTAATTATATGCCATCCTTGGGATCATGGCTAATTACGTTCCAATTTACCAAGTCATATGATATAGAACTATAGACTAAGACTAGACTTAAGGTACTGCCACACTTAGCGATCTCGTTAGCGATCTCGATAACGACGCAATCGTTGGTGTGATCTTTTAGGTCGCTAGTAGCTGCCAAACAGGAGATCTCATAAACGACACATCAGCGGTCAGCGATCTCTTTAACGACTTTGGCGGTCGTTAGGATGTCATTAGCATGTATTGAGCGCTTCTGATTCATAGGAATTTCCAGCATCGCTCCTGCTCTCTGCGTCCTGCTAGCCTGCTTTGCAACTTCTGCGATCCTCTCTGTGACGCAAAAGAGAACTTACAGATATTGCGATCCACTCCGTGACGCAAAACAGTCATATGCGTCATAAACGAGGTCGCTCGTCGTTCGCAAAAGGTGCCAAACACAGCGATTCAGGCTCACCAGCGGGACGCCAACGATCAAAAAACGGTCCAGAACTCTAGTGAACGATCATCGACATCACAGCAGGGGCCACATCGTTGCTACATGCCACACACAACGAGGTCGCTAACGAGATCGCAAAATAGTGACGTTTTAGTGATCTCGTTAGCAATCTCGTTTGCGATCTCGTTTAGTGTGGCATACCCTTTAGGCTACAGACACCGAAATTGGGAATCATACATAGCAAGATTTGAAAAAAAAGTAGATTAAGTATTGAGAAGGGAAAATAATTGCTATGCTTGATGTAGATAAGCTATGAATCCTTATCTTTCTTAGAGAGAGAAATCACATCTTAGATATAATGGTACTACCCTGTAGGCATCAAAATGCAGTTCAGGTTTTATTATGCCTGTAAGCTATACACAACTTTATGAAGAATTAGAACCTTTCCTTTCAAGCTTTTATCAGAAAGTGGGCAAAGGAGAAAAATATGGAATATAATCAATACAGAAGGAGGAACAAAACTATTAAAACTGGTCTTGGAGTGGAAAATAACTTTGTTCATTGAGTTGATGTGTTAATAAGTGAATGGAATTGGCAAAAAAAAGTTTTACCATTTGCAAAAGGTGCAACATTAACCCCTTAACCCCTTAACGACCAAGCCATTTTGTAGGTTAAAGACCAGGCCAATTTTTACATTTCTGACCACTGTCTCTTTATGAGGTTATAACTCTGGAACGCTTCAACGGATCTTGGCGATTCTGAGATTGTTTTCTCGAGACATATTGTACTTCATGATAGTGGTAAAATTTCTTCAATATAACTTGCGTTTATTTATGAAAAAAACGGAAATATGGCAAAAATTTTGAAAATTTTGCAATTTTCAAACTTTTAATTTTTATGCCATTAAATCAGAGAGATATGTCACAAAAATTAGTTAATAAATAACATTTCCCACATGTCTACTTTACATCAGCACAATTTTGGAACCAAAATTTTTTTTTCTTAGGAAGTTATTAGTGTTAAAAGTTGACCAGCAATTTCTCATTTTTCCAACAAAATTTACAAAATCATTTTTTTAGGGGCCACCTCACATTTGAAGTGAATTTGAGGGGTCAATATGACAGAAAATACCCAAAAGTGACACCATTCTAAAAACTGCACCCCTCAACGTGTTCAAAGCCACATTCAAGAAGTTTATTAACCCTTTAGGTACTTCACAAGCATTGAAGCAATGTGGAAGGAAAAAATTAACATTTAACTTTTTTTCCCAAAATTTTTCTTTCGACACAATTTTTTAAAATTTTGTCAAGGGTATCAGTAGAAAATGAACCACAATATTTGTTGTACAATTTCTCCTGAGTACATTGATGCCCCATGTGTGGGGGTAAACCACTATTTGGGCGCATGGCAGAGCTCGGAAGGGAAGCAGCGCCATTTGACTTTTTTGGCTGGAATTGAGATTGGATGCCATGTCGCATTTGGAGAGTCCCTGTGTGCCTAAACAGTGGAAACCCCCCACAAGTGACCCCATTTTGGAAACTAGACCCCCCAAGTAACTTATCTAAATGTGTTGTGAGAGCTTTTAACCCCCAAGGGCTTCACAGAAGGTTATAACGTAGAGCCGTAAAATTAAAAAATCATGTTTTTTCCACAAAAATGATCTTTTCATCCCAATTTTTATTTTCCAAAGGATAAAAGGACCCCAAAAGTTATTGTGCAATTAGTCCTGAGTACGCTGATACCCCATATGTGGGGGTAAACCACTATTTGGGTGCATGGCAGAGCTCGGAAGGGAAGCAGCGCCATTTGACTTTTTTGGCTGGAATTGAGATTGGACGCCATATCGCATTTGGAGAGTCCCTGTGTGCCTAAACAGTGGAAACACCCCACAAGTGACCCCATTTTGGAAACTAGACCCCCCAAGTAACTTATCTAAATGTGTAGTGAGAGCTTTGAACCCCCAAGGGCTTCACAGAAGGTTATAACGTAGAGCTTGTAAAATTAAAAAATCATGTTTTTTCCACAAAAATGATCTTTTCATCCCAATTTTTATTTTCCAAAGGATAAAAGGACCCCAAAAGTTATTGTGCAATTAGTCCTGAGTACGCTGATACCCCATAGGTGGGGGTAAACCACTATTTGGGCGCATGGCAGAGCTCGGAAGGGAAGCAGCGCCATTTGACTTTTTTGGCTGGAATTGAGATTGGACGCCATGTCGTATTTGGAGAGCCCCTGTGTGCCTAAACAGTGGATACCCCCACAAGTAACCCCATTTTGGAAACTAGACCCCCCAAGGAACTTATCTAGATGTGTGGTGAGAGCTTTGAACCCCCAAGGGCTTCACAGAAGGTTATAACGTAGAGCTGTAAAATTAAAAAATCATATCTTTTCCACTAAAATGATCTTTCCACCCCCAATTTTTATTTCCCAAAGGGTAAAAGGACCCCAAAGGTTATTGTGCAATTTGTCCTGAGTACGCTGATACCCCATATGTGGGGGTAAACCACTATTTGGGCGCATGGCAGAGCTTGGAAGGGAAGCAGCGCCATTTGACTTTTTTGGCTGGAATTGAGATTGGACGCCATGTCGCATTTGGAGAGTCCCTGTGTGCCTAAACAGTGGAAACCCCCCACAAGTGACCCCATTTTGGAAACTAGACCCCCCAAGGAACTTATCTAGATGTGTGGTGAAAGCTTTGAACCCCCAAGGGCTTCACAGAAGGTTATAACGTAGAGCAGTAACATTAAAAAATCATATATTTTCCACAAAAATGATCTTTCCACCCCCAATTGTTATTTTCCAAAGGGTAACAGGACCCCAAAAGTTATTGTGCAATTTGTCCTGAGTATGCTGATACCCCATATGTGGGGGTAAACCACTATTTTGACGCATGGCAGAGCTGGAAAGGGAAGGAGCGCCTTTTTCAAATGCAGATTTTGATGGAATGGTCTGCGGGTGTCATGTCACGTTTGGAGAGCCCCTGATGTGCCTAAACAGTAGAAACCCCCCACAAGTGACTCCATTTTGGAAACTAGACCCCCAAGGAAATTATCTAGATGTGTGGTGAGCACTTTGAACCCCCAAGTGCTTCACAGAAGTTTGTAACGTAGAGCCGTGAAAATAAAAATATCATATTTTTTTCCACAAAAATAATCTTTTTGCCCCCAAATTTTTATTTTTATAAGGGTAACAGAAGAAATAGGACCCCAAAAGCTATTGTGCAATTTGTCCTGAGTACGCTGATATCCCATATGTGGGGGGGAACCACTATTTTGACGCATGGCAGAGCTCGGAAGGGAAGGAGCACCGTTTTTAAATGCAGACTGTTATGTTACGGTAGCTGAGGAGTGCAGGTAAAAAAGGCAATACACCAGAGCAGTTGGAATCTATGAGATTGCAGTACCCTGACTAACCACCGCAACTAGAGGCAGCCGTGGAGCGTTCCTACGTTGGTCCTAGACGCCTCGTCACAGCCTGAGAAACTAACTACACCTAAAGATAGAAATAGGAAAGCTATCTGCCCCGGAGCAGAACCCCAAAGATAATAGAAAGCCCCCAAACATGTAATGGCGGTTAGACAAGAGGAAATACTGACACAGAAAGAAAATAGTATGAGCAAACGCTGGGGCCCAAACTATCTAAACAGAAAAGGATAGGAAGGGTACTTACTGCAATCTCAGAAAACCCTGAAAAAACACCAACTCTACTAATTTCAAAATCACCTGAGATCACACGACCTCTACCACCTAAATTAGTTCTCTGGTGTAACAAAAACAAAACAGCAGCCACTGAAAAAAAACTGGAAAAAGCAAAAGTACAAAACACAGTGGCTGGACTAAACTGAGAGGGCAAAAAGCCCCCGGAGGGGACCCTGAAGGCCCCCACAGAAGTGCAGGACAAAATGCAAAAATATAGCAAAAACACAAAATAAGAAATTGTCTTATCTGATAGCAGGAGATGCAGACACGACACAGCAGGCTACAAGGGAAACTGGAAAGAAGGATTCAGACCAGAACAATTGATCACCGGCAACCCTGATGGGAAAATGACTCCCTTATATAAGACCAATCAGTAACACCTGATTCCCAGTCCTCACAATCCTCACTAGTACCGCTTGTAACCACCAGAGGGAGCCTCTGCTCAGAACTCATCTCAAACCCATTCACAACAGCAGACTTTGATGGAATGGTCTGCGGGTGTCATGTCGCGCTTGGAGAGCCCCTGATGTGCCTAAACAGTAGAAACCCCCCACAAATGACCCCATTTTGCAAACTAGACCCCCCAAGGAACTTATCTAGATGTGTGGTCAGCACTTTGAACCCCCAAGGGCTTCACAGAAGTTTATAATGTAGAGCCGTGAAAATAAAAAAATCATATTTTTTTCCACAAAAATTACCTTTTTGCCCCAAATTTTTATTTTTCTAAGGGTAACAGGAAAAATAGGACCCCAAAAGCTATTGTGCATTTTGTCCTGAGTACGCTGATACCCCATATGTGGGGGGAAACCACTGTGATCGCCTTACTGCGATCTTTGGGAGGCACAATGAACAAATCCACAAAAGGTGAAGAATTGGTTTTCTTTTTTACGCCGTTCCTCGTGCGGTATTAGTGATTAGGCGACTTTATTCCTCGGATCGGTGCGATTACAGCGATACCAGATTTACCCCTTTTTTCATGTTTAGCTTCTGTCACACACTAAAAGATGCTTTTTCTTGGAATAATTTTTTGTAAGAAATTTTTGCATCGCCGTATTTTGAGAGCTATAATTTTTCCATATTTCGGCCGACAGAGTTATCTTTGGGCTTATTTTTTGCGGGACGAGCTGACGTTTTTATTGGTACCATATTCAGGCACATAACGTTTTTTGATCGTTTCCTATTCCGATTTTTGTGGAATCAGAATGAACAAAAACCAGCAATTCAGGAATTGTTTTTTTTTTTTTTTTTTTCCTCCGTTCCGTGTGTGGTAAAATTGATAAAGCAGCTTTATTCTTCGGGTCACTACGGTTACGGCGATTCCTCATTTATATTTTTTTTTATGTTTTGGCGTTTTTTACACAATAAAAAATTTTATAGAAAAAATAATTATTTTTGCATCAGTTTATTCCGCGAGCTATAAACTTTTTTATTTTCTCGCTGATGATGCTGTATAGTGGCTTGTTTTTTGCGGGACAAGATGACGTTTTCAGCGGTACCATGATTATTTATATCTGACTTTTTGATCGCGTGTTATTGCACTTTTTCCAAGCGGTATAATGATACCGCTTGGAAAAAGTATAATTTACTACTTTTTTGTGTTTTTTTTTTACGGCTTTCACTGAAGGGGTTAACTAGGGTTACGCTTTTATAGATGGGATTTTTACGGACGTGGCGATACCTAACATGTGTATGTTTTTTGTTTTTTATTTTTTTTATTACATAAAAATGTGTATTTTTTAGGGGATTTTTTTTAAATTATTTTTTATATTTTTTTTACAATTTTTTTTAAAAATGATTTTTTTTAACTTGTCCCTTTATGGGACTTTCACTTTTTTTACTTTTTATTGCAGTTACAATGCATTGCAATGCTCTGGCATTGCAATGCATTGCAACTATAGTGGAAGCTGCTGTGACAATGATCACAGCAGCTTCCCGTAGCTAAATGACCCGGAGGTTGTCATGACAACCCCCGGGTCATCAAGGCAGAGATCGGCCCCTGCAAATACATTGCAGGGTGCCGATCTGAGGCAGAGGGAGCTCCCGACCCTCTGCCTCCCCCCTGAGCTCTGCGATCGCGCTCGATCGCAGCAGTCAGGGGGTTAACAGCCAGGGGCGGTGGGGGCTCCGCTCCTGGCTGTCAGTGCAGGAAGCCTGGCCACTGCAGCGCCGGCTCCTGCACTGATCGCGCTGGAGAAGCTGAAATTTCAGCTTCTCCTGCACGATCGCTGCTGTGTTTGGTCAGTCAGATTGACTGACCAAGCACAGCGCTGTGTTATGTTTCGGTAGCTGAGGAGTGCAGGTAAAAAAGGCAATACACCAGAGAAGTTGGAATCTATGAGATTGCAGTACCCTGACTAACCACCACAACTAGAGGCAGCCGTGGAGCGTTCCTACGTTGGTCCTAGACGCCTCGTCACAGCCTGAGAAACTAACTACACCTAAAGATAGAAAGAGGAAAGCTATCTGCCCCGGAGCAGATCCCCAAAGAACATAGAAAGCCCCCAAACATGTAATGGCGGTTAGACAAGATGAAATACTGACACAGACAGAAAATAGTATGAGCAAACGTTGGGGCCCAAACTACCTAAATAGAAAAGGACAGGAAGGGCACTTACTGCAATCCCAAAAAACCCTGAAAAGCACCAACTCTACTAATTTCAAAATCACCTGAGATCACACGACCTCTACCACCTAAATTAGTTCTCTGGTGTAACAAAATCAAAACAGCAGCCACTGAAAAAACTGGAAAAAGCAAAAGTACAAACATCAGTGGCTGAACTAAACTGAGAGGGCAAAAGCCCCCGGAGGGGACCCTGAAGGCCCCCACAGAAGTGCAGGACAAAATGCAAAAATCAAGCACAAAATCAAAAAGAAGAAAATGTCTTATCTGTTAGCAGGAGATGCAGACACGACACAGCAGGCTACAAAGGAAACAGGAATCAAGGATTGAGACCAGAACAATTGATCACCGGCAACCCTGATGGGAAGGCGACTCCCTTATATAAGACCAGTCAGTAACACCTGATTCCCACTCCTCACAATCTTCACTGGACATTCCAGTACCGCTTGTAACCACCAGAGGGAGCCTCTGCTCAGAACTCATTTCAAGTCCATTCACAACAGTACCCCCCCCTTGAGGAGGGGTCACCGAACCCTCACTTGAGCAACCAGGTCGGTCAGGATGAGTTCTATGATACGCACGGATGAGTCTCCAGCATGGATGTCCGAAGCAAACACCCAAGAATTGTCTTCCTGACCATAACCTCTCCACTTAACCAAATACTGGAGTTTCCGTCTAGAAAAACGAGAATTCAATATTTTCTCAACCACAAACTCCATATTGCCCTCAACCAGAACAGGGTCAGGAGGCAAAGCAGTAGGAACCACTGGCTCAACAAACCTCTTCAACAAGGACTTGTGGAACACGTTATGGATCTTAAATGTCCCTGGAAGAAGCAAACGAAAAGAAACAGGATTAAGAATCTCCATGATCTTATAAGGTCCAATGAAACTAGGCTTAAATTTAGGAGATGCCACTCTCATAGGAATATTTCTTGAGGACAACCAGACCAAGTCCCCCACTTTAAACGAGGACCATCAGTCCTATGCCGGTTAGCAAACCGCTGGGCCCTCTCCTGAGAGAGGGACAACCTCTCCACTACCTGGTCCCAAATCTGTTGCATACGCTCCACAACAGAGTCAACACCTGGACAGACAGAAGCCTCCGTCTGTCCTGAAGAAAATCGAGGGTGAAACCCAGAATTACAGAAAAATGGAGACATCAAAGTGGCAGAGCTAGCCCTATTATTAAGAGCAAACTCAGCCAAAGGCAAAAAAGAGACCCAGTCATCCTGATCAGCAGACACAAAGCATCTTAGATAAGTCTCCAATGTCTGGTTTGTTCTCTCAGTTTGACCATTGGTCTGAGGATGAAACGCCGAGGAGAAAGACAATTGAACACCAAGTTTAGAACAAAAGGTCCTCCAAAATCTGGAAACAAACTGGACTCCTATGTCAGACACAATGTTCTCAGGAATGCCGTGTAAACGAACCACGTGCTGAAGGAACAAAGGCACCAATTCAGAGGAGGAAGGCAACTTAGGTAATGGCACAAGATGTATCATCTTGGAAAACCTATCACAAATCACCCAGATGACGGTCATTCTCTGAGAAACAGGGAGGTCGGAAATGAAATCCATAGAGATATGGGTCCATGGTCTCTTGGGCACAGGCAATGGCATCAACAAACCACTAGAGCGAGAGCAAGGCTTGGAGCGAGAGCAAGTCCCGCAGGACTGCACAAATTCCCTGACATCACGAGACAAGGTAGGCCACCAAAAGGACTGACTAACCAAGTCTCTGGTACCAAAAATTCCGGGATGACCGCCAACGCGGAACAATGAATCTCAGACATCACACTCTTTTTCCACTGGTCCGGGACAAACAATTTTCCAACAGGGCAGCGCTCGGGCCTATCCTCCTGACACCCCTCCAGAGCAAGTCTCAAATTGGGTGAGATGGCGGAAAGAACTACACCCTCTTTCAAAATAACAGAAGGATCAGATAACTCAGGAGAGTCCGCAAGGAAACTCCTCGAGAGGGCATCCGCCTTAACATTCTTAGTGCCAGGAAGAAAGGAAACTACAAAATTAAAACGTGTGAAAAACAAGGCCCACCTGGCCTGTCTAGGATTGAGTCGCTTGGCAGATTCCAGATAAACCAGATTCTTATGGTCCTGTAAGGACCACCACCTGATGTTTGGCTCCCTCCAGCCAATGTCTCCACTCTTCAAAAGCCCACTTCATGGCCAGTAACTCCCGATTACCCACGTCATAATTACGTTCAGTAGGAGAAAATTTTCGAGAGAAAAAGGCACAAGGGTTACTTTTAGAGGTCTCTGGATCTTTTTGGGACAAAACGGCACCTGCCCCAATTTCAGAGGCATCAACCTCCACCTGAAATGGCAGAGAAACATCAGGCTGCCGTAGAACAGGAGCAGAAGTGAATCTCTGCTTAAGTTCCTGAAATGCAGAGACTGCCTCAGGAGGCCAATTCACCACATCAGAACCCTTTCTGGTCAAATCAGTCAATGGTTTAACAATAACAGAGAAATTACCAATAAATTTACGATAAAAATTGGCAAAACCCAAAAATCTTTGAAGAGCCTTTAATGAAGTAGGTTGGACCCAATCACAGATGGCCTGAACCTTGACCGGGTCCATTTCAATAACAGATGGGGACAAAATGAATCCCAGAAATGAGATCCTCTGTACGCCAAAAAGACACTTTGATCCCTTCACATACAGAGCATTCTCTCTCAAAATCTGGAATACAGTTCGAACATGTTTCACATGAGAGTCCCAGTCATTAGAAAAAATCAAGATATCATCCAAATAAACAATCAGAAATTTATCCACAAAATCCCTGAAAATGTCATTCATGAAGGACTGGAAGACAGAAGGAGCATTAGTGAGCCCAAAGGGCATCACAAGGTACTCAAAATGCCCCTCAGGGGTATTGAATGCCGTCTTCCATTCATCCCCGTGCTTAATGCGAATAAGGTTATATGCCCCCCTGAGGTCAAGCTTGGTAAACCAAGTAGCGTTTTTCACCCTGGAAAACAGGTCAGAAATCAAAGGTAACGGGTATTGATATTTTACAGTAATATTGTTCAAAAGACGATAATCAATACACGGCCTTAATGAACCATCCTTTTTGGCCACAAAGAAAAAACCGGCACCTAAGGGTGAAGAGGATGGTCTGATATGACCCTTCTCCAATGATTCCTTGATATAAGACCGCATAGCGTCATGTTCAGGTACAACAAGTTAAAAAGGCGACCTTTAGGGAATTTACTACCCGGCATTAATTCAATAGCGCAGTCATAGCTCCTATGGGGAGGCAAGGATGCAGATTTACTTTCGCTAAACACATCAGAAAAATCAATCAAAAAGTCAGGAACATCCTGAGCCTGGGGGGAGGCAGAAAAAACAGGAGTGTTGGTATTAACACATTGGCAGCCCCAACTGGTTACAGACACAGATTTCCAATCCAAAACAGGATTATGAGACTGCAACCAAGGGAAGCCCAGTACGATAATATCATGCAGATTATACAGAACCAAAAATTTACAGCACTCCTGATGATCAGGTTCAACCCTCATTATCACCTGAGTAGAGAACTGAGGTTTATTCTCAGCCAAAGGGGTAGAATCGATCCCCAGTAGGGGAATAGACTTCTGTAGGGGTATCAAGGGAAACCCACAACGTTTAGCAAAATCATAATCCATCAGGTTAATAGCTGCTCCAGAATCAACGAAAGCCTGAGCAGAAAATGAGGACAGAGAGCATATCAGAGTGACAGTTAATAAAAACTTAGTCTGAACACTACCCAAGACAACTGAGCGTGCAAAACGTCTTCCCCGCTTAGGGCAGACTGAAATAGCATGAGAGGCATCACCACAGTAGAAACATAACCCATTGCGCTTTCGAAACTCATGACGCTGTGCCCCAGACACCACTCTATCACACTGCATGGGTTCAGAAGCAGGTTCACAAGGCAACACCATTCCACGCATACTTCTCCGCTCACGCAAACGTCTGTCAATTTGAATCGCTAATGACATAGAATCATTGAGACCAGAGGGGACAGAGAATCCCACCATCACATCCTTTACATTATCTGACAGACCCTTCCGAAAAAGGGCCGCCAAAGCGTCGTCATTCCATTTGGTCAGGACTGCCCACCTACGGAATCTCTGACAGTATAACTCAGCGTCATCAAGACCCTGATTTAATGCCAACAAGGCTTTTTCAGCTTGATCAGTGACATTAGGCTCATCGTACAATAACCCCAAAGCCTGAAAAAATGCATCAACATCACTCAAAACAGGATCCCCAGGTGTCAGGGAAAAAGCCCAATCCTGAGGATCGCCGCGCAGGAGAGAGATGACAATTTGAACCTGCTGCGCTGCGTTCCCAGAGGACTTAGATTTTAAGGCAAAAAACAATTTACAATTATTTTTGAAATTCTGAAACTTAGCTCGATCCCCTAAAAACAAATCTGGCATGGGAATCCTAGGTTCCACAACAGGCAACCTAGCAAGATAGGCAGCAATACTCCGAACCTCAGTGGCAAGCTGATCCACACGGCCAGACAACTGTGCAAACTCCATTGAGAGAAAAAAAAAATCCTCCCCAGCACCCAGAGATACAGAGGGAAAAAAAAATGCAACAAACAGAAAAATATCTCTGACAACTCTGACAACCTTTTTTCTTTCACAATATTTTTTCCCTTCTGTGAGTACCATACAATTTTCAATTTTTGGGCCGGTGATACTGTTATGTTTCGGTAGCTGAGGAGTGCAGGTAAAAAAGGCAATACACCAGAGAAGTTGGAATCAATGAGATTGCAGTACCCTGACTAACCACCACAACTAGAGGCAGCCGTGGAGCGTTCCTTCGTTGGTCCTAGACGCCTCGTCACAGCCTGAGATACTAACTACACCTAAAGATAGAAAGAGGAAAGCTATCTGCCCCGGAGCAGATCCCCAAAGAACATAGAAAGCCCCCAAACATGTAATGGCGGTTAGACAAGATGAAATACTGACACAGACAGAAAATAGTATGAGCAAACGTTGGGGCCCAAACTACCTAAATAGAAAAGGACAGGAAGGGCACTTACTGCAATCCCAAAAAACCCTGAAAAGCACCAACTCTACTAATTTCAAAATCACCTGAGATCACACGACCTCTACCACCTAAATTAGTTCTCTGGTGTAACAAAATCAAAACAGCAGCCACTGAAAAAACTGGAAAAAGCAAATGTACAAACATCAGTGGCTGAACTAAACTGAGAGGGCAAAAGCCCCCGGAGGGGACCCTGAAGGCCCCCACAGAAGTGCAGGACAAAATGCAAAAATCAAGCACAAAATCAAAAAGAAGAAAATGTCTTATCTGTTAGCAGGAGATGCAGACACGACACAGCAGGCTACAAAGGAAACAGGAATCAAGGATTGAGACCAGAACAATTGATCACCGGCAACCCTGATGGGAAGGCGACTCCCTTATATAAGACCAGTCAGTAACACCTGATTCCCACTCCTCACAATCTTCACTGGACAGTCCAGTACCGCTTGTAACCACCAGAGGGAGCCTCTGCTCAGAACTCATTTCAAGTCCATTCACAACAGCGCTGTAAGTGCGGGGACCGACGGCAAAGGTCCCCGCACCGCTTGCCGTGCCTGTCAGCTGTCTGTGACAGCTGTCGGCACTGATCTACCACTGCGTGTTTACACGCAGTGGTAGATCAAAGCCATGACGTGCAGAGTCCGTCCTGGTGCCGGAACTGACACCTTGCCATGACGGACTCTGCACGTCAGTGGACATTAAGGGGTTAAATGGTTGTCTGCTTTGCAGGTTGGTTGAAATCAGTTGTTGCATATTTTTTATCCAGGGGCAAACTGATCCCCAGCTTCACAACTTCATGCTTATTGGGGTGAAAGTTTTCTCCTGATGATTGACAGTTTGGACTAGCGGCATGGCTGTGCCGCTAACCTGAACAGTGGGCTCCTAATGCTAGAAGCAGAGGCACTTTTGCCTCTACAGCAGTGTTCCCCAACTCAAGTCCTCAAGGCCCACCAACAGGTCATGTTTTCAGGATTTCCTTTGTATTGCCCAGGTGATTCAATTATCACCTGGGCAATACTAAGGAAATCCTGAAAACATGACCTGTTGGTGGGCCTTGAGGACTGGAGTTGGGGACCCCTGCTCTAGAGCATGGAATGAGGGCAGACACAATGAATCCTGTGATCTGGACAGCTTCAGAGCAGTGTTTGCAAGCTCTATATCAAAGAGCATAACACACAATAAACTAAAAATTAAACATACCTCTGTTCTTGAGAACAGAAAAGATTTTTAATAAGAGGTAGACTTGAAAATTGTTTGCTGTTACTGAATATTGGGATATAGAGTCACTATTGGTTCTCCCCATGCCTCAACTTCATCCACTGCGCATATTATTCACTATACACCAATAATGTCACTAATTAGATTTCTGTAACGTTTATATTTTTTGTAAAAATTAGAGATTTGTTTTCTGCGTTTTCTACCAACATGCATGAACACAAAAACGAGAGAAACAGCTTTATACCACAAAACTGGTAATTTAATCCTTTCACTTGCTGCACTTGTTCAGCTGGCCAAAATATTTTTTTTCACCTTGCAGCACTCATAGCCATCATTTTTTATTTATTTTTTAGATAAACTTTTCTGTATGTTGCCTTGTTAATAAAAATATATATAGAGAGAGATATGCTAATGTATTTATAATACTGTGCAAAGGTTTTAGGCAGGTGTACAAAATGTGCTGCAAGGTAAGAATGCTTTAAAAATAGAAATGTTAATAGTTTATTTTTATCAAGTAACAAAATGCAAAGTGAATAAACAAAAGAGAAATATAAATCACATCAATATTTGGTGTGATCGCCCTTTGACTTCCAAACAACAACTCTAGGTACTCTTGCACACGTTTTTTAAAGAAACTCAGCAGTGAGGTAATTCTGTGGATCTAGCATGGAGTAAATCCTTCTATCTCTTTAATGTAATCCTAGACAGAGTCAATGATATTGAGATCAGGACTCTGCCAGGGACCATTCTATCACTTCCAATACTCCTTGTTCTTCTTTACGTTGAAGATAGTTCTGAATGACATTGGCTGTATGTTTGGTGTCGTTGTCTTGCTGTATGTTAAATTTGGAGCCAATCAGATGCTTACAGATGGTACTGCATGATTGATAAGTACAGTTGTGCTCAAAAGTTTACATATCCCGCAGAATTTTTGCTTTTTTGACCTTTTTTCAGAGAATATGAATGATAACACCAGAACTTTTTCTCCACTCATGGTTACTGGTTGGGTGAAGCAATTTATTGTCAAACTACGGTGTTTTCTCTTTTTAAATCATAATGACAACCCAAAACATCCAAATGACCCTGATCAAAAGTTTACATACCCCATTTCTTAATACCATATATTGCCCCCTCTAACATCAATGACAACTTGAAGTCTTTTGTGGTAGTTGTGGATGAGGTTCTTTATTTTCTGAGATGGTAAAGCTGCTCACTCTTCTTGGCAAAAAGCTTCTAGTTCCTGTAAATTCCTGGGCTGTCTAGCATGAACAGCGTGCTTGAGATCTCCCCAGAGTGGCTCAATGATATTGAGGTCAGGAGACTGAGATGGACACTACAGAACCTTCACTTTGTTCTGCTGTAGCAAACGACAGGTCGACTTGACCTTGTGTTTTGGATCGTTGTCATGTTGGAACATCCAAGTACGTCCCATGCTCAGCTTCCGGGCTGACGATTGCAAATTTGACCCAGTATTTACTGATAATGTACTGCATTCATCTTTACTTCACCTGTGATCAAGTTTCCTGGGCCTTTGTAGCTCACATATCCCCAAAACATCAGTGTTCCTTTTATCATAGGCCTTGTTGACCTCTCTCCAAATGTAACGGTTATGGTTGTGGCCAAAAAGTTCAATTTTGGTCTCATCATTCCAAATTACCTTGTTCCAGAAGTTTTGAGGCTTGTCACTGTGCTGTTTTGCATATTGTAGGTGAGATATTTTGTGGCATTTGTGCAGTAATGGCTTTCTCCTGATGACTCGACCATGCAGCCCATTTTTCTTCAAGTGCCTCCTTATTGTGCATCTTGAAACAGCCACACAGCTAGTTTTCAGAGTCTAGTATTTCAGCTGATGTTATTTGTGGGTTTTTCTTTGCATCCCGAATGATTTTCCTGGCATTTGTGGATGACAGTGGTTTTATTTTTGCAGAGCCCCTGAATTTCCATTTGTTAATCACAGTTTGAACGCTGCTGACTGGCATTATCAAATCCTTGGATATCTTTTTGTATCTCTTTCCTGTTCTATACAGTTCAACTACCTTTTCCCGTAGATCCGTTGACAATTCTTTTGCTTTCCCCATGACTCACAATCCAGAAATGTCAGAGGCTGGATGAAAGATGCTAGAGTCTGTATGGATCCCAGAAACTCTCTCAGCTTTTATGCACACATTGATTACAAGCAAACAGGTCACAGGTGAGGATGTTACCTTTAGTAGCAATTCAAATCCATTTGTGTCAATGTCTGTGCATGTTATCAGGCCAAAATCACCAGGGTATGTAAACTTTTGATCAGGGTCATTTGGATGTTTTGGGTTTTCATTATGATTTAAAAAGAGAAAACACAGTAGTTTGACAATAAATCGCTTAAACCCAACCACTAACCATGAGTGAGAAAAAGTTTTGGTGTTATCATTCATATTCTCTGAAAAAAGGCCAAGAAAGCAAAAATTCTGCTGAGGTATGTAAACTTTGAGCACAACTGTATTTGCCTGTATTTCACAGCATTTTGGAGACCATTAGTCCTGACCAAATCCCAAACTCTATTTGTTAAAATGCAACCCCAAACTTGCAAGGAACCTCCACCATGACCTACATACACCAATTTTTTTACCACTCTCCATTGTTTCCGTGAAAAAAACTGCCTTCTGTTACAGCCAAATATGTCAAATGTTGACTCATTGGTCCAGAGCACCTGCTGCTATAATCTTCACATAGTGCATTGTTATGTTTCGGTAGCTGAGGAGTGCAGGTAAAAAAGGCAATACACCAGAGAAGTTGGAATCTATGAGATTGCAGTACCCTGACTAACCACCACAACTAGAGGCAGCCGTGGAGCGTTCCTACGTTGGTCCTAGACGCCTCGTCACAGCCTGAGAAACTAACTACACCTAAAGATAGAAAGAGGAAAGCTATCTGCCCCGGAGCAGATCCCCAAAGAACATAGAAAGCCCCCAAACATGTAATGGCGGTTAGACAAGATGAAATACTGACACAGACAGAAAATAGTATGAGCAAACGTTGGGGCCCAAACTACTTAAATAGAAAAGGATAGGAAGGGCACTTACTGCAATCCCAAAAAACCCTGAAAAGCACCAACTCTACTAATTTCAAAATCACCTGAGATCACACGACCTCTACCACCTAAATTAGTTCTCTGGTGTAACAAAATCAAAACAGCAGCCACTGAAAAAACTGGAAAAAGCAAAAGTACAAACATCAGTGGCTGAACTAAACTGAGAGGGCAAAAGCCCCCCGAGGGGACCCTGAAGGCCCCCACAGAAGTGCAGGACAAAATGCAAAAATCAAGCACAAAAACAAAAAGAAGAAAATGTCTTATCTGTTAGCAGGAGATGCAGACACGACACAGCAGGCTACAAAGGAAACAGGACTCAAGGATTGAGACCAGAACAATTGTTCACCGGCAACCCTGATGGGAAGGCGACTCCCTTATATAAGACCAGTCAGTAACACCTGATTCCCACTCCTCACAATCTTCACTGGACAGTCCAGTACCGCTTGTAACCACCAGAGGGAGCCTCTGCTCAGAACTCATTTCAAGTCCATTCACAACAGTACCCCCCCCTTGAGGAGGGGTCACCGAACCCTCACTTGAGCAACCAGGTCGGTCAGGATGAGTTCTATGATACGCACGGATGAGTCTCCCAGCATGGATGTCCGAAGCAAACACCCAAGAATTGTCTTCCTGACCATAACCTCTCCACTTAACCAAATACTGGAGTTTCCGTCTAGAAAAACGAGAATTCAATATTTTCTCAACCACAAACTCCATATTGCCCTCAACCAGAACAGGGTCAGGAGGCAAAGCAGTAGGAACCACTGGCTCAACAAACCTCTTCAACAAGGACTTGTGGAACACGTTATGGATCTTAAATGTCCCTGGAAGAAGCAAACGAAAAGAAACAGGATTAAGAATCTCCATGATCTTATAAGGTCCAATGAAACTAGGCTTAAATTTAGGAGATGCCACTCTCATAGGAATATTTCTTGAGGACAACCAGACCAAGTCCCCCACTTTAAACTGAGGACCATCAGTCCTATGCCGGTTAGCAAACCGCTGGGCCCTCTCCTGAGAGAGGGACAACCTCTCCACTACCTGGTCCCAAATCTGTTGCATACGCTCCACAACAGAGTCAACACCTGGACAGACAGAAGCCTCCGTCTGTCCCGAAGAAAATCGAGGGTGAAACCCAGAATTACAGAAAAATGGAGACATCAAAGTGGCAGAGCTAGCCCTATTATTAAGAGCAAACTCAGCCAAAGGCAAAAAAGAGACCCAGTCATCCTGATCAGCAGACACAAAGCATCTTAGATAAGTCTCCAATGTCTGGTTTGTTCTCTCAGTTTGACCATTGGTCTGAGGATGAAACGCCGAGGAGAAAGACAATTGAACACCAAGTTTAGAACAAAAGGTCCTCCAAAATCTGGAAACAAACTGGACTCCTATGTCAGACACAATGTTCTCAGGAATGCCGTGTAAACGAACCACGTGCTGAAGGAACAAAGGCACCAATTCAGAGGAGGAAGGCAACTTAGGTAATGGCACAAGATGTATCATCTTGGAAAACCTATCACAAATCACCCAGATGACGGTCATTCTCTGAGAAACAGGGAGGTCGGAAATGAAATCCATAGAGATATGGTCCATGGTCTCTTGGGCACAGGCAATGGCATCAACAAACCACTAGAGCGAGAGCAAGGCTTGGAGCGAGAGCAAGTCCCGCAGGACTGCACAAATTCCCTGACATCACGAGACAAGGTAGGCCACCAAAAGGACTGACTAACCAAGTCTCTGGTACCAAAAATTCCGGGATGACCGGCCAACGCGGAACAATGAATCTCAGACATCACACTCTTTTTCCACTGGTCCGGGACAAACAATTTTCCAACAGGGCAGCGCTCGGGCCTATCCTCCTGACACCCCTCCAGAGCAAGTCTCAAATTGGGTGAGATGGCGGAAAGAACTACACCCTCTTTCAAAATAACAGAAGGATCAGATAACTCAGGAGAGTCCGCAAGGAAACTCCTCGAGAGGGCATCCGCCTTAACATTCTTAGTGCCAGGAAGAAAGGAAACTACAAAATTAAAACGTGTGAAAAACAAGGCCCACCTGGCCTGTCTAGGATTGAGTCGCTTGGCAGATTCCAGATAAACCAGATTCTTATGGTCCGTAAGGACCACCACCTGATGTTTGGCTCCCTCCAGCCAATGTCTCCACTCTTCAAAAGCCCACTTCATGGCCAGTAACTCCCGATTACCCACGTCATAATTACGTTCAGTAGGAGAAAATTTTCGAGAGAAAAAGGCACAAGGGTTACTTTTAGAGGTCTCTGGATCTTTTTGGGACAAAACGGCACCTGCCCCAATTTCAGAGGCATCAACCTCCACCTGAAATGGCAGAGAAACATCAGGCTGCCGTAGAACAGGAGCAGAAGTGAATCTCTGCTTAAGTTCCTGAAATGCAGAGACTGCCTCAGGAGGCCAATTCACCACATCAGAACCCTTTCTGGTCAAATCAGTCAATGGTTTAACAATAACAGAGAAATTACCAATAAATTTACGATAAAAATTGGCAAAACCCAAAAATCTTTGAAGAGCCTTTAATGAAGTAGGTTGGACCCAATCACAGATGGCCTGAACCTTGACCGGGTCCATTTCAATAACAGATGGGGACAAAATGAATCCCAGAAATGAGATCCTCTGTACGCCAAAAAGACACTTTGATCCCTTCACATACAGAGCATTCTCTCTCAAAATCTGGAATACAGTTCGAACATGTTTCACATGAGAGTCCCAGTCATTAGAAAAAATCAAGATATCATCCAAATAAACAATCAGAAATTTATCCACAAAATCCCTGAAAATGTCATTCATGAAGGACTGGAAGACAGAAGGAGCATTAGTGAGCCCAAAGGGCATCACAAGGTACTCAAAATGCCCCTCAGGGGTATTGAATGCCGTCTTCCATTCATCCCCGTGCTTAATGCGAATAAGGTTATATGCCCCCCTGAGGTCAAGCTTGGTAAACCAAGTAGCGTTTTTCACCCTGGAAAACAGGTCAGAAATCAAAGGTAACGGGTATTATATTTTACAGTAATATTGTTCAAAAGACGATAATCAATACACGGCCTTAATGAACCATCCTTTTTGGCCACAAAGAAAAAACCGGCACCTAAGGGTGAAGAGGATGGTCTGATATGACCCTTCTCCAATGATTCCTTGATATAAGACCGCATAGCGTCATGTTCAGGTACAGACAAGTTAAAAAGGCGACCTTTAGGGAATTTACTACCAGGCACTAATTCAATAGCGCAGTCATAGCTCCTATGGGGAGGCAAGGATGCAGATTTACTTTCGCTAAACACATCAGAAAAATCAATCAAAAAGTCAGGAACATCCTGAGCCTGGGGGGAGGCAGAAAAAACAGGAGTGTTGGTATTAACACATTGGCAGCCCCAACTGGTTACAGACACAGATTTCCAATCCAAAACAGGATTATGAGACTGCAACCAAGGGAAGCCCAGTACGATAATATCATGCAGATTATACAGAACCAAAAATTTACAGCACTCCTGATGATCAGGTTCAACCCTCATTATCACCTGAGTAGAGAACTGAGGTTTATTCTCAGCCAAAGGGGTAGAATCGATCCCCAGTAGGGGAATAGACTTCTGTAGGGGTATCAAGGGAAACCCACAACGTTTAGCAAAATCATAATCCATCAGGTTAATAGCTGCTCCAGAATCAACGAAAGCCTGAGCAGAAAATGAGGACAGAGAGCATATCAGAGTGACAGTTAATAAAAACTTAGTCTGAACACTACCCAAGACAACTGAGCGTGCAAAACGTCTTCCCCGCTTAGGGCAGACTGAAATAGCATGAGAGGCATCACCACAGTAGAAACATAACCCATTGCGCTTTCGAAACTCATGACGCTGTGCCCCAGACACCACTCTATCACACTGCATGGGTTCAGAAGCAGGTTCACAAGGCAACACCATTCCACGCATACTTCTCCGCTCACGCAAACGTCTGTCAATTTGAATCGCTAATGACATAGAATCATTGAGACCAGAGGGGACAGAGAATCCCACCATACATCCTTTACATTATCTGACAGACCCTTCCGAAAAAGGGCCGCCAAAGCGTCGTCATTCCATTTGGTCAGGACTGCCCACCTACGGAATCTCTGACAGTATAACTCAGCGTCATCAAGCCCTGATTTAATGCCAACAAGGCTTTTTCAGCTTGATCAGTGACATTAGGCTCATCGTACAATAACCCCAAAGCCTGAAAAAATGCATCAACATCACTCAAAACAGGATCCCCAGGTGTCAGGGAAAAAGCCCAATCCTGAGGATCGCCGCGCAGGAGAGAGATGACAATTTGTACCTGCTGCGCTGCGTTCCCAGAGGACTTAGATTTTAAGGCAAAAAACAATTTACAATTATTTTTGAAATTCTGAAACTTAGCTCGATCCCCTAAAAACAAATCTGGCATTGGAATCCTAGGTTCCACAACAGGCAACCTAGCAAGATAGGCAGCAATACTCCGAACCTCAGTGCAAGCTGATCCACACGGCCAGACAACTGTGCAAACTCCATTGAGAGAAAAAAAAAATCCTCCCCAGCACCCAGAGATACAGAGGGAAAAAAAAAAAAAGCAACAAACAGAAAAATATCTCTGACAACTCTGACAACCTTTTTTCTTTCACAATATTTTTTCCCTTCTGTGAGTACCATACAATTTTCAATTTTTTTGGGCCGGTGATACTGTTATGTTTCGGTAACTGAGGAGTGCAGGTAAAAAAGGCAATACACCAGAGAAGTTGGAATCTATGAGATTGCAGTACCCTGACTAACCACCACAACTAGATGCAGCCGTGGAGCGTTCCTACGTTGGTCCTAGACGCCTCGTCACAGCCTGGAAACTAACTACACCTAAAGATAGAAAGAGGAAAGCTATCTGCCCCGGAGCAGATCCCCAAAGAACATAGAAAGCCCCCAAACATGTAATGGCGGTTAGACAAGATGAAATACTGATACAGACAGAAAATAGTATGAGCAAACGTTGGGGCCCAAACTACTTAAATAGAAAAGGATAGGAAGGGCACTTACTGCAATCCCAAAAAACCCTGAAAAGCACCAACTCTACTAATTTCAAAATCACCTGAGATCACACGACCTCTACCACCTAAATTAGTTCTCTGGTGTAACAAAATCAAAACAGCAGCCACTGAAAAAACTGGAAAAAGCAAAAGTACAAACATCAGTGGCTGAACTAAACTGAGAGGGCAAAAGCCCCCAGAGGGGACCCTGAAGGCCCCCACAGAAGTGCAGGACAAAATGCAAAAATCAAGCACAAAAACAAAAAGAAGAAAATGTCTTATCTGTTAGCAGGAGATGCAGACACGACACAGCAGGCTACAAAGGAAACAGGACTCAAGGATTGAGACCAGAACAATTGTTCACCGGCAACCCTGATGGGAAGGCGACTCCCTTATATAAGACCAGTCAGTAACACCTGATTCCCACTCCTCACAATCTTCACTGGACAGTCCAGTACCGCTTGTAACCACCAGAGGGAGCCTCTGCTCAGAACTCATTTCAAGTCCATTCACAACAGTGCATAGTCTAATGGCTTGGCCTTGTTTCCATGATGAAAGTATGGCTATTTGTTTGCAACTCGTCAATGAAGACCACTTCTGACCAGACTTCTTCAAACAGTAGATAGGTGTAGCTGGGTCCCACTGGTGGGCTGTCAGTTATGAGCTGATGACATTGCTGGACATCTTCCAGTTGTGAATAAGCATGATGTGTCTTTCATCTATTGCACTTGGCTGATTAATGTGTCTACAGTCCTCAACGTTTCTGATTTCTTGGTGCTACTTCAAAAGACCTTGAGTAGCTCATCTTGAAACCCCTGGCTGCTTTGAAAGTTTTTGCCTGGGAGAGACCTTGCTGATACAGTATAGCTGGTGTCTTGTTGCTGTGCTCAGTCTTGCTATGGTGATATATCTGTGACAGGAATTTCTCTTCCAGACACTCACCTTCACAGCAGAATTTGGATGGTCCTCACCTAGTTTTAAGTCTCCAAACACATCTGTTTCTTTTGAGTTAATGGCCATTTTAACTTACATATGAAAATGATGATCGTTATCACCAGTTTGGTTTAATTACGCTCTGCAAACTACTTTCGACTAACCTTTGCACTAATCCGTACCTCCTACTCCCTGCGCCAATCCTTTGGAATGCTCTACCCCAAGAAATTAGGACTATCCACAATTTGCATAGTTTCAGGCGCTCCCTCAAAACACATTTGTTCAGAGCGCCTATCACATTCACTAATCAAAGTCATTCTATGTGTAAGTGTGCGTGTGTAGCCCATTCATTATCTACATCCATCCCTCACTCCCTCAAGATGCCTGGACCATCATTGTAAATACACCATTGTAAATACACACCTGTACTTTGTATCTCCCCCACCTCATTGTAGATTGTAATCTCTCACAAGCAGTGTCGTCGTATTTTGCTTTAATTATTGTATTGTTAATGTTGTAACTTATGACTTGTGTTTTGAAACTGTTAAACTGAAAAGCGCTGTGGAATATGTTGACGCTATATAAATCAAGATTATTATTATTAATTGGTTAATCCAGGGGCGGACATATTATTGATGCAACCTGTGCAGCCATACAGGGCCCAAGAGGTGACGGGGTCCATTTATACCTCCAAGGCAGGTGCAATTTTGCATTTTTAGGAGATCTTAGGCTGCAAAGGGCCCATGTATTGTTGTTGTACAGGAGCCCTTTTCTGTCTGTGTCCGCCAGTGGGTTAATCATACACCTGACTATAATCCTACTAAATCCTTGACTCTATTCAAGTGTACCTAGAAGAGTTGATGCTGTTTTGAAGACAAAGGGCGGTCACATCAAATATTGATTTGATTTGGATTTCTCTTTTTTCATTCACTTTACATTTTGTCAATTTATATAAAAACTTATTAACATTTCTATTTGTGATAGCATTTTTAATATGCAGCATTTTTTCACACTTCCATAAAACTTTTGCATAGTACTTTATTAATATATATACTGTAGCGATACTAATGACCGCATAGTTAATGGGAGGTATGTAACACAGGGATGGCAGCTCCCTGTGATGTAGCCCGCAGTATTTTTTCTGAAGTGTAAGTAAATTCTAAGTAGTTGTTGTTCACATTTGGGTCTGGGCTACGAGTAGCTCTGATAGTTGGGAGGGTCGGTCTACCCATTTACCTCACTCCGTGGTGAGGGGGGCTCACTGTACCCAGTTTTGCCTGAAGATATGTGTGTGGTTGTGAATTTTGAGGACCTGTGATGAGGTCATGATCATGTGACTAGCCATGTTATAGGTAACTGGGAGTGGTTACAACTATGTAAGGAAGGTGTGTTGCACATGTGAGAGAGTGTGTTGGGAGTCCGTCAGTCTGGACAGAGCTCCCATGTTTCCAGGCTGGATGTCGCAGACTGGGGAAGCAGTGCTGGCGAGTCTGAGCCAGAGGAATGGACGGTCTTGAAAACCATAAGTGATACTGACCGGAGTCAGTGAGAAGTGTTTATTGGATACCTCTGCGGATAAGAGGGATCCGGGAACCTGCATGGCCAACAGGTAACGGAACGGAGTCCATGTTATACTGACCGGGTCAGTGAGAAGTATTTGTGAGAAAGAGACTGTGTTTTAATTGATGCTTATGGGATACCTCTGAGGATAAGAGGCGTCCAGAAACCTGTGTGGCCGATCCAACAGGTAACGGTCTTGACAACCGTGAGTTAAACTGACCAGGGTCAGTGAGAAGTATTTGTGAGGAAGAGACTGTATTTTGTGCTATGTTTACTGGATACCTCTGAAGCTAAGAGGCATCCAGGAACCTGTGTGGCCGACACCAACAGGTAACAGACAGGAGTCCGTGTTATACTGATCGGGGTCAGTGAGAGACTGTGTTCATTTGTTAAAGCTGAATGTGTAACGGACAGTGTAAAGGCTGCGGAAACAGGTGAATAATAAACCTAATGGACTCGATTTAACCCTGAGTGTGCCAGTGTTTACCTCCAAGACCTGCAAAGTGAGTAATCCCCGTCCACAGACAGTGTGGAACGTTACAATACAAATAATATTGAAGGATACAAAAAAAATCTGATTTTTTTTCATATAAATACATTTTAAAAGAACAAAAAATCCTACACACATTAGGTATCCACATGACAATAATAAACTGGAGAAAAAAGCAAGTGGTAGCTGCAAGAACGTTCGTGCGGACATGATGAACAGTGCGCTTAGCTCATTTTTAGCCTATTACAATAGGTGCATGGACAAGGAAGCGTGAGAAGTGGAGTTACCACTTTACAGTCACATGCAAATCACACATGAGGCGATTGGGTGATTTAACTTGCATCATCTTGGTTCTTGCTGTTCTTGTTGACTCCATAAGAGACCATTATATTCAACAGAAAAATACAATGAAAGTTGAAAAAAAAATATTTAAAATAACAAAATTTCAAATCACCACTTTTCCCCCAATCAGAGATAGAGAATTTAAGAAAACTAAAAATAAATTATATTTAGTATTGCCATGTCTGTAAAAAGTCTTATCTATCAAAATATTAAATTTAACTCATAAGGTAAATATTATAATTGAAAAAATATTGAGAACTGCAGAATTGCCTTTTGTTTATTTTCGCACCTACCTCAAAAATGCAATAAAAGCTACCAAACACTTTATGTACTCCAGTCTAATACCAATAAAAACTACAGTATGTTATGCAAAAAACAAGTTCTCACATAGCTCCATCAATGGAAAAATAGAAAAGTTATGTCTTGGAACATTGCGACACAAAATGTTTTCTTCAGTTCTGATTTTTTTAGAAACTACGGTATTTGTACATTTTTGGCATAGTCAGGGCAGTATTTAGAGTTTATGCTGCCCTAGACACTTTTAGTGCTGCCTCCCTAATTGGTGAGTATGACTAATGCAGACACTATCGGCAGTGACTTAGGCTACTTTCACAGCAGCGATTTTTGCCATTCGCGGCAAATCCGAAAGTTTTTCCACATCTGCCACGTAACGGATCACTTATGGCAACACTGAGTTCGGTCTCATTCATTTCCTATGGGACTGGTGGACATGTGCGGCACTTGCGGTTTTGCCGCGATCCGGCAAATGTGGTACTTGCAGCAACGGAAAAAAACGCTGCTAGCAGTGGTTTTTTGTCTCACCCCAAGTGCAAAACAGCAAGTGCCGCACATATCTGCAATGTAGCCATCACTACCTGTCCCTGCCCCATGCTAGCTCATCCCTAACCATCCCTCTCTGACCTAAAACTACACTATAAAACTTTGGAAAAACAATTATCTTACATATTCCTATGATATTGGCCATATCTAAGGAAAAAAACGGTCCGATTTCCGGAGTGTGGGAGAATAAACTGGCATTTTCCCACGCTCCAGAGTTCAGCGCAGGTTAGGTAGTGAGGGTGTGCAACACCAGGGAGGTCACCGCTAGTCACTGATGCTGCGCCGGCAGCATCTCATTCATTCCCCCGTGGTTTACAGCCAGGGCAGTTGCATCTTAGCACTCTCTCGGTTGCAAACTGTATATTCCCCAGATATGGATTACTGCGTGGAACACAACGACAAACAGGTATCTTATAGTGTTGGTTTGTTATTTTTTTTTATTACAGGAGAATGAGGGTGTCGTCGCTGTTATCTTGTTAACCCTTTCCTCCTCGGAATGTGGTACCAGAGAGAATAAGACACAAACCAAAGGGTGCGTCAATATACTCTACTCTTTATTGCTAATGAAGGGGCTTATATACACCCCTGAAGCAGGAAGCGGAATTACCATATATGGCAGTTAATACAATTATTATTAAAGCACGTAACATACTGTTTTCTAACCAAACTTTCCATCTTTGCCTTTAGCCCTGATTTTCGCTCCTAGCACAGAGTATCTCTTCATGTCAGGAGGAGTATTTATTAATGAAGGAACATTCCTTTCTTATCTTCCCTTTTGCTATGCCTCAGCTTCCCAAGGCCTTGAGAAGAAATACTGAATTTAACTCTAACATCCCCTCCTTTTTTTCCTTCATTTGATCAATACACATCTTCATATCTCCTCTTTGTCCTAGTACATCGTTTAATACACATCAAACAGATTTTAAAAACTAAATAGATAGCAAGACATATCAATAAAACCTGTAGGCCAGCTTGTATTATCCCAGTCAGCCATCCCCCTATGCCTTTGAACCAATTTGCGGGGTTAAGAAAGGAGAAAGTATTTGCCCACCATGAATCTTGATTCTTCAGATTTGCCTCATCATATAGTTTCCTTAACTTTATGACATCCTCTAGCTTATGTTTAAGGGTTAAAACACTAGAATTATCAATATAATGACAAAATGCAGGTCCGATAATCTGGCACATCCCTCCTTGAGCTGCAGTCAAGTAATCTAACACGAGGGTATGTTGGTTAGTAACAATAATTAGCTGGTTCTGTACTGCAAGGGACCCATTCATGATATCTAAAATATCCCATATTTGATCATCTAGGTAATCTGTGGATTCTACCAACTTATCCCATGTCTGAGTTATCATAGGGTAGATGAATAATGCACTGAAAAATTTATTTGCTATCCCCATCTCCACTATGTGTGGTCTCCCATTTGGGCGAGGTCTATTGTCTGCAGATCGTTTATGTAATGTACAAATCCAACAGTTTGCAACAGTTTGGTTTTGTTCTTTCAGTCCATCCACTAAAACTAAGTGGTGTCTAATGAATCTGTTATCATCTCCATCTACTCGGCTAAGTCTGTTCCAAGCATCCGTTACTGCAAGGATGCAAGCAAATGTCATTAGTAGCATCATTCCTCTTCTGGAGGCTCTCCAAGGATCTTCTTACAATGCGATGCGTGGATCCAAGTTTCCTTGCCTTGTAGCTTGACTGCGGTACTTGTCGTCAGTAGAACTTGAAAAGGTCCATCAAATCTCGGATCCAGACTCTTTCTCACGTGTCTTTTAATGACTACCCAGTCTCCAGGCTGCAAGCTGTGACTCCCAGGATCCTGGTTCGGATCTGGAAGAGAACTGAAGACATTATCATGTACTTTTTTGAGTCTTTTATGCAAATCCCTTACATATGAGCTTAATACATGGTTACTCATTTCCAGTGCTTGGGGAAAGAAACATCCTAAGCTAGGCACTTTGCCAAATAGTACTTCATACGGAGAAAGTCCAGTTTTTCTATTTGGAGTGTACCTTACTGAGTATAGGGCTAATGGTAAACATTCAGGCCAAGATTTCCCTGTTTCAGCCATGGCCTTTTGGATTTTTAACTTCAATGTCCCATTTAGTCCTTCTACTTTTCCACTGCTTTGTGGATGATATGGGGTGTGGAAAGCTTGTTAAATTCCCTGAGCTGTCAGACTTCATTCGTTATTTCACCTGTGAAATGTGTACCTCTGTCACTTTCGATCACCTCTGGTACTCCATACCTGCACACCACCTCCACAAGCAGCTTCTTTGCGGTTGCCGCAGCCGTAGCCTTGGCAATCGGGAAAGCCTCCGGCCAACCTGAGAATAAATCAATACAGACCAACACGTATTCCCATGATCCTGATTTTGGCAGCTGAATATAATCAATCTGCAGTCTCTGGAAAGGATAGAGGGGCCGAGGGGTGTGTTTGGGTGGTGTCTTGACTACCCTTCCCTGATTATGTGTAGCACATACCATGCATCCCTGGATCAAACCTTCTATACAGGTGGAAAAGCCTGGTGCTACCCAATGCTTCTGCATCACGCTCATTACAGCAGTTTTGGACTGGTGGGTTGGCCCATGTAACATCTGGGCGACCGCAGGGTACAACACTCTTGGAAGGCATCGACGCATCCCTCTTCCCCATATCCCAGTTGCTGCATTCAGACATGCACCTTCTTTTTCCCACTTTTCTACTTCCTCCTGGCGCACCTGAGCCTGCATCTGGGCTAAGGGCACAAAGGGATTTTTGGGAGCGCTTACCTGGTGCATCGTTACCCCTTGGAGTGGTCTACTGGCTGCTGTTTTTGCTGCTGCATCGGCCATTGCGTTTCCTTTTACTCACCTGATCAGTGCGTCTGGTATGTGCTTTAACTTTTATGACAGCTACCTTTTTTTTTTTGGTAATTGTAATGCATCAATTAACTGCTGGACTGCGTCAGCATTTTTAATGGGATGTCCTGCTGCCGTCAGGAATCCTCTAGATTTCCAAATTGGACCAAAATCATGAGCTATACCGAATGCTTATCTAGAATCTGTGTAGATGTTAACAATTCTACCTTCAGCTATCTTACAGGCCTCGGTCAGAGCCTTAAATTCAGCCTCCTGGGCCGACTGATGTGGGAGCATTGGTTCTGCTTTGATCACTGCATTCAGGGAGACGATGGCATACCTGGTGTGGAAGGTACCTGAGTCATCTTGGTGGTGAGATCCATCTACAAAAAATTCAAAATCAGCATTAAGTCTCTCAGTTTCAAACACTGTGGGTAGACCTGCTGTTTCTTGTGCCATAAGCTGAACACAATCATAAGGAATCTCCTCTCTTGGATCTTTGTACAATACCTGACCTGACCCCTCCTTTAGATCCGAGAGAGGTAACAACGTGGCAGGATTAAGTGTGGTACATCTCTGCAAAGAAACATTTGGAGGCATTAAAAGTGCACATTGCAATCGAAGGTGACGTGCAGCTGAAAGGTGTGCCGGTTGCACCTGGTTCAGTATGGTATACATCATGAGGTGTAAGTACTGTCAGTGGATGATCAAGAACAATGTCTGATGATTTGTGGAGCAATAGTCCTACAGCATGTACTGCCCGTACACAGGACGGGGCACCTCTAGCCACTGCATCTAGTCTTCCACTGAAATAGGCTACAGGCCTTTGATTGTCACCATGTAACTGAGTCAATACCCCTGCCGCGTGTCCCTGCTGTTCGTGGAGATACAGGGTGAATGGTAGTTCATAGTTGGGGGTTCCTAGCGCTGGAGCTGCCACAATCCTGTTTTTAAGAGAATAAAAACAGTCTATACCTTCAGGAGTTAGTTTAAAAGGCACAATGGTGATACAGTCATAGAGAGGCTGCATGAGGATTGATACAGCACGAATCCACTGCCTGCAATAGGAAACCAGTCCAAGAAATGTCCTAAGAGCGGCAACATTAACAGGCATAGGAAAGTTCTGTACAGCTTCTTTGCGAGCGCTGGTCAGATGTCGCGCCCCTGGTGTAATGTAATGTCCCAAAAAGATAACTGAAGATTTACAAAATTGCAGCTTATCCTTTGACGCTTTACATCCAGATTGGTACAGAAACAACATGAGTGATATCGTTGCACTGCGGCACTGTTTCCTGGAGGGGGCACAAATCAGTAAGTCATCAACATATTATAAAAATAACATTGGCAAAATCAATAACTGTGAACCAAGCAGCTTCCTGAGATATCTGGAACAAAAGTGTATATATATATATATATATATATATATATATATATTGTACCAGCCAATACATAGAAAGTTAAATCTCGTAGTTGAAGGGGGAAGCTGGAGGTTTTTTTTCTGTTAAGGCTACTGATAAGAACCTAGCTGCAGGCCTGCTGCCGAAGTGGGGGCTAGGTTTTAACATCACTTGCTATCAGTTTCTGTAATCTGCTGACTGGCTGCACCCTTAATCTGCCCACATCTGTTTTATCTGAAGCCCAGAAATCATGCGGTATCACACCTTCCAACATTGAAGGAAATTCATTTGTGTCCTCTATACTAGCAACGTCTAGCGACATGATTTTACAAAGAGTGCTCGGCTTTAATCCTGTTTTCATAGTGACAGTTCCATCAAGATGATACTCAATATGTCTTGCAATTGTGACAACACATCACTTCCTAAAAGATTACATTGACCCCGTGGTGACACCATTAACTGTGTGTGTACAGTGGTTCCTTGAATTTGCAGGGGAATCTTTTTAGTGACGGGGAGCAGGATAGATGGAGAGTTATAAGGAGTCGCTATAACATGGTGGGAGAAATAACTTTTCCCAAATGGCCAGTCCTCTTTCTGTAATTACTGAATTGTCTGCCCCCGTGTCCACTTGGAACTCAACCTCATATCCCCCTGGTAGGTTCACCTGCACTGTGCAATTAGGAGTGGGGGGGTAGGGAGACAAGGGGGTTCATGTGCAAGCTACCTCTTTTTGCCTGCGCTAAATCATGTTGTGCCCCCTGTGCTATTCTCGCTAGATCCTCTGCTTTAACTGATCTCCAATCTGGTCTACTTACTTTCAGCTTTTCTTTGTCACTTCCTTTTTTAACCCATTCATATAAGCACTTGCCAGAACCCTCTCACTAGTCTTGTTTTCTGGGACAAAACCCATTTCCACCCAAGTTTTTCTTAGAGCCCAGAAATAATCTTTTGGCTCTTCCTCTTTTCCCTGTACTCTGTCTTCTAGTGTAACTTCCTTTTCTGCTTGTCTATCTTTACATGCTTTTTTCAACGCTTCTGTAAACATAACCCCTGCTGCTGCGTCATTGGCCTCTGCATCATCAGGTCCGTTCCTACCGACATAGCACTTGTATGTCTCATCTATCAGTCTATCGTATCTGGCTTCATCTGCCAATTTCCCTTTTATAAGTGTTGCAGATCCTGTCTAGTTGCTTTATTAGAGCCAACTGCTCTGTAGGGCTCCATGGTCTGTATAACACTACTGTCCAGGGGGGGGGGGGGAAGCAGACAGGAGGGTAAATCAGTCATCCCTGTTTTTGTCAGTCCGTAACGTCCGTCTCCTAATTCTTCAGTCTTTTCTTCTAAGTAATCACACGCACTCATCCACAGATTCACTGTTTTCAACAGTCCTTTGTCTCTCAACCATCCATGATGTGAGTTAAAGAACCTTTTTCCATTTATCACTGTTCAATTCTCCGTTTTCATTCATGCCTGCTTTTCACAATCTCTGCGCACAACTAAATCTTTAGCAGAAATGCCTTCCTTGGCATTTTTGGTTTCCCATTTATTTATATCTCCTCACCTAGAAGAGATTCTCTTGTCACCAAGACAAGTTTGTCACCAAGACTCTGTCACCAAGACAATGGGCCACAAAGGTTTCTGAACCATTTCACTGCTCGCTCTCCAATATTTGTACGCCAACCAAATAAACAATCCAATCACACAGACACCAAGACAAAACCACAACACAATCATTGGATCCATACTGTCATTATTCAAAGGAGGAAAGGCAGGACTGACAATTAATCTGAGGGTCTACTGGTTCAAAGGACCTGAGCCAGGAATACCTGTGAATTACCTGGAAAGCCGACCGCTCGGGGAGGAGGGAGTCCACTATACAGTGATATAGATTTTGGGTAGAATATAATAAGTATTCTTACCCCAGCGCTGTATGTATATCACCAACAGAAGGCTCCGCTCATCCCACGTCTCCGGACCGGTCGGGCTTCCTCAGAGTAGATTAACTCAGTCCCCTGTTCGGGCGCCAGGCTGTCGTCGCTGTTATCTTGTTAACCCTTTCCTCCTCGAATGTGGTACCAGAGAGAATAAGACACAAACCAAAGGGTGCGTCAATATACTCTACTCTTTATTGCTAATGAAGGGGCTTATATACACCCCTGAAGCAGGAAGCGGAATTACCATATATGGCAGTTAATACAATTATTATTAAAGCACGTAACATACTGTTTTCTAACCAAACTTTCCATCTTTGCCTTTAGCCCCTGATTTTGCTCCTAGCACAGAGTATCTCTTCATGTCAGGAGGAGTATTTATTAATGAAGGAACATTCCTTTCTTATCTTCCCTTTTGCTATGCCTCAGCTTCCCAAGGCCTTGAGAAGAAATACTGAATTTAACTCTAACAAGGGCGTCGCATGGATTAGCTGTATAATAAAGAAGGGAAACTGTGTTTCGTGTTTTATTTCATTAAAAGACTTTATTCTGGCTGTGTCTTTATTTAACAACTATAGGATTAGTAATGGATAGGTGTCTAAGCTAGACTTGATGTCACCTTACAATTCAAAGGTGACATCAACCCCACAACTATTACCACACTTGCCACTGCTGCAGGGCAAGTGGGAAGAGAGAGGCTAAGTGCCGGAATTTGCACATCTTAGAGCTGCGCCATTCCTGAGGCGGCTGAGAGCTGTGTTGTGAGTGGGCTTGGGATGAGTTCTGAGCAGAGGCTCCCTCTGGTGGTTACAAGCGGTGCTGGTCTGTCCAGTGAAGATTGTGAAGATTGTGAGGATTGGGAATCAGGTGTTACTGACTGGTCTTATATAAGGGTGTCACCTTCCCATCAGGGTTGCCGGTGATCAATTGTTCTGGTCTGAATCCTTGATTCCTGTTTCCTTTGTAGCCTGCTGTGTCGTGTCTGCATCTCCTGCTAACAGATAAGACATTTTCTTCTTTTTGTTTTTGTGCTTGATTTTTGCATTTTGTCCTGCACTTCTGTGGGGGCCTTCAGGGTCCCCTCCGGGGGCTTTTGCCCTCTCAGTTTAGTTCAGCCACTGATGTTTGTACCTTTGCTTTTTCCAGTTTTTTCAGTGGCTGCTGTTTTGATTTTGTTACACCAGAGAACTAATTTAGGTGGTAGAGGTCGTGTGATCTCAGGTGTTTTTGAAATTAGTAGAGTTGGTGCTTTTCAGGGTTTTCTGGGATTGCAGTAAGTACCCTTCCTATCCTTTTCTATTTAGTTAGTTTGGGCCCCAACGTTTGCTCATACTATTTTCTGTCTGTGTCTGTATTTCTTCTTGTCTAACCGCCATTACATGTTTGGGGGCTTTCTATTATCTTTGGGGTTCTGCTCCGGGGCAGATAGCTTTCCTATTTCTATCTTTAGGTGTAGTTAGTTTCTCAGGCTGTGACGAGGCGTCTAGGACCAACGTAGGAACGCTCCACGGCTGCCTCTAGTTGTTGTGGTTAGTCAGGGTACTGCAATCTCATAGATTCCAACTGCTCTGGTGTATTGCCTTTTTTGCCTGCACTCCTCAGCTACCGAAACATAACAGTATCACCGGCCTAAAATTTAAAATTGTATGGTACTCACAGAAGGGAAAAAATTTGTGAAAGAAAAAACGGTTGTCAGAGTTGTCAGAGATATTTTTCTGTTGCATTTTTTTTTTTTTCCCTCTGTATCTCTGGGTGCTGGGGAGGATTTTTTCTCTCAATGGAGCTTGCACAGTTGTCTGGCCGTGTGGATCAGCTTGCCACTGAGTTCAGAGTATTGCTGCATATCTTGCTAGGTTGCCTGTTGTGGAACCTAGGATTCCCATGCCAGATTTGTTTTTAGGGGATCGAGCCAACTTTCAGAATTTCAAAAATAATTGTAAATTGTTTTTTGCCTTAAAATCTAAGTCCTCAGGGAACGCAGCGCAGCAGGTTCAAATTGTCATCTCTCTCCTGTGCGGCGATCCTCAGGATTGAACTTTTTCCCTGACACCTGGGGATCCTGTTTTGAGTGATGTTGATGCATTTTTTCAGGCTTTGGGGTTATTGTACGATGAGCCTAATGTCACTGATCAAGCTGAAAAAGCCTTGTTGGCATTAAATCAGGGGCTTGATGACGCTGAGTTATACTGTCAGAGATTCCGTAGGTGGGCAGTCCTGACCAAGTGGAATGACGACGCTTTGGCGGCCCTTTTTCGGAAGGTCTGTCAGATAATGTAAAGGATGTTATGGTGGGATTCCCTGTCCCCTCTGGTCTCAATGATTCTATGTCATTAGCGATTCAAATTGACAGACGTTTGCGTGAGCGGAGAAGTATGCGTGGAATAGTGTTGCCTTGTGAACCTGCTTCTGAATCCATGCAGTGTGATAGAGTGGTGTCTGGGGCACAGCGTCATGAGTTTCGAAAGCGCAATGGGTTATGTTTCTACTGTGGTGATGCCTCTCATGCTATTTCAGTCTGCCCTAAGCGGGGAAGACGTTTTGCACGCTCAGTTGTCTTGGGTAGTGTTCAGACTAAGTTTTTATTAACTGTCACTCTGATATGCTCTCTGTCCTCATTTTCTGCTCAGGCTTTCGTTGATTCTGGAGCAGCTATTAACCTGATGGATTATGATTTTGCTAAACGTTGTGGGTTTCCCTTGATACCCCTACAGAAGTCTATTCCCCTACTGGGGATCGATTCTACCCCTTTGGCTGAGAATAAACCTCAGTTCTCTACTCAGGTGATAATGAAGGTTGAACCTGATCATCAAGAGTGCTGCAAATTTTTGGTTCTGTATAATCTGCATGATATTATCGTACTGGGTTTCCCTTGGTTACAGTCTCATAATCCTGTTTTGGATTGGAAATCTGTGTCTGTAACCAGTTGGGGCTGCCAATGTGTTAATACCAACACTCCTGTTTTTTCTGCCTCCCCCCAGGCTCAGGATGTTCCTGACTTTTTGATTGATTTTTCTGATGTATTTAGCGAAAGTAAATCTGCATCCTTGCCTCCCCATAGGAGCTATGACTGCGCTATTGAATTAGTGCCTTGTAGTAAATTCCCTAAAGGTCGCCTTTTTAACTTGTCTGTACCTGAACATGACGCTATGCGGTCTTATATCAAGGAGTCATTGGAGAAGGGTCATATCAGACCATCCTCTTCACCCTTAGGTGCCGGTTTTTTCTTTGTGGCCAAAAAGGATGGTTCATTAAGGCCGTGTATTGATTATCGTCTTTTGAACAATATTACTGTGAAATATCAATACCCGTTACCCTTGATTTCTGACCTGTTTTCCAGGGTGAAAAACGCTACTTGGTTTACCAAGCTTGACCTCAGGGGGCATATAACCTTATTCGCATTAAGCACGGGGATGAATGGAAGACGGCATTCAATACCCCGGAGGGGCATTTTGAGTACCTTGTGATGCCCTTTGGGCTCACTAATGCTCCTTCTGTCTTCCAGTCCTTCATGAATGACATTTTCAGGGATTTTGTGGATAAATTTCTGATTGTTTATTTGGATGATATCTTGATTTTTTCTAATGACTGGGACTCTCATGTGAAACATGTTCAAACTGTATTCCAGATTTTGAGAGAGAATGCTCTGTATGTGAAGGGATCAAAGTGTCTTTTTGGCGTACAGAGGATCTCATTTCTGGGATTCATTTTGTCCCCATCTAATATTGAAATGGACCCGGTCAAGGTTCAGGCCATCTGTGATTGGGTCCAACCTACTTCATTAAAGGCTCTTCAAAGATTTTTGGGTTTTGCCAATTTTTATCGTAAATTTATTGGTAATTTCTCGGTTATTGTTAAACCATTAACTGATTTGATCAAAAAGGGTTCTGATGTGGTGAATTGGCCTCCTGAGGCAGTCTCTGCATTTCAGGAACTTAAGCAGAGATTCACTTCTGCTCCTGTTCTACGGCAGCCTGATGTTTCTCTGCCATTTCAGGTGGAGGTTGATGCCTCTGAAATTGGGGCAGGTGCCGTTTTGTCCCAAAAAGATCCAGAGACCTCTAAAAGTAACCCTTGTGCCTTTTTCTCTCGAAAATTTTCTCCTATGAACGTAATTATGACGTGGGTAATCGGGAGTTATTGGCCATGAAGTGGGCTTTTGAAGAGTGGAGACATTGGCTGGAGGGAGCCAAACATCAGGTGGTGGTCCTTACTGACCATAAGAATCTGGTTTATCTGGAATCTGCCAAGCGACTCAATCCTAGACAGGCCAGGTGGGCCTTGTTTTTCACACGTTTTAATTTTGTGGTTTCCTTTCTTCCTGGCACTAAGAATGTTAAGGCGGATGCCCTCTCGAGGAGCTTCCTTGCGGACTCTCCTGAGTTATCTGATCCTTCTGTTATTTTGAAAGAGGGTGTAGTTCTTTCCGCCATCTCACCTAATTTGAGACTTGCTCTGGAGGGGTGTCAGGAGGATAGGCCCGAGCGCTGCCCTGTTGGAAAATTGTTTGTCCCGGACCAGTGGAAAAAGAGTGTGATGTCTGAGATTCATTGTTCTGCGTTGGCTGGGCATCCCGGAATTTTTGGTACCAGAGACTTGGTTAGTCGGTCCTTTTGGTGGCCTACCTTGTCTCGTGATGTCAGGGAATTTGTGCAGTCCTGCGGGACTTGCTCTCGCTCCAAGCCTTGCTCTCGCTCTAGTGGTTTGTTGATGCCATTGCCTGTGCCCAAGAGACCATGGACCCATATCTCTATGGATTTCATTTCTGACCTTCCTGTTTCTCAGAGAATGACCGCCATCTGGGTGATTTGTGATAGGTTTTCTAAGATGATACATCTTGTGCCATTACCTAAGTTGCCTTCCTCCTCTGAATTGGTGCCATTGTTCCTTCAGCACGTGGTTCGTTTACACGGCATTCCTGAGAACATAGTGTCTGACAGAGGAGTCCAGTTTGTTTCCAGATTTTGGAGGACTTTTTGTTCTAAACTGGGTGTTCAATTGTCTTTCTCCTCGGCATTTCATCCTCAGACCAATGGTCAAACTGAGAGAACAAACCAGACATTGGAGACTTATCTAAGATGCTTTGTGTCTGCTGATCAGGATGACTGGGTCTCTTTTTTGCCTTTGGCTGAGTTTGCTCTTAATAATAGGGCTAGCTCTGCCACTTTGATGTCTCCGTTTTTCTGTAATTCTGGGTTTCACCCTCGATTTTCTTCAGGACAGACGGAGGCTTCTGTCTGTCCAGGTGTTGACTCTGTTGTGGAGCGTATGCAACAGATTTGGGACCAGGTAGTGGAGAGGTTGTCCCTCTCTCAGGAGAGGGCCCAGCGGTTTGCTAACCGGCATAGGACTGATGGTCCTCGGTTTAAAGTGGGTGACTTGGTCTGGTTGTCCTCAAAAAATATTCCTATGAGAGTAGCATCTCCTAAATTTAAGCCTAGGTTCATTGGACCTTATAAGATCATAGAGATTCTTAATCCTGTTTCTTTTCGTTTGCTTCTTCCAGGGACATTTAAGATCCATAACGTGTTCCACAAGTCTTGTTGAAGAGGTTTGTTGAGCCAGTGGTTCCTGCTGCTGTGCCTCCTGACCCTGTTTTGGTTGAGGGCAATCTGGAGTATGTGGTTGAGAAAATATTAGATTCTCGTTTTTCTAGACGGAAACTCCAGTATTTGGTTAAGTGGAGAGGTTATAGTCAGGAAGACAATTCTTGGGTGTTTGCTTCGGACATCCATGCTAGAAGACTCATCCGTGCGTACCATAGAACTCATCCTGACCGACCTGGTTGCTCAAATGAGGTCGGTGACCCTCTCAAGGGGGGGTACTGTTGTGAGTGGGCTTGGGATGAGTTCTGAGCAGAGGCTCCCTCTGGTGGTTACAAGCGGTGCTGGTCTGTCCAGTGAAGATTGTGAAGATTGTGAGGATTGGGAATCAGGTGTTACTGACTGGTCTTATATAAGGGAGTCACCTTCCCATCAGGGTTGCCGGTGATCAATTGTTCTGGTCTGAATCCTTGATTCCTGTTTCCTTTGTAGCCTGCTGTGTCATGTCTGCATCTCCTGCTAACAGATAAGACATTTTCTTCTTTTTGTTTTTGTGCTTGATTTTTGCATTTTGTCCTGCACTTCTGTGGGGGCCTTCAGGGTCCCCTCCGGGGGCTTTTGCCCTCTCAGTTTAGTTCAGCCACTGATGTTTGTACCTTTGCTTTTTCCAGTTTTTTCAGTGGCTGCTGTTTTGATTTTGTTACACCAGAGAACTAATTTAGGTGGTAGAGGTCGTGTGATCTCAGGTGTTTTTGAAATTAGTAGAGTTGGTGCTTTTCAGGGTTTTCTGGGATTGCAGTAAGTACCCTTCCTATCCTTTTCTATTTAGTTAGTTTGGGCCCCAACGTTTGCTCATACTATTTTCTGTCTGTGTCTGTATTTCTTCTTGTCTAACCGCCATTACATGTTTGGGGGCTTTCTATTATCTTTGGGGTTCTGCTCCGGGGCAGAAAGCTTTCCTATTTCTATCTTTAGGTGTAGTTAGTTTCTCAGGCTGTGACGAGGCGTCTAGGACCAACGTAGGAACGCTCCACGGCTGCTCTAGTTGTTGTGGTTAGTCAGGGTACTGCAATCTCATAGATTCCAACTGCTCTGGTGTATTGCCTTTTTTGCCTGCACTCCTCAGCTACCGAAACATAACAGAGCTGGTGTTTTTGTAGCCAGGGGGCTGCTAATCTCCTTGGCCCCTTCTTAGGCTATGAATATCAACCCAAAGCTGTCTGCATAGACTTTTCTGGTTATTAATTATAGGGGGACCTCACATCATTTTTTTTGTGGCCCCCCTATTTTAATAGCCAGTAAAGGCTTAATATACAGCTGTGGGCTGATATTCATAGCCTGGGAAGATCCATGGGTATTACCTGCTTCCCAGGCTATAAACATCGGTCCCCAGTCACTGGCTTTCCCTGTCTGGTTTGAAAAATTGCAATGAAGCCCACGACATTTTTTTCACCAAAGTCATCTTTTATTATTTAAATACAAGTACAGTAATTTTCACCCATACCATACTAATTGTATTTGACACACACATCTATATATCAACCTATTCTGTATGTATTTACTGTATGTAAACCATCTATTCTACCCTTTTCCCAAGAAGATGGGAGTAGCCAGACCCGGACCTGCGACACGCATCGGACTGGACCACACCGGACCGCCCCCCCGGGTGAGTATAATAAAACTTATTTTTCTTATCTTTCAGGTCGAAACGAGGGGCTTATCTACAGCATTATAGAATGCTGTGGATAAGTCCTGAAAGGCGGTGGCCGCATCTTATAGCGTCCAAAAGAGGTTTGCTTTAAACTTAAATATGAGCCATGTATGAGGGAGTCTAATTGGAGTATGAGTTTGAATCAGAGTTGGAGCCATGGAAATTGAGGAGTCGGCTGTTTGGCTTACCGACTCCACAGCCCTGGTATCATCAGGTCTTCGATAAGTTTTCGGCTATAACAGTGTAGATATAGTAAAACATAAGAGAAAAAAAACAAAAACACGCAAACTCAGCGCTGCGGCTCCCGGACGCTCAGAGATGGGGAAGGCGGCACGCTTTGAGGGAGAAAATGAGCAATATTGTAAAAAAGAAAAAAAAATAGAAAACGTACATCAGTAACACATCTCATATTCCTACCTCTATAAAAGCCGCATGTCCCCAGGATGACGTCACTGAGCACTACAGACCCCCAAACCTATAGAGACTAAACCTTGTGGTCCTGGAAGGGTTAATCTGGACAGACAGGTTGAGGCTCCTGTCCTGGGGGTCACAGTTGGGGTCCTCAGCAGCAGACATGGCTGCGCCCCCCAGCACACCTTATAATGGAGGCTGCCCCTCCTCGGTCTCCTGTGAGAATTTCCTCAGTGACTGATGCCGCCAGGACAACGAGCGCCCGCAGTACCGTAGCCTCCCAGCCCACCCCCAAGGGAGTGGCTCACCTGCACCCAGCTCTGAGAACTCACCCAGCCGGCTCCGCATTCACAGACAAGGCGCACCTGACGTGATGTAGAAGCACTGTACACACAAGGACCTAGTGGACTGAAGGACCTTTGATGATGTTATGAGCACATGATCGGTCACATGAGTGGGAGGAGTCCGGAGGCTGCAGACACAGACTGGAGATGTGTGCGGTGATATACAGATTACAGCATCAGGGTACATAAACATATCATATCATGTTCAGGTCACCCTGCTGCTCCCCTGCTCTGCTCACTCTCTCTCCTCCGCTGGATGTGTGTATGTGCAGTGCTGCAGTCACTTGTAGCTCTCCTTCTCCTTCTGCATCACAGAAACCCACGCAGCAGCCAGCAGACTGAGGTGGGTGGGTGGGCCGACCAAGGACCAAAAAAAACAAACACAAAAAAACCTTGCTCAGGTGCTGCCCCCTTTCCCCCGCATCCTGGCGCCCTAGGCACGCGCCCTCAAGTGCCTAGTGGCAAATATGGCCCTGATCACAATAATTATACTGACCTTGACAATCATAAAGACACGTTTGTTTGGGGTTTTTTTTTACCAATAAAAGCCTTAAAAACTAAATCCAAAACATACTGGTTGAATTTAATTTTTTTTCACCATTCACCGCACTTGGAATTTATTTAATTTTTCAGTACATTATATGGTAATGTGGATGGTGTCATTCAAAACTACAACGCGTTCATTCAACCGAATTGCCTCTACTGTGCAAACCTATGGCACAGAAAGGGGAGCTACAGTGGGGAAAAAAGTATTTTGTCCGCCATCAACTGTGCAAGTTCTCCCACTTAAAAATATGAGAGAGGCCTGTAAGGTAGGTAGACCACAACTATGAGAGTCAAAATGAGAAAACAAATCCAGAAAATCACCTTGTCTGATTTGGCAAGATTTATTTTGCAAATTATGGTGGAAAATAAGTATTTGGTCACCTAAAAACATGCAAGATTTCTGGCTTTCACAGATCTGTAACTTCTTTTAGAGGCTCCTCAGTCCTCCACTCATTACCTGTAGTAATGGCACCTGTTTGAACTTGTTATCAGTATAAAATACACCTGTCCACAACCTCAAACAGTCATACTCCAAACTCCACTATGGTGAAGAGCTGTCGAAGGACACCAGAATCAAAATTGTAGCCCTGCACCAGGCTGGGAAGACTGAATCTGCAATAGGCAAGCAGCATGGTGTGATGAAATCAACTGTGGGAGCAATAATAAGAAAAAGGAAGACATACAAGACCACTGATAATCTCCCTTGATCTGGGGCTCCACACAAGATCTCACCTCGTGGGGTCAAAATGATCACAAGAACAGTGAGCAAAAGTCACAGAACCACATGGGGGACCTAGTGAATGACCTGCATAGAGCTGGGACCACCGTAACAAAGGCTAACATCAGTAACACACTACGCTGCCAGGGACTCAGATCCTCCAGTGCCAGATGTGTCCCACCGCTTAAGCCAGTACATATATCCGGGCCCGTCTGAAGTTTGCTAGAGAGCATTATCCAGAAGAGTATTGGGAGAATGTCATATGGTCTGATGAAACCAAAGTAGAACTATTTGGTACGATCAAAACTCGTCGTGTATGAGGAGACAGAATGCTGAGTTGCATCCAAAGAACACCATACCTACGACAGAGGACAACAGATCCATGTACATGTTACTACATAACATTTCCCACATGTCTAATTTACATCAGCACAATTTTGGAACCAAAATTTTTTTTTCTTAGGAAATTATAAGGGTTAAAAGTTGACCAGTGATTTCTCATTTTTACAACAAAATGTACAAAACCATTTTTTTAGGGACCACCTCACATTTGAAGTAACTTTGAGGGGTCTATATGGCAGAAAATACCCGAAAGTGACACCATTCTAAAAACTGTACCCCTCAAGGTACTCAAAACCACATTCAAGAAGTTTATAAACCCTTCAGGTGCTTCACAGGAGCTGAAGCAACGTGGAAGGAAAAAATGAACATTTAACTTTTTAGTCACAAAAATGATTTTTGCAAACAATTTTTTTTTATTTTAACAAGGGTAAAAGGAGAAAATGGACAAATAAAGTTGTTTTTCAATTTCTCCTGAGTATGCCGATACCCCATATGTGGGGGAAAACCACTGTCTGGGCGCACTGCAGGGCTCGGAAGGGAAGGAGCACCGTTTGACTTTTTCAAATCAAAATTTGCTGGAATTGAGATTGGAGAGCCCCTGATGTACCTAAACAGTGGAAACCCTGCACAAGTGACACCATTTTGGAAACTAGACCCCCTAAGGAATTTATCTAGATCTGTTGTGAGCACTTTGAACACCCAAATGTTTCACTAAAGGTTATGATGCCTGGGTGTGAAAACAAAAAATTCCACAAAAATGATTTTTTAGTTCCCAATTTTTTGATTTTTCCCAAGAAAATTGGACCCCAAAAGTTGTTGTCCAATTTGTCCTGAGTACGCTGATACCCCATATGTGGGGGGGGGGAACTGGGCGCACGGCAGGGCTTGGAAAGGAAGTAATGAAGTTTTGGAATGCAGACTTTGATGGGTGCCATGTTCAGTTTGCAGAGCCCTGATGTGCCTAAACAGTGAAAACCCCCCATAAGTGACCATTTTGGAAACTAGACCCCCTAAGCAACTTATCTAGATCTGTGGTAAACACTTTGAACCCCCAAGTGCTTCACAGAAGTTTATAATGCCTGGGCATTAAAATAAAAAATCCTATTTTTTTTCCCACAAAAAAGATATTTTAGTCACTAATTTTTTATTTTCCCAAGGGTAACAGGAGAAATTGGATCATAAAAGTTATTGTGCAATTTCTCCTGAGTACGCTGATACCCCATATGTGGGGGGGAACCACTGTTTGAGCGCACGGCAGAGCTCGGAAGGGAAGGAGCACCATTTGACTTTTTCAAACCAAAATTGGCTGGAATCGAGATTAGACGCCATGTCGCGTTTGGATAGCACTTGATGTGCCTAAACAGTGGAAACCCCCCACAAGTGACCCCATTTTATAAACTAGATCCCCTAAAGAACTTACCTAGATCTGTGGTGAGCACTTTGAACCACCAAGTGCTTCACACAAGTTTATAACGTAGAGCTGTAAAATTAAAAAATCATATTTTTTCCACAAAAATGATCTTTTCACCTCAATTTTTATTTTCCCAAGGGTAACAAGACCTCAAAAGTTATTGTGCAATTTGTCCTAAGCACGCTGGTACCCAATATGTGGGGGTAGACCACTGTTTGGGCGCATGGCAGAGTTCAGATGGGAAGGAGCGCCGTTTGAGTTTTTCAAAGCAGTATTGGCTGAACTCCATGTCGCGTTTGGAGAGCCCCTGATGTGCCTAAACAGTGTAAACTCCCCACAAGTGACCTTATTTTGGAAACTAGACCCCCTAAGGAACTTAACTAGATCTTTGTTGAGTACTTTTGAACCACTTCACAGAAGTTTATAACGCCCGGGAGAGAAAATAAAAAAATCATATTTTTTCCACAAACATGATCTTTTAGTCCCCAGTTTTTATTTTCCCAAGGGTAACAGGAGAAATTGGACCCCAAGTGTTGTTGTTCAATTTGTCCTGAGTACAGTCATGGCCAAAAGCTTTGAGAATGACACAAATATTATATTTTCACATGATCTGCTGCCCTCTGGTTTTTATGTGTGTTTGACAGATGTTTTTATCACAGACAGAAATATAATTGCAAACATATGCGTAACAAAAGCTTATATTGACAGTTAGAATGAGTTAATGCAGCAAGTCAATATTTGCAGTGTTGACCCTTCTTCTTCAGGACCTCTGCAATTCTCCTTGGCATGCTCTCAATCAACTTCTGGACCAAATTCTGACTGATAGCAGTCCATTCTTGCACAATCAATGCTTTCATTTTGTCAGAATTTTTAGGTTTTTGTTTGTCCACCCGTCTCTTGATGATTGACCACAAGTTCTCAATGGGATTAAGATCTGGGGAGTTTCCAGGCCATGGACCCAAAATCTCTATGTTTTGTTCCCTGAGCCATTTAGTTATCACCTTTGCTTTATGGCAAGGTGCTCCATCATGCTGGAAAAGACATTGTTGATCGCCAAACTGCTCTTGGAGGGTTGGGAGAAGTTGCTCTTGGAGGACATTCTGGTACCATTCTTTATTCATGGCTGTGTTTTTAGGCAAGACTGTGAGAGAGCCGATTTCCTTGGCTGAGAAGCAACCCCACACATGAATGGTTTCTGGATGCTTAACAGTTGGCATGAGACAAGACTGGTGGTAGCGCTCACCTTGTCTTCTCCGAATGAGGCATTTTCCTGATGTCCCAAACAATCGAAAAGGGGATTCATCAGAGAAAATAACTTTACTCCAGTCCTCAGCAGTCCACTGCCTGTACCTTTTGCAGAATATCAGTCTGTCCATGATGTTTTTTCTGGAGAGAAGTGGCTTCTTTGCTGCCCTCCTTGAGACCAGGCCTTGCTCCAAGAGTCTCCGCCTCACAGTGCGTGCAGATGCACTCACACCTGCCTGCTGCCATTCCTGAGCAAGCTCTGCACTGCTGGTAGCCCGATCCCACAGCTGAAACACTTTTAAGAGATGGTCCTGGCGCTTGCTGGTCTTTCTTGGGCACCCTGGAGCCTTTTTGGCAACAATGGAACCTCTCTCCTTGAAGTTCTTGATGATGCGATAGATTGTTGACTGAGGTGCAATCTTTCTAGCTGCGATACTCTTCCCTGTTAGGCCATTTTTGTGCATTGCAATGATGACTGCACGTGTTTCTTTAGAGATAACCATGGTTAACAGAAGAGAAACAATGATGCCAAGCACCAGCCTCCTTTTAAAGTGTCCAGTGGTGTCATTCTTACTTAATCATGACAGATTGATCTCCAGCCATGTCCTCATCAACACCCACACCTGTGTTAATGGAGCAATCACTGAAAAGAGGTTAGCTGCTCCTTTTAAGGCAGGGCTGCAATGATGTTGAAATGTGTTTTGGGGGATAAAGTTCATTTTCTAGCCAAATATTGACTTTGCAAGTAATTGCTGTTAAGCTGATCACTCTTTATAACATTCTGGAGTATATGCAAATTGCCATTAGAAAAAGTGAAGCAGTAGACTTTGTAACAATTAATATTTGTGTCATTCTCAAAACTTTTGTCCATGACTGTACGTTGATACCCCATATATTGGAGAAAACTACTGTATGGGCACATGTTGGGGCTCGGAAGGGAAGTAGTGACATTTTGCATTGCAGACTTTGATGGAATAGTCTGCGGGCATCATGTCGCATTTGGAGAGCCCCTAATGTGCATAGACAGTAAAAACTCCCACAAGTGACCCCATTTTGGAAACTAGACCCCCAAGGAACTTATTAAGATGTGTGGTGAGAACTTTGTACCCCCAAGTGTTCCACAGAAGTTTATAATGTAGAGCCATAAAAATAAAAAATCATATTTTTTTTCCCCAGAAATGATATTTTCCCCCCAATTTTTTATTTTCCCAAGGGTAACAGAAGAAATTGGACCCCAAGAGTTTTTTTGCAATTTGTCCTGAGTACGCTGATACCCCATATGTGGGAGTAAACTACTGTTTGGGAGCACAGCAGAGCTCAGAAGGGAAGGAGCACCGTTTGACTTTTTCAACGCAGAATTGGCTGGAATTGAGATCAGACGCCATGTCTCGTTTGGAGAGCCTTGATGTGCCTAAACAGTGGAAACCCCCCAATTCTAACGCCAACCCTAACCCCAATATACACCTAACCCTAGTCCCAACCATAACCCTAACCACAAACCTAACCCTAATCCTAATCCCAACCCTAACTCTAACTTTAGCCCCAACCCTAACCCTAACTTTAGCCCCAACCCTAACCCCAACCCTAATGGGAAAATAGAAATAAATAAATTTTTTTAATTTTATTATTTTTCCCTAACTAAGGGGGTGATAAAGTGGGGTTTGATTTACTATTTATAGCGGGTTTTTATGTTTGGCAGCTGTCAAACGCTAAAAGATGCTTTTTATTGCAAAAAATAGTTTTTGCATCACCACATTTTGAGAGCTATAATTTTTCCATATTTTGGCGCACAGAGTCATGTGAGGTCTTTTACTGGTACCATTTTTGGGCACATGACATTTTTTGATCGCTTTTTATTACCATTTTTTGGGAGACAGAATGAAGAAAAACCAGCAATTCATGAATTTCTTTTGGGGGGGCGTTTATACCGTTCCGCGTGTGGTAAAATTGATAAAGCAGTTTTATTCTTCGGGTCACTACGATTACAGCGATATCTCATTTGTATCTTTTTTATGTTTTGGAGCTTTTATACAATAAAATCAATTATATATAAAAAATAATTATTTTTGCATCGCTTTATTCTGCGAGCTATAACTTTTTTAGTTTTTTGCTCATGATGCTATATGGCAGCTCGTTTTTTGCGGGACAAGATGACGTTTTCAGCGGTACCATGTTTATTTATATCCGTCTTTTTGATTGCGTGTTATTCTACTTTTTGTTCGGTGGTATGATGATAAAGCATTGTTTTTTTGCCTTGTTTTTTTTTTAAGGGGTTCACTAAAGGGGTTAACTAGTGGGACAGTTTAATAGGGGGGGTCGTTACGGACGCGGCGATACTAAATATGTGTACTTTTAATGTTTTTTCCATTTTTATTTACATAAAGAAATGAAGTTATTGGGGAATTTTTTTTTCTTTATTTAGGATTTTTTTTTAATTATTTTTACACGTTTATTTTTTTTTTTTATACTTTTTTTACTTTGTCCCAGGGTGGGACATTACTCTCAGCAGGCACTGAGAAACCACCTACCTGCAGGACCCGGAAGGACCCCGCGGCCATCTTGGATCCGGGGGCCTGCAGGGAGGAGGCCCTCGGAACAGCGCAATCACATCGCACTGTTCTGAGGGTCTCATGGAAGCACACAGGGAGCCCCTTCCCTGCGCGATGCTTCCCTATGCCGCCGGAACACTGCGATCATGCTTGATCGCAGTGTGCCGGGGGTTAGTGTGCCCGGAGTGGTCCGTGACCGCTCCTGGTACATCGTGCCGGGTGTCAGCTGTGATAATCAGCTGACACCAAGCCACGATCTGCTGCGCTCCCCCTGTGAGCGCAGCTGATCGTGTATGACGTACTATCCAGTCACTGGGACTTAAGGCCCAGGTCACCTGGACGGGATAGTACGTCATATGTATGAAAGGGGTTAACTAACTGCATGTACAGTTCTGTGAAAAACTGTTTTCCCCCTTCCTGATTTCCGATTCTTTTGCATGTTTGTCAACCTTAACTGCTTCAGATCACTAATTTAAATATTAGTCACAGGTAACATGATTTAAGGGAGGGAACAATCACTTTTTCCACACAGGGCCCTGCAGGTTTGGATTTCTTTTTCCCTTAATAACACAGACCTTCATTTAATAACTGCATTTTGTCTTTACTTGTGTTATCTTTGTCTAATATATAAATTTGTTCGGTTATCTGAAATATTTAAGTGTGATAAACATGTAAAAGAATAGGAAATCAGGAAGGGGGCAAATACTTTTTCACACAACTGAAATAAAAGCACAGATTCAGTAAAATTATTTTTAAAACTGACATGTTGTAAATTATGTATACACTGTAATTACAGTTAGGTCCATAAATATTTGGACAGAGACAACATTTATCTAATTTTGGTTCTAGACATTACCACAATGAATTTGAAACAAAACAAATCAGATGCAGTTGAAGTTCAGACTTTCAGCTTTCATTTGAGGGTATCCACATTAAAATTGGATGAAGGGTTTAGGAGTTTCAGCTCCTTAACATGTGCCACCCTGTTTTTAAAGGGACCAAAAGTAATTGGACAAATGACTCCAAGGCTATTTCATGGACAGGTGTGGGCAATCCCTTTGTTATGTCATTCTCAATTAAGCAGATGAAAGGGCCGGAGTTGATTTGAGGTGTGGTGTTTGCATTTGGAAGGTTTTGCTGTGAAGGAAACGTGGTCACAGGAGCTCTCCATGCAGGTGAAACAAGCCATCCTTAAGCTGCAAGAACAGAAAAAAACCCATCCAAGAAATTGCTACAACATTAGAAGTGGCAAAATCTACAATTTGGTACATCCTGAGAAAGAAAGAAAGCACTGGTGAACTCATCAATCCAAAAAGACCTGGGAGCCCACGGAAGACAACAGTGGTGGATGATCGCCGCATACTTTCTTTGGTGAAGAAGAACCCGTTCACAACATCAACTGAAGTCCAGAACACTCTCAGTGAAGTAGGTGTATCTGTCTCTAAGTCAACAGTAAAGAGAAGACTCCATGAAAGTAAATACAAAGGGTTCACATCTAGATGCAAACCATTCATCAATTCCAAAAATAGACAGGCCAGAGTTAAATTTGCTGAAAAACACCTCCAGAAGCCAGCTCAGTTCTGGAAAAGTATTCTATGGACAGATGAGACAAAGATCAACCTGTACCAGAATGATGGGAAGCCAAAAGTTTGGAGAAGAAAAGGAACGGCACATGATCCAAGGCACACCACATCCTCTGTAAAACATGGTGGAGGCAACGTGATGGCATGGCCATGCATGGCTTTCAATGGCACTGGGTCACTTGTGTTTATTGATGACATAACAGCAGACAAGAGTAGCCGGATGAATTCTGAAGTGTACCGGGATATACTTTCAGCCCAGATTCAGCCAAATGCTGCAAACTTGATTGGACGGCGCTTCATAGTACAAATGGATAATGACCCCAAGCATACAGCCAAAGCTACACAGGAGTTCATGAGTGCAAAAAAGTGGAACATTCTTCAATGGCCAAGTCAATCACCAGATCTTAACCCAATTGAGCATGCATTTCACTTGCTCAAATCCAGACTTAAGAGGGAAAGACCCACAAACAAGCAAGACCTGAAGGCTGCGGCTGTAAAGGCCTGGCAAAGCATTAAGAAGGAGGAAACCCAGCGTTTGGTGATGTCCATGGGTTCCAGACTTAAGGCAGTGATTGCCTCCAAAGGATTCGCCACAAAATTTTGAAAATAAAAATATTTTGTTTGGGTTATGTTTATTTGTCCAATTACTTTTGACCTCCTAAAATGTGGAGTGTTTGTAAAGAAATGTGTACAATTCCTACATTTTCTAACACATATTTTTGTTCAACCCTTCAAATTAAACGTTACAATCTGCACTTGAATTCTGTTGTAGAGGTTTCATTTCAAATCCAATGTGGTGGCATGCAGAGGCCAACTTGCGAAAATTGTGTCACTGTCCAAATATTTCTGGCCCTGACTGTACATGTGAGCAAGAGCTTAGGCTGAAGACGAGAGGTGCATTATGTGTAAATGTGAGTGTGTTTATGCTTCGTCTTCATCTGCACTGCTTTTTAAAGAACAAAACAGACATTAATAAATGATGAAATAATGAGGAAGAGGAAAGAAGCCATCAATTCACATTCAACTTTTCATTATAAATCAGCACAGCCAGACCTTTTCTTCACTAAGCATTATACTTCACACATGTAGGAAGAAGATGGAGATTACCTTTTCCATTAAAAATAAAATACCAGCAAAAAATGGCCAGTAAACACAATGGAGAACTCTTCCACTTTATTTCCAGTATAGCTGCAAATAGTCCCAACTGTGCACGTATTATAATTACTTTTCCCTCTTCCAAATGGCTTCCATAGTATGGACCCTCGTAGCATTCAAGAAAAGAACCTACTATCACAGAATGGACACACACTAGGACTGGTTACTTAGACGGCAATGGACTTTAGCAATCCTTTTTCACTACATTAAAAAGATCGATTGCTATCTAAAACATATAAGCTGTATTCTGTTAGCTGAATAGCTGGATCTCTACTAAAGTGAGAGTAGATTTGTGAATCGCCTATTTTCAGGGAGAAATGGAAAACTAGTTTAATGATTCCTTGCCTCCAGCAGCCTGTACTTCCCCTCCAGGTCCTATGTAATTTTCCAAAAACCCCTCCAGTCAAAGAAAAAAATAATGGTCAACAATACACTACAAAATAGAGCTAAAAGAACATCTGGTTTGATCAGAGTAATATGGGGCAGAAATCCAAACGATAAGGGCAAACGTCACATGAATGAGAACCTGGAGCATAGAAAAGTATAGTTATAAAGTCACAGAAGGGAAAGGAAAAGATGCAGGCACAATCCTCCCTTCACTATTAGGCTGGTGTCACACGTGCGTTTGTGATGCGAGAAACTCGCATGAGTCTCTCGCATAAACACCCGGGACTGCCGCCGGCACTCGGACCGAAGCGTGCGTCTATATGTATTTCTATGCAGCCGCACACTCCGGTCCGAGTGCCAGGTGTTGATGCTAAAGACTCATGCGAGTTTCTCGCATCACACACGCAGATGTAACACCGGCCTTAAGAAATTAATCACAATTGTTAACTTGATGAGTGAAATAGATTTATTTCATGCAACTTGAAATTGTCCAAAAAAAGGGTTTAAAAAAAACCCCTACAAAATTCTGATACCCGGTCTACATAGCCTTTATCTATCTGTCCAGTCACTGCTCCAATTGGCACTTGTATCTTACTTTTGGCCACATCACATGTCTCACCATATGTGGTCATGTAGAGAGTGGCGGACGTCCTTAAGGCCGGTTTCAGACGTCCTGATATTTCCGGTACCGGAGATATCAGTTTCTGTATGTCCGTGTGTACTACGTGCGGCATACGTGTGGCAACCATGTGCCGCATCAGGACCACATGGACACACGGACGGCCGTTGGGAAGTATTGCTAATGTAAGCGCTGTTCCCCGGCGGCTGGTGCTGGATCCAGCTGTCATTCTCCCTGCTCTGCCTGCGAGCAGAGGAGAATGATGAGCGGTGTATTAAAGTCTGAATGACAACAGGTGTGGGATGATGGGGGTAACAGTCCTAAAAGCCTGTTAAAACAAGAGCAATAATCAAGATGAGTCTAGGACAAAGTCCATACTCAAACACCACAGTCCTGGTACCATATGTATGCGAAGAGACTATCATCTATAAAAGTTTCCTTTTCTTCTTCGAAATGCGTGTCTGCTGACCTCAGTTCTGACAGCTCCAACTCCAGTAACCAGTTGGAAATGGACAATCCTAAAATGATGACAAAAAACACAAGAAGAGAAGAGGGGGTAGAAGATCCAGGAATAGATATCTGCAAACGGTATCCCAGCAGGAAAAGATAAAAATGCATCCTCATTGAATTTGTGTGCCATAAGTGTACTGATACCTACTCCTACCATTCCTTCTTCAGCTCAGATCGAATTCCTGGCCCAATGATTATATTTTGTCCCTAACCAAAACTTCAATCCTTTTCGCATCTTATGTGATGTTAACAAATTTTCCAGTTTGTTAATGGTCAAAAGGCATTTTTTCATTAACCCCTTCACCCCCAAGGGTGGTTTGCACGTTAATGACCGGGCCAATTTTTACAATTCTGACCACTGTCTCTTTATGAGGTTATAACTCTGGAACGCTTCAACGGATCTTCGCGATTCTGAGACTGTTTTCTCGTGACATATTGTACTTCACGTTAGAAGTAAAATTTCTTCGATATAACTTGCGTTTATTTTTGAAAAAAACGCAAATATGGCGAAAATTTTTAAAATTTTGCAATTTTCAAACTTTGAATTTTTATTCCCTTAAAACAGAGAAATATATCACACAAAATAGTTAATAAATAACATTTCCCACATGTCTACTTTACATCAGCACAATTTTGGAACCAAAATTTTTTTTTGTTAGGAAGTTATAAGGGTTAAAAGTTGACCAGCGATTTCTCATTTTTACAACAAAATTTACAAAGCCATTTTTTTTAGGGACCACCTCTCATTTGAAGTCACTTTGAGGGGTCTATATGGCAGAAAATACCCAAAAGTGACACCATTCTAAAAACTGCACCCCTCAAGGTACTCAAAACCACATTCAAGAAGTTTATTAACCCTTCAGGTGCTTCACAGGAACTAAAGCAACGTGGAAGGAAAAAATGAATATTTAACTTTTTAGCCACAAAAATGATCTTTTATAAACTTATTTTTATTTTCACAAGGGTAAAAGGAGAAAATGGACAGATAAGGTTGTTATGAATTTCTCCTGAGTACGCCAATACCCAATATGTGGGGGAAAACCACTGTTTGGGCACACGGCAGAGCTCGTAAGGGAAGGAGCGCCGTTTGACTTTTTCAAATTAAAATTGGCGGGAATTGAGATTGGATGCCATGTCGTGTTTGGAGAGCCCCTGATGCGCCTAAACAGTGGAAACCCCCACAAGTGATACCATTTTGGAAACTAGACCCCCTAAGGTACTTATCTAGATCTGTTGTGAGCACTTTGAACCCCCAAGTGTTTCACAAAAGCTTATAATGCCTGGGTGTGAAAAAAAAAAAAAAATTTTCCACAAAAATGATTTTTTTAGTCCCAAATTTTTGAATTTTCCCAAGGAAATTGGACCCCAAAAGTTGTTGTCCAACTGGTCCTGAGTACGCTGATACCCCATATGTGGGGGGGGAACTGTTTGGGTGCACGGCAGGGCTTGGAAAGGAAGTAGTAACGTTTTGGAATGCAGACGTTGATGGGGGTCATGTTCCGTTTGCAGTGCCCCAGATGAGCCTAAACAGTGGAAACCCCCCACAAGTGACCCCATTTTGGAAACTAGACCCCCTAAGGAACTTATCTAGATCTTTGGTGAGCACTTTGAACCCCCAAGTGCTTCACACAAGTTTATAATGCCCGGGCATGAAAATAAAAAATCCTATTTTTTTCCCACAAAAATTATCTTTTAGTCACTAATTTTTTATTTTCTCAAGGGTAACAGGAGAAATTGGACCACATAAGTTGTTGTCCAATTTGTCCTGAGTACGCTGATACCCCATATGTGGGGGGGAACCACTGTTTGGGCGCACGGCAGAGCTCGGAATTGAAGGAGCACCATTTGACTTTTTCCAACCAAAATTGGCTGGAATTGAGATTGGATGCCATGTTGCATTTGGAGAGCCCCTGATGTGCCTAAACAGTGGAAACCCCCCACAAATGACCCCATTTGGGAAACTAGACCCCCTAAGGAACTTTTCTAGATCTTTGGTGAGCAATTTGAACCCCCAAGTGCTTCACACAAGTTTATAACGTAGAGCCGTAAAATTTAAAAATCATATTTTTTCCACAAAAATGATCTTTTTACCCCAATTTTTATTTTTCCAAGGGTAACAAGACTCCAAAAGTTATTGTGCAATTTGTCCTGAGTGCGCTGATACCCCATATGTGGGGTAAACCACTGTTTGGGTGCATGGCAGAGTTTGGAAGGGAAGGAGCGCCGTCTGACTTTTTCAACGCAGAATTGGCTGGACGCCATGTCGTGTTTGGAGAGCTCCTGATCTGCCTAAACAGTGGAAACCCCCATAAATGACACCATTTTGGAAACTAGATCCCTCAAGGAACTTATCTAGATGTGTGGTGAGAACTTTTAACCCCCAGGTGTTTCACTAAAGTTTATAACGTACAGCCGTAAAATAAAAAATCTTTTTTTTTTTTTACAAAAATGATTTTTTCGCCCCCAATATTTTATTTTCACAAGGGTAACAGAAGAAATTGGAACCCAAAAGTTGTTGTCCAATTTGTCCTGAGTACGCTGATACCCAATATGTGGGAGAAAACTACTGTATGGGCGCACGTCAGGGCTCGGAAGGGAAGTAGTGACGTTTTGGATTGCAGACTTTGATGGAATGGTCTGGGGGCGTCATGTCACATTTGGAGAGCCCCTGATGCACCTATACAGTGGAAACCCCCCACAAGTGACCCCATTTTGGCAAATAGACCCCACAAGGAACTTATCTAGATGTGTGGTGAGCACTTTGAACCCCGAAGTGCTTCACAGAAGTTTATAACGTACAGCCGTAAAAATAAAAAATCTTTTTTTTTTTACAAAAATGATTTTTTCGCCCCCAATATTTTATTTTCACAAGGGTAACAGGAGAAATTGGTCCCCAAAAGTTGTTGTCCAATTTGTCCTGAGTACGCTGATACCCAATATGTGGGAGAAAACTACTGTATGGGCGCACGTCAGGGCTCGGAAGGGAAGTAGTGACGTTTTGGATTGCAGACTTTGATGGAATGGTCTGGGGGCGTCATGTCGCATTTGGAGAGCCCCTGATGCGCCTAAACAGTGGAAACCCCCACAAGTGACCCCATTTTGGAAAATAGACCCCACAAGGAACTTGTCTAGATGTGTGGTGAGCACTTTGAACCCCGAAGTGCTTCACAGAAGTTTATAACGCACAGCCGTAAAAATAAAAAATCCTTTTTTTTTTGCAAAAATTATTTTTTTGTCCCAATATTTTATTTTTACAAGGGTAACAGGAGAAATTGGACCCCAAAATTTGTTTTCCAATTTGTCCTGAGTACGCTGATATCCAATATGTGGGAGAAAACTACTGTATGGGTACACGTTGGGGCTCGGAAGGGAAGTAGTGACGTTTTGGATTGCAGACTTTGATGGAATGGTCTGGGGGCGTCATGTCGCATTTGGAGAGCCCCTGATGCACCTAAACAGTGGAAATCCCCAACAAGTGACCCCATTTTGGAAAATAGACCCCACAAGGAACTTATCTAGATGTGTGGTGAGTGCTATGAAGCCCCAAGTGCTTCACAGAAGTTTATAATGTACAGCCGTAAAAACAAAAAAATAATTTTTTTTGTACAAAAATGATATTTTCGCCCCCAGTTTTTTATTTTCCCAAGGGTAACAGAAGAAATAGGACAAATTGCACAATAACTCTTGGGGTCCAGAGTACGCTGATACCCCATATGTGGGGATAAACTACTGTTTGGACGCAAGGCACAGCTGAGAAGTGAAGGAGCACCGTTTGACTTTTTCAACGCAGAATTGGCTGGAATTGAGATCAGACGCCATGTCACATTTGGAGAGCCCCTGATGTGCCTAAACAGCGGAAACCCCCCAATTCTAACTCCAACCCTAACCCCAACACACCCCTAGCCCTAGTCCCAACCCTAACCACATATTAAAGACTGGGCACACTCAAGGTTGTGTAAAGAAAGGATTTTAATACGTACACCTGATCACTAGTTACAACAAACGTTTCGGTCGATATTGACCTTCATCAGTGTACTAAAAAAATAATAATAGGTGATCAATATATTTGTTACAAAAAAGAAATAAAGTATTAACACATATATACAAGGGTCATAATGAGCTATGGTAAATCTCAAAAGAGTCTAATCAGCATCATGATTATCAAAAGTACTCAGGACACTGAAATGGTATAGAAGAAATAAAGAAATAAAACATGGACATACCTAGTGGCAGTGTGTACCCAATATAGTAGGGTATAGAGATTGTGTCTGTGAATCAGATTAATCTAGTATTATCATATTATCAGGAAAGCTGTGCTTGTATTGAATAGAGGGATAACATACCGATTGCAGTGAATTATCAGCCTATGAGTGATGCTGTGAACAGCTGTGATGGAGGACAAATACCAGTAAGTGGCTATAAACTATATCAATAGAATCATTGTGGATGGAAAAGGGAATGAACATACCGCTTCAAATAAATCTCTGGATGAAAATATAAACTGTGGAGGATATAACATGAGCGCTCATAAGGTATGGAGCCATGCAATATAACGTAATCCAGTGTGGTATCGCTGGTAATGTGCACTTACCCAGAGCAGAACCGCTATTAACATGTCTGTTTTGGATGGTCACTTTCTCCTTCACTGTGCACCTTCCTCTCACGAGATTCCTGACATGCGCTCTGTAGTTGGAACGCAAGCGGTCCCTGTGGAACGCAGAACGCTGCCTCTACATTCTTACAGCAGCGCCAACGTCACTTCCGGTATGAGCACTTCCGGTCCGGCGCTTAGCGCCATTAGCAGACCGCAAATTCTATTTAGTCTGGCCAGTCACTACTTCCTGCCACCACGAGACAAGCGGTGGATACCGCGTCACTGTGACCCCACATGTGCTATAGTCTGCTCTGGGTAAGTGCACATTACCAGCGATACCACACTGGATTACGTTATATTGCATGGCTCCATACCTTATGAGCGCTCATGTTATATCCTCCACAGTTTATATTTTCATCCAGAGATTTATTTGAAGCGGTATGTTCATTCTCTTTTCCATCCACAATGATTCTATTGATATAGTTTATAGCCACTTACTGGTATTTGTCTTCCATCACAGCTGTTCACAGCATCACTCATAGGCTGATAATTCACTGCAATCGGTATGTTATCCCTCTATTCAATGTAAGCACAGCTTTCCTGATAATATGATAATACTAGATTAATCTGATTCACAGACACAATCTCTATACCCTACTATATTGGGTACACACTGCCACTAGGTATGTCCATGTTTTATTTCTTTATTTCTTCTATACCATTTCAGTGTCCTGAGTACTTTTGATAATCATGATGCTGATTAGACTCTTTTGAGATTTACCATAGCTCATTATGACCCTTGTATATATGTGTTAATACTTTATTTCTTTTTTGTAACAAATATATTGATCACCTATTATTATTTTTTTAGTACACTGATGAAGGTCAATATCGACCGAAACGTTTGTTGTAACTAGTGATCAGGTGTACGTATTAAAATCCTTTCTTTACACAACCTTGAGTGTGCCCAGTCTTTAATATATACATTATACGGTTTGGGAACCTACTGGAGCACCTCCCTTATAGAACTGTGCCAATATTTACTTACCAACCCTAACCACAAACCTAACCCTAACACACCCCTAATCCCAACCCTAACCCTAATCCTAACTTTAGCGCCAACCCTAACCCTAACTTTAGCCGCAACCCTAACCCTAACCCTAATGGGAAAATGGAAATAAATACTTTTTTTTAATTGTATTATTTTTCCCTTACTAAGGGGGTGATAAAGGGGGGTTTGATTTACTATTTATAGTGGGTTTTTATGATTGGCAGCTGTCACGCTAAAAGACGCTTTTTATTGCAAAAATAGTTTTTGCATCATCACATTTTGAGAGCTATAATTTTTGCATATTTTGGCCCACAGAGTCATGTGAGGTCTTATTTTTTGCGGGACGAGTATGACGTTTTTATTGGTACCATTTTTGAGCAGTGACATTTTTTGATCGCTTTTTATTTTGATTTTTTGGAGGTTAGAATGAACAAAAATCAGCAATTCATGAATTTCTTTTGGGGAGGCGTTCCGCGTGTGGTAAAATTGATAAAGCAGTTTTATTCTTCGGGTCAGTACGATTATGGCGATACCTCATTTATATCATTTTTTCATGTTTTGGCGCTTTTATAGAATAAAAACAATTTTATATAAAAAATAATTATTTTTGCATCGCTTTATTCTGCGAGCTATAACTTTTTTATTTTTTCGCTGATGATGCTGTATGGCAGCTCTTTTTTTGCGGGACAAGATGACGTTTTCAGCGGTACCATGTTTATTTATATCGGTCTTTTTGGTCGCGTGTTATTCCACTTTTTGTTCGGCGGTATGATGATAAAGCATTGATTTTTTGCTTCGTTTTTTTTTTTTTTTTTAAGGGGTTCACTAAAGGGGTTAACTAGTGGGACAATTTTATAGGGGGGTCGTTACGGACGCGGCGATACCAAATATGTGTACTTTTATTGCTTTGTTTTTTTATTTACAGGAAGAAGTGAATTTATTGGGGAATATATATTTTTTTTTTTTATTTTTGGATTTTTTTTTAAAACATGTTTATTTTTATTTTTTTAACTTTTTTACTTTGTCCCAGGGTGGGACAACACTGTATTTTATCAGATCGCTGGTGTGACAGTGTGCACAGCACTCTGTCACACCAGCGATCTCACAGGCAGCGCTGCAGGCTTCTCAGTGCCTGCTCTCGGCAGGCACTGAGGTAGCCGCCTCCCTCCAGGACCCCGGCGCCATCTTGGATCCGGGTCCTGGGAGGGAGGAAGCCCTCAGAACAGCGCGATCACATCGCGCTGCTCTGAGGGTCTCAGGGGGGCGCGCAGGGAGCCCACTCCCTGCACGATGCTTCCCTGTGCCCCCAGTACACCGCGATCATGTTTGATCGCGGTGTGCAAGGGGTTAATGTGCCGGGAGAAGTCCGTGACCGCTCCTGACACACAGTCATGGGTGTCAGCTGTGATAATCAGCTGACACCCGGCCGCGATCGGCTGCGCTCCCCCCGGGAGCGCGTCCGATCGCACGAGACGTACTATCCCGTCCCCGGTCATACGGGCCCAGGTACCATGGACGGGATAGTACTCCGATGGCAGTAAGGGGTTAAGCCAGTATCTAATGCATCTTCTTCTGATGTTAATGATTTCTCTCACAATATTTTTAAGAACTCTTGTCAACGTACAAAATGCATTAATACAACATTTGGAAGCTGAAAATGAGTTGACATGTACTTTATCTGACCATGATGTTACATTTAGACCCAGTAACCCCATGTATTATCCTTTTGGAATCCGGGGTACCAACTTTTGATCAGTTTCAGGCTCTAGTACAGTGTTTCCCAAACTCCAGTCCTCACGGTCCCCACGGGTCATGTTTTCAGGATTTCCTTTGTATTGCGCAGATGGTGGAAGTATCATCAATGCATCAGGAATTCTCTCACCTGTGCAACACTATGGAAATCCTGAAAACATGACCCGTGTCTGTGAGGACTGGAGTTTGGGAAACACTGCTAGTAGAACGAGATCTCAAAATTCTGTATAATCAAATTAAATCACCTTTACTGCATAGAAATCTAAGTAAAAGTCTTACAAAGTAGGCTGTGCAGTTATTATGGACTTAGGTTTTATCCATGATAGGTTTTATCCATGATAATAAAGATAATAAAACCACACACAAGCCCCTTACATCAGATCCCACATTAGTTTTTAAACACGCATTGTTTAAATGTTTGGAGGATATGGAGGAATTAGGAGTAATTAAATCTAAAATACAAAAGTATTTTTTGAAAGATTATCCCATAATTCCCATCTTCCATGGGTTACCCAAAACATAAAAAAAGATGTTTCACTTCCACTTCGCCCTATTATTTTCAGTATTGGATCATTAAATCACGGATTTAGTAATTGGCTTGATGCATATCTACAACCTTGTTAGGATTCCAGGTTATCAAAAAGCTCTTCACTTCAGCTCTAAAAATATCTCATGAATTTTGTTGGGATTCTGAATTTTCGTTTTTCACTTGTTATTTTATTAATTTATATTCAATGATTCCTCACCATCTAGCCATAGAAGCCATATTTCATCTTAATCATTATAACTCTTATTCCAATAAACTCAAAAAGTTTATACTCATTACACTACAGTATCTTCTAAGCCACAATTACTTCATGTTTAATTCTAAATTTATTTGCATTATTGAGGCTGCCCTGATAGGCTCATCATTTTCTCCATATTTGGCAATCCTATATGTGGCCTGGTGGGAAGAAAAATGTATTTTCAATCCGGTTAATCAATTTTTGGCTGACATGGTCTGGTACAGCCTGATATAGAAGGGTTAATGTTTTCCTCCTTGTTTGTTTTTATATTAGCAATCCTTATAGTCTCATATTCAAGGATATTATACTTCTTATCTCATATGCAATGCTTTTAAGATTCTGCAAAAATATGTTTTGGGTACATTCATCATGATCTGGGTAACAGGAGGGGGTTACATGAGTTACACTGAGTTATATTGCTGTAAATGGTAAAAGAGACAGCATTCTTGTGTGAATAAACAGAAAAGTGACTTGCTCACAACAAGTGTGCATCCTTTTCTCTGAGCGCTCGTTATTTATCTCTTTATTCGGCCTCACTGGTGATTCAGCATATCTGACTTTGGGTCAGAACAAAAACATCTACAACAATTCACAAACTTCATTTTGGTATATTCATTTATTTGGTGATCCCAACACCAGTAAAGTGCATACATCTCTTCAGAGGAAAGAAGTTTCTGTAAACAGGATGTTATTATCATCTAGTGGTTGTAACAGAAATGGTGGAACCACTGTGCTATCATCCGAGGAGAGCCTGAAGGAGCGTAACTAACTGAGCACCTGACTCTTCACTAGCACCCCTGATGGTGGGGTTAGGCTTGGCTCTCGATGAATACCATCTGTGTTGTGAATACTCTGGAAATCCCTCCGGTGGCTGCTGAGGATAATGAACTAATTGCGGAATGGCCTTCAGCTGGCTTTGAATGGTCTGATATAAGTGACCTGAACTCCCTTCAGCCTTGCCGGTAATCAATTGTTCTTCCTGGTCTTGCTTGGATCTCAGCTTGCATTCCTGCTCACATTCAGATAAGTGAATTGCTGTTTTTTTTTCCTCTGGTTGGATTTTCCTTACTGGTTTGCTGCTTGAAGTGATCTTCAGCCTGGTCCCCTTTTGGGGTCTGGTGCTGCAATTGTGCTCATTTTGTATTTGCACCTTTGTCTCTTTTTGTTTGCTGGATTGCTGTGTGTTACACCAGAGATCTGATTTAGGTGGTGGAGATCGTGTGATCTCAGGTTTTTTGTTAATCAGAAGTGTTGGTATTTTTGTCAGGGTTTTTTTTGGGTTGCAGTCAGAATTCTTTCCTATACTTTTCTATCTAGACAGATTGGGCCCCAGCATTTGCTCATTCTATTTTCTGTCTGTGTCCGTATTTTCTTCCTGTCAACCGCCTTTACATGTTTGGGGCTTCCTATTTCTTTGGGGGTTCTGCTCCAGGGCAGATAGCTTTCATCTTTCTGCCTTTAGGTGTAGTTATCTCTCCGGCTGTGACGAGGCATCTAGGATCACCGTAGGTACGCTCCACAGCTACTTCTAGTGTGGCGGTTAGTTTAGGGTACTGCAATCCAATAGTTTTCAGCCTCTCTGGTGTATTACTACTTTGGCTATTTTTGCAATTTCTCCTCAGTTACCGAAACATAACACATCTGCTACTCCAGGACAGACCACAGATGCATGGCATCATTCTCATTCAGATAAGTGATTTGCTGTTTTTTTTCCTCTGGTTGGATTTTCCTTACTGGTTTGCTGCTTGCAGTGGACTTCAGCCTGGTCCCCTTTTAGGGTCTGGCGCTGCAGTTGTGCTCATTTTGTATTTGCACTTTTGCTCTGTTCCTTTGTCTCTTTTTGTTTGCTGGATTGCTGTGTGTTACACCAGAGATCTGATTTAGGTGGTAGAGATCTCAGGGTTTTTTGTTAATCAGAAGTGTTGGTATTTTTGTTAGGTTTTTTTTTGGGTTGCAGTCAGAATTCTTTCCTATACTTTTCTATCTAGACAGATTGGGCCCCAGCGTTTGCTCATTCTATTTTCTGTCTGTGTCCGTTTTTTCTTCTTGTCTAACCGCCATTACATGTTTGGGGGCTTCCTATTTCTTTGGGGTTCTGCTCCGGGCAGATAGCTTTCATCTTTCTGCCTTTAGGTGTAGTTATCTCTCCGGCTGTGAAGAGGCGTCTAGGATCACTGTAGGTACGCTTCACGGCTACTTCTAGTGTGGCGGTTAGTTTAGGATACTGCAATCCAATAGTTTCCAGCCTCTCTGGTGTATTACTACTTTGGCTATTTTTGCAATTTATCCTCAGTTATCGAAACATAACAGTATTACCAGCCTAACTGAAAATTATATGGTACTCACAGAAGGGAAAAATAGTAAAAAGGAAAAGAAAAAAAAAGGGAGTTGTCAGAAAAAAAATGTTTCTGTTTGTTGCATTTTTTTCCCCTCTTTTTCTCTGGGTGCTGAGGAGGAATTTTTTTTTTTCTCAATGGAGTTTGCACAGTTGTCTGGCCATGTGGAGCAGCTTGCCACTGGGGTTCGGAGTATTGCTGCCTATCTTGCTGGGTTGCCGGTTGTGGAACCTACGATCCCCAGATTTATTTTTGGGGGATCGGTCTAAATTTCTGAATTTCAAAAATAACTGTAAGTTATTTTTTGCCTTAAAGCCTAAGTCCTCAGGGAACGCAGCACAGCAGGTTCAAATTGTCATCTCTCTCCTGCGCGGCGACCCTCAGGATTGGGCTTTTTCACTGACACCTGGGGATCCTGTTTTGAATGATGTTGATGTATTTTTTCAGGCTCTGGGGTTATTGTACGATGAACCTAATGTCACTGATCAAGCTGAAAAGACCTTGTTGGCATTAAATCAGGGTCGTGAAGACGCTGAGCTGTACTGTCAGAAATTTCGAAAGTGGGCAGTCCTGACTCCTGACTAAATGGAATGATGATGCTTTGGCAGCCCTTTTTCGGAAGGGTCTGTCAGAAAATGTAAAGGATGTTATGGTGGGTTCCCTGTTCCCTCTGGTCTCAATGATTCTATGTCTTTGGCTACTCAAATTGACAGACGTTTACGGGAGCGCAGAGGTATGAGAGAGATAGTGTTGTCTTGTGAGCCAGCTCCTGAGCCCATGCAGTGTGATGGAGTGACTCCTGGGGCTCAGCGTCATGAGTTTCGTAAGCGCAATGGGTTATGTTTTTACTGTGGTGATGCTTCCCACGCTATTACCGCCTGCCCTAAGAGGGGAAGACGTTTTGCGCACTCAGTTGTCTTGGGTAGCGTTCAGACTAAATTTCTGTTGACTGTTACCCTGATTTGCTCCCTGTTCACATTTTCTGCTCAGGTTTTTGTTGATTCAGGAGCAGCTATAAACCTGATGGATTTTGACTTTGCCAAACGTTGTGGGTTTCCCATGATACCCCTGCGGAAGTCTATTCCTTTACTGGGCATTGATTCTACCCCTTTGGTGGAGAATAAACACCAGTTTTCTACTCAGGTGATAATGATGGTTGAACCAGATCATCAGGAGAGTTGCAAATTTCTGGTGTTGCATAATCTGCATGACATTATTGTACTGGGTTTCCCTTGATTACAGACTCATAATCCTGTTTTGGATTGGAAATCTGTGTCTGTGACCAGTTGGGGCTGCCAATGTGTTAATACTGACACTCCTGTTTTTTCTGCCTCTCCCCAGTCTCAGGATGTCCCTGACTTTTTGACTGATCTTTCTGATGTGTTTAGTGAAATAAGTCTGCATCCTTACCTCCTCACAGGAGCTATGATTGCGCTATTGAGTTAGTGCCTGGTGGTAAATTTCCTAAAGGTCGCCTTTTTAATTTGTCTGTACCTGAACACGATGCTATGCGATCTTATATCAAGGAGTCATTGGAGAAGGGTCATATCAGACCATCCTCTTCACCCTTAGGTGCCGGTTTTTTTCTTTGTGGCCAAAAAGGATGGTTCATTGAGGCCGTGTATTGATTATCGCCTCCTGAATAAGATCACTGTGAAATATCAATATCCGTTACCCTTGATTTCTGATCTATTTTCCAGAGTGAAAAGTGCTAGTTAGTTTACCAAGCTTGACCTCAGGGGGCGTATAACCTTATTCGCATTAAGCACGGGGATGAATGGAAGACTGCGTTTAATGCCCCAGAGGGGCATTTTGAGTACCTAGTGATGCCTTTTGGACTTTTCTAATGCCCCTTCCATCTTCCAATCCTTCATGAATGATATTTTCGGGGCTTTTGTGGAAAATTTCTGATCGTTTATTTGGATGATATCTTGATTTTTTCCAACGACTGGGACTCTCATGTGAGACATGTTCGGACTGTGTTGCAGATTTTGAGAGAGAACGCACTGTATGTGAAGGGATCAAAGTGTCTTTTTGGCGTACAGAAGGTCTCATTTCTTGGATTCATTTTGTCTCCGTCTGTTATTGAAATGGACCCGGTCAAGGTTCAGGCCATCTGTGATTGGGTTCAACCTACATCATTGAAGGCTCTTCAGAGATTTTTCGGCTTTGCCAATTTTTATCGTAAATTTATTGGTAATTTCTCCGGTATTGTTAAACCATTGACTCATTTGACCAATTAGGGTTCCGATGTGGTGAATTGGCCTCCTGAGGCAGTTTCTGCGTTTCAGGAACTTAAGCAGAGATTCATTTCTGCTCCTGTTCTACGGCAGCCTGATGTTTCTCTACCGTTTCAGGTGGAGGTTGATGCCTCTGAGATTGGGGCAGGTGTCGTTTTGTCCCAAAGGGATCCAGAGTCCTCTAAGAGTAACCCTTGTGCCTTTTTCTCTCGAAAATTTTCTCCAACTGAACGTAATTATGATGTGGGTAATCGGGAGTTATTGGCCATGAAGTGGGCCTTTGAAGAATGGAGACATTGGCTGGAAGGAGCCAAACATCAGGTGGTGGTCCTCACGGACCATAAGAACCTGGTCTATCTCGAATCAGCCAAGCGACTTAATCCTAAACAGGCCAGGTGGGCCTTGTTTTTCACACATTTTAATTTTGTGGTTTCTTTTCTTCCGGACACTAAGAATGTTAAGGCAGATGCCCTCTCGAGGAGTTTCTTTGCGGATTCTCCTGAGTTATCTGATCCTGCTGTTATTTTGAAAGAGGGTGTAGTTCTTTCCGCCATCTCGCCCAATTTGAGACTGGCTCTGGAGGGGAGTCAGGAGGATAAACCTGAGCGCTGCCCTGTTGGGAAATTGTTTGTCCCAGACCAGTAGAAGAAGAGTGTGATGCATGAAATTCATTGTTCCGCGTTGGCTGGTCATCCCGGGATTTTTGGTACCAGAGACTTGGTGAGTCGGTCCTTTTGGTGGCCTACTTTGTCTTGTGACATCAGGGGCTTTGTGCAGTCCTGTGGGACTTGCTCTCGTTCCAAGCCTTGCTCTCGTTCTAGTGGTTTGTTAATGCCATTACCTGTGCCCAAGAGGCCATGGACCCATATTTCTATGGATTTTATTTCCGACCTCCCTGTCTCTCAGAGAATGACCGTTATCTGGGTAATTTGTGATAGGTTTTCCAAGATGATACATCTTGTGCCATTACCTAAGTTGCCTTCCTCCTCCGAATTGGTGCCTTTGTTTTTTCAGCATGTGGTTCAGTTACACGGCATTCCGGAGAACATTGTGTCTGACAGAGGAGTCCAGTTTGTTTCCAGATTTTGGAGGACATTTTGTTCTAAACTTGGTGTTCAGTTATCTTTCTCCTCTGCATTTCACCCTCAGACAATGGACAAACAGAGAGAACAAACCAGACCTTGGAGACTTATTTGAGATGTTTTGTGTCTGCTGATCAAGATGACTGGGTCTCTTATTTGCCTTTGGCTGAGTTTGCTCTTAAGAATAGGGCTAGCTCTGCCACTTTGATGTCTCCATTTTTCTACAATTCTGGGTTTCACCTCGATTTTCTTCAGGACAGGCGGAGGCTTCAGTCTGTCCGGGGGTTGACTCTATTGTGAAGCGTATGCAGCAGATTTGGAACCATGTAGTGGAGAGGTTGTCTCTCTCTCAGGAGAAAGCCCAGCGGTTTGCCAACCGGCATAGGACTGATGGTCCTCGTTTTAAAGTGGGGGACTTGGTTTGGTTGTCCTCAAGAAATATCCCTATGAAAGTTGCATCTCCAAAATTTAAGCCAAGGTTCATTGGACCTTATAAGATCATGGAAATTATTAATCCGGTTTCCTTCCGTTTGCTTCTTCCAGGGACATTTAAGATCCATAACGTGTTCCTCAAGTCCTTATTGAAGAGGTTTGTCGAGCCAGTGGTTCCTATGGCTGCGCCTCCCGACCCTGTTTTGGTTGAGTGCAATTTGGAGTATGTGGTTGAGAAAATAATGGATTCTCGTTTTGCTAGACGGAAACTCCAGTATTTGGTTAAATGGAGAGGTTACGGTCAGGAGGACAATTCTTGGGTGTTTGCTTCGACATCCATGCTGGAAGACTTATCCGTGCCTATCATCGAGCTCATCCTGATCGGCCTGGTTGCGCAGGTGAGGGTTCGGTGACCCCTCCTCAAGGGGGTACTGTTGTGAATACTCTGGAGCTCCCTCCGGTGGTTGCTGAGGGTAATGAACTAATTGCGGAATGGCCTTCAGCTGGCTCTGAATGGTCTGATATAAGTGACCTGAACTCCCTTCAGCCTTGCTGGTAATCAATTGTTCTTCCTGGTCTTGCTTGGAGCTCAGCTTGCATTCCTGCTCTCATTCAGATAAGTGAATTGCTGTTTTTTTTTTCCTCTGGTTGGATTTTCCTTACTGGTTTGCTGCTTGAAGTGATCTTCAGCCTGGTCCCCTTTTGGAGTCTGGTGCTGCAATTGTGTTCATTTTGTATTTGCACTTTTGCTCTGTTCCTTTGTCTCTTTTTGTTTGCTGGATTGCTGTGTGTTACACCAGAGATCTGATTTAGGTGGTGGAGATCGTGTGATCTCAGGTTTTTTGTTAATCAGAAGTGTTGGTATTTTTGTCAGGGTTTCTTTTGGGTTGCAGTCAGAATTCTTTCCTATACTTTTCTATCTAGACAGATTGGGCCCCAGCGTTTGCTCATTCTATTTTCTGTCTGTGTCTGTATTTTCTTCTTGTCTAACCGCCATTACATGTTTGGGGGCTTCCTATTTCTTTGGGGGTTCTGCTCCGGGGCAGATAGCTTTCATCTTTCTGCCTTTAGGTGTAGTTATCTCTCCGGCTGTGACGAGGCATCTAGGGTCACCGTAGGTATGCTCCACAGCTACTTCTAGTGTGGCGGTTAGTTTAGGGTACTGCAATCCAATAGTTTTCAGCCTCTCTGGTGTATTACTACTTTGGCTATTTTTGCAATTTCTCCTCAGTTACCGAAACATAACACATCTGCTACTCCAGGACAGACCACAGATACATGGCAGCTGCCCCAATGGACTGATAGCAGGAACGGCCCTGATGGAGGGACAACAGATGCAAGCAGGCACTGAAGGAACACAGAGACCATGGACGCAGACGGGACCGGCTGGTTTACATATAGGCACAGGTAGGTGCAAGCTGTTGTGGCTGGTATACAGAAGCAGTGGCAAGTGCAGAATGGAGTGGCTGAAGTACAGATTGAAAACTGGCAGGTGCGTACTTGACTTGCTGATATACAGATGAGCACTGGCAGGTGCATACTGGACCGGCTGAAGTACAGATGAGAACTGGCAGGTGCCGATTGGACCTACTGATATACAGATGAGCTCTGGCAGGTGAGGACCTGACCGTCTTAAGTACAGATGAGCACTGGCAGGTGCGTACTGGACCAACGGATGCAGAGATCAGAACTGGAAGGTGCGGACTGGACTGGCTGATGTACAGATGAGCACTGGCAGGTGCGGACTGGATTGGCTGATGTACAGATAAGCACTGACAGGTGCTGACTGGACTTGCTGAAACTGAGATAGACAAGCAAGTACAGGCAGACAGGTACAGGACAGGTAGACTGACTGATGGGTACTGGGTATAGAGTAGAAAGAATAACTTGGCACTCAACTTGTATAAAACGAAGATTTTTATTGCAGTCACAAAATAACAACATTTCGGTCCCACTTGGACCTTTGTCAAGACACTGCAATGAATATAAACATAATCAAATAACACTATTTTAAACTATGAATGAACAGATATAAACAATAAAGTAAGTAATAAAACAAAGGAAACGGTGAGTAATCAGGAATAGGAAATATATGTGTATCCTGAGTTATCCAGGAAAAAAATATATTTTTCAAGAAAAATTTTTTTGGGAAAGTTACTGAAAGCAACTATAGAACAACATGAAAACAGACCTACCTGACTTCTTTTATGGAAATAAATTCAAGGGTATTTTTCCCTCACTTGGGCAAATGACAATTCTTATGAGCTGCACCATGGGATTATAAATAGTGGAGAAAGGATACTCAGGATAAAGGCACAAAAAAGAGGAAATTATGAAACTAGGTAAGAATAAAATAAACGTACCTAGAAGTGATGGTAAGATACCAATTATTGAGCCAGGTGTTTAATAAAGCTGATACCTATGGGTGATATGTCACGTGAAACATAAAGGTAGTAGCACATGAGGTAAGATAGTGAATGACTAGATACCTGTGAAGGAGGTATATATTAGGACTGGGATATATCTCTGTCCACTGTAGGTAGATACAAACGTCCCTGTCTGTAGTGAGGTCCGTACTGGATATAGGACTAAGAAACCAATAGGATATATGCTATAAGACAGTATAAATCAGGTTAAACTACTGCAGGCAGGTGATTATGAAAAGTGACAAGATCTATCAAAGGGTAACAGTAAGTAAGTTTATACACCACACTGTGACACTGGTACCCTTATAGCATACAGTCATGGCCAAAAGTTTTGAGAATGACACAAATATTATATTTTCACATGATCTGCTGCCCTCTGGTTTTTATGTGTGTTTGACAGATGTTTTTATCACAGAAAGAAATATAATAATTGCAAACATATGAGTAACAAAAGCTTATATTGACAGTTAGAATGAGTTAATGCAGCAAGTCAATATTTGCAGTGTTGACCCTTCTTCTTCAGGACCTCTGCAATTCTCCCTGGCATGCTCTCAATCAACTTCTGGACCAAATCCTGACTGATAGCAGTCCATTCTTGCACAATCAATGCTTTCATTTTGTCAGAATTTTTAGGTTTTTGTTTGTCCACCCGTCTCTTGATGATTGACCACAAGTTCTCAATGGGATTGAGATCTGGGGAGTTTCCAGGCCATGGACCCAAACTCTCTATGTTTTGTTCCCTGAGCCAATTAGTTATCACCTTTGCTTTATGGCAAGGTGCTCCATCATGCTGGAAAAAACATTGTTGATCGCCAAACTGCTCTTGAGGGTTGGGAGAAGTTGCTCTTGGAGGACATTCTGGTACCATTCTTTATTCATGGCTGTGTTTTTAGGCAAGACTGTGAGAGAGCCGATTCCCTTGGCTGAGAAGCAACCCCACACATGAATGGTTTCAGGATGCTTAACAGTTGGCATGAGACAAGACTGGTGGTAGCGCTCACCTTGTCTTCTCCAAATGAGGCGTTTTCCTGATGTCCCAAACAATCGAAAAGGGGATTCATCAGAGAAAATAACTTTACCCCAGTCCTCAGCAGTCCACTGCCTGTACCTTTTGCAGAATATCAGTCTGTCCATGGTGTTTTTTCTGGAGAGAAGTGGCTTCTTTGCTGCCCTCCTTGAGACCAGGCCTTGCTCCAAGAGTCTCCGCCTCACAGTGCGTGCAGATGCACTCACACCTGCCTGCTGCCATTCCTGAGCAAGCTCTGCACTGCTGGTAGCCCAATCCCGCAGCTGAAACACTTTTAAGAGACGGTCCTGGCGCTTGCTGGTCTTTCTTGGGCGCCCTGAAGCCTTTTTGGCAACAATGGAACCTCTCTACTTGAAGTTCTTGATGATGCGATAGATTGTTGACTGAGGTGCAATCTTTCTAGCTGCGATACTCTTCCCTGTTAGGCCATTTTTGTGCATTGCAATGATGACTGCACGTGTTTCTTTAGAGATAACCATGTGTAAGGTTCTATGTATATATTCCTGAAACTCAGTTTGTTCGTCAGCCATTTTACTTTCTGTCTTGCTGCAGCTATCCTGCCCTCAGTCAAAATGGAGTTTCCAGCTTGCATGTTCCCGCCCTGATTCTCTCCTTTGCTTCTTAAGCAGCCACAGCTGAGCAATCAGTGCTTCAGAATCTAGCCTGCAGTGAACCTGTGACTTGACTCCTGTAAGCCTTGGACCTTGTACTCCAGCTATTCCTACTGAGGAACTCTGAAGCACTTGTGGACTCTGAACCCTGCTCTTTGAAAGACCCACGTTTGCATGGACTTACGGTAACAGAGAAGAAGATCCTGAATCTGTATTGGAGAGTGATTGCTGAGCTTGGATTACTCTGGCCTGCTGTGTCTCCTGTTTCTGTGTCTGCAAACTGTGTGACTATTTCTGCCAACTTGTATAAGTAATACAGGAATTTTCAATATCAAACCTGTGACTCCTGTGTTTTCATCGCACCCAAGCACAAGACGCTATATGAACTGTACTACATACATTACAAGATTCTGAAGCCAAAACGTTAGTGTCTGCTGGGTCTGGAAGGCTGTGTCTGCTGTACTGTGGATATCAGACGTCCGGTTGTACCTTCTGTGATGACAGTGGTTGTGACTTCTCACAACCATTCCAGGTGAGCAATTCCCTTAAGTTTTTTCTTTTTGCAGTGTTACCACAGGTAAACACTATTGTTTTTTTTTTTTTTTTTTCCTTTCTCTTTTTTGTCTGCTGTAACTCTGGATATCAGATGTCTGGTTGAAACTTTCTGTGATGATAGTGGTTGTGACTTCTCACAACCATTCCAGGTGAGCAGTTCCCTTAATTTTTTTTTCTCTCTGCAGTGTTGCCACAGGTGAACACTATTGTTTTTTTTTCTCTCCTCTTCTTCCAGTAATCCTGTCTTAAAAGATCTGGAAAATGGAGGCCCGCATAAAGGAACTTTGCGGAGTGACTGATAATATCCTTGCAGATTTGCAGAATATAAAGACCCGTTTTACAAATCTACAGGACCTCAATAATCACAATTTGCAAGTGGTTGGACAGACTACCCAGGATTTGCGAGCCAGGATTGAGGTTCTAGAGGGGCGAGTCCAGGCTCCTGCCGTAGCCCCGAGTGCTGGGATTCCCAAGTTGCCCCCTTTTCGTTTTGGCGGTGAACGTGAGAAATTCAGGGGATTTATTAATCAATGCAATTTTTTTTTTTCTGCACATGCTTCACAATTTCCCACTGAACGATCTAAGGTGCTTACTATAATTATGTTGCTTACCAACAAGGCTTTAATGTGGGCAAACCCTCTGATTGAGACTGAGGATGATTGTTTGAATCACCTTGATGATTTTATTTCAGCCATGGGGCAGGTGTTTGATGACCCCAATCGAGGTGCAACAGCTGAAGCAGCCATGTTAGCTTTGCGCCAAGGTAAGCACTCGGTAGCTGAATATGCCTTGGATTTCAGGAGATGGGCCCTTGATACCACCTGGGACAGTTCCGCCAAAAAATCTATTTTTCGAAAGGGGTTATCTCCACTGATTAAGGATGAACTTGCTCGTGCCGACCCTCCCACTGCGTTAGGTGACTTTATTAACTACTGCATCCGTATTGATACTCGTCTGACTGAACGCAGGCAAGAGAGATGGTTCGAAAGCAATCGTACTAACCTTTTCCTACCTTCCTCTCCAGCTAAGGAACCTTTGAGTAGGATTACACGGGAACCTGAACCTGAACCCATGCAGGTAGACTCTTTACAACGACGGGTTAGTGATGCACGCAAGGAACATCGTTTTAAGGAGAATCTATGTTTCTATTGTGGTAAGTCAGGGCACTTCATTATAAACTGCCCCAGCCGTTCTCGTAAGACTACTGCAGCACTCATTCATTGTGAGTGTTGCGAGAGGGGATCTGTCAGGTCCGAGCCTCAGGCTCCAGAGAGATCTGCAGCAACAGATCTTGATTTCTCGGACTTAAACTCCGTTACCTCTGAGGACGTTGACTGTGTAAACGCTGCCATTTTTCAAGTTTCCTCAGCGGTGTCCCAGCTGAGTTGTAAGAAAAACAATTCTCATTGCTTTCTTTCCATCAAACTCTGGGTTGACTCAGCTTGGGTGTCTAGCTCTGCTATGATCGACTCAGGGGCAAGTGGAAATTTTATGGATGTCTCCTTTGCTCTGAAACAGGGAATACGTTCAGTGAAGAAGGCTACTCCAGTACAGATGGAAACTGTGGATGGCTCCCTGCTGACCTCTGGACCAGTGGATCAGGAAACAGAGCCTTTGAGGGTTCTTATGGGTAAAGATCATCAAGAGAAACTGTCCTTTATGCTTATCTCTTCTCCCCACTTTCCCATTATTCTAGGGCTACCATGGCTGCAGGCTCAGAATCCTACCATTAACTGGGAGACCAAGGAATTACACTTTCCAGAGAAACAGATGAGTCCAAAAGTTTCAGCTTGCTCTGTTCCTAAAGGAATCATGTCAGTCCCTGAACTACCAGCTGTATACCAGGACTATGTGGATTTATGTGACAAGAAGAACGCTGACCAGCTTCCTCCTCACCGTCCATATGATTGTCCAATTGAATTATTGCCTGGAGCAGAGATACCTTTTGGTAAGATCTACCCCCTGGCGGGGCCCGAGCTAAAGGCTTTAAAGGATTACATAGATGAAAATCTAGCCAAGGGCTTCATACGCCCCTCTTCATCTCCTGCAGGTGCACCCATCTTCTTTGTAAAGAAGAAAGATGGATCTCTGAGACCATGCGTAGACTATAGGGAACTCAATAAGGTTACTATTAGAAACCGTTATCCATTGCCTTTAATCCCTGAGTTATTGGAGAGAGTGCGACATGCCAAAATTTTTTCTAAACTAGATCTTCGTGGGGCCTATAACTTAGTCCGTATTAGACCTGGGGATGAATGGAAGACTGCATTCAGGTCACGCTATGGACACTTTGAATATCTAGTTATGCCTTTTGGTCTGAGTACCGCCCCAGCCACTTTCCAACACTTGGTGAATGACATCTTCAGGGATCTCCTAGATACATTCGTGGTAATTTATTTGGATGATATTCTAATTTTTTCTAACTCCACAGAGGAACATCATGGACATGTGAGAATGGTCTTGGAACGTCTAAGACAAAATCATCTTTACATCAAACTTGAAAAGTGTGAATTCCATAGGACCAAAATTCAATTTCTGGGGTATGTACTGTCTACACAAGGAATTAGTATGGATGGTAGCAAAACCCAAGCCATCAAGGATTGGCCAAGTCCTAGAAATGTGAAGGAGGTACAGCGCTTCATCGGGTTTGCCAACTTCTATAGACGTTTCATTAGAAATTTCTCTGAGGTAGTGTCACCTATCACTCAACTTACCCGGAAAGAGTCTAGGTTTTCCTGGACTCCCCAAGCCCAGAAGGATTTTCCCGTCTAAAAGATAAATTTACCACCGCACCTATCCTAGTACATCCCAACCCCGAGCATGCCTTCATAATAGAGGTGGATGCTTCAGACTGTGCCGTTGGAGCTATACTCTCTCAGAGAACAGGTGACAAGAATGTCTTGCATCCCTGTGCCTTCTTTTCCCAGCAGTTGTCTTCGGCTGAGAGGAACTACGATGTGGGCAATAGAGAGTTGTTGGCCATTATTGCCGCCTTCAAAGAATGGAGACACCTTCTTCAGGGAGCTGCACAGCAAATAGTCGTCCTGACAGACCATCGTAACCTTGAGTTTATCAGGTCGGCTAAGTGCCTGACTCCTCGCCAGGCTCGCTGGAATCTTTTCTTAAACCAATTTAATTTTATCATCTCTTATAGACCAGGATCGCGCAATGGAAAGGCTGATGCACTCTCTAGGATTTACTCAGCAGAGACACGTCCAATTACTCCTCCTAAGACTATCTTCCTGACTCTAGATTCCTAGGAGTAATTCATAATCAAGACCTACTTAAGGACATCAAGGAAGCATACCATGCGGATTCCTTTTTGGCACAACCCCCAAGGGACGTAAGTCTTGTCTTTAAGAATGGTGTGTGGATTCAGGGACAACGTCTGTATATTCCTGAAACAGTCAGATTAAGAGTATTGCAACTCATTCACGATTCCAAGATAGCTGGGCATAGAGGAATTCTAAAGACACAGGAATTTCTTTCTCGTTTCTTTTGGTGGCCCACTTGCAGGAAGGATGTTTTGAATTATGTCACTTCATGTGAGGTCTGTGCAAGATGCAAAACACCTCGCTCCTCACCAACTGGTCTGTTACAGCCTCTTCCCACCCCGTCCCGCCCGTGGGGATCCATTTCTATGGACTTCATTGTGGAGTTACCAACCTCTCAGGGGAAGAACACCATTCTAGTGGTGGTTGACCGTCTAACAAAGGCAGCTCATTTTATCCCTTGTGTCGGCTTACCCACTGCAAAACAGACATCAGATTTGATGATTAAAGATGTGTTTCGCTTACATGGAGTACCGGATGAGGTTATTTCGGATCGAGGGTGCAATTCACTTTAGGTTTTGGCAAAATTTCTGTGCAGCATTGGACATTAAAGTAAACCTTTCTTCTGCTTTTCATCCCCAGACTAATGGACAGACCGAACGAACCAATCAAACCCTGGAGCAGTATCTCCGCTGCTTTATCTGCCACCTACAGGATGATTGGGTGGATCTACTTCCATTAGCTGAGTTCTCGTATAACAACTCTCAGAGTGCCTCCACTAAACAGTCTCCTTTTTACTCTAATCTAGGTTATCATCCTAACATTCTACCACGATTTCCCATAGAAACGCCTTTACCAGCAGTGGCTGAAAGAATCACGTCTTTACAGAAGAATATGGATCTTCTAAAGGAAAATCTGGAATCGGCTCAAGAAAGGTACAAGAAAGCAGCAGATAAATTTCGTAAACCTGCACCAGCTTTCAAGGTAGGAGACTTGGTCTGGCTGTCAACCAGAAATCTTAAGTTAAGGATTCCATCGTCTAAGTTGGGACATAAGTACATTGGACCCTATAAAATCAGTAAAATTATAAGTGCCGTTGCTTGTCATCTTCAACTGCCCAGAACTATGAGAATCCACCCTGTCTTTCATGTATCCCTACTAAAGGCTGCGACACCCAATACGTTTCCTGGACGTTCCTCTCCTTGCCCTGACCCAGTGCTAGTCGATGGTCAGGAAGAATTTGTGGTGGAAAGGATTTTAGATTCCAGGTTGTATAGAAATCAGTTACAATATCTGATTAAATGGCAGGGCTACCCAGTGGAGGACAACTCATGGGAACCGGTCAATAACGTTAATGCTCCTCGCTTGCTCCGTCAGTTTCATCAGAGGTACCCACACAAGCCTGGTCTGAGGTCATCCGGAGGTTGTCCTTAAGGGGGGAGTAATGTAAGGTTCTATGTATATATTCCTGAAACTCAGTTTGTTCGTCAGCCATTTTACTTTCTGTCTTGCTGCAGCTATCTTGCCCTCAGTCAAAATGGAGTTTCCAGCTTGCATGTTCCCGCCCTGATTCTCTCCTTTGCTTCTTAAGCAGCCACAGCTGAGCAATCAGTGCTTCAGAATCTAGCCTGCAGTGAACCTGTGACTTGACTCCTGTAAGCCTTGGACCTTGTACTCCAGCTATTCCTACTGAGGAACTCTGAAGCACTTGTGGACTCTGAACCCTGCTCTTTGAAAGACCCACGTTTGCATGGACTTACGGTAACAGAGAAGAAGATCCTGAATCTGTATTGGAGAGTGATTGCTGAGCTTGGATTACTCTGGCCTGCTGTGTCTCCTGTTTCTGTGTCTGCAAACTGTGTGACTATTTCTGCCAACTTGTATGAAGTAATACAGGACTTTTCTATATCAAACCTGTGACTCCTGTGTTTTCATCGCACCAAAGCACAAGACGCTATATGAACTGTACTACATACATTACACCATGGTTAACAGAAGAGAAACAATGATGCCAAGCACCAGCCTCCTTTTAAAGTGTCCAGTGGTGTCATTCTTACTTAATCATGACAGATTGATCTCCAGCCATGTCCTCATCAACACCCACACCTGTGTTAATGGAGCAATCACTGAAAAGAGGTTAGCTGGTCCTTTTAAGGCAGGGCTGCAATGATGTTGAAATGTGTTTTGGGGGATAAAGTTCATTTTCTAGCCAAATATTGACTTTGCAAGTAATTGCTGTTAAGCTGATCACTCTTTATAACATTCTGGAGTATATGCAAATTGCCATTAGAAAAAGTGAAGCAGTAGACTTTGTAAAAATTAATATTTGTGTCATTCTCAAAACTTTTGGCCATGACTGTATATCCTATTGGTTTCTTAGTCCTATATCCAATACGGACCTCACTACAGACAGCGACGTTTGTATCTACCTACAGCAGACAGAGATATATCCCAGTCCTAATATATACCTCCTTCACAGGTATCTAGTCATTCACTATCTTATATACATGGTTCCTCATGTGCTACTACCTTTATGCTTCACATGACATATCACCCATAGGTATCAGCTTTATTCAAACACCTGGCTCAATAATTGGTATCTTACCATCACTTCTAGGTACATTTATTTTATTCTTACCTAGTTTCATAATTTCCTCTTTTTTGTGCCTTTATCCTGAATATCCTTTCTCCACTATTTATATCCCATGGTGCAGCTCATAGAGAATTGTCATTTGCCCAAGTGAGGGAAAAATACCCTTGAATTTATTTCCATAAAAGCAGTCGGGTAGGTCTCTTTTCATGTTGTTCTATAGTTGCTTTCAGTAACTTTCCAAAAAAATTTTTCTTGAAAAATATATTTTTTTCCTGGATAACTCAGGATACACATATATTTCCTATTCCTGATTACTCACCGTTTCCTTTGTTTTATTACTTACTCTATTATTTATATCTGTTCATTCATAGTTTAAAATAGTGTTATTTGATTATGTTTATATTCATTGCAGTGTCTTGATAAAGATCCAAGTGGGACCGAAACGTTGTTATTTTGTGACTGCAATAAAAATCTTCGTTTTATACAAGTTGAGTACCAAGTTATTCTTCCTATGTGCATGCGGTTGGGTGCCTACTTGAGCACCACTCACAGCTGTGCCACGTTATATTAATAATAAAATGACGGGTACTGGGGACCTGACAACTAGCAAGCATGCTAAGGTCTAATTAACCACATTTCTCAAGCACCTCCATGCTGGAGGAGTTGCCTTAAATAGTAGGTGTTCCCCAGCTATTGGCATGGGACACTTTAGGAAGGCACGCGCGGCCCGTTTAAGAAAGAGGGAGCACGCGCCCTAAGCACAGTGCACGGGGATTTGCATGCCGTGCAGAATAGCACAACGCACAGTTTACAATTTAATGAAATTAAATTCATCATTTCCAGGTATCTAACAATCATTAACCAAGATGACAAACTTAGAAAAGTAATAGAAGTAGGCGCAAAAAAGTGATGGGCGGACCTGTGAATGTTCAGGTTCCGCCAAACTTTTAAAAAAAGTTCAGTTTGGGTAACGGAATGCTACCTTAACCCGAACCCAGACCCCATTCAAATGAATTAGCGGGCCCAAACATCCAGCGTTTTCCAAACTGTATCTGTGTCACAGCCCGGTAAACACCAGCCCTGATCAGCGGTAACCTTTCACGTTACCGCCGGTCAGAGTGCTGCGGTTCCCTCGCTGTCACACAGATGACAGCGTGTGAGCCAGCAGCTCTGACTGGCGGTGAAAAGGTTACTACTCATCAGCCCACACCTGGTTTCGCTGATAGCAAGAGCAGGCGAGGCTGATGAGAGTATTCACCAGCTGGTGCCTGTCAATAGTAACAAATGTCAGTGGGATAATTAGCAAAGAAAAATAGTGTGCACTCGGTCAGGGAAAATGAGGTGCGAGTGTAACGGACAGTAAAAGTCCTAAATACTCAGAATTGTGGTAAAAACTGCACACTCTAGAGCAGTGATGGCGAACCTTGGCACTCCAGCTGTTGGAGAACTACAACTCCCAGCATGCCTCAAGTGCTGCAGGTTGCAAGGGCATGCTGGGAGTTGTAGTTTTACAACAGCTGGAGTGCCAAGGTAAGCCATCACTGCTCTAGAGGAATTCCATGCAAAATCTTAGTTCATTTTCTCCTCCTTATACCTACCATGCCGTTGAAAGTTTTATTTTCTTCGTTGATAGGGAAGTCAAATCACTTACACACCAACAGAGGTTGGGTTTCTTCCCCACACACACAAATCTTTCTCTGGAAGAGAAACGGGCTATTACCTCACTACGTTTGAATAATGACATCATCATAAAGCCAGCCAACAAGGGTGGTGCCTCTGCAGTGATGGATCGAACCCAATATCGCAATGAAGTCGCTAGACAACTCTCTGACTCTAATACTTATAAGGTCATCTCCAGCAACCCACTTTTTCAATCAAGAATAAGATACAAGACCTTGTCAAATTTTATTTGGACAACCATACAATCGATAAGAAAACGGCCACCTTTTTACAGAATCCTCATCCCATTATTCCCGTTTTTTATGTTCTACCAAAAAATCCACAAAAGCATCAATAACCCCCCTGTTAGACCGATCGTGGCCTCCACGGATTCTATTCTTTCACCCCTTTTCGTCTTTCTAGAAAAAATACTCACGCCCTTGGTTAAGGGAACAAGGTCCTTTCTTCTTGACACGGGACATTTCCTCAATATCATTAATCAAATGGGCACTATACCGAGCTCTAGTATCCTGGTAACACTTGACGTGAACAGTCTATATACCTCCATAACACACGAGAAGGGTATTAGAGCTACCAAATTACTCCTGAGAAGTTCCAATATGTCACCTACTGCTATACAACTTTGCCTGGATTTACTTACACTTGTCCTCTACGAGAATTTCTTTCTCTATGAGGACACCTATTTTATTCAAAGGCGTGGGACCACAATGGGCTCAAACGTAGCTCCGTCCTATGCCAACGCATACATGAACCATTTTGAGACCGAACACGTTTACAATAATGACCTATTTTCACAATATGCGATGAAATATTACCGCTATATAGATGACATCTTTCTCATATGGACTGGCACTTCAGCTACACTACAAACATTTTTTGAATATCTCAACTCCATTTTCCCTGAACTTCAGTTCACCATGCATCATGATTTTTCACAAATTTCCTTTCTCGACACAATGGTGCTAAAGGTTTCCAATGGACATCTAACAACGGATCTATTTTCTAAACCTACCGACTGCAACAGCTTGCTACACTATAGTAGCTGTCATCCTAAGTTAACCAAAGATAGCTTACCGCGTTCCCAATTCAAATGAGTTTTACGTATTGTCACAAACCAGGAGCTACGCTGTTGTGAATGGGTTTGAGATGAGTTCTGAGCAGAGGCTCCCTCTGGTGGTTACAAGCGGTGCTAGTGAAGATTGTGAGGACTGGGAATCAGGTGTTACTGACTGGTCTTATATAAGGGAGTCATTTTCCCATCAGGGTTGCCGGTGATCAATTGTTCTGGTCTGAATCCTTCATTCCAGTTTCCCTTGTAGCCTGCTGTGTCGTGTCTGCATCTCCTGCTATCAGATAAGACCTTTTCTTCTTTTGTGTTTGTACTATATTTTTGCATTTTGTCCTGCACTTCTGTGGGGGCCTTCTGGGTCCCCTCCGGGGGCTTCTGCCCTCTCTGTTTAGTTCAGCCACTGAGTTTTGTTCTTTTGCTTTTTCCAGTTTTTTCAGTGGCTGCTGTTTTGATTTTGTTACACCAGAGAACTAATTTGGGTGGTAGAGGTCGTGTGATCTCAGGTGATTTTGAAATTGGTAGAGTTGGTGTTTTTCGGGGTTTTTTGAGATTGCAGTACCCTGACTAACCACCACAACTAGAGGCAGCCGTGGAGCGTTCCTACTTGGTCCTAGACGCCTCGTCACAGCCTGAGAAACTAACTACACCTAAAGATAGAAATAGGAAAGCTATCTGCCCCGGAGCAAAACCCCGAAAAACACCAACTCTACCAATTTCAAAATCACCTGAGATCACACGACCTCTACCACCCAAATTAGTTCTCTGGTGTAACAAAATCAAAACAGCAGCCACTGAAAAAACTGGAAAAAGCAAAAGAACAAAACTCAGTGGCTGAACTAAACAGAGAGGGCAGAAGCCCCCGGAGGGGACCCAGAAGGCCCCCACAGAAGTGCAGGACAAAATGCAAAAATATAGTACAAACACAAAAGAAGAAAAGGTCTTATCTGATAGCAGGAGATGCAGACACGACACAGCAGGCTACAAGGGAAACTGGAATGAAGGATTCAGACCAGAACAATTGATCACCGGCAACCCTGATGGGAAAATGACTCCCTTATATAAGACCAGTCAGTAACACCTGATTCCCAGTCCTCACAATCTTCACTAGCACCGCTTGTAACCACCAGAGGGAGCCTCTGCTCAGAACTCATCTCAAACCCATTCACAACACTACGCCAAGTCAGACTCAACACCATGGCAAATAAATTTAAGGATAGAGATTACCCGGCGAAACTCCTAGACAAGGAATTAGCACAATTACAAACTCCACAATCTCCCCCTCCCCCCGACGACCTCTAGAGCGTATACCATTTGTTCATACGCATCATCCCTTTATGCCTAAAATCTATTCAGCCATTAAAAAATATTGGCCCCTCCTTACTCGGGCCTACCCGGACATCCCATCTTTTCAAACTCCAGTACTCATGAGCACAAGAAGACCTAAGATCGTCTGGTGAGGGCCGATATAGGCAGTTTACATCCTACCTCTACTCAGAAACTACTATCTACCCGCCGTAAGGGCACTTTTCCACTTTTTGTAGGGGAGAGCACCCAACACGTTAGGGATCGAATAGCCAGTCACAAGTCGACAATACGCTGCAATAAAACATGGCTTCCACTTCCAGACCATTTCAATACCTTCAAACACTCAGTTGCACAACTATAATTCCAAGTCCTGGAACAGGTCCCACGCCCCAGATGAGGGGGCAACCATATTCAACTCCTTAAATCCAGGAAAACATATTGGATCTATACCCTGGACACTCTGTCACCATGGGGTCTTAACTGAGAGATTGACTGGTCTGTTTGAATTAGATCATATTAACCATGAACCATATTAACCATTTAACTCTTACTTTTTAGACACGTTGATTCCGTACCACCATGGTGAGTACCATCCGTTGTCCGCTAAATAGTTGAAATAATTCATAATGCCATATTTTGGACAACATAGTCATTTATTGATAGTATTTATTTTACATGTGCCCTTTAGAATTTACTTAACTGTGGCGCCATCTATTTTTACTTTTAGCTCCCTTTCTCCCCCTCCCCTCCCTGCCCAGTCAGGATACTTGCAGCACATACAGCATCTGTACATATATCTACAGGTGTGCTCCTCTGTGCCCACCTTTGGCGCTGCTTTATTCTAATATAATGATGATTATATCCTATACCAATGCCCCCGTACAGCCAAATCTAAGGGATCCTCCTTTACTAACTACATACTGGCGTCCTTAGCGACCGCCACGCATGCGCAATCCTCTCTCTCCCTCTCCTCACAGGCACTTCCGGTTCAGATTGCTCACTTCCCGTACGTTGATCGCCGCCGCTATTTAGTTCCTGCATTCACATGGAGACAGCACACCGCTCATAGCAAGGTGTGGGAGCGCCGCTGAGAAGACTCACTTTTCCAGGTAACTCCACTATACCCTACAGATAGTTGCAGCATTTGACTCTATACCTAATTCCACTATACCCCACCGATGATTGCAGCATTTATTACCACATGATATCATTGGAGGCACACCATATTTAAATATATGCTAACACCTTTGGACATTTTATCACTGATGCATTATTGCTTTTTGTAGGCTCAGTACCTGATTGGACTTACACCAATCATCCTCCTTACCTATCTACATCCTTACCTACAGGTATTTACCCTTGCCTGCTTTCATCTATATACCACCACAGTGGCTACCATCATTTGTACTAGCTTTACCTATTTCAATTTTGCCAATAATAATATTTTTTTCCTCTAAACCAGAATTCGTTCTGTTTTTCCTATAGGATTTTTCCGAATCTCTGTTTTAAGGTAATCCTATTTCTCTCCAGTTTTATCTCCATATTTTTTCAAGTTCCAACTTGTTCTCTGTCTATTGTCTATTCTCTGTCTCTGTTCTCTGTCAAAACCAGGGGAGGAGTCCTGAGGAGTTCATTTGCATATTCCCAGTTCATTCTGGGATAAGTGAAGAGTCTCCGCGAGCTCCAAGAACACTGGGTTTTGGCTGTTGCAGCTGAAAGGAGGACATCGGTAAACCAGGGGAGGAGTCCTGAGGAGATCATTTGCATATTCCCAGTTCATTCTGGGATAAGTGAAGAGTCTCCGCGAGCTCCAAGAACACTGGGTTTTGGCTGTTGCAGCTGAAAGGAGGACATCGGTAAACCAGGGGAGGAGTCCTGAGGAGATCATTTGCATATTCCCAGTTCATTCTGGGATAAGTGAAGAGTCTCCTCGACTCCAAGAATACTGGTTTTGGCTGTTGCAGCTGAAAGGGACATCGTAAACCAGGGGAGGAGTCCTGAGGAGTTCATTTGCATATTCCCAGTTCATTCTGGGATAAGTGAAGAGTCTCCGCGAGCTCCAAGAACACTGGGTTTTGGCTGTTGCAGCTGAAAGGAGGACATCGGTAAACCAGGGGAGGAGTCCTGAGGAGATCATTTGCATATTCCCAGTTCATTCTGGGATAAGTGAAGAGTCTCCGCGAGCTCCAAGAACACTGGGTTTTGGCTGTTGCAGCTGAAAGGAGGACATCGGTAAACCAGGGGAGGAGTCCTGAGGAGATCATTTGCATATTCCCAGTTCATTCTGGGATAAGTGAAGAGTCTCCTCGAGCTCCAAGAATACTGGGTTTTGGCTGTTGCAGCTGAAAGGAGGACATCGGTAAACCAGGGGAGGAGTCCTGAGGAGATCATTTGCATATTCCCAGTTCATTCTGGGATAAGTGAAGAGTCTCCTCGAGCTCCAAGAACACTGGGTTTTGGCTGTTGCAGCTGAAAGGAGGACATCGGTAAACGCGCGCCTGGCGGCACGCGAATTTTGGCACTTTTTTCACCGCTGTGATATCTCTTTAACAATAAGAGCATGGAAGAGGCTAGGAGCCATGTGGTGAGTTGCATTTCTTGCTACATGTTCACAGATTTACCAGTGGAAAAGCCAAATTTCACATGCCACAAATGCAAGCTTGTGTCCATGTTGGAGGAAAAGTTGCGAAATCTAGAAGAGAGGTTAGCTACATTGAAGATCATTAAGGAAGATGAAGAGTTCTTAGACAAAGCAGAATTATCTCTTCATGGTGCAGAAAGAGAAGAAATTCGACCTGCACCTGAAGAAACAGAGGAATGGAAGCATGTGACCCAGAGAAGCAGGAGGATCGTGAAGCAGTCAGCACCCATTCTGCTCAGGAACCAGTACCAGGCTCTCACACAGGAGAATGTTGAAGAAATACCTCAGGATAAGACTTTACCCACAAAGAGCAACCTTGTAAGCCCTCAGAGTCCTCCCGAATGGAGAAAGAAAACTGTTGTGATGAAGAAACGGAGAGTTGTTGTCATGGGGGATTCCCTGTTGAGAGGAACAGAGGCCGCTATCTGCAGACTGGATATAACCTCAAGAGAAATGTGCTGTCTTCCAAGTGCAAAAATTAAAGATGTGTCTGACAGGATATCAGGACTCTTCAGACCTAAAGATGACTACCCATTCCTGCTAATACATGTGGGGACAAATGACACCACAAGAAGTGACCTGGAAACCATCTGCAGTGACTTTGAAAACTTAGGCAAGAAAGTGAAAGAACTGGGTGCGCAGGTGGTCTTCTCATCCATCCTCCCAGTGGATGGTCATGGAACAAGGAGGTGGAATAAGATTCTGCAGGTGAACAACTGGCTACGTCGATGGTGCCGTCAGCAAGGATTTGGATTTCTGGATCACGGAGTGAATTACCTATACGATGGACTACTTGCTAGAGATGGGGTGCACCTTACGAAGACTGGAAAACATGTATTTGGAAGTCGCCTTGCTACACTCATCAGGAGAGCTTTAAACTAGAACAATGTGGGAAGGGAAGCAAAACACCAGAAAAAGTCATACACCTGACAAATGCTATTGAGAACTCGGCTATTAGAAGTGGAAAGGAAGAACGAAGACAAAACAATCTAAATAATAAAAATATTGGAGGAAGAGAAACCAATCACAAACTAAAATGTTTTTATACAAATGCACAAAGCATGGGCAACAAACAAGGAGAATTGGAACTACTAACGCAGGAGAAGTATGATGTCATTGGAATCACTGAAACTTAGTGGGACGATACACATGATTGGAATACAAGGCTAGAAGGATACAACTTATTTGCAAGAAACAGACTTGATAAACGAGGAGGAGGTGTCGCATTGTATGTTAGAAAAGCGTATATCTGCACAGAGATTGACGCTTCAGAGACTGGGAGTTCTGTGGAAACTGTTTGGGTAAGAATACAAGTACAGAACAATGGAAAGGACACCATTGTAGGCATTTACTACAGGCCGCCTATGCAAGCTGAAGATATGGATGAACTCTTTATGCATCAAATGGCCAAGTTCTCCAAAAAATATGACATAGTGGTCATGGGAGATTTCAACTATCCAGACATTTGTTGGGAATCTCTCTCAGGCAAAACTAACAGGTCAAGGAAATTCTTATCCTCTCTTGCTGACAACTTTATCTTTCAAAAGGTAGAGGAGAAAACAAGGGGATCTGCTACCTTGGATCTAATCCTTATAAACAGGGAGGAAATGGTTGAGGAGGTAAGAGTGGCTGGGACCCTAGGAGGTAGTGACCATGCTATTTTAGAATTTTGGATAACAAGAGGAGGAAGACCTGTGAAGACTCAGACGTCAAGGTTAGATTTCAGAAAGGCAGATTTTAAGGGACTCAGAAAGTGAATTGGAGGGATCCAATGGCAGGATATCCTTAAGGACAAAATGTCCAGGAAGGATGGGACATCTTGAAAAATGAGATTCTCAAAGCACAATCGTTAACAATTCCAAAAAGAGTGAAGAATGGGAAGCATTTAAGGAAACCAGGATGGATGAACACTAGTGTTGAGCGATATTGCTCGATATCTAAAAATATCGTATCGAAATTGTATCGCCGATAGCACTAAATATCGTCGATATCCGATTTCGATAACGGAAGTCCCATGTAAGTCTATGGGAACAAAATATCGCAACAAAAAAAAACCCTTTCTTTCGTTGTAAACACAAAATATACACACATAGAATACATATATATATATATACATGTCATTGTGACATATATATACATATATTTATAGTTTATACACTTCTACATAGTAAAATCGACTCTAATTCAATTGCCGGGTAAAGACGTGACATACCCCATAGAAGTCGACGGGCTCGGTGCCGAGTACCCCGAAAATCTCTGGCTCTGTGCGACTCAACTTGGGCGTCACGAACAGGATTCTGTAGCTCGCTATAAGCGAGTCCTGTGTGCCTGAATTGCACTGGTTTTGTGCTTGAGAATTGCTAAAATCATCAGAGAATGTATTTGCCATTTTTCCGCCATATCTGCGTCACGACGAGGCACTGGTGAAGAAGAAGGGCGTGCTCTTCGTGGGTGTCACTCACTCAGTGGCGTGAAAACGATGGCCGCCCACTGTAAATGGTACTGCAATGTAACATCGTGCCCCACAGCTCTGGAGTTCCGCCTCCTCATCCTCCTCAGTGTGCGGAAACTAACACGAAGGTCCCGCCTCCCTACAAAAGAGGGGCCCTCTCCAGATATGACACATGTGACTTGGCAGAGATGGCTAATGGACATGACGAGCAGAAGTGGGAAGGGATGGAGCAGTCAGAGCTCTCCCCCCACGGAAGCGACCCGATCGCCACAGAATCACCGTTGGGCACCCGGCCTGTAAACCCTCCTACGCTGCAAGAAGCGGCGGATACCCTAAGAGGCCTGGCCCGGCACCGGGAGGAGGTCGCCAGGATGGAAGCCAGCTGGCGTGCCCTAAAAATAAACTTGGAGCGGCGCCAATCCCTCTTACCTGAAGTGTCTGTACCGGAAGGTGAGGCACCAGTTCTAGTAGAGGAGTCCTTGCAATGTGATCCGGTTGACGTTGTCGCAGTGGAGGCACCCGTTCCTGCAAAAACCGCAGCACCGTCAGCAGCACCCCAGATCCCGCTGTCTGCCCCCGTCGCTGAGACAGAAGAAGCGACACCCGTCCTCATGGAGGAGGCCGCGCAGGCACCAGAGCACTACCTGCCTGTACCGGAGCCCCGACTGTCATCTGATTTAGAGCCGTCTGCTTCCTCCGCAGGGGAGCGCCGCCAGGACTGGGGGGGCGACAGGAGAGCTGCCGCAAACCGGATACTGTAAGCTGCAGTGGAGTGGTGGAGACATGGAGCAACTGGTGGAGGAGAATTACAACCGGCGTCAGGAGGAAGAGTGGAGACGTTGGGAGCGGGAAGCAGAGCGACAAAGGGAGCAGCGAGAAACCCTAAAACTTCGCCAACGTCACCTGGAGAAGGACCGGGCAGATAAGGACCGGATGAGAAAGGATAAAGGAACCCTGAGTGAGCCGCAGCGTAAGGGTGCAGTACGGAGCTTTAAATTGAAAGGTGGTTGGGGCTTCATCAAGGAGCCTGGACTTTATTTAGAAGTCTTTGTGACCCGGCGGGACGTGGAGGCTCACCTCCCAGAAGGACACCCGGGAGGGACCTGTTGCCAGGAGACTTGGTGACTTACACCCAACACTGGGGTTACAATGGGTGGTACGCCCTAAATGTTACCAGGTGCGACCCCTACTCCCCAGTGTGTCAGGAACCTGTGAGACCCTCGAAGCCTTCAGCCTCCCACATCCAGGCCTCTGCAAAAGTGCCCACCCCACGCCGTAAATCTCCCCAGCCTCCCTCAGTGGTCTCCTCAGCAGCCTCAGCTATGGACATGATAAGTATAGCTGGCCCGTACCCGGCGCCTGTTAGGCACCCTGGGGTTCGTACAGTCCGGGACATAGGGCTCCAGACCCGGAGGGAGATGAAAGAGGTGGCCACACAGACCCAGATAGCGGGTCACGACGTCACTGTACAGGCCACACGACGTCATCAGGTCCTGGTGGTCCTTGGTGCCTCGGATGTTTGGCAATCTCAAGAAGAGTACCAGGTGGTACCTGGAAGAGGCCAGCCAAAGAAGTCTAAATAACCCGGACAGGGTCCCTGTATGTAAATAGTTAACTTATTTATGTACCCGGACGGGTGAATGTTCCTAAAAAAATTTTTTAATTTAATAAAAAAAAAAAAACACAGTTTTCATTTCTTTTATTACTGTCTCATCCTGCGACGCCATCGATCTCCTGTAAAAAAATAAAAAAAAAAAAAAGTATACCACCTGACCGACGCAGTCCATAGTAACGAGTGTCCCACGACGATCCAGCTCTGCTACATCAGAATGACAGGCAGAGCCTGTCATCCCGGCGCAGCACAGCTGATTACCTGCTTCCCCGGCGGTGACGTCATCGGATGACTGCTTTACGGCCGGGATTACCCTGCAGTCACTGCAGTTATCGCGAAAAACTGCATGTGACCGCCAGGGAGAAGATAATGGCGGCCATCAAGCAGTCCAGGACGTGACCGCCGGAGATCTTCTGCCAGGTAAGTGCCGCTGACTCCTGACAGACCCGACCGACGGACACTCACAGTGACAGTGACAAATCCGATTCCTGTATTCGATAAGACGAAAATATCGAAACGAATTATCGAAAGGCCGATAGAGCTAATATCGGCCGATAGCCGATATTTGCATTATCGTATCGCTCAACACTAATGAACACAAAACTTAAACACATGCTAAAAAGGAAGAAAGAAATGTTTATCAAATGGAAAGAGGAGGCTTATCTAAAGAAGAATATAGTGCCATCTGCAGAACCTGCAGGGCACAAATCAGATTATCTAAAGCTGACAATGAATTAAGGCTTGCAAGAGATGTCAAAAGCAACAAAAAAGGATTTTGGGATACGTCAAAAGTAAAAAAAAAAGTCAAAGATGCTATAGGATTTTTACAGGATGAAAATGATGAAATGGTAAGAAAGGATGTTGAGAAGGCTGAACTTTTAAATTCCTATTTTGCATCTTTTTCTCTCAGAAAGGAAATGTAACATCAACTGATCTTCACTGTCCTATTAAAGGAATAGAAGAATCCAGGATATCTATAAACAGAAAGACAAGTGAGGAAACACTTAGCTAACCTAAATGAATTCAAGTCTCCAGGTCCAGATGAATTACACCCCAGAATACTGAAGGAGATAGCAGAAGAAATTCTTGAACCACTGTCCATAATCTTTGAAAATTCTTGGAGAACAGGAGAAGTCCCAGAAGACTGGAGAAGAGCAAATGTTGTTCCTATCTTCAAAAAGGGGAAGAAGGTGGATTCAGGGAACTACAGGCCGGTGAGTCTGACTTCTATACCAGGAAAAATCTTTGAACAAATTATTAAAGAACATGTATGCAAGTACCTGCATAAGAATGAAGTGATTAAACAGAGTCAGCATGGGTTTGTAACTAATAAGTCATGTCAGACTAACTTAATTTCCTTCTATGACAGAATCACTGACTGGGTGGATCAGGGAAATGCTGCAGCTATAGTATATCTTGACTTCAGCAAAGCATTTGACAAAGTATCTCACACAATCCTTATTGAAAAAATGACTAAGTATGGAATGGACAAGGCAACTGTTAGGTGGATTCATAACTGGCTTAGTGATCGGACTCAAAGAGTGGTCGTAAATGGCTGCACATCCAGTTGGAAGTGCCGGGGTCGTAACGACAAACCACTCATCCTCCAGTCACTCCAAATTAGACTAAGAGCACGGGTCGACCGAGAATGAATCAGGCAATACGCTGGTTCAGACTTCAGAACGTGCCGTAAAGAAAATGGTGCTATTAGGCGGCCATCTCCAGTAAGCACTGAACTTTTTATTCACGTACATAAGATTACATACACAGAATATTGGGGTGGAGTAAAGGCGGGATTGAGGAGAAAGAGATATGCTGAATGATGTCCATATATGTATATATTCAGCATCTGGTCATCCTAATTGGTCCTTAGATCTTCTTCTAAGTCCTCCTTGATCGTGTTGTCATCCTCAGTTTCGTTTCTTGAAGAAAGATTCTATTGTTCTCGTGTATCATGTGTTTCCTCCATTCTCCAAAGGTGGGGGTCATTTCAGTGGATCCAGTTCAAGTTATTAGATAGTTAGTGTAATACAGTGATAGGACACAAGGTGGAGACAGACACCAGCAGATACTAACATTGTCCTAAAATAAGTTTCAATCTGAATAATATCATTTAAGGGAAACTTCGTGTTTACAAAATACATATACACACTATAAATATAAAAGTATAGTAGAAAATTATATTTTACCTTGACAATCCCCCCTAAACACTAAGTTTTTCCCTTAATTTATGCGGCCTTCGAGACTGTCCATGTGTGGGGACAGGGTAATGGATTTCTTCGCTTGGTCATTTTAGAAACTGGCCCCTTATGGACCGCCCCCAAACAACCAAGTCCCTACCAAACATGCACATGGAGTTCTCCCACTATCCCTAAACTAAATCTCTTATTTCCATTTGTATTTTGTTATAGGGGGTTTTATCAGGTTTATCCTGCGGAGTATATTTCTCCATATCACCCTTATCAGTGTCTTCATATAGTAGCGACACAACTTCCTGATGAAGGAAAGTACCTGAGGAGGCGGTTGCATTGGTCACAGCTTTCCTATACATAGATATCACACAACATAGAATTATCAATCCTAGCACCAAAAGCCCTGTTACCACTAAGCAGGCTTGTTGGAGAAATTCTTTAAGTCCTCCAAGCCATCTTAAGAAGAAAGAGGTATCTACTTCTGCATTGGCTTTTATTTCCTGAGCCAGATTTTTAATCTCTGTAAGGGCCACTATAGTTTTACCATTGACTCCAGAATTCTGAGGAATATAAGTACAAAATTCTTCCCCTATCATCCCACAGACTTCATCTTTTTCAGCTAGAATCATGTCAATGGCCAGTCTATTTTGAAGAGTCAGTCTTTTGTTTTGGGCCCAGTTTCTCAACTATATCCTGGAAAGCATCTTGACTAAAATTGATATTGATAAATCTTTGCTCAGTGTAGTATATATATTTTATCCAATCTACATTGTAATTGATCTGCACAGTTGGGATGAAAGAACGGAAACCCGCCAGGATCTGATTCTGAGCTTTGTATTCGTCTGGGACCCCCCTAGGAACACCTATGGGATCCATATAAACTTTGGGATCCTCAGCATAACGGGTGTGCAACTGACCCAGACTCCTTCTTTTTCTGGATATCAGTGGAGCTAGATTCTCGGATCCAGACTCTTTCTCACGTGTCTTTTAATGACTACCCAGTCTCCAGACTGCAGACTGCAGACTCCCAGGATCCTGGTTCGGATCTGGAAGAGAACTGAAAACATTATCATATACTTTCTTGAGTCTTTTATACAAATCCCTTACATATGAGCTTAATACATGGTTACTTATTTCCAATGCTTGGAAAAGAAACATCCTAAACTAGGCACTTTGCCAAATAGTACTTTATACGTAGAAAGTCCAGTTTTTCTACTTGGAGTGTACCTTACTGAGTATAGGGCTAATGGTAAACATTCAGGCCAAGATTTCCCTGTTTCAGCCATGGCCTTTTAGATTTTTAACTTCAATATCCTATTTAGTCCTTTTACTTTTACACCGCTTTGTGGTAATATGGGGTGTGGAAAACTTGTTGAATTCCCAGAGCTGTCAAGACTTCATTCATTATTTCACCTGTGAAATGTGTACCTCTGTCACTTTCGATCACCTCTGGTACTCCATACCTGCACACCACCTCCACAAGCAGCTTCTTTGCGGTTGCCGCAGCCGTAGCCTTGGCAATCGGGAAAGCCTCCGGCCAACCTGAGAATAAATCAAAAACACACCAACCCATACTCCCATGAACCTGATTTTGGCAACTGAATATAATCAATCTGCAGTCTCTGGAAAGAATAGAAGGGCCGAGGGGTGTGTTTGGGTGGTGTCTTGACTACCCTTCTCTGATTATGTGTAGCACATACCATGCATCCCTGGATCAAACCTTCTATACAGGTGGAAAAGCCTGGTGCCTCCCAATGCTTCTGCATCACACTCATCACAGCAGTTTTGGACTGGTGGGTTGGCCCATGTAACATCTGGGCGACCGCAGGGTACAACGCTCTTGGAAGGCATCGGCGCATCCCTCTTCCCCATACCCCAGTTGCTGCATTCAGACATGCACCTTCTTTTTCCCACTTTTCTACTTCCTCCTGGCGCACCTGAGCCTGCATCTGGGCTAAGGCATCCTCCGACACAAAGGGATTTTTGGGAGCGCTTACCTGGTGCATCGTTACCCCTTGGAGTGGTCTACTGGCTGCTGTTTTTGCTGCTGCATCGGCCATTTTGTTTCCTTTACTCACCTGATCAGTGCATCTGGTATGTGCTTTAACTTTTATGACAGCTACTTCTTTTGGTAATTGTAATGTATCAATTAACTGCTGGACTGCGTCAGCATTTTTAATGGGATGTCCCTGCTGCCATCAGGAATCCTCTAGACTTCCAAATTGGACCCAAATCATGAGCTATACCGAATGCGTATCTAGAATCTGTGTAGATGTTAACAATTCTACCTTCAGCTATCTTACAGGCCTCGGTCAGAGCCTTAAATTCAGCCTCCTGGGCCGACTGATATGGAGTATTGGTTCTGCTTTGATTACTGCATTCAGGGAGACAATGGCATACCTGGTGTGGAAGGTACCTGAGTCATCTTGGTAGCGAGTTCTACAAAAGATTTAAAGTCAACATTACATCTTTCAGTTTCAAACACTGTGGGTAGGCCTGCTGTTTCCTGTGCCATAAGCTGAACATAATCATAAGGAATCTCCTCTCTTGGATCTTCTTTGTACAATACCGTACAATACCTGACCTCCCCCCTAGATCCGAGAGAGGTAACAATGTGACAGGATTAAGTGTGGTACATCTCTGCAAAGAAACATTTGGAGGCATTAAAAGTGCACATTGCAATCGAAGATGACGTGCAGCTGAAAGATGTGCCGACTGCACCTGGTTCAGTATGATGTATACATCATGAGGTGTAAGTGCTGTCAGTGGATAATCAAGAACGATATCTGATGATTTGTGGAGCAATAGTCCTACAGCATGTACTGCCCGTACACAGGACGGGGCACCTCTAGCCACTGCATCTAGTCTTCCACTGAAACAGGCCACTGGCCTTTGATTGTCACCATGTAACTGAGTCAATACCCCTGCCGGTGTCCCTGCTGTTCATGGAGATACAGGGTGAATAGTAGTTCATAGTTGGGGATTCCTAGCGCTGGAGCTGCCACAATCCTGTTTTTGAGAGAAAAATAAAAACCGTCTATACCTTCAGGAGTTAGTTTAAAAAGCACAATGGTGATACAGTCATAGAGAGGCTGCATGAGGATTGATACAGCATGAATCCACTGCCTGCAGTAGAAAATCAGTCTAAGAAATATCCTAAGAGCGGCAACATTAACAGGAATAGGAAAATTCTGTACAGATTCTTTGCGAGCGCTGGTCCGATGTCGTTCCCCCTGGTATAATGCAATGTCCCAAAAAGATAACTGAAGATTTACAAAATTGCAGTTTATCCTTCAACGCTTTACAACCTGCTTGATACAGAAACAACATAAGTAATATTGTTGCAATACGACACTGTTTCCTGGAAGAACACAAATCAGTAAATCATCAACATATTATAAAAATAACATTGGCAAAATCAATAACTGTAAACTAAGCAGCATCCTGAGATATCTGGAACAAAAGTGTATATATATATATTAGACACCACTGGAGTTTCCAGATCAGTAGCTGCATTAACTGCCCATAATTTTTGTACCAACCCGTACACAGGGTTAAGTTGAAGGGGGGCTGGAGTTTGCTATGTGGGCACTGATAAGAACTGTCCTTGGACCTGCAGCTGCCTGCTTGCAAAATGTGGGCTAGAACTACTCCTGGCTGGTTTTTTTTTCTGATACAGAACAAGCTGAATTCTTCTAACTTTTTTTTTTTTTTTTTTTTAATACATTGTTCGGAGTGGACAGGGAAAACATACAGGATTACATTCTGGACAGCTTCAGTAAGTAATTGTTGGGACCTAGGCATATTAGTAGAAGTATATCGTGATTTCATTGCATATATTGCATATTGACACGGCAACTGTCCTGCTCTGGTTGCTGGGACCTGTCCTATTTCTACCTGACCACACGTTTGTATATACGAATTAGATTCGTCCTGTATCATGGGTCCGCCTTTCTGTGAAATTGTTGCGGCCAGTCCTCCAGCATAGTGGAGTTGATTATTTGCAGCATTTACTATGACCCCAACATGTTGTTTCGTAAAATCCCCTGTCCTTATCCTAAAGAGTACATCATGACGGTGGGGTCCAGGAATAACATTGGAATATATTTCCTGAAAATCTTCTCTTTCCTCTGTGTACTAGCAACGTCTAGCGACACGACTCCACAAAGAGTGCTCCGCCCCAGTCCCGGTGCCACAGTGACAGTCCCAACCGGACAACACTCAATACGCGCCCGCAACCGTAACAACACACCACATCCCAAAAGACCACATTGACCCCGCGGTGACACCACCAACTGTGTGTGTACAGCGGTTTCCCGAATCTGCAGGGGAATCTTTTTAGTGACGGGGAGCTGGAGAGTTGTCTGTAATTACTGAATTTTCTGCCCCCGTGTCCACCTGGAATTCAACCTCATGTCCCCCTAGTAGGTTCACCTGTACTGTGCAATTAGGAATGGGGGGTAAGGAGACAAGGGGGCTCATGCGCAAGCTACCTCTTTTTGCCTGCACTAAATCATGTTGTGCCCCCTGTGCTATTCTGGCTAGATCCTCTGCTTTAACTGATCTCTAATCCGGTCTACTTACTTTCAGTTTTTCCTTGTCACTTCTTTTTTTTTTTTTTTTTTTTTTTTTATGCCATTCATATAAAACTTGCTAGAACTTTCTCACTAGTCTTGTTTTCTTTGACAAAACCCATTTCCACCCAAGTTTTTCTTAGAGTCCAGAAATAATATTTTGGCTCTTTCCTGAACTCTGTCCTCTAGTGTAACTTCCTTTCTCTGCCTGTCTATTTGCTTCTCACATACTCTGACCTTCGATTCTTACGTACTGTGTCTATTCCAAAAACATAAAACTGTTGCATTCTTTCCTGTGCATCCTCACGAATACCCGACGGGAGGGGTCAAACCACTGCGTAGTTTGTGTGTCCTCTCTCCCTCAGCCTGCAGGTTGCTTATCTGTAGAATGACCTTGGTGTACAGCAAAATACCATCTCGCTGCTGCCAGCACTTATCTCTGCTTGCTGTCACTGACTTCTGCATTCTTAGATCAGTTCCTACAAATATAACACTTGTATATCTCATTTATCAATCTATTGTATCTAGCTTCATCTGCCAATTTTCCCTTTTTCTGTTTTCTATCCCACATCTAACCAATCATAACAGTTTTCATTCCCTGGGCGGGTGACATAGAGATAAAATATCTCTTTTCCCCTAAGTTTAATATATTGATCCCTTGAAATCATTCCTATCACAGTTGAATATTTGATAGAAATCGAACTTAAAGATAACCACAGGGGTTGTAGTATTAACCCAGAAGGTGGGCATAGTGGCACTACTGGAGATCAGGATATAGCTCAAAAGGATATGTATATCAGAAACTTCATGACTGCTGATTAATCTTGTCCTTCTTGCAATGGGAGGCGTGAATCCAGGTGCTCTTGCCCTCGAGCTTCGGGCAGTAGGGGTGGTCAGGACCACAGAGTAGGGACCCTCAAATCTGGGCTGGAGACAGTCTCTTCCCATAAATTTTTATATATATAAGGTCATCAGGCGAGAAATCATGCACCGTGTCACCTGTAAATTCTGGAGAGAAGCAGACACTATAGAGTGGGTGTTAGTTAACTCTTTAGACAAAGCAATCACAAATTTACTACTTTATCATTGGTTTCAAATAATTCCTGGTGCCTAATGTCTTCTGTTTTTAACATACCAGCATGATGGAGTATTGAATGTATGGTGGCCCGAAGGGTGGCCCGTGACTCATTTGAATTTAGAGGATCATGGACTGGACCTGCTGCATGGATGATGATATCAGCGGGAAGGTCCCCTGCATGGGTTGTCAGAGTCTGTCCAGGTGGCAAAGGGTCATGAGTGTATATATGAGCCATGCATTCTGCAGTGACGATGGGACCACCTGCTTGGGCTATTAATAGAGCCAGACCCCCTTTTTTGGAGCAGTTGGAGTTGGCAGGACTAACTATAGCACCAACCCGATGTGTCAGGATATCACCGTACCCTATGGACAATGTCACTGGATTTCCGTTGCGGTCTGTGTAATGCTGTGAATGGCAGGGATACCAGTTTTCAAGTACACCGGGAGCTGGGGGCCTGACCGGGGTTTCCGTGAATCTTACAGAACGACTGTCCTCTCTGAGGATTTGTGAAGGAGAGGAAGGTGCCCCATCTCTGGAGTAGGGGTGGAATAGGCCCTAGGACCAGGGGTTAACAATGATGGTGGGGGAATGGAGGAGGGAAGAAAAGATACTGGTGCTGCTGGGGATAGTGGTGGCTGTTGAGGGGCCCACCCCTCTTCTATCTCCTGATCCTCCTCCCCTTCATTAGATCCCATAATATCATGGCGGCGGCTTCTGATCATTGTTTGAAAAACTGAAGATTCATGCATTGCAGCAATGGCCGGGTTGGGGTGTGTGAAAGGGAACAATGGTGTTGCATCTGGTGCCATATTGGGAGCTGTGGCCTGCACAGGTGCGGGCGGGGGCTGGTAGTAGGCCCTGGTTGGTATCAGCAAGGGATATAGGCCTGACTGGGTGTGCTTGGGTGTCCCAAGATGGCCGCCGGAGGAGATGGGGTGTTGGCCATTTCCGGGTGTATTAAGATGGCCACTGGGTTTACCAAAATGGCCGCTGGGTGTGGGAGGGGCGATGGACTGGGCATTACACCAGGAGCGACCCGCCCCACAAACACGGCAGGTCTCCGCCCAGGGCGGATTCTGTTCACCACACACATGACAGGTCCAACCTCTCTTTGTTCTAAGATCGGCACCATTATAGGGCGGTGGCCGAGGGCTTGGAGCGGCCATTTTAGTTACATCAACAAGATCATATGCAGAACATTTTACATATCCGAACAAAGGCTCAGCACACTTTCCGAACCTCCTTATTCCATCTACCTCTTTCCAACCCTCAACTTTCAAATCATTTACTACTCTCAAATGTGCTCGGGCTTGATACAAGAGCCCCTGATCTCTCAACTTTCCCTCATTCTGTGCGACAAAGTCTTTCCACACTGAAGGCTGAAGCCTGCCTGTACTCGGCAAGCTCATTCTTAACAGCCTTCTTGCCTCCACGTGATTTCATCAATTCAACCACTCCCAAAGCACCACCCTCTAACTTGTGGGTTTTGTTTGATTTAAACATGCGCATCATAATTTAACAGAGTGAAATGATCTGTCGCGACTCAGACCACCGGCGTCACTCGCAAGTCACCACCCGTCACTGCAGAGTCCCCCTCAATACTGTGACAAGACAAAGAGTCCCCCTCTATTCTGTCTTTTCCCTAACTGTGGATGGTGACGTTACAGCGCAGTACACCGTGACACTCTACACAGCACAGAGTCCCCCTCCATATGCTGACACCTGGGCTTCTCCTAATGAGACTTCCCGGGTTAGACAAAGAGTACCCCCTCCATTTGTCACTTTCTCAGACGAAGAGCCCTCCTCTATTCGTCTCCTAAGGAAATTTGGTTATGCGCACCCCTACCACAATTCTCTACAAGATGCTAGAAATTTAGACACTACCAAATAATCACGGGAGGCAACTATCTGCATAAAAGTACAGTGACTGGAGGAGGAGGAACGTGGTAATTTTCACGAGAACGTGCAGGAATGCAACATCACTCGGTCAGACTTGCTGGTTCGTGGCGTGGGATTGCCCTTGGTCTCACCACTCAACCGGTCACCCCTCCAGACCCAAATGGACAATACGACAGGACCAAACAGTGACTGACACACAGGCAAGTGGGACGCATATAAAGTATATGATCCCAACTTACCGTGTTCAACGGAGGCTGCAGTCCTCGCACTCAGTCACGCGGGCACCACCGCAAAGTCCTCAAGACGGGTCCGGACGGGCGGCAATCCACGGCCCCACATGTTAGGCGCCAATTGCCGGGGTCGTAACGACAAACCACTCATCCTCCAGTCACTCCAAATTAGACTAAGTGCACGGGTCGACCGAGAATGAATCAGGCAATACGCTGGTTCAGACTTCAGAACGTGCCCTAAAGAAAATGGTGCTATTAGGCGGCCATCTCCAGTAAGCACTGAACTTTTTATTCACGTACATAAGATTACATACACAGAATATTGGGGTGGAGTAAAGGCGGGATTGAGGAGAAAGAGATATGCTGAATGATGTCCATATATGTATATATTCAGCATCTGGTCATCCTAATTGGTCCTTAGATCTTCTTCTAAGTCCTCCTTGATCGTGTTGTCATCCTCAGTTTCGTTTCTTGAAGAAAGATTCTATTGTTCTCGTGTATCATGTGTTTCCTCCATTCTCCAAAGGTGGGGGTCATTTCAGTGGATCCAGTTCAAGTTATTAGATAGTTAGTGTAATACAGTGATAGGACACAAGGTGGAGACAGACACCAGCAGATACTAACATTGTCCTAAAATAAGTTTCAATCTGAATAATATCATTTAAGGGAAACTTCGTGTTTACAAAATACATATACACACTATAAATATAAAAGTATAGTAGAAAATTATATTTTACCTTGACAGAAGAATGTCTCAAATGGGGTACCACAAGGCTCTGTTTTGGGCCCTGTATTGTTCAACATCTTTATCAATGATTTAGATGAAGGAATTGAGGGTAAACTGATCAAATTTGCTGATGACACAAAGCTAGGAGGGGTAGCTAATACTAGAGAAGAGAGAGAGAGGATTCAAAAAGATATAAATAAACTGGAGCAGTGGGCAGCAACTAACAGAATGGTTTTTAACAGGGAAAAATGCAAAGTACTACATCTGGGCAATAAAAATGAAAAAAGCATATACAAAATGGGAGGAATAGGGCTAAGTAATAGCACATGTGAAAAAGACTTGGGTATACTAATTGATCACAGACTGAACATGAGTCAACAGTGTGATGCAGAAGCAAAAAAGGCAAATACAATTCTAGGATGTATCAACAGAAGCATACAGTCTAGATCACGTGAGGTCATTATTGCCCTCTACTCCTCTTTGGTCAGACCTCATCTGGAATACTGTGTCCAGTTTTGGGCACCACATTTTAAAAAAGACATCAACAAACTGGAGCAAGTTCAAAGGAGAGCCACCAGAATGGTGACCGGTCTGCAAACCATGTCCTATGAGGAACGGTTGCAGGATTTGGGAATGTTTAGCTTGCAAAAAAGAAGATGAGAGGAGACTTAGTAGCTGTCTACAAATATCTCAAGGGCTGTCACATTGTAGAAGGATCATATTTATTCTCATTTGCAAAAGGAAAGACTAGAAGCAATGGGATGAAACTGAATGGGAGGAGACACAGATTAGATATTAGAAAAAACTTCTTGACAGTTAGGGTGATCAAGGAGTGGAACAGGCTGCCACAAGAGGTGGTAAGTTCTCCTTCAATGGAAGTCTTCAAACAGAGGCTGGACAGACATCTGTCTGGGATGATTTAGAGAATCCTGCTTTGAGCAGGGTGTTGGACCAGATGGCCCAGGAGGTCCCTTCCAACTCTACCATTCTATGATTCTATTCTATTGGCTTTACTTACTATAGATACTTTCTTAATCTATCACTTTTTTGATTCCTCATTTTCCAACTTTAGGTGATCAATTGGTGCCTCTATGATTCAATGGTGTTTTACATTATTTTGTTTTGTTTTATTTTGTTGTTTTTCACTGTGGATTTTTTTCAATTAATCTGATACCTTGATATGACTGTGTGTATCGTGTTATTTATTTCTGTTATCTTTTATTTTGTAGTGACTTTATGATTAAGACTCGGGAGAGTCGAAACGTCAAACAATTTTCGGTCGCTTTCTACTGCTATGATTGCTCCCCTACTATTGTTATATCAATATAATTTTACTATTTTGCATGGAATTCCTCTAGAGTGTGCAGTGTTTACCACAATTCTGAGTGGCTTAATTAGTGCAGTGGATGTGTAGCTTACTATACATGTATTTATTAAATAAATAAAATAAAAAAATGGCATGGGTCCCCTGTATTTTTGATAACCAGCGCAGGTAACGCTGACAGCTTCGGGCTGCAGCCCTCAGCTTTATCTTGGCTGGTTATCAAAATAAAGGGGTCCCCATGCCGATTTTCTAATTATTTAAACAAATAATATAAAAAAAAGGTGTGGGGTCCCCATTTTTGATAACCAGCCAAGCTAAAGCAGATAGCTGGAGGCTGGTATTCTCAAACTGGGAAGGCGCCATCGATATTGGCCCTCCCTAGCCTAAAAATAGGAGCTCGCAGCCGTCCCTGAAAAGGCGCATCCATTAGATGTGCTAATTCTGGTGCTTAGCCCAGCTCTTCCCTCATGCCCTTGTGCGGTGGCAAGTTGGATAGTGGTTTTGGGGTTGATGTTAGCTGACATCAAGTCCAGGGTTAGTAATGGAGAGGCTTCCATAAGACACCCTCATTACTAAATCTTTAATCAAAAGTAATAAAGACACAGACACAGGAAAAAGTCCTTTAACTGAAATAAACACAACCCAACCTCTTTTACCCATTTATTAATGTAAAAATAAAAAAATCACAGTAGTCCTCATCTGTCCGCTGATAATCCATATGTCTCATAACATGCTCCAACTCTGCTACATCTGGAAGCATTGGTGAGTGGTGGCATGATGCGACCGCTCAGCTATGCATCCAGGATACACTGAGGTTAGCGTGAGAACGCTGCTGCGTGTGACCGATGGTAACCTTAATTACATCACTACCGGTGACATGCAGCCGCGTTTTGACGCTAACATCAGTGTGGGGAGAAGTCTGTATTCGGGGTTCGTGCACAGACACTAGGTGCCCAGTACAAACCCGAACTTTACCGTTTCGGTTCGCCCATCTCTTCTTAAGATATATAGTTAGGAGAGGTTGATCACTGGGGTATATTCTTTCCCCCAGCCTTTTTCAAGCACAATATACCACCTCTAACTGGTTGTTACATTCCATTAGAGGAATTAACTCCTGAGATCCTTGCCACCACTCTCCAGTCAATTACTTTCTTCACAATAATTATCTAACATTTTACAAATGTCCATGCAGTCATTATTTACAATTGAGAGTCCTCAGTGGTTGATACTTTTTAATGGCTAACTGAAAAGATGGTAACAAATTGCAAGTCAAGTCTCTTCATCAGGCATAGACTAATACAAAATTTTAAGAATCACATATTTATACACAACACAGCACATAAGCGATATACAGGGTGTACAACCCATACATTTAAAAATTGAATTTTTGAACATCTTTTCAAACATTGAAACATGGTTTGCTTTCCATCAAATTAGCAGCTCACTTGATTCAGGTATGCATATTAATCTATTTACACAGGCAGAGTTTTGCATTGTGAATTAATTATGTTATCATGCGATTGGTCTTTGTGTGCTTAAAATGAGTCTCCTTTATAGCATACTAAGGCTAGCGAGACAGAAATGCATCAGTTTTTAACATGTTTCCCTGACAGTTCTTCTTGTTTTAAGGATTTTCTAAATAAAGGATTCTTCATTTTACCGGATGGTTATGCTTTACTTAATCCTCCCTTTTCTCATATTTCTTGACTCCTTGACTAGGGAAACTTCATATAATGTTCCTCTTTTTGTAGGTTTTACAGTGCCAACTCGATTTATAGTTACTTTTTCTGGTACCAATATGTGTATTCCAGTTGGCACACATAGAAAAAACCTCAGATGGAATTAAAAGGGTATTCTCTTGTTACGAAATGGGTAAATTTGGTTAGACAGCAACACAATAAGCAAGTTTACAATTACTTGCTTTTTCTATCTGCTGTCATTCTCCTGCTATGAGAGCTTGTATTTTACATTATGTACAGCTTGTTGCCATGGAAATCGACTACTAGTACTTGGCAGAATGTGTGCACAGTAGTTACATTCCATTAGAGGAATTAACTCCTGAGATCCTTGCCACCGCTCTCCAGTCAATTACTTTCTTCACAATAATTATCTGCTCATTTCCATTCTCCTACCTCTCCTGACCAGTTATCAGTCCTGCAAAATCACAATCCTTTGGCCCCCATCAGCAGTTTCCAGAACATTTCTCTTAAGGTACTGCCACACTAAACAATCCCGCTAGCGATCACGATAACGACGCATACTAATGCGATCGCTAGCGGGATTGTTTCTATATCGCTGATAGCGGCTTAACTTAGCGATGTCGTTAAGGACGCTATCGCGGTTAGCGATCTCCTTAATGACTTTAGCGGTACAAAAGTACCGCTAAATCGCTAAGAAAAGGTGCCACACTAGCGATATATACTTACCCAGCGGGGGCGCCGACGATAAAATAGGGTCCGGAGCGATTCCAGCGACGAGCGAGATCACAGCAGGATCTCAGCAGGGGCCACGTCGCTGGTAGATGCGGCACACAACAACATCGCTAACGGGATCTCTAAATAGTGACGTTTTTTAGCGATCCTGTTAGCGATGTTGTTTAGTGTGGCATACCCTTTATTCATTGGTCTACTCTTCAAAGGCCATGTTATCTCTAAATCAAATATAGTGATAACAGTGCAGATTTTAGAACAAGCATTTAAAGACCATTAAGGTATCTAAAGGGTATGCCACACTAAACAATATCGCTAACGGGATCGCTAAAAAACGTCACTATTTAGCGATCCCGTTAGCGATATTGTTCAGTGCGGCAGCTTCCAGCGACGAGCTTCCTGCTGTGATCTCGCTCGTCGCTGGAATCGTTCCGGACCCTATTTTCTCGCTGGCGCTCCCGCTGGGTAAGTATCTTATCGCTGTGTGGCACCTTTTCTTAGCGATTTAGCGGTACTTTTGTACCGCTAAAGTCGTTAAGAAGATCGCTAACAGCGATAGCGTCGTTAACTATATCGCTAAATGTGATAGCATTTAGCGATATAGAAACAATCCCGCTAGCGATCGCATTAGTATGCGTCGTTATTGTGATCGCTAGCGGGATTGTTTAGTGTGGCAGTACCTTTAAAAGCTGGACCAGAACTTTCACTCAAGAAAAAAACCCTCCAGCAACAAGGAAGTAAGGAGACTGCAGAGTTGTGTGCTGCCCAAAGCACAACTTGAGAATAACCCTTTAAAATTGTAATTTCTAAGAACCATAAAAAAGAAACTAACGATACAAAATGTCAGTGTTCCAAAACTAGAATAATCATTTGTAATTTCAGGAACAAAACGGTGAAAATGAAACACTTTGTTACGTCTTTTTCAAAAAACTAACAGAAAAATCTAATTTGAATAATAAAAAAATATTGCTCTTAATAAATAATTGGGCATTGAGTGAAATGAGTCAAGGCTAAGGTAACAAACCAGACACCTGAATCAGTCACGTAAGTCAGAATTACAAATAAAACACAGCTAGTTCCAATAGCAGAGCTAATAACATACTATGGGATCAAGACATTGCTGAAAATAGAGACAGTGTGTGTAAGTTGCATGTTTTTTTGGTTTCCTGCTGTCTACATTTAGCTTGCCCCTATTGTGTAGCCATGACAACCCTTTGGCGTTATATCTAAAAAACGTAATGTAGACTCAAGGATACAGAAATGGCAAGCAATGAATGTCTTCATTCACTATACGTCACGCTTTCATCAAGTATACTATTTTATGCACGTGTTTATAATAGGCATAACATACCAATATTAAGATGATAAAAAGCAAACAAGTTCATTTCTCATAAAAATATATGGGTCTACAGTTTACACATACATGGGATCTAGCGATTGCAGAATTTAACCCCTTCACCCCCAAGGGTGGTTTGCACGTTAATGACCGGGCCAATTTTTACAATTCTGACCACTGTCTCTTTATGAGGTTATAACTCTGAAACACTACAATGTATCTTCGCGATTCTGAGATTGCTTTCTCGTGACATATTGAACTTCCCGTTAGTGGTAAAATTTCTTTGATATAACTTGCGTTTATTTTTGAAAAAAACGCAAATATTGCGAAAATGTAGAAAATTTTGCAATTTTCATATTTTTAATTTTTATTCCCTTAAAACAGAAATGTGTCACATAAAATAGTTAATAAATAACATTTCCCACATGTCTACTTTACATCAGCACAATTTTGGAACCAAAATTTTTTTTGTTAGGAAATTATAAGGGTTAAAAGTTGACCAGCGATTTCTCATTTTTACAACAAAATTTAAAAAAACATTTTTTTTAGGGACCACCTCACATTTGAAGTCACTTTGAGGGGTCTATATGGCAGAAAATACCCAAAAGTGACACCATTCTAAAACTGCACCCATCAAGGTACTCAAAACCACATTCAAGAAGTTTATAAAATCTTCAGGTGCTTCACAGGAGCTGAAGCAACGTGGATGGAAAAAATGAGTATTTAACTTTTTAGTCACAAAAATGATCTTTTACATACTTTTTTATTTTCACAAGGGTAAAAGAGAAAATGGACAGATAAAGTTGTTGTGCAATTTCTCCTGAGTACGCCAATACCCCATATGTGGGGAAAAACCACTGTTTGGGCACAAGGCAGAGCTCGTAAAGGAAAGGAGCGCCGTTTGACATTTTCAAACCAAAATTGGCTGGAATTGAGATTGGACGCCATGTTGTGTTTGGAGAGCCTCTGATGCCCTAAACAGTGGAAACCCCCCACAAGTAACACCATTTTGGAAACTAGACCCCCTATGGAACTTATCTAGATCAGTTGTGAGCAATTTGAACCCCCAAGTGTTTCACAAAAGTTTATAATCCCTGGGCGTGAAAAAAAAAACAATTTTCCACAAAAATTATTTTTAGTCCCAAATCTTTGATTTTTCCCAAGGAAATTGGACCCCAAAAAGTTGTTGTACAATTTGTCCTGGTATGCTGATACCCCATATGTAGGGGGGGAACTGTTTGGGCGCACGGCAGGGCTTGGAAAGGAAGTAATAACGTTTTTGAATGCAGACGTTGAAGGGGGTCATGTTCCGTTTGCAGTGGCCCAGATGTGCCTAAACAGTGGAAACATTTTTCACTCTTTGTTTCATTGCAGCCATTTGGTAAATTCAAAAAAGTTCATTCTTTTTCTCATTAATGTACACTCTACACCCCATCTTGACTAAAAAAACAGAAATGTAGAAATTTTTGCAAATTTATTAAAAAAGAAAATCTGAAATATCACATGGTCATAAGTATTCAGACCCTTTGCTCAGTATTGAGTCTAAAACAGTCATGAGTCTTTTGTGGGAATAATGCAACAAGTTTTTCACACCTGGATTTGGGGATCCTCTGCCATTCTTCTTTGCAGATCCTCTCCAGTTCCGTCAGGTTGGATGGTGAACGTTAGTGGACAGACATTTTCAGGTCTCTCCAGAGATGCTCAATTGGGTTTAGGTCAGGGCTTTGGCTGGGCCAGTCAAGAATGGTCACAGAGTTGTTCTGAAGCCACTCCTTTGTTATTTTAGCTGTGTGCTTAGCGTCATTGTCTTTTTGGAAGGTGAACCTTCGGCCAAATCTGAGGTCCAGAGCATTCTGGAAGAGGTTTTCATCCAGGATATCTCTGTACTTGGCCGCATTTGTTTCCTTCAATTGCAACCAGTCGTCCTGTCCCTGTAGCTGTAAAACATCCCCCTAGCATGATGCTGCCACCATGTTTCACTGTTGGGATTGTATTGAGCAGGTGATGAGCAGTGCCTGGTTTTCTCCACACTTACCGCTTAAAATTATCACCAAAAAGTTCTATCTTCGTCTTATCAGACCAGAGAATCTTATTCTCATAGTTTGGTAGTCCTTCATAGCAAACACTATGTGGGCTTTCATATGTCTTGCACTGAGCAGAGGCTTCCATCTTGCCACTCTGCCATAAAGGCCCGACTGGTGGGGGCTGAAGTGATAGTTGACTTTGTGGAACTTTCTCCCATCTCCCTACTGCATCTGTGGAGCTCAGCCACAGTGATCTTGGGGTTCTTTACCTCTCTCACCAATGCTCTTCTCCCACAATTGCTCTGTTTGGCTGGATGGCCAGGTCTAAGAAGACTTCTGGTGGTCCCAAACTTCTTCCATTTAAGGATTATGGAGGCCACTGTGCTCTTAGGAACCTTGAGTACTGCAGAAATTCTTTTGCAACCTTGGCCAGATCTGTGCCTTGCCACAATTCTGTCTCTGAGCTCCTTGGTCAGTTCCTTTGACCTCATGATTCTCATTTGGTCTGACATGCACCGTGACCTGTGAGTAGGTCTTATATATGCAGGTGTGTGCCTTTACAAATCAAGTCCTATTAGTTTAATTAAACACAGCTGGACTCCAATGAAGAGGTGAACCATCTCAAGGAGGATCACAAGAAATGGACAGCATGTGTCTTAAATATGAGTGTCAGAGCAAAGAGTCTGAATATTTATGACTATGTGATATTTCAGTTTTTCTTTTTTAATAAATTTGCAAACATTTCTACATTTCTGTTTTTTTCAGTCAAGATGGGGTGCAGAGTGTACATTAATGAGAAAAAAAATGAACTTTTTTGAATTTACCAAATGGCTGCAATGAAACAAAGAGTGAAAAATTTAAAGGGGTCTGAATACTTTTCGCACCCACTGTATGGGGGAAATGTTATTTATGAACTATTTTCTGTGACATAATGCTCTGGTTTAAGGGCATAAAGATGAAAAGTTTGAAAATACTGAAATTTTCAAAAGTTTCACCAAATTTCCGATATTTTCAGAAATAAATGAATATTGCAAGTTATATCAAACCAATTTTACCACTATCATGAAGTATAATATGTCATGAAAAAACAATCTCAGAATCATTAGGATATGTTGAAGCATTCCAGTGTTATAACCACATAAAATGACATTGGTCAGAATTGTAAAAATTGGCCAGGTCAAGAAGGCGAAAACGGGCTCTGGTGCGAAAGGGTTAAATCCGCCAAGGTTAGTGCCATTAATGCTAGAGCTATTGGTGGCCTGCCTCCTATTCACATCTAGTGTTAAAGGTGGGATTTCTATATCTGTTACCCAGACTTAAGGCACTGCCACACTTAGCGATCGCACCAGCGATCACGACAACGACACGACCTGGCGAGATCGCTAGTGCGATCGCTATGTGATCGCTAGTTAGATTCCAAACACAACTCATCAGCGATCTGTGATTCCAAACACAACTCATCAGCGATCTGTGATTCCAAACACAACTCATCAGCGATCTTTATAACGACCTCTGAGGTCGTTGGGAAAACCTAGTCCCACCTGCGACGCTGGTGAAGTCGTTCATAAAGGGTGTCAAACTCAGCGATTCAGGCTCACCAGCAGGACACCAATGACCAAAAAACGGCTCAGAACGTTCATAAGCGATCAGCGACATCTCAGCAGAGGCCACATCGCTTCTACATGTCACACACAGCTAAGTCGCTAACGAGATCGCTACTGCATCATAAATGGTGTTGCAGTAGCGATCTCGTTAGCGATCTCGCTTAGTGTGGCATACCCTTAAGAGTACGTTCAGGTCTTTAGTATCTAAAAACAGAAGGTTACGCAAAGAGAAAGGTCATAAAGACATAAGAATTATGAAAAAAAATTTCCATTTTTTGTGAGGTGTAACAGCTGTCACTGGACATTTCATGCACTTCATAAACATCTTATGTATACTATATATGACCGCTGTCATTTTCAAGTATCCATTGTGAACTTCTAATCAATGCCTCTTTTTTAGACATATATTCAACCACTGTCGTTTTTGGGTCTATGTAAAGTTTTGTTTGTTTTTTGCTGTGTGAAGTATTGATCCATAGGTCTTTCTGTATATATTAGTACACCACTGTGGCTGTATTATAGTTACAGTATCTATTCCTTGTTTAAGAAAGGCATTTTCGTTTTATTTATTAATATATTAAAAGTTAAGCTTTATCTATTCTCACCAAGCTACCATTACATTGATTTCGTAAGACTGGGAAATATTAGATGACCTGGGAACCAAGTCTTTGTTATCTTGTGCCAATTTCTGTAGGAACTTTGGCACATATGGCCAACTTTATTTTACACTGCTTTTCCCATGACCCTCGCGTTACATTCATCTTGGCAAAAAAAAAAAAGAATACTGGTTGTTTCCACTGCTAGACTCACGCTACAAGGAGAAATTTGCATCTCTTCAGAGGTCTTCTGGTGCTAGATCAGAAGGCCATTGTGGAAAATATGTTGAAAAATTTCCCATCAGACAATGCTAGTGGGAGTGGGAATGTTTATTTTGCCAACCAAGGAGGAGAGGCCAGGGAGACACACACCAGAGGCCTGAGTACACTGTCAAAGGCCTGGGTCAATTTCATGACACCCAGTGTCCATGCCCTGATTAGCGGGTATTTTTATCCAATTCCTCTGCAATCATGAGCTACTGGGTCTCAAAGCTGTACAACCGTCATGAGTTGTCCCTCTATTCCTTGGAAGCTTTGTGCTACCCTGCCGTTAGTGTCTTGACTGAGCAGAAGTTTAGTGCCACCAAGGAGGTCATAATAGACAGAAACAGGCACTTTCGCCTGCCATCAGAAAGTGTTGACAGGCTCACAAATTCAAATTCAAATTCAAAGAAGCTTTATTGGCAGGACTAAATACACATTAGTTTTGCACAAGCAAGTGTACCAAAGGGGATAGGGATAGGGATGTTGAGTAGGGGCAGATCCAGGGTGGGGGCTATGGAAGTCCATGGCATAGGGAGGGGTGATGGGGGTGCAGGTCCAGGGTGGGGCTATAAAAGTCCATGGCATAGGGAGGGGTGATGGGGGCAGATCCGGGGTGGGGGCTATAGAAGTCCATGGCATATCATAGTTCTCTTTCTCGCAGTCTATGACATTCGCTCACATACCGCGCTGCTATCTCCGCTGCTCTCTCTTCTTCCCCAGCAAGATATATGTTTTCTCTTCCTCCTTCATGGTGATGAAATCCGGGAAGAGATGTGAGAGTCTCCTGAAGTGAGTGTCCCTCACTGCTGAGTATTTGGAGCAGTGTAGCAGGAAGTGGGTTTCGTCCTCTATGGTCACAGTGTTGGCATAGTCTTTCCTCCCTGGGCTTGTAGCTCTGCCTGTGTCGGCCGGATTCGATGGCCAGACTGTGGGCGCTGAGTCTATACCGGCTCAGGATCTGGCGGTCTCTGGGGTCTGGGAGTTTCTCCAGGTATGGGGCCAGACTGTAGTCTCTCTGTAGACTCCGGTACATGGTCAGTTTCTGGGAGCTGATGATGTCGTTCTTCCAGTCACTGACATACCTCTCCTGGCCTTCGTCTACCATCTTCCTGATTTCGGCTTTTGTCAGGTTGTTGTGATTGGTGTTCTGGTCAGGTTGGGTTTGGGTGAGCTGTTCCAAGGGTCCTAGTTTTTCTGTTTCACCTACGTGTGTCAGGGCTTTATGGTGATGGGAGCTTGGATTGCTCCTACGTAGGTGAGCCCGGAATGACAGTGCCCTCTTTAGAACCGTTAGGTGTAGAGGGAATCTGCCCAGCTCGGCCCGGCAGGCACTGTTGGAGGTGCTCCGATGGACTTGGAGAAGGTGCTTGCAGAATTCCAGGTGGAATATTTCTGTTGGGCTGGAATCCCATCTTGACCAGTCTGGGTAGGTGTGAGGACCCCAGACTTCACTGCCATACAGGAGGATTGGGGCGATGACCGAGTCGAAGATTTTAACCAGACCCTCACTGGTAGCTTCAGATGGTAAAGTTTCCTTCGGATGCCATAGAAGGTTTTACATGCCTTGTCTTTCAGGGTCTCTATGGCTTGTTTGAAGCTTCCTGACCGGTGAATCTCTAGGCCCAGGTAGGTATATTTGTCTGTTCCTGTAAGGGCGCAGTTGTTGAGGACAAATGAAGGGTGCTGGTCTAATTTTCTCTTTCTCCTCTGGAACACCATGATGTTGGTTTTCTTTAGGTTGACCGGTAGTGCCCAGGTGGAGCTGAATTTCTCTAAGATTTTCAGGTTGTCTTGGAGGCCTTTCTCGGTTGGTGACAGAAGCAGCAGGTCATCTGCATACAGCAGGAATTTCACCTGGGTGTCGTGGAGGGTGGGACCTGGTGCTGTGGAAGATTCCAGAGCGGTAGCCAGCTCGTTGATGTAAATGTTGAAGAGCGTTGGACTTAGGCTGCAGCCTTGTCTGACTCCACGGCTCTGCTGGAAATAAGCCGTTCTTTTACCGTTCACACTCACACTGCAGAGGTTCTCGGTGTAGGAGCTTTTGATAACATCGTAGGTCTTTCCTCCTATTCCGCTCTCCAGCAGTTTCAGGAATAAGCCCGGGTGCCACACCGAATCAAAGGCCTTTTTAAAGTCCACGAAACAGGCGTATATCTTCCCGTTCTTTGTATTGTGGACGTGTCTCTGAATGAGGCTGTGCAGGGTATAGATGTGGTCAGTGGTGCGGTGGTTTGGCATGAACCCTGCTTGGCTCTTGCTGAGGACGTTATGTTCGGTGAGGAAACTGAGGATCCTCTTGTTCAGGATGCTGTTGAACAGTTTCCCCAGGTTGCTGCTGACACATATGCCTCTGTAGTTGGCTGGGTCATACCTGTCCCCATTCTTGTGGATGGGTGTGATGAGGCCTTGGTTCCAGGTACGAGGGTAGTAGCCAGCACTTAGCACAATATTGAAGAGTTTAACCATTGCAGCCTGTATTTCTGGTGGGCTGTACTTCAGCATTTCTGGTAGGATTCCATCCAGGCCACCGGCTTTTCTACATCTTATGGAAGAGATTCTCTCTGCTACTTCCTGTAATGTAATAGGTGTATCCACTGGGTTTTGGAAATTTTTTACTTTTTCCTCCATTGCTTTTAGTTTTGCCATTATGTTTTCCTGTTCTTGGTTTAGTTCTTCCTTTGGGATGTCTTTATAGAGGTCTCTGAAGTACTGGAGCCAGATGTTGCCATTTTGGATATGGATGTTGTTTTTCTTGTCTTTTGTGCCCATGTGGTTCCATAGTTCCCAGAAGGAATTGTCTTGAAGAGCATCTTGGAGTTGGTTAAGCTTGGTAGAGATGTAACTCTGCTTCTTCCTCCTGAGGATGGTTTTGTACTGTCTTTGTATGGTTTCATAGGCTTCCCTCAGACCAGGGTGGTTGGGGTCTCTATGTTTCTTGTTTGAGGCTGTTCTCAGGGTCTTCCGTACGGCTTTACATTCTCTGTCAAACCAACCGTTGGTCTGTTTTTCTTTTGGTCTCTTGTAGTCAACTTTTTTAAGGTCGGACAGTCTGGCCATTGCATAGAATATATTGTTGAGGTCTTTTGTAGCTTGACTCACTCCCTTTGGGTTAGGCTGGTACTCGTGGTTGTAGAAGTGGTGGAGCATCCGCTGTATTTCGGGTCTGCTGAGAGCCTCTTTGTACTTTAGTGCCGACGTTTTGGATCATTTATATGATGGAGGCCGGTTGAAGAGGCCGCTATGCTGTGGCTTTTGAGTGGGTGGTTTCTCTGTAGATTTCAAGTACAGAAGAAGTTGGCTGTGGTCTGACAGGTGCGTTTGTGGGGTGACTATGAAGGCGCTGATATTTGCCCGGTTCATGTCTGTAATGTCATAATCTACTACACTCCTCCCTACATGGGAGTTTAGTGTATACCTCCCTAAAGAGTCTCCTTTGGTACGTCCATTAAGAATATGAAGTCCTAAACTTCTACATACGTTCAGGACCTTTTTACCACTTTTGTTGACTGTACTGTCGTAGCTGTTTCTCTCTGTGTGTACTGAGTCTTGGCCGTCATTCTCTGCTCCAAATATGTAGATGTTCCCATCCGTGGTCAGGAAGTCGTTTTCTCTCCCTGTTCTTGCGTTGAGGTCTCCAAAGATGAGAACTTTGCCCAGGGCCTGATAGTGGGCGGCTTCTCTTTGTAAGATCTCGAAGCTCTCTGGATTGAAGTAGGGGGACTCTGGCGGTGGTATATAGGTGGCGCAGAGGTGGACATCAGACTGAGAGGTGCGGATGGAGCTGCTGATCCTGATCCATATGTGGCTGCCTCCTCTCTTCACCGGTTTGATGTATTGGTGGAGCTCGTCTTTATACCAGATCAGTATTCCTCCTGAGCTCCGGCCCTGTTTGATGTTTTTATTTTTCAGGGCAGGGACAGAGATTTCTCTGTATCCGATGGGCGCCAGGGATTCGTTTTCGGCTCTGGTCCATGTTTCCAGGAGGATCTGGATGTCTATATTTTTCAGTCTTTGTATAAAGTCCGGGTCATTTGTTTTACATCCAAAGGTCGAGGTGTTGAGACCCTGAATATTCCAGCTGCTGATTGTAAGTGAAGTCATTTTTTCTATTTATCTTGTGTGTGTATATACCTTGTAATGAGTATGGCTGTGTAGGACAAACTGGATTTCTGACTGTTTTGTAGGTGTGCTTGGTTCCATCCAGTCACATTAGTTTCCTGCATAGTGCACTGAGCAGGGTCTTTACCTCATCCGTATCTCTGCTCTGCGTGTATCTGTGTGGGGTCGGTGGACCCCTCCATGGAGGCCTCCTCCTCTGATGGTCTGATTTTGGGTGAAGAGCTTTGTTTCCAGCTTCTGGAGATAGGATTGGGGTTTTCTGTCTTTTTATTGTTAGGGGTCTTTCGGTGTGATGTTGGTCACTGTTGAATCCAGGCCTGGGTCCTCTGTTTAGTACGATGTCTTTCAGCTCTTTGGCCAGGAGGCTGACCCCTTGTTTGTTGAGGTGCTTATTATCATATAGGTGATGGTGGTTTATGGAAAGGTGTTGTGCCAGGTCACGTTTGGGACAGTCTTGACCTTTTCTGTCAGTTCCATATTGATGCTTTGGGTGGTTTGCCTGGATATGTCCTTTGTTGGGAGCAGAGATGACAGAATGATTTTGCTGTCTGGGAATTTTAGTTTTGCCTTCTTTGCTAGTTGGGCCAGTTGTGCTGCCATCTGCTTGTACTGGTCTGGCAGACTGTTTGTACCTGTGTGTATAATAATATGGTTTGGGTTGGTAAAACGTGGATTATTGATGACCTCTGTCACCTGTTCAATAGTTGCACAGTGGATTTTTCTGACCCGTTTTCCTGGGAATAGCCGTTGTGCATTTAGGTACTTCCCATTTGAGTCCATTATTAGGACGATATCAGGGCTTTGTGGTGTCTGGGATGGGTTAAGTGGCTGATGGTGGGGGTCTGTGATGCTGGCTTTGCTGGTGGTTGGTTCGCTTCTCGCTGGCTCACTTTTCTTGGTTTCAGTATTATTCATATTATAGGTTATTGCTGTGTTGTTGTTTGGGGTCTCCACATTCTGGTCAGTGGGGGCCATATTGTCTGCTCTCTGGCTTGTTCCCATTGCCCCCTGCTGGGTCAGACATTGAGGACTCTGCGTTTTGAGTTCTGCTATCTCCTTTCTGAGCCTTTCATTGTCATTTTGTAATTTGCACATTTCCTCTCTTATTTTCTGGAGAGCTGAGTTGAACTCGCATTTCAGCTTATTGATCTCATTTGTTGCTTGGTCATTTGCATTTCTATGTGAGTTTCTTTGAAGTTCTTCCTTAATTTGAGCCAAGTCTCCTTCTAATTGAGATAGATAGTCTCTGATGTTCTCAGGGGAGAGGTGTGAAGTGTTGGGGGTATGGGCCCTGGAGGTCTTCTCTGTAGATATGTGAGCATTAGAAATGGTCTCTGGAAGTGTCTTTCTAAGGATTTGAGCCTGTTCACTGATTTCAATAAAAAGTTCATCAAATTGTTGCAGATTGTCCTCAGTTCCTTGCACCATGACGGTGCCAGTATTGTACAGAGTTATAGTGAGTGAGTGTGTGTCATCTTCTGCGTTGTTTTTAATTTTAATCTGCCGGCTCACTCTGATAATGAACAAAGCCTGGATTAGACCTGACTTTTCAACACCACCAGATGACAGCAGCACATAAAGTGTTTTTTAAAGGGAACCTGTTAGCAGGATTGTACTGAGTAACCTACACAGAGTGTCAGGTCGGCGCCGTTATAGTGACTAAAATGATACCTTGGTTGATGAAATCCGTCTTGTTGTTTTTTCTTCATCTTTATTTTCAGTGTTCTGTTAATGATATGCTCGTGTTCTAAGGCGCGGTTCATTTATGTGGTGCTCTGATTAGCTATTCATAATGCAGACTGCTGACAAGTCACTGATCCCTCAATGACCTGCCCCCTAGTCTGCATAATGAATACCATACTGAATTTAACAAAAAAAACACTTCTGCAGGCAGGTGGCTGTCATGTGTGCATTGCCACGAAGATCGTCGCGGTTGCACATTTTGACTTCTCACAGCTGAGTTGCTGTTTCTTTGTGTTTGGCAGCTAGGGAGTTAATTCTGTCTGTGCTCGGTGCTGGGACTGGGTGCAGTTTCTCCCGGCTGCAATTGATTATTTGTTGATTGGTTTCCTTTAAATTCCTGGTTGTCTGCTTTGGGAGTTGCCAGTGAAATCCTTCATTCAGTCCACAGATAGGAATGAATCTGTATTGACTTAAGTTGAGAGCTCCTTAGTTGTTTTAAGCTCAACTTGCTTAGAGTTTATTTCCCAGACCATTTATGTTCCTTCGGTGTTTGAGTGTGTATGCAAGTGAGTGCTATCCTGTCTGTCTTATATGTCTTATCTGTGTATTTAGCTGAGATCAGCCCATATCCCTTTGGTGGTAATCAGGATCCTTCTTAGGACTGATTACAGGGTTCAGGGTCTGATAGGAGACAGGGTTAGGCTGGAGACTTGGACCTCTGAACCATTATCAGTACCTCCAAGGTAAGGGATTAGTTAGGACCCCAGTGTAGGGTCAGGTTAGACCCCGTTCCTCCTCTTTCCTGTTACAGCTCATCAAGTCCTCAAGATTAACCCTGAAGTAAACAGAAATCGTTTCTGCACATCTAGTCCTCAAGATTTACCCTAAGTTCTGCAGATATCGTGTCAGGTAAATCTATTTTATACTTACATTCTGATGTTGCTAAACTATATGTTGTATAGAGTGTGGTTCCTGTATAAATAGTTTACTGACATTGTATTCATATCATTAGACAGCGTGACATTTTCACTGGCGTTAAAAATTATCTCTAGTTACCATGGATCCAGTAGCCCAGCTGGCTCTGCAGTTGCAGGGATTATCCATGGAGCTGACGGACATTAAGTCCAAAGTTTTGTCTCCCCTGGAGCAAACCAGAGTTGAACCTAAAGTAGCTCTCCCAGAAAGGTTCACTGGTGGGCGAGACAAATTTTTTACCTTCAGGGAGGCATGTAAATTGTATTTTCGGCTTCGGCCGCGATCATCAGGGAGTGATGAGCAGAGAGTGGGAATTGTTATCTCACTTCTTCAAGGGGACCCTCAATCCTGGGCATTTTCCCTTCCTCCGGGATCCCCGGCTCTACAGTCTGTAGATCAATTTTTTACTGCCCTGGGATTGGTATATGATGACCCAGATCGGGTCTCTCTTGCTGAGACCAAATTACGTAAGATACAGCAGGGAGATCGTCCGGCGGAGGAATTTGCTTCTGAGTTTCGTAGATGGGCCACGGATACTCAGTGGAATGACCCAGCTCTTAGGAGCCAGTTTTGTCATGGGCTTTCTGACAAATTAAAAGACGTTTTGGCTCAGTATGAGTCTCCTCCTTCTCTGGAGGCTGCTATGGCCCTAGCTATCCGTACTGATAAACGGCTTCGGGAGAGGGGTGAGGTAACTCCACTCCCTGTTGTTACTCCACCTACTACTAAAGTCACTTATGTTGAGGTTCCCCTTGTCTGTTCGGATGAACCTATGCAGTTGGGAGGGACATCTTTTCGTAGTAGGGGATTGGCGGCACGCCGCAGGACTAGAAGGTCTTTTTTTTGCGGGAAAGAGGGACATTTTGTTGGAGAATGTCCATCCCGTGTCTTGTTAAGTAAAAAGTCGCCGGAAAACTGCTAATCCCAGGTTGTGTGGTGGACGACAACCTGGGAGTATGTATTTCATCCGCCGGTTCTTCTCAGTTCCTTGTACCAGTGGAGGTGGTGGTTGGTACTAGAGTGAAGAGATTGTCTGTTCTTCTGGATAGTGGTTCCGGGGCTAATCTGGTTGATCCTCAGTTTGCTCAGGCTCAAGGTATGCATCTGAGTGTATTGGTCAAACCGATCCCTATTTTCTCCATTGACGCCAGGCCTCTCGGCCAAGGTAGCTTTGTTCATGAGGTTCATAACATTGACCTTCGGGTAGGGGCAATACATAGGGAACAATTATCTTGTTATGTGTTGGAGGGTCTACCTACTCCCATTGTGTTGGGACTTCCTTGGCTGGTTAAACATAACCCTGTGATTAATTGGCAGTCCAGAGAGATAAGCCAATGGGGTGAGTTTTGCAAAAGCAACTGCATGAACACAGTCATCAGTGCGGTCGTGCCTAGTACATTGCCTCCTTTTTTGGAGGATTTTGGGATGTTTTCTCTGAGGAGGGGTGTCGGGAGTTGCCTCCTCATCACGTGTATGGCTGCTCTATTAATCTACTTCCTGATGCTAAGTTGCCTAAAGCTAGGTTGTATAATCTTTCTGGTCCTGAAAGGCAGGCTATGAAAGATTATATTTCTGAAAGTCTGGCCAAAGGGCATATTAGACCTTCATCTTCCCCTGTGGCCGCGGGGTTCTTCTTTGTGAAGAAAAAAGATGGAGGCCTACGCCCTTGCTTGGATTTCCGCGAACTTAATCGGATTACTGTTCGAGATCCGTATCCACTCCCTCTTATTCCTGATCTCTTCAATCAAATTGTTGGCGCCAAATGGTTCTCTAAATTGGATCTCAGGGGGGCGTATAATCTGATTAGGATAAAAGAGGGGGATGAGTGGAAAACGGCGTTTAACACGCCGGAGGGACATTATGAAAACCTGGTCATGCCTTTTGGTCTGACTACTGCACCAGCAGTATTCCAACATTTTGTTAATGACATTTTTCGTCACCTTGTGGGGCTGTTTGTGGTCGTATATTTGGATGACATTTTAATTTACTCGCCAGATCTTGTGTCTCACCAGGAGCATGTGAGACAGGTGTTGCAGATCTTGCGAGACAATAAACTATACGCCAAACTGGAGAAGTGTGTTTTTGCCGTACAGGAACTTCAGTTTTTGGGTTTTTTGGTGTCAGCCTCCGGTTTCCGTATGGACCCTGAAAAGGTGAGAGCAGTGCTTGAATGGGATCAGCCAGGGGATCTTAAGGCTCTGCAGCGTTTTTTGGGGTTTGCTAATTACTACCGGAAATTTATTTGTAATTTCTCGTCTGTCGTCAAACCTCTCACTGACATGACGAGAAAAGGGACGGATTTTTCTAGGTGGTCGGACAAGGCTTGCCAAGCCTTTTCCTCTTTGAAGAGATGTTTTGCTTCGGCACCCGTTCTCATCCAACCAGATGTATCTCAGCCGTTCATTGTTGAGGTGGACGCGTCTGACGTAGGGGTGGGTGCTATATTGTCCCAGGGTCCGTCCCCTGGTAAATGGCATCCGTGCGCTTTCTTTTCTAAGAAATTGTCGTCCGCCGAAAGGAATTATGATATCGGCAATAGGGAACTTTTGGCCATTAAATTGGCTTTTGAAGAATGGCATCACTTTTTGGAGGGGGCAGTCCACCCGGTCACCGTTATTACTGATCACAAGAACCTGCTGTATTTAGAATCCGCTAAGCGTCTGAATTCCAGACAAGCTCGATGGTCGTTGTTTTTTACCAGGTTTAATTTTGTCGTCACTTATCGTCCGGGGTCTAAGAATGTAAAGGCTGATGCCTTGTCTCGCAGTTTCCCAGGGGCCGGGAAAACGGATGACCCGATTCCTATCCTTCAGGAGGGGGTGGTAGTGTCGGCTGTATGTTCTGAGCTTGAGGAGGAGGTGTTAGAGGCTCAGGGGGACGCCCCTGCAGGACCTCCAGGGAGACTGTTTGTCCCGAATCAGTTGAGACAAAAGGTTATTGAGGCACATCATAATTCTGCTTTAGCAGGACATCCAGGGAGTAAGGCTACTTTAGATCTCCTTTCTCGCCGATTTTGGTGGCCTAACGCTAATAAAGATGTTATAACTTTTGTCGCGTCCTGTGGGGTTTGTGCTCGCTCTAAAACCCCTCATACCCGTCCGTCTGGGACCCTTTTACCCTTGAAACTTCCGGAGCGTCCATGGACTCATTTATCTATGGACTTCATTACGGACCTTCCTCCGTCGTCAGGGAATACTGTCATACTGGTGGTTGTTGACAGGTTCAGTAAGATGGCACATTTCGTTGCTCTTCCTGCACTCCCTAATGCTAAAACTCTGGCGCAGGTGTTCATTAGGGAGATCGTGAGACTTCATGGGTTGCCTTCTGATGTGGTGTCAGATAGGGGGTCTCAGTTTGTGTCCAAATTTTGGAGGGCATTTTGTTTACGTCGGGGGATGCAATTGTCGTTTTCCTCGGCTTTTCATCCGCAGACCAATGGTCAGACAGAGCGTCTGAATCAGAGTTTAGAGACATATCTCCGGTGTTTTGTCTCGGAGAACCAGGAGGACTGGTCTTCTTTCTTGCCTCTGGCAGAGTTCGCTCTAAACAACAGGCGGAGCGAGTCCACTGGTAAGTCCCCGTTTTTTTGGGGCATATGGTTTTCATCCCCAGTTTTGTACTTTCAATGGGGGGGTCCTTCTGGGGTTCCTGAGGAGGAGCGTTTCTCGTCGTCACTTGCTTCTGTGTGGAGAGGTGTATTGAATAATCTGAGTGCGATGGGGAACCGTTACAAACGTATGGCTGATAGGAGGAGAGTTTCTGGTCCAGATCTGAATGTGAACGATCTGGTATGGTTGTCTACCAGGAATATAAAACTTAAAGTGCCCTCCTGGAAACTGGGTCCCAGATTCATCGGCCGTACAGGATCAGTTCCATAATTAATCCTGTGGCATTTCTTCTGGAACTCCCTCCTACGTTTAAAATTCATAATGTGTTCCACAAGTCATTACTTAAAAGGTATGTGGCACCAGTCATATCGTCACCTCTACCTCCTCCTCCAGTGTTGGTCAATGGCAACTTGGAATTTCAAGTATCAAAAATCATTGACTCACGTCTGAATCGCCGGTCCCTTCAGTACTTGGTGCATTGGAAGGGGTATGGTCCGGAGGAGAGGACGTGGGTCCCTGCGTCTGATGTTAACGCAGATCGTTTGGTTCGGACCTTCCACAGAACTCACCCGGGCAGGCCTGGCCCTGAGGGTCCGGAGGCCCCTCGTAGAAGGGGGGTACTGTCATGTGTGCATTGCCACAAAGATTGTCGCGGTTGCACATTTTGACTTCTCACAGCTGAGTTGCTGTTTCTTTGTGTTTGGCAGCTAGGGAGTTAATTCTGTCTGTGCTCGGTGCTGGGACTGGGTGCAGTTTCTCCCGGCTGCAATTGATTATTTGTTGATTGGTTTCCTTTAAATTCCTGGTTGTCTGCTTTGGGAGTTGCCAGTGAAATCCTTCATTCAGTCCACAGATAGGAATGAATCTGTATTGACTTAAGTTGAGAGCTCCTTAGTTGTTTTAAGCTCAACTTGCTTAGAGTTTATTTCCCAGACCATTTATGTTCCTTCGGTGTTTGAGTGTGTATGCAAGTGAGTGCTATCCTGTCTGTCTTATATGTCTTATCTGTGTATTTAGCTGAGATCAGCCCATATCCCTTTGGTGGTAATCAGGATCCTTCTTAGGACTGATTACAGGGTTCAGGGTCTGATAGGAGACAGGGTTAGGCTGGAGACTTGGACCTCTGAACCATTATCAGTACCTCCAAGGTAAGGGATTAGTTAGGACCCCAGTGTAGGGTCAGGTTAGACCCCGGTCCTCCTCTTTCCTGTTACAGCTCATCAAGTCCTCAAGATTAACCCTGAAGTAAACAGAAATCGTTTCTGCACATCTAGTCCTCAAGATTTACCCTAAGTTCTGCAGATATCGTGTCAGGTAAATCTATTTTATACTTACATTCTGATGTTGCTAAACTATATGTTGTATAGAGTGTGGTTCCTGTATAAATAGTTTACTGACATTGTATTCATATCATTAGACAGCGTGACAGTGGCAGCCGTGACACCTGCGCTGCAGCATTATCTCATGGTTACTATGCACTTAATCCCTTTTGCAGATTTATTTGTGCGAGAAAAAAAAAATCATTTTGAAAATGGCGCCTGTGCAGTAGCAGCTTTCGGTCTGTATAGAGATCGATAGTTGCTGTTGCGCAGGCGGCGCCATCTTGGAGAAAAAAAAGTCCTCCACCAAGATTGTGCTGCCCGCGCATGCGCAATAGCAGCTGTTGGTGATCTCCAAGAGCTGCAAAAGGAATTAAGTGCACAGTAACCATGTGATTACGCTGCAGCGCAGGTGCCATCCATATACCATAGAAGGCAACAACTGGAAGGCCTCATTTAAATATTGAACATTAAAGGGAACCTGTCAGCTTGGCTGATGAAATCCGTCATATGGCTGTTTCTTAATCTTTATTTTCAGTTTATATTAAGTTAAGGGTGCCATCATTTCTGTCCAGGCCTATTTCATGAGTTTTATTTTTTTTTTAAATTCTGTGGAAGCATGGCTGAAAAGCAATGTCTGACTTTCATTTGTTCATTTTCATAGATTTTTGATTTGTTATTACTTTTGTCAGATTCAAGTTATTTCTGTCACCATTGTGGGTTTTTCTGTCATTAAACGAGGGGTACCAACAATTTTGACCACGTGTGTTTGTGGTATGGGTGTACTCAGTAGAAATGGCACAACTAAATCTGGTGTCCAATTTCTCCTTCTCCATGAGAAAATAAAAACTATCGGGCTAAAGCAACAATTTTAGTGCAAAAAAAGTGTTTTTCCATTTCCTTCTTCCAGTTTGCTTTTAGGCTTTGTTTCCATGATCAGGAAACACAGCGCTTTGGACAGAGCGGAAAGTCCACCACGCCCAAAGCCCCGCCCCCTACTGAACGCGCGGTCAATCCGGATGTGTTCATGGAACACATCCGGAATGACCGCAGGGCTACATAGCCCTGTGTTATTTCCTTTGCGGCAACGCGTCGACGCAAGGGAATAGGACATGCTGCGGTCTAAAAAGACACGCCGCATGTCCATAAACGCAGGTCTTCCGCCTGCGTGTTTGTAAGCATAGTGAAGACGGGATTTCTTTAAATCCCCTCCACTATGCTGTAACATCTGGACGCTGCGTGTTTGACGCTGCGCCAACGCACAGCGTCAAACACGCAGCTAATCCTGACTGTTTCCTGACCATGGAAACATACCCTTAAAGTCAAAACAGCAGAATCTCAACACAAGTGTTTCTATTTTGGAAACTTTGTGTAGTGAGCATTTTTAACAGAACCTGTCAGCAGGATTTTGCTATGTGAGCTACAGACATGGCCATATTAGTGCTTTAATACTGATTAAAATGATACCTGCAGTGAAGAAATCCGTTTTGTGGTTCTCGTGTAATGAGTTATTAAAATTTTGCTGTAATCATATCTTCATGCATCGGCTCGGGACAATGGGCATTCTATTTTCTTGAATGACAGGTCACTGACCTGCCTCCTATTTTAAATATTGAGCCTGGGCAGTACTTTATTCTCTGCCCAAAAAATATTAGGTCTCCCACAAAATGGAGGTAGCGCATGTGTGGTTGCATCCAATATGGATCACTATAATGAGGTGCTTTTTCTGGGAGACTGGCCTAAATCATCTGTATTTTGGCTGCAAAATATGAGATCGGTACATATGCCTCATATTTTATCCAGTTGTTGCATGGGAAGAAGCAATCTATGCCTTTTGCAGTCCCAATGATCTGGAGAGAGCAAACCGATCACACTACTAATTGTTATTTCTCCATGGTGCCTCCCCATTAGGAAAGAAGTTTCAAGGCAGAAGTAGACTTTACAGTATCCAAACATTCCATCTGCAATAGTACCACATATAGAGGAACTGCCTGTTGCAAAAGCACCAGAAAAAATTTCAATCGAGTCAAGTCGAGTGAGGAAGAAGAGGGTGATTGACTTTCTATAAGCAACCTCAACTGAACCACACTTTATAAACGCAAAGGGAACTGAACGATCTTGTTAGAGATTTGAATCTGCCCGATAGGAAGTCTTAGCTCTTAGGCCTCTTTCACACATCCGTTTTTTGCCGTCAGGCATGATCCGGCGCTTTTTCAAAAAACGGATGTTTTTTTAAACCACCGGATGCGTTTTTTGGTCATTGACTATTATTAGCGCCAGATCGCGCCGGATGTCATTGCGTTGCGTCCGTTTTTTTCCGGATCCGGCGAAAATGTACATTCCGGCGGCCGGACAAAACGGACACTGCAACGTTTTTTTTTTCTGCCACACCCGCCGAAAAGCGCCTGAAGCGGCGCATCCGGCGGGCGCAACAATACAAGTCTATGGTGCCGGATCAGTCTTTTGTGCAATCCAGCAAAAGACTGATCCGGAAACCAAGGTCTCTCTCTCTCTCCTCGGTCCGGACATGCGTACCTGCATTTTCTGGGTTGAAAAGTTCAAGACGGATCCGCCAGAAAACCTGATCCGTTGCATCAGTTTTTTCACAATCAGCGCCGGATCCGTCCTTTCCAGTTTTGGACGGATTGAGCCTGACGGCACAAAACGGATGTGTGAAAGGGGCCTTAGGCTCCAGGCTACAGCAGTGGAAACTTCTAGCGAGTGATATTAGGATTTCTTTGTTCCGCAACCGGGATAAAGATCTTGCCCAATACGCCTTCATGAAGGGTGATCCTGTGGCATGCAACATCAACAGTTTAATGAAAACGCTGAAGATAAGTCATAATCCAGAAGAATGGAGGCTTTTCATCGATTCATCCATAATGGCAATGCAGTAACTTCAATTCCAGTTGGTTATGCAGTCCACATGAAAGAAACCTATGACATGAAACAGCTGTTGAGGTGCCTGAACTATGACCAATATTTGCGGCCCCTCTGTGGCACCTTAACCCGTTTACCCCCAAGGGTGGTTTGCACGTTAATGACCAGGCCAATTTTTACAATTCTGACCACTGTCTCTTTATGAGGTTATAACTCTGGAACGCTTCAACCGAGCTTGGCGATTCTGAGATCGCTTTTTCGTGACATATTGTACTTCACGATAGTGGTAAAATTTCTTTGATATAACTTGCTTTTTTTGGTGAAAAAATCTGAAATTTGGTGAAAATTTTGAAAATTTCACAATTTTCAAACTTTCAATTTTTATGCCCTTAAATTAGAGTCATGTCACACAAAATAGTTAATAAATAACATTTCCCATGTCTACTTTACATCAGCACAATTTTGGAACCAAAATGCTTTTTGCTGGGAAGTTATAAGAGAAAAAAAAAAGGGGAAATGTTCCAGCTCCTTAAAAATGAGAAATTCTTTATTTAACAATAATGTTCTTCATAAAAACATCAGTGCTCTGGGACAGATCAGCAAGCAAGACAGGATGACAAAGCGACGCGTTTCGATCACAAGAGTGATCTTTTCCAAGCTTATGAGACATCACAATACTTCACAGGAAAATATGATAAAAAACAGAGATGAATAATGCAAACACTATGTATATATATATGCAAAAAACACAATAGAACTATAAAAAAGAAACAAAAAACAATAATGAAACATGATTTCAGTTCGTTTGTTCAATCCATCTGGAAACCTTGTGCCCAAGTTATAAATCCAGAATGCTTCTCTGGTCAAAAGACGGCTCTGCATATCTCCACCACGTGGTAATTTGTTGATTTTTTCAATACCATTGACACAAAAAGAAGAAATATCTCTAGAATGACATGATATAAAATGTTTAGCCACAGAAGAAATAGTTCTCAAATTATCAGAATCTCCCTTAATATCCCGCAAATGTTCAGAAATTCTTCGTTTTAATTTACCAACTGTAGATCCTATATATGAAATATTACATTTAGTGCAGTCAATTTTATAAACAACGTGACTTGAATCACAATTAATAAAAAATTGTATATTAAATTTTTGTGTTTTATTGTAATTTTCAAAATTTTTTATATTAATTGAACTTTTACACGTGTTACAATTAGTTTTACTGCACTTATAAAATCCTTTGCAGCTGAGCCACGTATTATCTCTCTTCTTAGACATGTATAGACTGGTGAAATAGTGTTGCCAATAGTAGGCGCTCTTCTAACCAGTACATTATAACCAGTTTTTAAAACCGCATCTAGAATCCGATCCTCATACAAAACAGGCAAAAACTTGTGAATAACTTCTCTTATTTTATAAAATTGTGGACTATATTGAAAACAAATGAAAGGTTAATGCCCAAATTGACCAACCACCTTATTATCCTGGGCAGAGGGAGCAATTAAATCACTACGATTTCTTTTAGAAATCATATTATATGCTCTGTTTAAAGACGATTCTGGATAATTCCATCTTTTTAATTTAAATGCTGACACCGCCATCTCAGACTCCAATTTATGTGCATCACCACAATTGCGCTTGATCCTAATAAATTCTCCTACTGGTACTGATCTTATAGTGTGTTTAGGGTGACTACTGTTGTGAATGGGTTTGAGATGAGTTCTGAGCAGAGACTCCCTCTGGTGGTTACAAGCGGTACTGGTCTATTCAGTGAAGATTGTGAGGAGTGGGAATCAGGTGTTACTGACTGGTCTTAAATAATGGACTCACCTTCCCATCAGGGTTGCCGGTGATCAATTGTTCTGGTCTGAATCCTTCATTCCTGTTTCCCTTGTTGCCTGCTGTGTCGTGTCTGCATCTCCTGCTAACAGATAAGACATTTTCTCCTTTTTGTTTTTGTACTATTTTTTTGCATTTTGTCCTGCACTTCTGTGGGGGCCTTCTGGGTCCCCTCCGGGGGCTTTTGCCCTCTCAGTTTAGTTCAGCCACTGATGTTTGTACATTTGCTTTTTCCAGTTTTTTCAGTGGCTGCTGTTTTGATTTTGTTACACCAGAGAACTAATTTAGGTGGTAGAGGTCGTGTGATCTCAGGTGATTTTGAAATTAGTAGAGTTGGTGCTTTTCAGGGTTTTCTGGGATTGCAGTAAGTACCCTTCCTATCCTTTTCTATTTAGTTAGTTTGGGCCCCAGCGTTTGCTCATACTATTTTCTTTCTGTGTCAGTATTTCTTCTTGTCTAACCGCCATTACTTGTTTGGGGGCTTTCTATTATCTTTGGGGTTCTGCTCCGGGGCAGATAGCTTTCCTATTTCTATCTTTAGGTGTAGTTAGTTTCTCAGGCTGTGACGAGGCGTCTAGGACCAACGTAGGAACGCTCCACGGCTGCCTCTAGTTGTGGTGGTTAGTCAGGGTACTGCAATCTCATAGATTCCAACTGCTCTGGTGTATTGCCTTTTTTACCTGCACTCCTCAGCTACCGAAACATAACAGTATCACCGGCCTAAAAATTTAAAATTGTATGGTACTCACAGAAGGGAAAAAATATTGTGAAAGAAAAAAGGTTGTCAGAGTTGTCAGAGATATTTTTCTGTTTGTTGCATTTTTTTTTTTCCCTCTGTATCTCTGGGTGCTGGGGAGGATCTTTTCTCTCAATGGAGTTTGCACGGTTGTCTGGCCGTGTGGATCAGCTTGCCACTGAGGTTCAGAGTATTGCTGCATATCTTGCTAGGTTGCCTGTTGTGGAACCTAGGATCCCCATGCCAGATTTGTTTTTGGGGGATCGAGCTAAGTTTCAGAATTTCAAAAATAATTGTAAATTGTTTTTTGCCTTAAAATCTAAGTCCTCAGGGAACGCAGCACAGCAGGTTCAAATTATCATCTCTCTCCTGCGCGGCGATCCTCAGGATTGGGCTTTTTCCCTGACACCTGGGGATCCTGTTTTGAGTGATGTTGATGCATTTTTTCAGGCTTTAGGGTTATTGTACGATGAGCCTAATGTCACTGATCAAGCTGAAAAAGCCTTGTTGGCATTAAATCAGGGGCCTTATGACGCTGAGTTATACTGTCAGAGATTCCGTAGGTGGGCAGTCCTGACCAAATGGAATGACGACGCTTTGGCAGCCCTTTTCCGGAAGGGTCTGTCAGATAATGTAAAGGATGTTATGGTGGGATTCCCTGTCCCCTCTGGTCTCAATGATTCTATGTCATTAGCGATTCAAATTGACAGACGTTTGCGTGAGCGGAGAAGTATGCGTGGAATGGTGTTGCCTTGTGAACCAGCTTCTGAACCCATGCAGTGTGATAGAGTGGTGTCTGGGGCACAGCGTCATGAGTTTCGAAAGCGCAATGGGTTATGTTTCTACTGTGGTGATGCCTCTCATGCTATTTCAGTCTGCCCTAAGCGGGGAAGACGTTTTGCACGCTCAGTTGTCTTGGGTAGTGTTCAGACTAAGTTTTTATTAACTGTCACTCTGATATGCTCTCTGTCCTCATTTTCTGCTCAGGCTTTCGTTGATTCTGGAGCAGCTATTAACCTGATGGATTATGATTTTGCTAAACGTTGTGGGTTTCCCTTGATACCCTACAGAAGTCTATTCCCTACTGGGGATCGATTCTACCCCTTTGGCTGAGAATAAACCCCAGTTTTCTACTCAGGTGATAATGAGGGTTGAACCTGATCACCAGGAGTGCTGCAAATTTTTGGTTCTGTATAATCTGCATGACATTATCGTGCTGGGTTTCCCTTGGTTACAGTCTCATAATCCTGTTTTGGATTGGAAATCTGTGTCTGTAACCAGTTGGGGCTGCCAATGTGTTAATACCAACACTCCTGTTTTTTCTGCCTCCCCCCAGGCTCAGGATGTTCCTGACTTTTTGATTGATTTTTCTGATGTGTTTAGCGAAAGTAAATCTGCATCCTTGCCTCCCCATAGGAGCTATGACTGCGCTATTGAATTAGTGCCGGGTAGTAAATTCCCTAAAGGTCGCCTTTTAACTTGTCTGTACCTGAACATGACGCTATGCGGTCTTATATCAAGGAATCATTGGAGAAGGGTCATATCAGACCATCCTCTTCACCCTTAGGTGCCGGTTTTTTCTTTGTGGCCAAAAAAGATGGTTCATTAAGGCCGTGTATTGATTATCGTCTCTTGAACAATATTACTGTGAAATATCAATACCCGTTACCCTTGATTTCTGACCTGTTTTCCAGGGTGAAAAACGCTACTTGGTTTACCAAGCTTGACCTCAGGGGGGCGTATAACCTTATTCGCATTAAGCACGGGGATGAATGGAAGACGGCATTCAATACCCCTGAAGGGCATTTTGAGTACCTAGTGATGCCCTTTGGGCTCACTAATGCTCCTTCCGTCTTCCAGTCCTTCATGAATGACATTTTCAGGGATTTTGTGGACAAATTTCTGATTGTTTATTTGGATGATATCTTGATTTTTTCTAATGACTGGGACTCTCATGTGAAACATGTTCGAACTGTGTTCCAGATTTTGAGAGAGAATGCTCTGTATGTGAAGGGATCAAAGTGTCTTTTTGGCGTACAGAGGATCTCATTTCTGGGATTCATTTTGTCCCCATCTGTTATTGAAATGGACCCGGTCAAGGTTCAGGCCATCTGTGATTGGGTCCAACCTACTTCATTAAAGGCTCTTCAGAGATTTTTGGGTTTTGCCAATTTTTACCGTAAATTTATTGGTAATTTCTCGGTTATTGTTAAACCATTAACTGATTTGACCAGAAAGGGTTCTGATGTGGTGAATTGGCCTCCTGAGGCAGTCTCTGCGTTTCAGGAACTTAAGCAGAGATTCACTTCTGCTCCTGTTCTACGGCAGCCTGATGTTTCTCTGCCATTTCAGGTGGAGGTTGATGCCTCTGAAATTGGGGCAGGTGCCGTTTTGTCCCAAAAAGATCCAGAGACCTCTAAAAGTAACCCTTGTGCATTTTTCTCTCGAAAATTTTCTCCTACTGAACGTAATTATGACGTGGGTAATCGGGAGTTATTGGCCATGAAGTGGGCTTTTGAAGAGTGGAGACATTGGCTGGAGGGAGCCAAACATCAGGTGGTGGTCCTTACGGACCATAAGAATCTGGTCTATCTGGAATCTGCCAAGCGACTCAATCCTAGACAGGCCAGGTGGGCCTTGTTTTTCACACGTTTTAATTTTGTGGTTTCCTTTCTTCCTGGCACTAAGAATGTTAAGGCGGATGCCCTCTCGAGGAGTTTCCTTGCGGACTCTCCTGAGTTATCTGATCCTTCTGTTATTTTGAAAGAGGGTGTAGTTCTTTCCGCCATCTCGCCCAATTTGAGACTTGCTCTAGAGGGGTGTCAGGAGGATAGGCCCGAGTGCTGCCCTGTTGGAAAATTGTTTGTCCCGGACCAGTGGAAAAAGAGTGTGATGTCTGAGATTCATTGTTCCGCATTGGCTGGGCATCCTGGAATTTTTGGTACCAGAGACTTGGTTAGTCGGTCCTTTTGGTGGCCTACCTTGTCTCGTGATGTCAGGGAATTTGTGCAGTCCTGCGGGACTTGCTCTCGCTCCAAGCCTTGCTCTCGCTCTAGTGGTTTGTTGATGCCATTGCCTGTGCCCAAGAGACCATGGACCCATATCTCTATGGATTTCATTTCCGACCTTCCTGTTTCTCAGAGAATGACCACCATCTGGGTAATTTGTGATAGGTTTTCCAAAATGATACATCTTGTGCCATTACCTAAGTTGCCTTCCTCCTCTGAATTGGCGCCGTTGTTCCTTCAGCACGTGGTTCGTTTACACAGCATTCCTGAGAACATTGTGTCTGACAGAGGAGTCCAGTTTGTTTCCAGATTTTGGAGGACTTTTTGTTCTAAACTGGGTGTTCAATTGTCTTTCTCCTCGGCATTTCATCCTCAGACCAATGGTCAAACTGAGAGAACAAACCAGACATTGGAGACTTATCTTAGATGCTTTGTGTCTGCTGATCAGGATGACTGGGTCTCTTTTTTACCTTTGGCTGAGTTTGCTCTTAATAATAGGGCTAGCTCTGCCACTTTGATGTCTCCGTTTTTCTGTAATTCTGGGTTTCACCCTCGATTTTCTTCAGGACAGACGGAGGCTTCTGTCTGTCCAGGTGTTGACTCTGTTGTGGAGCGTATGCAACAGATTTGGGACCAGGTAGTGGAGAGGTTGTCCCTCTCTCAGGAGAAGGCCCAGCGGTTTGCTAACCGGCATAGGACTGATGGTCCTCGGTTTAAAGTGGGGGACTTGGTCTGGTTGTCCTCAAAGAATATTCCTATGAGAGTAGCATCTCCTAAATTTAAGCCTAGGTTCATTGGACCTTATAAGATCATTGAGATTCTTAATCCTGTTTCTTTTCGTTTGCTTCTTCCAGGGACATTTAAGATCCATAACGTGTTCCACAAGTCCTTGTTGAAGAGGTTTGTTGAGCCAGTGGTTCCTGCTGCTGTGCCTCCTAACCCTGTTTTGGTTGAGGGCAATCTGGAGTATGTGGTTGAGAAAATATTAGATTCTCGTTTTTCTAGACGGAAACTCCAGTATTTGGTTAAGTGGAGAGGTTATGGTCAGGAAGACAATTCTTGGGTGTTTGCTTCGGACATCCATGCTAGGAAACTCATCCGTGCGTATCATAGAACTCATCCTGACCGACCTGGTTGCTCAAATGAGGGTTCGGTGACCCCTCCTCAAGGGGGGGGTACTGTTGTGAATGGGTTTGAGATGAGTTCTGAGCAGAGACTCCCTCTGGTGGTTACAAGCGGTACTGGTCTGTTCAGTGAAGATTGTGAGGACTGGGAATCAGGTGTTACTGACTGGTCTTATATAAGGGAGTCACCTTCCCATCAGGATTGCCGGTGATCAATTGTTCTGGTCTGAATCCTTCATTCCTGTTTCCCTTGTAGCCTGCTGTGTCGTGTCTGCATCTCCTGCTAACAGATAAGACATTTTCTTCTTTTTGTTTTTGTACTATTTTTTTGCATTTTGTCCTGCACTTCTGTGGGGGCCTTCTGGGTCCCCTCCGGGGGCTTTTGCCCTCTCAGTTTTGTTCAGCCACGGATGTTTGTACATTTGCTTTTTCCAGTTTTTTCAGTGGCTGCTGTTTTGATTTTGTTACACCAGAGAACTAATTTAGGTGGTAGAGGTCGTGTGATCTCAGGTGATTTTGAAATTAGTAGAGTTGGTGCTTTTCAGGGTTTTCTGGGATTGCAGTAAGTACCCTTCCTATCCTTTTCTATTTAGTTAGTTTGGGCCCCAGCGTTTGCTCATACTATTTTCTTTCTGTGTCAGTATTTCTTCTTGTCTAACCGCCATTACTTGTTTGGGGACTTTCTATTATCTTTGGGGTTCTGCTCCGGGGCAGATAGCTTTCCTATTTCTATCTTTAGGTGTAGTTAGTTTCTCAGGCTGTGACGAGGCGTCTAGGACCAACGTAGGAACGCTCCACGGCTGCCTCTAGTTGTGGTGGTTAGTCAGGGTACTGCAATCTCATAGATTCCAACTGCTCTGGTGTATTGCCTTTTTTACCTGCACTCCTCAGCTACCGAAACATAACAGACTACTTCCTGCATGCAGGATCGTGTTGCCGGCAAAAGGCTTCACAAATGTACTAGTGGAAATGATCTGACCATGAATGCCCTGCAGGTTCAAATCCAAAAAAGAAATCACATCAGGACTACTGACACGTAAATTTCAAGTTAAACTCATTATTATTGAGATGACGCACAAAGTCCAGTATGGCAGACACATCACCCCTCCAAATAAAGAGGGTATCATCAATGTATCTGCCATACCAGACGATGTCCGACATAAATTGATTGGAATACACTACAGAAAAGATGTGGATTCCAGTCCGTGCTGCCCAAATAATAGATTTCCAAGACGTAGTAGCAGTTAAGAAGTGGTTTAATCTACGTGTTTCAGGGTGAATACCACCCCTTCCTCAGGAAAATACCACAAATAGCTTACATATGTTCTAACAGTACCTTGCTTAAATACATCTAGGATTCAAAAAAACAGGCGCCAGGCAGTCAGATGACACATGTCAAAGTTGATCAAGGGTTAATACAGCATTGTTTTGGAGAAATTATTTTCTTACCAAAGAAAAATATTCTAATACCATGTTTGTTTGAATTTGCAGTTTGAAAGATAAAGAATATTTCAAGAATGAAAAAAACAAGTAACAGAAAAAAAAGGACATATACCGCGAATTTGCAAAAAAGGGGGCTCTCCTGTTATAAGAGTCGGTTCCTCTAACCCAAGAACCATTGGACTGCAACTGAAACATTCATTTTTTGGAAGAAATTGGAACATTTGCTATGTTAAACGTTTAATAAAAATAATTTTTTTGAAGAAAATAAATCTTTATTAGTAAAAAGTACCGTATATACTCGAGTATAAGCCGAGATTTTCAGCCCATTTTTTAGGGCTGAAAGTCCCCCTCTCGGCTTATACTCGAGTCACATACAGGGGGGAGGCGGAGCGCAGCTGTTCTATATACTCACCCCTCCGCCGGCGCGGTCTCTGCAGCCCCTGCTCTTCTCCCACGGTCTCCGGCGCCAGTGTTCAGCGGTCAGGTGGTACCGCTCATTAAAGTCATGAAAATGCACATATTCATGACTTTAATGAGCGGTAACACGTGACCGCTGAACACTGGCGCCGGAGACCGCTGGAGAAGAGCAGGGCAGAGACGCGCCGGCAGAAGGGTGAGTATAAGCGATATTTACCTGTCCTGTTCCACCGCTGCTCGCAACTGTGTCCTCGGGTCCTCTTGCTGCGATGTTCAGGCACAGGGCACGATGACGTGGCTATTGCGCGCCGCGCCCTCTTCCTGATCAATCACTGCTGGAGGACCCCGAAGACAGCGGCGCTCAGCGGTGGACCGGGTGACAGGTAAATATCGCAGGTGCCGGGGCCCTGAGCGAGCGGTGACACTGGCACCTGTCCCCATAACGCGCCGGTGTCCCCGCCTGCTAAGGACACCTGCACCTGGCCCGCAGCGACGAGAGGTATGTCTTTTTTTTTTGTAGCAGCTGCGGCAGCATAAGGGGCTTATTCAATGCAGCATCTATGGGGGCATAATCTATGGAGCATCAATGGGGGCATAATCTATGGGGGCATAATACATGGGGCATCTATGGGGGCATAATCTATGGGGGCATAATACATGGGGCATCTATGGGGGCATAATCTATGGAGCATCTATGGGGGCATAATACATGGAGCATCTATGGGGGCATAATCTATGGAGCATCTATGGGCGCATAATACATGGAGCATCTATGAGGGCATAATCTAAGGAGCATCTATGGGGGCATAATCTAAGGAGCATCTATGGGGCATAATCTGTGGAGAATCTATGGGGGCATAATCTGTGGAGCATATATGGGGGCATAATCTATGGAGAATTTATGGGGACATAATACATGGGGCATCTATGGGGGCATAATCTATGGAGCATCTATGGGGCATAATCTAAGGAGCATCTATGGGGGCATAATCTAAGGAGCATCCATTGGGGGCATAATCTATGGAGCATCTATGGGGGCATAATACATGGGGCATCTATGGGGGCATAATCTGTGGAGCATCTATGGGGGCATAATCTGTGGAGCATCTATGGGGGCATAATCTATGGGGGCACAATCTATGGAGCATCGATGGGGCATAATACATGGGGCATCTATGGGGGCATAATCTAAGGAGCATCTATGGGGCACAATCTATGGAGCATCTATGGGGGCACAATACATGGGCAGCATATGGGGCACAATCTATGGAGCATCTTGTGGGGCATAATACATGGGGCACAATACATGGAGCATCTAGTGGGGCATATTACATGGGGCAGCATATGGGGCATAATCTCATTTTCCACCCTAGGCTTATACTCGAGTCAATAAGTTTTACCAGTTTTTTGTGGCAAAATTAGGGTGGTCGGCTTATACTCAGGTCGGCTTATACTCGAGTGTATACGGTAATTGTTTTTATTATTTATTTATATTGAGGATTAACCCTTTAATGTCAAATGACGTGCACAGTCCGTCATGGCAAGGTGTCAGTTCCGGCACCAGGATGGACTGTGCACGTCATCCCTTTGCGGCAAGCGGTGCGGGGACCTTTGCCGTCGGTCCCCGCACCTACAGCGCTGTGCTTGGTCAGTCAATCTGACTGACCAAACACAGCAGCGATCGCGCAGAAGCTGAAATTTCAGCTTCTCCAGCGCGATCAGTGCAGGAGCCGGCGCTGCAGTGGCCAGGCTTCTGCACTGACAGCCAGAGCGGCGCCCCCACCGCCCCTGGCTGTTAACCCCCTGACTCCTGCGATCGAGCGCGATCGCAGCGCTCAGGGGGGGAGGCAGAGGGTCGGGAGCTCCCTCTGCCTCAGATCGGCGCCCTGCAATGTATTTGCAGGGCCCGATCTCTGCCTTGATGACCCGGGGGTTGTCATGACAACCTCCGGGTCATCTAGCTACGGAAAGCTGCTGTGATCATGCTCACAGCAGCTTTCATCACAGGTACAATGCATTGCAATGCTGTAGCATTGCAATGCATTGTAACTGCAATAAAAAGGAAAAAAAGTGAAAGTCCCATAAAGGGACAAGTTAAAAAAAATCATTTTTTAAAAAAAATTGTAAAAAAATATTAAAAAATAATTTTAAAAAAATCCCCTAAAAATACACATTTTTATGTAATAAAAAAAAATAAAAAACAAAAAAAATACACGTTTGGTATCGCCACGTCCGTAAAAATTCCATCTATAAAAGCGTAACCCTAGTTAACCCCTTCAGTGAAAGTCGTAAAAAAAAAACACAAAAAGTAGTAAATTATACTTTTTCCAAGCGGTATCATCATACCGCTTGGAAAAAGTGCAATAAAACGCGATCAAAAAGTCATATATAAATAATCATGGTACCGCTGAAAACGTCATCTTGACCCGCAAAAAACAAGCCGCTATACAGCATCATCAGCGAAAAAATAAAAAAGTTATAGCTCGCGGAATAAACTGATGCAAAAATAATTATTTTTTCTATAAAATTTTTTATTGTGTAAAAAACGCCAAAACATAAAAAAATATATAAATGAGGTATCTCTCTGTAACCGTAGTGACCCGAAGAATAAAGCTGCTTTATCAATTTTACCACACGCGGAACGGAGGAAAAAAAAAACAAAAAAAAAACAATTCCTGAATTGCTGGTTTTTGTTCATTCTGCTTCCACAAAAATCGGAATAGGAAGCGATCAAAAAACGTTATGTGCCCGAATATGGTACCAATAAAAACGTCAGCTTGTCCCGCAAAAAATAAGCCCACAGATAACTCTGTCAGCCGAAATATGGAAAAATTATAGCTCTCTAAATACGGCGATGCAAAAATTTCTTACAAAAAATTATTCCAAAAAAAAGCATCTTTTAGTGTGTGACAGAAGCTAAACATGAAAAAAGGGTATAAATCTGGTATCGCTGTAATCGCACCGATCCGAGGAATAAAGTCGCCTAATCACTAATACCGCACGAGGAACGGCGTAAAAAATAAAACCAATTCTTCACCTTTTGTGGATTTGTTCATTCTGCCTCCCAAAGATCGCAGTAAGGCGATCACAGTGGTTCCCCCCCCACATATGGGATATCAGCGTACTCAGGACAAAATGCACATCAACTTTTGGGGCCCATTTCTCCTGTTACCCTTATAAAAATAAAAATTTGGGGGCAAAAAGATTATTTTTGTGGAAAAAATTGATTTTTATATTTTCACGGCTCTACGTTATAAACTTCTGTGAAGCACTTGGGGGTTCGAAGTGCTCACCACACATCTAGATAAGTTCCTTGGGGGGTCTAGTTTCCAAAATGGAGTCACTTGTGGGGGGTTTCTACTGTTTAGGCACATCAGGGGCTCTCCAAACGTGACATGACACCCGCAGACCATTCATCAAAGTCTGCATTTGAAAAAAGTGCTCCTTCCCTTTCGAGCTCTGCCATGCGTCAAAATAGTGGTTTACCCCCACATATTGTGTATCAGCGTACTCAGGACAAATTGCACAATAACTTTTGGGGTCCTGTTACCCTTTGGAAAATAACAATTGGGGGTGGAAAGATCATTTTTGTGGAAAAAATATGATTTTTTAATTTTACGGCTCTACGTTATAACCTTCTGTGAAGCCCTTGGGGGTTCAAAGCTCTCAACACATTTAGGCATACAGGGACTCTCCAAATGCGACATGGCGTCCAATCTCAATTCCAGCCAAAAAAGTCAAATGGCGCTGCTTCCCTTCCGAGCTCTGCCATGCACCCAAATAGTGGTTTACCCCCACATATCGGGTATCAGCGTACTCAGGACTAATTGCACAATAACTTTTGGGGGCCTTTTATCCTTTGGAAAATAAAAATTGGGATGAAAAGATCATTTTTGTGGAAAAAATATGATTTTTTAATTTTACGGCTCTACGTTATAACCTTCTGTGAAGCCCTTGGGGGTTCAAAGCTCTCACAACACATTTAGATAAGTTCCTTGGGGGTCTAGTTTCCAAAATGGGGTCACTTGTGGGGGGTTTCCACTGTTTAGGCACACAGGGACTCTCCAAATGCGACATGGCGTCCAATCTCAATTCCAGCCAAAAAAGTCAAATGGCGCTGCTTCTCTTCCGAGCTCTGCCATGCGCCCAAATAGTGGTTTACCCCCACACATGGGGTATCGGTGTACTCAGGAGAAATTGTACAACAAATATTGTGGTTCATTTTCTACTGATACCCTTGACAAAATTTAAAAAAATTGTGTTGAAAGAAAAATTTTTGGAAAAAAAGTTAAATGTTCATTTTTTCCTTGCACATTGCTTCAATTCTTGTGAAGTACCTAAAGGGTTAATAAACTTTTTGAATGTGGCTTTGAACACGTTGAGGGGTGCAGTTTTTAGAATGGTGTAACTTTTGGGTATTTTCTGTCATATTGACCCCTCAAATTCACTTCAAATGTGAGGTGGCCCCTAAAAAAAATAGGTTTGTAAATTTTGTTGGAAAAATGAGAAATTGCTGGTCAACTTTTAACACTTATAACTTCCTAACAAAAAAAAATTTTGGTTCCAAAATTGTGCTGATGTAAAGTAGACATGTGGGAAATGTTATTTATTAACTAATTTTTGTGACATATCTCTCTGATTTAATGACATAAAAATTAAAAGTTTGAAAATTGCAAAATTTTCAAAATTTTTGCCATATTTCCGTTTTTTTCATAAATAAACGCAAGTTATATTGAAGAAATTTTACCACTATCATGAAGTACAATATGTCACGAGAAAACAATCTCAGAATCGCCAAGATCCGTTGAAGCGTTCCAGAGTTATAACCTCATAAAGAGACAATGGTCAGAATTGTAAAAATTGGCCTGGTCTTTAACCTACAAAATGGCTTGGTCGTTAAGGGGTTAATAAAATAATTTTTATATTTAAAACAGAAGAATTTTTAGAGTTCTAATATGTTAGAGTTGGAATTGATCTCACAGTTAGAGCCGTATCTGACCAGCAGACATTCATTGCTCTAGGCATTTTAAAACGGCTACTCGTCTTAGTCTTATTGAAAGAAGGCCATAGCTTCAGAACTACAGTCATGGCCAAAAGTTTTGAGAATGACACAAATATTAATTTTTACAAAGTCTACTGCTTCACTTTTTCTTAATGGCAATTTGCATATACTCCAGAATGTTATAAAGAGTGATCAGCTTAACAGCAATTACTTGCAAAGTCAATATTTGGCTAGAAAATGAACTTTATCCCCCAAAACACATTTCAACATCATTGCAGCCCTGACTTAAAAGGACCAGCTAACCTCTTTTCAGTGATCGCTCCATTAACGCAGGTGTGGGTGTTGATGAGGACATGGCTGGAGATCAATCTGTCATGATTAAGTAAGAATGACACCACTGGACACTTTAAAAGGAGGCTGGTGCTTGGCATCATTGTTTCTCTTCTGTTAACCATGGTTATCTCTAAAGAAACACGTGCAGTCATCATTGCAATGCACAAAAATGGCCTAACAGGGAAGAGTATCGCAGCTAGAAAGATTGCACCTCAGTCAACAATCTATTGCATCATCAAGAACTTCAAGGAGAGAGGTTCCTTTGTTGACAAAAAGGCTCCAGGGCGCCCAAGAAAGACCAGCAAGCGCCAGGACCGTCTCTTAAAAGTGTTTCAGAGCTGCGGGATCAGGCTACCAGCAGTGCAGAGCTTGCTCAGGAATGGCAGCAGGCTGGTGTGAGTGCATATGCACGCACTGTGAGGCGGAGACTCTTGGAGCAAGGCCTGATCTCAAGGAGGGCAGCAAAGAAGCCACTTCTCTCCAGAAAAAACATCATGGACAGACTGATATTCTGCAAAAGGTACAGGCAGCGGACTGATGAGGACTGGGGTAAAGTTATTTTCTCTGATGAATCCCCTTTTCGATTGTTTGGGACATCAGGAAAACGCCTCATTCGGAGAAGACAAGGTGAGCGCTACCACCAGTCTTGTCTCATGCCAACTGTTAAGCATCCTGAAACCATTCATGTGTGGGGTTGCTTCTCAGCCAAGGGAATCGGCTCTCTCACAGTCTTGCCTAAAAACACAGCCATGAATAAAGAATGGTACCAGAATGTCCTCCAAGAGCAACTTCTCCCAACCCTCCAAGAGCAGTTTGGCGATCAACAATGCCTTTTCCAGCATGATGGAGCACCTTGCCATAAAGCAAAGGTGATAACTAAATGGCTCAGGGAACAAAACATAGAGATTTTGGGTCCATGGTCTGGAAACTCCCCAGATCTTAATCCCATTGAGAACTTGTGGTCAATCATCAAGAGACGGGTGGACAAACAAAAACCTAAAAATTCTGACAAAATGAAAGCATTGATTGTGCAAGAATGGACTGCTATCAGTCAGGATTTGGTCCAGAAGTTGATTGAGAGCATGCCAGGGAGAATTGCAGAGGTCCTGAAGAAGAAGGGTCAACACTGCAAATATTGACTTGCTGCATTAACTCATTCTGACTGTCAATATAAGCTTTTGTTACTCATATGTTTGCAATTATATTTCTGTCTGTGATAAAAACATATGTCAAACAAACACATAAAAACCAGAGGGCGGCAGATCATGTGAAAATATAATATTTGTGTCATTCTCAAAACTTTTGGCCATGACTGTATGAGTTAAGGGTATGCCACACTAAGTGAGATCGCAAACGAGATTGCTAACGAGATCGCAATTGCGTCACCATTTATGATGCAGTAGCGATCTCGTTAGCGACTTAGCTGTTAAGATTCCAAACACATCTCATCAGCGATCTGTGATTCCAAACACATCTCATTAGCAATCTGTATAACGACCTCTGCGGTCGTTGGGAAAACCTAGTCCCACCTGCGACGCTGGTGAAGTCGTTCATAAAGGGTGTCACACTCAGCGATTCAAGGGTATGCCACACTAAACAGCGTCGCTAACGAGATCGCTAAAAAACGTCACTATTTAGCGATCCCGTTAGCGACGTTGTTGTGTGCGGCATCTAGCGACGACGTGGCCCCTGCTGAGATCCTGCTGTGATCTCGTTCGTCGCTGACATCGTTCCGGACCCTATTTTTATCGTCGGCATCCCGCTGGTAAGTATATATCGCTGAGTGTGTGTAGCGCCCGCGTCCCTGCCTGCTGCCAGACAGGGACATCGCTCTCCTCACCTGCGCTCAGCGTCCTCAGTGCGCCCAGCCTCCTCTGCGCCTCTGCCATCCTCGGAGTCCCCCTTCCGCCCTGCTGGTCCCGCGCGCTCCTTCCCTGCTACTGGCCTTAGGGCGCGCGCCCGCACCCTCCCCCGCTCTTAAAGGAGCCGCGCGCATTTTCCAAATCAGTCTCCAGCCAATGCTGGAGGACTCCACCCTATATTAAGGGCTTCCTCCTTAATGTAGGTGCCCGAGCAATGTTGTTCCTGTGCAGTCTAACTCTGTTTCAGCCATCAGCTCCTGATTCCTGTTACCTGCCTGTTACCTGTCGGCTTGCCTGTCTGCCATCCGTCTGTGGTTCCATCCAGAGGTTCGGACGTCATCTGCAGAGATCCCCGGCTCTTGCCTGCTCACCTGGGAGCGATCATCTGCCATCCGACTGCAGCTCCATCCGGAAGTTCGGACATCATCTGCGGAGATCCCCGGCTCTTGCCTGCTCACCTGGGAGCGATCATCTGCCATCCGACTGCAGCTCCATCCGGAAGTTCGGACATCATCTGCAGAGATCCACGGCTCTTGCCTGCTCACCTGGGAGCGATCATCTGCCATCCGACTGCAGCCTACCTGGAGGCTCCACCATATCAGGTCGTATATGCCTGCCCTGTTCTAGAGACTGCCTGGTCACTTGCCGTGACAACCTGCCTGTCCAGAGACTGCCTGGTCACTTGCCGTGACAACCTGCCTGTCCCAGAGACTGCCTTGGTCACTTGCTGTGACAACCTGCCTGTCCAGATACTGCCTGGTCACTTGCCGTGACAACCTGCCTGTCTAGAGACTGCCTGGTCACTTACCGTGACAACCTGCCTGTCCAGAGACTGCCTGGTCACTTGCCGTGACAACCTGCCTGTCCCAGAGACTGCCTTGGTCACTTGCTGTGACAACCTGCCTGTCCAGATACTGCCTGGTCACTTGCCGTGACAACCTGCCTGTCCCAGAGACTGCCTCGGTCACTTACCATTACAACCTGCCTGCCCAGAGACTTCCTTGGTCACTCGCTGTGACAAACCTGCCTGTCCAGAAACTACCTATATCCCCTGCCGTGATTCCCTGCCCTTTTCCCGGGTGCCACCCGCTCGCTTACAAGTAAACTCTCTTGTATAAATAAAGCTTTGTGGTTCCACCCACCTGACCTGTCTCGTCAGTAGTTCCACCCACCAGACCCGTTACAGTTTGCTCGGGCCATGGAACCCGGTGGCACCCAAACCCCTTCACTCCCGGAACTGTGTCATGAGCTGTCTCGTCAGAGGTCTCAACAGGAGGTCATCCTGGGTCACCTGCGGAACGTCAATTCCCGTCTGGACACTCTGAATTCATCACCAGCAACCATCGCTGGAGCCATGACTCATAATCCGTCAGTCCCGTTGATTCCCAATTCCGTGGTTTCCATTCCCGGACCCCGACTGTCAGCTCCTCCTAGGTTTGGAGGCGATCCTGCTCTAGCTCGGGGTTTCATTAATCTGTGCACCCTGCATTTTGAACTCCTGGCACACCAGTTTAACTCTGACCGGGCCAAAGTTGCCTTCATCATGTCCCATCTCACCGGAGAGGCCCTGGCCTGGCTTAATCCTCTCTGGGAGAGAGAGGATCCTCTGGTGTCTGACCTGCCTGCTTTTCTCTCGGCCTTCCGGAAGGTATTCGACGAACCTGGACGGAAGACTTCCTCTGCATCATCTCTGCTGCGTCTCCGTCAGGAGAGTCTCACCGTTGGTCAATATGCCATACGGTTCCGGACTTTAGCCTCAGAACTAGCTTGGGACAATGAAGCTCTAATTTCGGTCTTCTGGGAGGGTCTGTCCGGCCGTATTAAAGACGAACTTGCCGGTCGGGACGTTCCAACCTCTCTAGATGATTTAATAAATCTTGCCAATCGAATTGATCTACGGTTCCAGGAACGAGCCAAAGAGATCACCCGTAAAAAAGAATTTTCCCGTCTTGCACCCTCGTGTCAGAGATCTATAACCTCTTCCGTTTCTTCTCAGGTGCACACTGCTGAGCCTATGCAGGTCGACCAGACCAAGATGGTCAAAGCCCGTCAGGACTCACGCCGTGCCGAGAAAAGTTGCTTCTACTGCGGTAGTAAGGAGCACTGGATCCAAACCTGTCCGGAGAAGTCGGGAAACGCCTGTGTCTAGGTTCGCTCGGAGAGGTCAACCTAGACAAAAATAAATCCTCTTCATCCCTGCTGCTGTCGGTTTCAATTCTGATCGGTAAGAACCGCCACTTCGAAATGGCCCAACTTGATTCTGGAGCAGCTGGGAATCTCGTGTCACAGGCTCTAGTAGAGAAGTATCACATTCCCACCAAACCTCTTGTTGAACCTGTATCTGTTGCTGCTGTGGATGGGGGCCTCCTACCTCGTCCCATCCGACTTGTCACCGAAGTCATAACCCTGCAGGTGGGAATGTTGCATTCTGAGAGCATCTCGTTTCATGTTTTACCCGGACTCTCTCATGCTTTCTTGCTAGGTCTGCCTTGGCTCCAAAAACACGCACCTGTGCTCGACTGGCAGAATGGAGAGGTTCTTCGCTGGGGACAGGACTGTCATAAAACATGTCTGGTGCCTGTTCATCCTGTCTGTTCTTCTCCTACACCTGCTAATCTACCTGGACTCCCGATTCCATATTGGTCTTTTGCCGATGTCTTCAATAAAAAGGAAGCAGAGATATTACCCCCGCATAGACCATATGATTGCCCGATTGACCTGTTGCCCGGTACTACGCCTCCCCGTGGGCGTATTTACCCGTTGTCTGCTGCTGAGACCAGGTCGATGTCCGAATATATCGAGGAGAACTTAGCAAAAGGATTCATCCGGAAATCTACCTCCCCAGCGGGAGCAGGTTTCTTCTTCGTTAAAAAGAAAGACGGATCTCTCCGTCCCTGTATTGACTACAGAGGCCTAAATTCGATCACGGTGAAGAATAAGTACCCTCTTCCGCTCATTCCAGAACTGTTTGATCGTCTTAGAGGGGCTAGAGTCTTCACCAAACTAGATCTTCGTGGAGCATACAACCTGGTTCGTATCCGTCGAGGAGATGAATGGAAGACGGCATTCAACACCCGGGACGGCCACTACGAGTACTTGGTGATGCCCTTTGGTCTCTGTAATGCTCCAGCAGTCTTTCAGGAGTTGGTCAATGACATCTTCCGGGACCTCCTCTACTCCTGCGTTGTGGTGTACCTTGACGACATCTTGGTCTTCTCTCCGGATCTTCAGTCTCACCGGAGGGATGTTCGTCAGGTTCTGCTCAGGCTCAGGCAGAATCACCTCTTCGCCAAATATGAGAAGTGCCTCTTTGAGCAGACATCGCTTCCGTTTCTGGGCTACATCATTTCTCAGACAGGCCTACGAATGGATCCGGAGAAATTGTCTGCCATCGAGAAGTGGCCCCGACCGGAAGGGTTGAAGGCCATTCAGCGGTTCCTGGGATTTGCCAACTATTACCGTCTCTTCATACCGCACTTCTCTTCCAGGACTGCTCCAATCTCAGCGCTCACTCGCAAGGATGCTAACCCCAAACAGTGGACGACCGAAGCAGAGGAGGCCTTCCTTTCTCTGAAACAGGCTTTCTCTTCCGCTCCAGTGCTGCATCGCCCGGATGGCAACAAGCAGTTCTTCCTGGAGGTGGACGCTTCCTCTGCTGGAGCCGGAGCGGTTCTTACCCAAAAATCGCCATCCGGGAGGATGGTATCCTGCGGTTTCTTCTCCAAACTCTTCTCCTCCTCCGAGCGCAACTACTCCATAGGAGATCGAGAGTTATTGGCCATTAAGTTGGCATTGGAGGAGTGGCGTTACCTACTCGAAGGGGCTCTTCATCTGGTAATCATCTACACGGACCACAAAAATCTGGCATACCTCCAGCAGGCACAGAGACTTAATCCTCGCCAAGCCCGGTGGTCCTTGTTTTTTGCCCGCTTCGATTTTCTTTTGCATTTTCGCCCAGCTGACAAAAACGTCAAGGCGGATGCCTTGTCTCGGTCTTTCCTGGTGTCGGATCTCGAAGATGAGCCTAAACATATCATCGATCCCGCCAGAGTAATGCAGGTGGCTCCCGTGAGTCTAAATCGTCTCCCTCCTGGTAAGACGTTCGTATCAGAAACCGATCGGAAGAGAATCCTACATTGGGGTCACTCCTCTAAACTCGCTGGCCACGCGGGTCAAAAAAAGACCCTCCAACTCATTACCCGACATTATTGGTGGCCTACCCTGCACAAAGACGTAATAGACTTTGTTTCTGCCTGTGTTTCCTGTGCCCGCAACAAAGTTCCGAGACACCTGCCTACCGGCCGTCTTCTTCCGCTTCCTATACCCGCTGCCCCCTGGCAGCATATAGCCATGGACTTCATTACTGATCTTCCCGTCTCTGCTGGTTGTACAGTCATTTGGGTGGTCGCTGACCGCTTTTCCAAGATGGCTCACTTCATTCCTCTGCCAGGTCTTCCGTCTGCACCCGAGTTGGCTAAAGACTTTATCCGCCACATCTTCCGTCTTCATGGTCTGCCTCGTCACATTGTGTCGGATCGTGGGGTTCAGTTCACCTCACGTTTCTGGAGAGCCACTTGTAAGTTGCTAGACGTCACCCTGGATTTTTCCTCCGCTTACCACCCACAGTCCAATGGACAAGTTGAACGAATAAATCAGAATTTGACCAGTTATCTTCGACACTTCGTTAATGCCCACCATTCTGACTGGGTGGAGCTCCTGCCTTGGGCCGAATTCTCCTACAATAATCATGAGAGCGAATCTTCCACCAAGTCTCCGTTTTTTGTAGTCTTCGGTCAGCACCCTCGGATCCCTGTCCCTGTTTCCATCTCTGTGGACAATCCAGCTGCGGAATCTCTGGTTAGAGAATTCTCCTCCATCTGGGAGAGTACCCGGTCCGCACTCATTCAGTCATCCGAGCGCATGAAAAGACATGCTGACAAAAAACGTCTGGATCCTCCTCAATTCCGTCCTGGGGACAAAGTCTGGCTTTCGTCCAAATATGTTCGACTCAAAATTCCGTCCTACAAGTTAGGCCCTCGGTTCATCGGTCCTTTTGAGATCATCAGTCAGATCAATCCGGTGTCCTATAAATTGAAACTCCCGGCCAATTTGAGAATTCCTAATTCTTTTCATGTATCTCTCCTCAAACCTGTGGTTCTTAACTCTTTTTTTAAGTCTACAGGTACACCTCCTGCTCCAGTGTCTGCTGCTGATGAATTTGAGGTAGAGGACATTCTGGCCACAAAAAGGGTAGGAAGAAAGACTTATTTTTTGGTGGATTGGAAGGGGTTTGGTCCTGAGGAGAGAACCTGGGAGCCTCGGGAGAACATCCATGCCCCTCTTATCCTAGCTAAATTTCTTTCTGGCCTAAAGAAGGGGGGGCCTAGAGGGGGGGGTACTGTAGCGCCCGCGTCCCTGCCTGCTGCCAGACAGGGACGTCGCTCTCCTCACCTGCGCTCAGCGTCCTCAGTGCGCCCAGCCTCCTCTGCGCCTCTGCCATCCTCGGCGTCCCCCTTCCGCCCTGCTGGTCCCGCGCGCTCCTTCCCTGCTACTGGCCTTAGGGCGCGCGCCCGCACCCTCCCCCGCTCTTAAAGGAGCCGCGCGCATTTTCCAAATCAGTCTCCAGCCAATGCTGGAGGACTCCACCCTATATTAAGGGCTTCCTCCTTAATGTAGGTGCCCGAGCAATGTTGTTCCTGTGCAGTCTAACTCTTTTTCAGCCATCAGCTCCTGATTCCTGTTACCTGCCTGTTACCTGTCGGCTTGCCTGTCTGCCATCCGTCTGTGGTTCCATCCAGAGGTTCGGACGTCATCTGCAGAGATCCCCGGCTCTTGCCTGCTCACCTGGGAGCGATCATCTGCCATCCGACTGCAGCTCCATCCGGAAGTTCGGACATCATCTGCAGAGATCCCCGGCTCTTGCCTGCTCACCTGGGAGCGATCATCTGCCATCCGACTGCAGCCTACCTGGAGGCTCCACCATATCAGGTCGTATATGCCTGCCCTGTTCTAGAGACTGCCTGGTCACTTGCCGTGACAACCTGCCTGTCCAGAGACTGCCTGGTCACTTGCCGTGACAACCTGCCTGTCCCAGAGACTGCCTTGGTCACTTGCTGTGACAACCTGCCTGTCCAGATACTGCCTGGTCACTTGCCGTGACAACCTGCCTGTCTAGAGACTGCCTGGTCACTTACCGTGACAACCTGCCTGTCCAGAGACTGCCTGGTCACTTGCCGTGACAACCTGCCTGTCCCAGAGACTGCCTTGGTCACTTGCTGTGACAACCTGCCTGTCCAGATACTGCCTGGTCACTTGCCGTGACAACCTGCCTGTCCCAGAGACTGCCTCAGTCACTTACCATTACAACCTGCCTGCCCAGAGACTTCCTTGGTCATTCGCTGTGACAAACCTGCCTGTCCAGAAACTACCTATATCCCCTGCCGTGATTCCCTGCCCTTTTCCCGGGTGCCACCCGCTCGCTTACAAGTAAACTCTCTTGTATAAATAAAGCTTTGTGGTTCCACCCACCTGACCTGTCTCGTCAGTAGTTCCACCCACCAGACCCGTTACAGTGTGGCACCTTTTTTTTTAGCGATTTAGCGGTATTTTGTACCGCTAAAGTCGTTAAGGAGATCGCTAACCGTGATAGCGTCATTAACGACATCGCTAAATTAGGAAGCCACTAGCGATATTATAACAATCACGCTAGCGATCTCATTAGTATGCGATGTTAACGAGATCGCTAGCGGGATTGTTTAGTGTGGCAGTACCTTCAGGCTCACCAGCGGGACACCAACGACCAAAAAACGGCTCAGTACGTTCATTAGCGATCAGCGACATCTCAGCAGGGGCCACATCGCTGCTACATGTCACACACAGCTAAGTCGCTAACGAGATCGCTACTGCATCATAAATGGTGACGCAATTGCGATCTCGTTAGCGATTTCGTTTGCGATCTCGCTTAGTGTGGCATACCCTTAAGTTATCAAATGACCCTCTCCTGTGTGAGGATTAGGCTCAAAAGATTATTTTAGAATTAAGTACAAGACAGCGCTAATCAGAGGGGAAAGAGCAGAGTGCTCAATAGTAACTATACAAAAACACAGGGTCGGGCTCCAACAAAGGTGCAGCGCCACTCAGAACTCCGTGCTATCCAGGCACAACATATATTCCCATGGAAATGACCCACATGAAACCTATACAATTATTTATACATTTTCTGAGACAGTCATTCAGGCAACTGCTTCTTAATGACATATTTTAAATAAAATGCAGATTTGATGTTAAAAATCCTTTTTTTTTATCCTCTCAAGTCCAGAGTGGAATGCATGGATAAATTTCTAGAAGTCAACGTAGAGCTTTGATTGAAATTAAAAACATGTCTGACATTACCATCAAAATGTCAAAGGTGGAGTGGTAGTCATCATAAATAGTTCTGACTATCGTGATGGAATTCTTGATCTTTTGTCTGATACTGTGACGTACAAAAAAATTGGATGTTGATCCGACCCACATTTTTAAAAATAAATTGGATAAAATTATTGAAGAGGGATTGTCTCTAGGTGTAATCATGAGAACGATTTGGTCCAAGGACCAGAAAAACGACCACAGATCCAAGAAAAAATTTTTAAAAAATATATAACAAAATTCTTTATTAAATACATGAAATATGCATAAAATGGACAGGTGTACATAAACAGTGACAAATAGTGGGGTATGATGTCTAACAAGGACATCTACCAAAGGAATGCACATACAGCTGAACTCCCTGATTGCTATCAAAATTGTACAGGGCACAATTTAAAGTCAGACATAGTGATAAAGACTAAACCAATATGGGGCCACAATATGTAGAAATGCAAGTGCATATATAAGAATACGTGCTCCAACGCACGTTTCGGATGCTCGTCCTTCGTCAGGGGGCGTGCAAATACAAGAAACCGAGTGCTTTAAAAACCGCTTGTGTTTCACCATTTTTGGTTTGACTCTGGGCGATATTCCTGCTGCTTAGTAACATCAGCCTAAGTACTTGGCTCATCTCATACCCCACACTAGTGATGACCGCGGCCCTGCACGCATGTGTGCTGAGACGCTCCGCGCCGCTCCGCCCCCTGTCATCGGCACCACATGCATCACTTCCGGTCCGCGGCCTATCACTTCCGGTCCAGCGGTTTTTAAAGCACTCGGTTTCTTGTATTTGCACGCCCCCTGACGAAGGACGAGCATCCGAAACGTGCGTTGGGGCACGTTTGCACATACCTGTTTCTCCCTGATTGTGCCGGTTTTTACACTACGAGAGGTAATACTTGCTAGTGCACATTGGCACTCTGCTTCTATAGCAGGTGGTAGATTTATCTCCCATTCACAGGGTGGACTTCTTACCGGCAATCTCTTCATACTTAGCGGGCACAACTGTGTATATGCTGAGATTCAGCTTAGTGCAGACTATGTAGTGTTTATTTTCCATAAGAGGTACACCATTATCTATATCGCTAGCCTTACTTTATGTATTCTTATATATGCACTTGCATTTCTACATATTGTGGCCCCATATTGGTTTAGTCTTTATCGCTATGTCTGACTTTAAATTGTGCCCTGTACAATTTTGATAGCAATCAGGGAGTTCAGCTGTATGTGCATTCCTTTGGTAGATGTCCTTGTAAGACATCATACCCCACTATTTGTCACTGTTTATGTACACCTGTCCATTTTATGCATATTTCATGTATTTAATAAAGAATTTTGTTATATATTTTTTAAAAAAATTTTCTTGGATCTGTGGTCGTTTTTCTGGTCCTTGGACCAAATCGTTCTCATAGTAATTCCCAGCGATAGATCCTTTATATCCTTACTAGCAACACTAATGTTTAGCCACTTCATTTTTATAACATGGTGATACTTCCGGTTTTGTTGCTATGTCATATTTGTTCTGTATCTAGGTGTAATGACAAAGAAGCAGACTGAATATTTGGGAGTCCAACATCCAATCCTGCATGGTTTACCAAAAATTCACAAAGAAGGGGTTTTTCCCCCCTATGAGGCCCATTATTTCGGGCATAGGTTCAATTAATGAACACATGTTTGAGTGGCTGGATTCTTTGTTACAGCTGTTAGTACGAAGAGAACCTGGTTATATTAAGGACTCTAGAGATTTATTGGACATTTTTTCTCAAAAAATTTGGTCATCTGATTACACATGGCTAAGTTGTGATGTAATATCTTTGTACACGTGCATCCCACATTCAATAGCTATGCGAGCTTGGCAATTTCATCTAACAAAATTCAGCAATTATTCAAGTGATCTTGTTCAGTATATTCTGCAGGTCACCAATTTTTTTTCCTTTGACCAAAAGTTTTTTTTACAATGCTCTGGCATTACAATGGGGGCTAAGTTCTCACCCTCCCTTGCAAACTTGGTCATGTCCTTTTGGGAATATAATTGTCTTTACTCTGATTCCAATCAATTTATGTCGAACATCGTCTGGTATGGCAGATACATTGATGATGCCCTCTTTATTTGGAGGGGTGATGTGTCTGCCATACCGGACTTTGTGGGACATCTCAATAATAATGAGTTTATTTAAAATTTACGTGTCAGTAGTCCTGATGTGATTTCTTTTTTGGATTTGAACCTGCAGGGCATTCATGGTCAGATCATTTCCACTAGTACGTTTGTGAAGCCTTTTGCCGGCAACACGATCCTGCATGCAGGAAGTAGTCACCCTAAACACAACTATAAGATCAGTACCACCAGAAGAATTTATTAGGAGCAAGCGCAATTGTGGTGATGCACATAAATTGGAGTCTGAGATGGCGGTGTCAGCATTTAAATTAAAAAGAAGGAATTATCCAGAATGGTCTTTAAACAGCATATAATATGATTTCTAAAAGAAATCGTAGTGATTTAATTGCTCCCTCTGCCCAGGATAATAAGGTGGTTGCTCAATTTGGGCGTAAACCTTTCATTTGCTTTCAAAATAGTCCACAATTTTATAAAATAAGAGAAGTTATTCACAAGTTTTTGCCTGTTTTGTATGAGGATCGGATTCTAGATGCGGTTTTAAAAACTGGTTATAATGTATTGGCTAGAAGAGCGCCTACTATTGGCAACACTATTTCACCCAGTCTACACATGTCTAAGAGAGATAATACGTGGCTCAGCTGCAAAGGATTTTATAAGTGCGGTAAAACTAATTGTAACACATGTAAAAGTTCAATTAATATAAAAATTTTGGAAAATTACAATAAAACACAAACATTTAATATAAATTTTTTATAAATTGTTATTCAAGTCACGTTTATACAATTGACTGCACTAAATGTAATATTTCATATATAGGATGTACAGTTCGTAAATTAAAACAAAGAATTTCTGAACATATGCAGGATATTAATGGAGATTCTGATAATTTGAGAACTATTTCTTCTGTGGCTAAACATTTTATATCATGTCATTCTAGAGATATTTCTTCTTTTTGTGTGAATGGTATAGAAAAAAATCAACAAATTACCACGTGGTGGAGATATGCAGCGCCGTCTTTTGACCAGAGAAGCATTCTGGATTTATAACTTGGGCACAAGGTTTCCAGATGGATTGAACAAAAACTGAAATCATGTTTCATTATTGATGGGGTTTTTTTTGTTTTTTTTTTTAGTTCTATTGTGTTTTTTGCATATATACATATATTGTTTGCATTATTCATCTGTTTTTATCATTTTCCTGTGATTAGATCAGGACCTTTCCTTTGCATATCATGTGATTTAAAGTGTAATTCTGATAGGTTCCTTAATTGTATAAATATGTGGAGTATTGTGATGTCTCATAAGCTTGGAAAAGATCACTCTTATGATCGAAACGCATCGCTTTGTCATCCTGTCTTGCTTGCTGATCTGTCCCAGAGCACTGATGTTTTTATGAAGAACATTTATTGTTAACAAAAGAATTTCTCATTTTTAAGGAGCTGGAACATTTCCCCCTTTTTTTTCTCGAGTTAATCATCTGACCAGTACGGAGTTCCCTGCACCTGATCTCATTGTTGGTGAGCTGGCTCTATTTCTATTTCCAGGAAGTTATAAGGGTTAAAAGTTGACCAGCGATTTCTCAGTTTTACAGTACCTTTTTTTTATTTTAGGGACCACATCACATTTGAAGTCACTTTTAGGGGTCTATATGATAGAAAATAGCCAAAAGTGACACCAATCTAAAAACCGCACTCTTCAAGGTGCTCAAAACAACATTCAAGAAGTTTATTAACCCTTCAGGTGCTTCACAGAAATTTTTGGAATGTTTAAAAAAAAAATGAACATTTAACTTTTTTTCACAAAAAATTTACCTTGGATTCATTTTTTTTTATTTTACCAAGGGTAACAGGAGAAATTGGACCACAAAAGTTGTTGCACAATTTGTACTGAGCATGCAGATACCTCATATGTGGGGGGAACCACTGATTGGGCGCATGGTAGAGCTCGGAAGGGAAGGAGTGTCGTTTGACTTTTCAATGCACAATTGGCTGGAATTCAGATCGGACGCCATGTTGCGTTTGACAAGCCCCTGATGTGCCTAAACAGTGGAAACCCCCAACAAGTGACACCATTTTTGAAGGTTTGAGTCGTAAAAATCAAAAAAAAATTTCCACAAAAATGATTTTTGCCCATTTTTTATTTTCCCAAGGGTAACAGGAGAAATAGGACCCCAAAAGTTGTTGTGCAATTTGCCCTGAATATGCTGATACCCCATATGTGGGGATAAACCACTGTTTGGGTGCATGGCAGAGCTCGGAAGGGAAGGAGCACCGTTTGACTTTTTCAACGCAGAATTGGCTGAAATTGAGATCAGATGCCAATGGCGCGTTTGGAGAGCCCCTGATGTGCCTAAACAGTGGAAACCTCCCAATTCTAACTCAAACCCTAACTCCAACACACCCCTAACCCTAATCCCAACCTTAACCATAATCCAAACACTAACCCCAACTCAACCCTAACTTTAGCCCCAACACTAACCCTAGCCCCAACCCTAAAGGGAAAATGGAAATAAATACTTTATTTTTTAAATTTTACTATTTTTCCCTAACTAAGGGGGTGATAAAGGGGGGTTTAACTTACTATTTATAGCGGGTTTTTTATCGTGGGTTTTTATGTTTGGCAGCTGTCACCCACTAAAAGACGCTTTTTATTACAAAAAATTGTTTTTGCATCACCACATTTTGAGCGCTAAAATTTTTCCATATTTTGGCCCAGAGTCATGTGAGGTCTTGTTTTTTGCAGGACAAGTTGTCGTTTTTATTGGTACCATTTTCGGGCACAAGACATTTTCTGATTGCTTTCTATTCCGATTTTTGGGAGCCAGAATGAGCAAAAACCAGCAGTTCATGAATTTCTTTTGACGGGGCGTTTACACCGTTCCGCGTGTGGTAAAATTGATAAGAAAGTTTAATTCTGCGGGTCAGTATGATTACAGAGATACCTCATTTATATCTTTTTTTATGTTTTGGTGCTTTTATATAACAAAAACTATTTTATAGAAAAAATAATTATTTTTGCATCGCTTTATTCTGAGAGCTATAACTTTTATTTTTTTGCTGATGACGCTGTATGGTGGATCTTTTTTTGTGGGACAAGATGACGTTTTCAGCGGCACCATGTTTATTTATATGTCTTTTTGATCGCGTGTTATTCCACTTTTTGTTGGTTGTTATGATAAAGCATTTTTTTAACTTTTTTTTATAGTGTTCACTAAAGGCTATTGTAACAGTTTTATAGGTCGGGTCGTCACGGACACGGCGATAACAAATGTGTACTTTTGTTTAGATTTTTTTAATTCAAATATTTATTGACAGAATAAATATTGATTTTTTTTATTTTTTTTAAATATTTTTACAATTATGTTAAAAAAATTTATTTAATTCTTACTTTTACTCTTTGTCCCACTATGGGACATTGATTTTGCATCTGCATGCTATAGAAGCTTGCAGCGCTGCAATCCGTGCACAGTACTGACCTAGAGACTTCCTGGCATGCACTGCACATGACAGGAAGTCTCTCAGCTCTGGTAACCTGGATGTTGGGCTACCATGGGAGAGATCGGGACCCCGCGTCATGCGGCGGGGTATCTGATCCAAAGGCAGAGGGGCTGTCAGCGTCTGTGCCGGCCCTGGAACACTGCGATCATGTTTGAGAATCAGCTGACACCCGGCCGCGCTCCCGCCACTAGCGCAGCCGATCGCATATGACGTACTATCCCTTCTATGGTCATTAAGGCCCTGGTCACTGACGGGTTAGTGCGTCAAGGGTCAGAAAGGGGTTAACCGTGGTTGCCCTCTTACTTGGACTTCAGGGTGGATATACAAAGTACTGCTGCTTTCTGTGTGAGTGGGATATCAAGACAACATGCAAGAGAATATCACTACAACAAAAGCCAGGGAGTAAAAATGTCCTGCATTATTGACCCACATGAGATTTTGTTACTACCATTGCAAATCAAGTTGGGCCTAATGAAGAACTATGTAAAGGCAACAGATAAAAATGCAAAAGCATTCAAGTATCTCATTGATAAATTTCCAAGGTTGAATGAAGCAAAAATAAAGGAAGGCGTCTTTATTGAACCTCAGATTCATAAGTTTCTTCAAGATGAGGAGACGCCTCCCGAAGAAGCATAGCGAAACGCACGTCAGGGCAGAGGGATGCCTGGGGATTTCTACGTGCCGCTAACTAGGTATGATATGCCCTTCTTTTACTAGCTATTTTCATTGTGAGATTGTTTGGTGCGGCGAATACTTTTGGTATAGTGGCTATATTAGACCTGTCACTGATATAACACTTCATTTCCTGCTATCTGTGTTCTTATAACAATGCATATCATTGCAGTTTATATTAAAGCAGGTCTTTTGGGTGTCCTTGAATATTGTTAACGGTCTCATTTTATTGCTGCTATTCCCCATCTTTTTATTGGAGATTTCTTTGTATTTATGGTTGATATTTATACACTTGGCACCTTAGATAGATTTTCATATTTTTAATTGGGCTATACCTTATCCATGGCCTCTGTATTGGGATACCCCCATGGCTTTACAGTCCCTCTTTTCATGGTCTAGCACCTTCTCTTTATTTATATGTTTTAACTGTCTCATCAATAAAGCAATATTGTTTTAAAGTACCATTTCTAAGGACCATTATTTCACTTATGGTTACCAGTATAGTGATTCATTATTTGAAATGTTGCCAAGTTTGCGCTAAATAAATATCAGAAAATTGGAATAATAAAATATTCAGGATCTTTATATTTGCAAAAACAGGGATTTTTGTGTGTACTCACCGTAAAATCCTTTTCTCCAAGCCAATCATTAGGGGACACACTACCATGGGTGTTATGCTGCTGCCACTAGGAGGACACTAAGCAAACTATGTTAAGAGATTAACTCCTCCTCCGCAGTATACACACTCTGCTGGCTCTCTCATGAACCAGTTCGGGTGAAAGCAGTAGGAGCTCATAAACAGAATTCACAAACAGAATTGCGATACGTCAAAACCAAAAACAGACAAGCCAATAGGCTAACAGGGTGGGTGCTGTGTCCCCCAATGATTGGCTTGGAGAAAAGGATTTTACGGTGAGTACACACAAAAATCCCTGTTTCTCCTTCGCCTCATTGGGGGACACACTACCATGGAACGTCCTAAAGCAGTCCCTGGGTGGGAGAAAACATCACAACAGGTGGAAACCTCACGCACCCAATGCTTAGAAAGCGATTGGAGAAGCCTACAGATGCGAAACTGCCGACTGCAGAATTTGTCTGCCGAGGGCTGCATCCGAAGAGGCTTGAGTATGAATGTTGTAATACTTAACAAACGTGTGAAGGCTGGACCAAGTCGCGGCTTTGCACACTTGCTGTGCGGAAGCTTGGTGCCGGATGGCCCAAGAAGCCCCCACTGACCGAGTGGAGTGTGCCTTAATCCCAGCCGGGATAGGCTGACCTTTGACGCGGTAAGATTCGTGGATTGCTGAACGAATCCATCTGGCTATTGTGGCCTTAGAAGCAGGTAAACCTTTCCTGAGTCCCTCAGGAATCACAAAAAGGGCATCAGATTTGCGAAAAGATGCTGTTCTGGAGATGTATCTTCTGAGAGCTCTTACTAAGTCCAAGGTGTGGAGAGCCTTCTCAGTACGATGCACTGGAGCCGGACAGGAGGGCAGAACTATGTCTTCATTCAGATGAAAAGCCGAGACGACTTTTTGTTCTGAGCACCGCCTTGTCTTGGTGAAAAATCAGAAACGGAGGTTTGGACAACAAAGCAGCCAGTTCCGAAACCCGTCTGATGGATGTTATTGACAAGAGAAAGGCAATTTTTCAAGCGAGAAGGGAGAGAGAAATCTCTTGTAACGGCTCAAAGGGGACTCCTGAAGTGCATTAAGGACCAAGTTAAGGTCCCAGGGTTCCAAGGGCATCTTGTATGGGGGGACAAGATGCGAAACTCCCTGCATGAAAGTCCTGACCTGCAGTTTTGAAGCTATCCTTCGTTGGAAAAGAACAGATAGAGCGGAGATCTGGCCTTTAAGAGAGGCCAGCGCTAGGCCTGAATCCAATCCTGCTTGAAGAAATTCCAGGATACCGGGAATGGAAAAACAACGGGGAACGACCCTTATCTTTACACCATGAGAAAAAAGTTTTCCAAACTCGATGGTAAATACGCATGGAAACAGGCTTTCTAGCGTTAATCATGGTAGACGCCACTGGATCCGAGAAACCTGCTCGGGCTAGGATCCAGGATTCAATGGCCAGGCCGTTAAACTCAGCTCTCTGGAGTTCTGGTGGCAAATGGGCCCCTGAGATAGCAAATCCGGACGATCCGGTAACCGCCAGGGGACGTCGGCGAGAAGCTGTACCAGCTCCGCATACCAAGCTCGGCGTGGCCAGTCCGGAGCAATGAGGATCACTGGAATGCCTTCCGCTTTGATCTTCCGGATGGCTCTTGGAATCAGTGGGAGTGGTGGAAAGACATAAGGGAGTCGAAATTGGCCCCATGGAAGTACTAGAGCGTCCGAGCCGATGGCTAACGGATCGCGGGATCGGGCTATGAATGTCTGAACCTTGGCGTTCAGCCTGGAAGCCATAAGATCCACATCTGGAGCGCCCCATCGTTGGCAAATTTGATGAAAGACTTCCGGGTGAAGAGACCACTCTCCTGAGGCTATGGCCTGGTGACTGAGAAAATCCGCCGCCAAATTCTCTACTCCCGGAATATGAACTGCAGAGATGAGCGAATGATTTGTCTCGGCCCATTGGAGAATGTGCGTTACTTCGATCATTGCAGTCCTGCTTTTCGTGCCACCTTGGCGATTGATGTATGCCACAGCCGTGGCGTTGTCTGACTGAATCCGGATGGGACGTCCGGTCAAAAGATGATGGAAGTGGAGAAGAGCCAGCCTTATCGCCCGGATCTCGAGGGTGTTGATCGGAAGGCTGGCTTCCTTTGTAGACCAACGTCCCTGAGCTGTGTGGTGGCGAAAGATCGCACCTCATCCAAGAAGACTGGCATCGGTGGTCACTACCTGCCAGTGTACAGGGAGGAAGGATCTTCCCTGATCCAGGGACGATGTTGCCGTCCACCACCTGAGAGACCGTCTGACTCTGGGTGCCAGGAGAAAGCGGCGACCCAAGGAGGCTGGATTCTTGTCCCAGGCTGAGATCAAAGCCTGCTGCAGAGGACGGAGGTGAAATTGGGCAAATGGTACTGCCTCAGTGGACGCTACCATTTTCCCTAGGACCTGCATGGCGAACCGCAGGGAGCAAGACTGGGACAGAGATAGAGATCGGGCTCCTCGGGTGAGAGAGGAAATCTTGTCCAGAGGGAGAATAACCAACCCTCGGGAAGTGTTCAAGATCATCCCCAGAAAGGGAATTTGCTGGGATGGAACCGGGGAAGATTTCTCCAGGTTTACCAGCCAACCTAGACGGGACAAGGTGTCGACGGCTATACTGCCGCTTTCTAAACTAGCCGATAGGACGGACCTTTGACGAGATCGTCCAGGTAGGGTAGGATCACCACACCTCGAGTGTGTAGAATAGACATGACGGCCGCCATGACCTTTGTAAATACTCTGGGGGCAGTGGCAAGGCCGAACGGTAGAGCAGTGAACTGAAAATGTTCGTCTCCCACTGTAAAGCGTAGGAATCTTTGGTGACCTTTGAAGATTGGAACGTGGAGATATGAGTCTCTGATGTCGATTGATGCAAGGTATTCTCCTTTTTCCAGCGAAGCGATGACGGAGCGTAGGGACTCCATCCTGAAGTGGCGCACAGTGACAAATTTGTTCAATAGTTTTAGATCTAGAATTGGACGCATGGTCCCGTCCTTTTTTGGGACCACGAATAGGTTTGAGTAAAAACCCTTGAACCTTTCTGTGGGAGGAACGGAACGATGACAGCGCTGTTGCGGAGGGCAGATATGGCCTGATAGAAAGGAACCGCCAACGTCTCGGATCGTGGGAGCCGGGACCGGAAGAATCGTGTTGGAGGAGGGGACGAGAACTCGATTTTGTATCCGGAAGACACAAGATCTCTGACCCATCGGTCGTGGACGACCATCAGCCAGACTTGGCGAAACAAGGACAGGCGGCCGCCCACCTTGCCTGTGTCTTCCAGACACGGCAATGAGTCATTGTGAAGAGAACTTGCGGGACGGGGCACTTTGGGCCTGGTCCGAGGAGATCTGTTTCTCCAAGAGTTAGAAGGTCTGAACGAAGGATTGGAACTTCTGTCTCTGCGTGGGGGATGGGAAGCGTTAGCAGAAGTGACTGAGGATGACCAGCCTGTGGTACTACGAAAAGGCCGGAAGCGGGTTTGGAATTGACTCCGAAAGGGTCGAGTCTGCCTACGTTGAGGGAGAAATTTGCTTTTCCCCTGGTAGCATCCGAGATATTTTGATCAAGCTTATCTCCGAACAAACGGCCAAACTGGTAAGGTAGAGAGGTTAATGATTTCTTGGAGGCAGAGTCTGCCCGCCATTCCCGCAGCCACAATCTCTCCTGATGGCAACCGCAGTTGGCGGCTGCAAGTGCGACACAATTAGCCGCATCTAGGGAGGCATGAACTACATAATCTCCTGCCTGGGCGATCTGATAGGCAAGATTAGTGACTTCGGGTGGTAGGCTATTGTTTCCACTGGATCTAACTATGGCCTCTGCCCAGGCTACCATAGCTCTAGCTACCCACGTGGTGGCAAATGAAGGAAATAAGGCGGCTCCAGCAGCCTCAAAGCCTGACTTGGCCAGACTGTCAATCTGCCGATCCATGGGATCTTTAATGGACGATCCATCCGTCAAGGACAGAAGAGTTTTTGAAGCGAGCCTTGATATGGGCGGATCTACTGCAGGGGATTCAGTCCACTCCTGTCTTAGAGTAGATGCAAAGGAATACCGTGATTCTAGGGGTTTTAGACCCGAGAATCGCTTATCTGGGTGACATCTATGCCTCGTGAGGATGTCTGTAAACTCTGGATGGTTAGCGAAAAACGTATGGGGCCGTTTAGTTCTTTTAAAAGCCACCGGATGGTCTGGATTGGTACAGAGTTCCTCGTCTATTTCAAGGATATGATTAACCGCTTCTATGAGCGAATCTATAGACTCCTGGAACTCAGGGGAGTTCGGGTGAGGGGCCATCTCAGACTCACATTCTGAGCCATGCTCACTGGCACCCCCTGGTGAAGGGGAGCGAGACGAAGAGCTAGCGGATGCAGTAGGCTCAGAGTTCCATGAAGACGAATCACGGATACGTGAAGAATGCATGGTTGAAGGACCCGCTACAGGGGGAGAGGGGACGCCCTGGCCAGAAGAGGGACCATGAAAAGATTCTATAGTCTTTGCAAGGGAAGCCACGGATTGCGCCAAAGCAGCCCACTCAGGTGGACTAGTCAGATTGCACCAAAGAAGCAGCCCACTGAGGGGGACTAGCATCGCTTCGCTCCACGGTAGTGGGAGGCTCTTGAGGCCTTAAGGCTTCACAGTCCGTACAGAGAGGATTGGGATGCTTCCGTGGCAGGGAAACATTGCATGCGGTACATGAGGCATATAACACCGTGTGCATCTTATCCGCTTTTTTAACAGCCTTTGATTGAGACATAATGCAAATTACTCAAGGAATCTGCGAACGGCGGCTGACCAGGATTGCCGGAATTATGTGCCACGTGTAATTGTCTGCAGCGTATGGTCGGCAGAGCGAGCCCGCAGCTGAGAGGATGATACCTGCAGCGGAGGGGTTAATTGCTGTAGCTGAGGAGCTAATCCCTGCTAGAGGAGGGTTAGCGCCTGCGGCTGAAGGGTTACAGCCTGCAGCGGTATAGACAGTGTGTACCTGCCGTAGTGCGGCTATTGTGCCCAGGTTCAGCGTGCCCCCAGAGAAGTTGCCGCGGAGTTAGAGAGGGAAAATGGAGTTCTCCACCGTCTTCCTGTCTAGGAAGCGCCAGGAAGTAAGGTCCGATAACCGAATTGGCGCTTCTCGTGTGCAGCGAGAAGCGCCAGATACAGTGGGCTGGAAGAGAAGGGAGGGGGATCCGTCCCCGCCCGCTCTACAGACCAGGCAAGAAGTTCTGGAGAGGGGGGGCGTGGTCGGCCGAAGGGGGCAGACCAGACCAGCAGATAGGCAGAGTTGGGCCTAGTTGCGGCTAAAAGCCAGGGGCTAAATTAGAGAGAGAGGCTGTGCGACGTGGCGGCGGCCGTTGCGGCGCTCTGCAGCGATAACGATCGCGCTCCTGGCGGCCGCTGCGGGGGTAGAGGCAGTGTGCCTCGCTCCATCCTCACCTCCTTGCATGGGGAAGGCCGCGGCAGAGAGAGGCTGCGTTCTATAAGACAGGCGGCCACAGCGGAGCGGCAGGGCACTTCCAGGACGTCAGGCATGGGGGACATTTGTGATGTACTCACAGTCTTGCCATCGTTGTAAGAGATACCGCTCCGCGATGCTCAATCCACCAACTCCGATAATAGGGGGGTGGAGAGGTCCCCGGCACCAGCCACTGTCTCAATCTATCATCCCTTTGATAGGGAGATAGAGAGACAAAAACAAAATTGCCGCTGTAGAGGTATGGCAGCAAAAAAGTGCCATGCTGCGGGTCTGGCTTCGGAAAGGGGTACGTGGGGGCGACACCCCGCGTTCCCGTCCGTTGCAGGTGTGGGGAGAGCGGACCCATTGAAGGATCCGTCGCCTCTGCAGCACAGACCGGGGTTGCAGGAGAGGGTACGGGGAGACGACACTCCGCGTTCCCGCCTGTTGAAGTTTTAGGGAGATCGGAACCATGAAAGGCCCCGTCGCCATTAATCCGAGAGAAAAATAAAGTTAAAAAATAAAATAAAAGATAAGAAAGTTGGGGTCTGAAATCAGACCCTAGTGCCTCCTAAAGACACTAAGCAAGAACTGGTTCATGAGAGAGCCAGCAGAGGGTGTATACTGCGGAGGAGGAGTTAATCTCTTAACATAGTTTGCTTAGTGTCCTCCTAGTGGCAGCAGCATAACACCCATGGTAGTGTGTCCCCCAATGAGGCGAAGGAGAAATTATGTTTCAAAGCACTGAAACTTTTATGTATTAATTATATGTAAGAACATTCAACACACACATAGGTATCATTGCATAATAGAAATATATTCAAAAATCATTGAAAAATTCATGTCGATACCAAAACAATAAAGACCAAAAATAAAGGACTAGTCGCCACCAGCACTAAACCACAACGCAAAACAAATGCGACCAACAAAGTCCAAAATATTATAAAAATATATATTTTATTAGATACCAATTAGAACATGTAGACAGGGTGATAACACTAAAGTGCAAATGTGCAGTACAGCAAAGTATGGGACGCAAGAGCGCTGCTCAGATAAAGCAAAATGACAATAGGTAGTATACATAGATATGTACAAAAAAATCCTAAGATATTATTCCCTCAAATGTATATCAAAAGGACCTGGCAATATTCGTCATAGTGGCACAGTATATAGCCACACAGGCATATAAATGCTAACAAACATTGTATATAATGCAGATATCATCATGAATCAAATAAAAGGCAGAAAACGTACCACTTTTATGACGAATAGAAGCCACCCGGGAGGTCAGCAAATGCAGAGGGTAAGAGCAGCACAACAGGCGTCACCCCGACGAAGGCTTCTGCCGAAACGCGCGTCAGTGTGACACCTGTTGTGCTGCTCTTACCCTCTGCATTTGCTGACCTCCCGGGTGGCTTCTATTCATCATAGGAGTGGTACGTTTTCTGCCTTTTATTTGATTCATGATTATATCTGCATTATATACAATGTTTGTTAGCATTTATATGCCTGTGTGGCTATATACTGTGCCACTATGACGAATATTGCCAGGTCCTTTTGATATACATTTGAGGGAATAATATCTTAGGATTATTTTTGTACATATCTATGTATACTACCTATTGTCATTTTGCTATATCTGAGCAGCGCTCTTGCGTCCCATACTTTGCTGTACTGCACATTTGCACTTTAGTGTTATCACCCTGTCTACATGTTCTAATTGGTATCTAATAAAATATATATTTTTTATATTTTGGACTTTGTTGGTCACATTTGTTTTGCGTTTTGGATTAATTATATGTAGCAGTAAATGGAGTTTTCGGCAGTGGTTTAAATGGACGTTTTCTTACCTTTGTAAAGAAAATAAAAGCATTTCCTTTGAGAAAATTTTTCTTGATTAGTCAAATTTGGTGGTTATAATATACCGTAGCTCAACTGATTTTTAATTTCTCACCTTCACTTATATATTCTATTTTATATACTTTTTTTTCCCCAATACGGAAATATATTGCTGGATTGCTGGTTTGGGAAATAATAAGGCACCATAGCTTATTAGGGTATTTTTTATATTGTATGTGGGAAGTTCCATACACTTGTATTGAGCTAAGGCCGTGCCCCAACCAGTGACGCGGACAGACAGTGGGTGAGTCCGACTACAAGACGCAGCTTTGCTCCATACAATTGTATGGACAGTGAGGCTGCCCCACTGGCGGGGGTATGTATAACTCACACATACCCTCTGTTCCCGGGTCTGGCACCGGCGAATGCATGCGCTGGGGGAGTCATAAGTCTGCAGTCACACAGTGTTACTGCAGACTTATCGGTTTTGACTAGACAACACCTTTAATAAATAGGAGAATAAGATAATAGCATTTAAGTATTTTTTATATTCAAAAATACATTCTTGATGATAACCCAGTGTTTTATGGGGCTGATAATCAAGTGTTTGCATGCAAAAAAAATATCAGAAGGAGTAAACTAAGTTTAACAGTTCAGATATCAACATAAGTGCAAAAATGGTCATAAATAAGGGAAGACACTCCTCAGTCCCTGGTGAAGGAAACCGAACTGATCCAAAACGCGAAGAAGTTGAGCACTCCAACCATCAGAGGTTGCGGTCTTCCTGTTCAGTGTGACGTCACACACTGGGACTCCTGTGTCTGCATTCCAGGTCAATGAGCTGTGCTACCAGCCTGAGCATGTCCACCTGCATGAAGATTTTTCTTGAACTCCTAAACTCTTACTAGTGCAAAAAGAGTGTAAAGATCTCTTAAGGTGTTCCTCTGGATTCCCCACTTGAGACTCTATTGTCGGGACATTCACCTAACTCAACCCAAGTAAATGAACTACCAAACTGGTTTCCAGTGCACCCTTACTATACACCAGTGGGGATTTACTAGTGCCTATTGGGGGTATACAATTCGGGAAACCAGTGGTTAACAGTGTCTATTAATTAAGGTCAATGAATCTAGTTTGGCTTATGTGGACATCAGTACACAGTATATATTTAATTCAATTTGAGACAGTCTACAGGTGCCTGTTTTTCATCCGAGCAGGAAGTGTTCACTTAGGGTTAGTGCCACTGTTTTTCTACTATATATGGAAATTTTAGAAATACGGATTTTTGTGTTACTCACCGTAAAATCCTTTTCTCCGAGACGCTCATTGGGGGACACAGGACTGTGGGTGTATGCTACTGCCACTAGGAGGCTGACACTAAGTAAACATAAAAAAAGGTTAGCTCCTCCTCCGCCGTATACACCTCAGCACTGGCCGCAGGCAAACCCAGTTTAGTGCAAAAAGCAGTAGGAGGCTAAAATAAATCAGAGTTAACACAGATACAGTATATCCAGAAGAAAAAACTGCTGATACAGATTAATCAGAGAATAAAGTTAACTCAAAACAAAGCCATCCGGCTCTTAGGGAGGGTGCTGTGTCCCCCAATGAGCGTCTCGGAGAAAAGGATTTTACGGTGAGTAACACAAAAATCCGTATTTCTCCTTCGTCTCATTGGGGGACACAGGACTGTGGGACGTCCCAAAGCAGTCCCTTGGGTGGGAAACCGACTCCACAGTGTAATTTATAATCAAGCATTGCTTATAGGAGCGCAACCGCGCCCTGAAGAATCCTTCTACCCAGACTGGCATCCGCAGAAGTCTGGGTATGGACATTATAATGCTTGGAAAAGGTATGCAGACTGGACCAGGTTGCTGCCTTACAAACCTGCTCCACCGAAGCCTGATGCCGAAGGGCCCAGGAGGCACCCACCGCTCTGGTGGAGTGAGCCTTGATCCCTGCAGGAACCACCGCGCCTCTGATGCGGTAAGCCTCCTGAATGGCTAACCGAATCCACCTAGCCAAGGTTGATTTAGAGGCAGCGAGTCCCTTCCTGCGACCTTCAGGGAGGACAAACAGCGTGTCCGTCTGTCGAAAGGACGCCGTCCGAGATACATATCTCCTGAGTGCTCTCACCAGATCCAGCGTATGGAGAGCCTTCTCCACTCGGTGCGTCGGAGCTGGGCAAAATGAGGGCAAAACAATGTCCTCATTAATATGAAATGAGGACACGACTTTAGGCAAAAAAGGTGGTGTTGGTCTAAGCACTACCTTATCCTGATGGAAAAGCAAGTACGGAGCTCGACAAGACAGTGCAGCCAGCTCCGAAACCCGCCTTATGGATGTTATGGCTACCAAAAACACCACTTTCCAGGAAAGAAATGACAGAGACACCTCCTGCAAAGGTTCAAAAGGAGACTCTTGCAGGACTCCCAGGACTAGATTGAGGTCCCAAACCTCTAAGGGAGCCTTGTAGGGAGGAACTATATGGACAACCCCCTGAATAAAGGTTCTAACCTGAAAATTAGACGCGATCTTTCGCTGAAAAAGAACCGACAAGGCTGATATCTGTCGTCTAAGAGTACTAGGCGCTAGACCTGAATCTAGGCCCGCCTGGAGAAAAGATAGAATGTTTGGAATTGAAAAGAGAAGCGGGGAACAACCATGTTCCCTGCACCAATCAAAAAAGACCTTCCAAGTACCGTGGTAGATGCGAGCCGAGACGGGCTTTCGGGCGCTAGCCATCGTCGCGGCGACCTTTTTAGAGAATCCAGCCCTGGTCAGGACCCAAGATTCAACGGCCAGGCCGTCAAACACAGGACCGCTGAGTTCTGGTGGTAAACTGGGCCTTGGAGAGAAGGTCAGCGCGCTCTGGCAGTCGCCAGGGTGCGTCGGCGAGCAATTGTACCAGCTCCGCGTACCATGAGCGACGCGGCCAATCCGGAGCGATTAATATCGCTGGGACCCCTTCTAACCTGATCTTTCTGATCACCCTTGGGAGCAGAGCTATTGGTGGAAACAAGTATGGAAGATGAAACTGATTCCACGGTAGAACCAGGGCATCCACTGCAATTGCCTGCGGATCCCGGTACCGGGAAACAAAGTTGGGCACCTTGGCATTTATCTTGGAAGCCATCAGGTCCACATCTGGGGTTCCCCAGCGTCGGCATATCTGCTGAAAGATCTCGGGATGTAGAGACCATTCCCCTAACGCTATGCCGTGACGGCTGAGAAAATCTGCTGCCCAGTTTTCCTCGCCCGGAATGTGGACTGCTGAAATCACAGAGTGATTTACCTCTGCCCAGGTCAGAATCTGTTTTACCTCGTGCATGGCCGCCCTGCTGCGGGTACCTCCCTGATGTTTTATGTATGCCACCGCCGTGGCATTGTCCGATTGTATTCGGACTGGGCGGCCAGCCAGATGCTGGTGAAACTGCCTCAAAGCCAGCCGAACAGCTCGGATCTCTAAAATATTGATCGGGAGAGTCGATTCTTGCTGAGACCAAGTTCCCTGAGCTGTGTGGTGACGAAACACTGCTCCCCATCCGAGCAGGCTGGCGTCCGTTGTGACTACCAACCAAAAATTTGGAGGAAACAAACGACCCTGTCGAAGAGTGGTGTCCCTCGTCCACCACGTAAGAGTCTGTCTGACCTGCAGGGACAGACGGCACCGCAGATTGAGGGAGTAAGGGCTCCCGTCCCATACTGCCAAGAGTGCATGCTGAAGGGGGCGAAGATGAAACTGGGCAAAAGGAATAGCCTCGATTGCCGCCACCATGCTTCCTAGGACCCTCATGCAAAACCGGATGGTGTGAGGAATCGGTTGGCGAAGGATCCGTACCTCTTGACGGAGAACTAAGGCCTTGTCCTGAGGAAGAATTATCAACCCTTGAGCGGTGTCGAAATTCATCCCTAAAAAGGTGATCTTCCGAGATGGAACGGGAGATGATTTCCTCATATTCACCAGCCACCCCAGGCGAGCAAGGGTGTCTAATGTAATGATGACACTTTCCTCGCAGGTTTGAAAAGACGGACCCTTGATGAGGAGGTCGTCTAAGTAAGGCAGAATGACTATCCCCCTGGAGTGCAGAATGGACACAACAGCAGCCATGACCTTTGTGAACACCCTGGGGGCTGTGGCTAGCCCGAATGGCAGGGCTGCAAACTGAAGATGAAGTTTGCCAATGGCAAACCGAAGAAACCTTTGATGAGGGGGAAATATGGGAATGTGAAGATAAGCATCCTGTATGTCTATTGATGCTAGAAATTCCCCTTTTTCCATGGCTGCAATGACCGAACGGAGAGACTCCATTCGGAAATGTCGAATTTTGACAAAACGGTTTCAGTCGCTTTAGATCCAGAATGGGCCTTACGGTACCGTCCTTCTTGGGTACAATGAATAGGTTGGAATAAAACCCCTGACCTCTTTCGACCTCCGGTACAGGTACGACAACCCCGCTGTGCCAAAGAGACTCGACCGCCTTGAATAAGGCGCGAACCCGAGACTCTTCCTTGGGAAGGCGCGAGGGAAAAAAATGATTTGAGGGAAGGCTGGTAAATTCTATTTTGTACCCTGAGGAGACTAACTCCCTGACCCACTCGTCGTGAGTAATTGATAGCCAAATGGGGCGAAACCAGAGTAAGCGGCCGCCTACTCTGGATAAATTGACCGGATTCTGCCTCCAGTCATTTGTCCGAATATCTTTGGGGTTTGGACCCTCTAGATCTTGGCTGTTGAGATCGCCCTCTTCCCAGAGGGTTGGTCCTGTAGGAGACCTGGCGATCTCTGGCCTGATTAGGTCGACCTGAACCGCTGGAGGTGGCAGGCGCGGCCCAACCTGGGTTACGAAAGGCTCTAAAGCGAGGCTGAAGCTGTCGACGAAAAGGCTGTCTAATCTTCTGCTGAGGAAGGAAACTGCTCTTCCCTCCCGTCGCATCAGATATGAGCTGATCCAGCCTTTCGCCAAATAACCGACCACTCTGATAAGGTAAAGATGTAAGAGATTTCTTTGAGGTTGAGTCCGCTCGCCAAGCTCTTAACCACAGGGCTCTTCTGATAGCAATTGCATTAGCAGCAGATAGAGCTGCGCAATTTGCCGCATCCATGGAAGCGTTAATTAAGAAGTCTCCTGCAAGAGCTATCTGATTAGAGATCTCAGTTACCTCAGACGGTACTTCTATACCATGGAGAGCTCTATTTAGAGACTCCGACCAGGATATCATGGCCTTAGCAACCCAAGTTGCTGCAAAAGAAGGAGAGAGAGCAGAGCCTGATGCCTCAAACACTGAGCGGGCCAAGCTCTCAATCAGACGGTCCGTTGGATCCTTGATCGAGGAACCGTTGGGAAGGGAGAGAAGCGTCTTAGACGCCAAACGCGACACAGGAGGGTCGACCGCAGGAGATTCCGCCCACTTCTTCAGAAGTTCGGGAGCAAAAGGATATCTAGTATTAATGGCCTTTTGTCCTGAGAAGCGCTTGTCCGGCTTCTCCCGATGGCGCTGCACAAGCTCTTCAAACTCAGGATGAGCACCAAAAACCTTATGAGTTTGCCTGGGTCGTTTGAAGGACACCTTATGACCAGAGGTCAAGGTGGACTCATCTTCTACCCCCAGGGATTGATTGACAGCTTCAATCAGACTGTCAATTGTCTCCTGACAATTTGGTGCTTCTAAATTGAGGGAACCTTCAGAATCGGAGTCTGAATATTGATCACTTGCCTCCAAAGGTGAGGGAGAGCGAGAAACTGAACTGAAGGATGCCGAGGCCTCGGACGGCATAGGTGACGCAGTGTGGGTTCGCTTCCCCTGTGTCTGCCTGGTGAGAGCGCGGCCCCTGCAGGCCGGAGGTTCTTGAGACGTAGCCAAGACGGTTGAACCACTGTCCCTGCTCCTATCGGGAGCTTGAAGGGACTCGATTGCTCTCGTTAAAGACGCCATAGATTGCGACAGAGATAGGGCCCACTCCGGGGGACCTGACGCACTGGGCTCTGCTACAGGTGAGGGCTCCTGAGCTCGTTCGGAGTTACAGGCTTCACAGACACGACTAGTCTGGGCGTGCGGAAAAGGGGACCTACAGGCAATGCATGCCGTATACAGCACCGTGTGAGTCTTAGCCTTTCTGGACATACTGGATCTGTCACAGAGTCCTTTTTGCAATTTATCTGGATGTGGCGGTGCGATGTAGCGGAGCGGAGCGCGGCGAAGCGGAGCAACCAGGCTGGAGGTAGTGGCACTTACCCCAGTCCTGTATCCCCGAACGTCTGAGAATGATGGTGCGAAGCGCTTGCGTAGAGGGTCACTGGGCGCAGGAGGAAGACTTGAGGCTTCAGACTTCAAAAAAGCGCGCTCCCCTTTCAGGGGGCGTGCCTAAATAGCCACAGCCTTAAGGGGAGGGGTCACGAGGTGCGGCCTAGCGCCGGCCAAAGCCGGGGACTAAATTTCCGGCCGCGGCCTAGTGCTGGCCGAAGCCGGGGACTAAATTTCTGGCCGCGGCCTAGCGCTGGCCGAAACCGCGGCCTAAATTTCTGGCGGAGGCCGTCCGAGAAACAGGGGGAGGGCCACCGGAGGTGTCGCTGCCGGGGGCGGAGCCCGGTCTATCTTCCGGCCCAAGCCGGAAGCTAAATTAGACACTGTGGCCTAGTCCCGGCCGAAGCCGGGACTAAATTTCCGCCCCGGCCTAGTCCCGGCCGAAGCCGGGGGCTAAATTTTTGGCGGCCGCCGCCCAGAAGCCGGGGGGCGGGCCGCCGGAAGATGACGCTGTTTAGGGGGGGGAGCTCAGGCCAGGGACCGGAGCCCGGCCTCCTGCTCCTGGCTGAAGCCAGGCTGAATCACCTACCGCCTCTCTGGGACGGTTTACCAGCGAAGCGCTTGTTCCTGATCTCCAGCACATTCCTCGGCCCCACACCGATACCGTGGCTTCACTGAAGGTGGGTCCGGGTTTCTTCTCTGGCCGTAGCTGCTTGTAGTCTCTGTCCTTTCAGACAATATTCCCAGCGTCTCGCCCAGTCTCAAATTAGAGGGGGGCTTGCGGAACAAAAAAAAAAAATGGGGGACGGTGCAGGCACCCTAAACTCCATCACCCCTTCAGGGGGCGAGGAGAGGGACCGTCCGCCTCCTTGCAGCACCGCAGTCTAGCATTGGTGGTGCAGTGGGGGCCGCACGGACTAACTCCTGCCTCTGTACAACCTAGGGTTTCAATACCTTAGGGTGGTCAGGGCTGAGTCCGGCATTCGTGTCCCACGTCGCGGGAGAGGATACGTTGGAGGCTTTACTCCACGTGCTCGCCCGTTGATGGTTTGGGGAGATCGGACCCTTTCAATAGGATCCGTCGCCCCTATCTCATCTTCGTGGGAAAAAAAAAAAAAATGGTCTGGAAAAGGAACCAGACGTGTGCCTCCATCAGACACTAAGCAATAACTGGGTTTGCCTGCGGCCAGTGCTGAGGTGTATACGGCGGAGGAGGAGCTAACCTTTTTTTATGTTTACTTAGTGTCAGCCTCCTAGTGGCAGTAGCATACACCCACAGTCCTGTGTCCCCCAATGAGACGAAGGAGAAAGATTTTATATGTCAATCTCCTTATACATCATGAGGTTTTTCCAAAAAGTGATATGTCCTCTATAGGTTGAAGTGCTATAGACATGAAATCACTGCTGCTGCCTTTAAACAATCACCAAAGTAGCGGCGGAGACACAGAGCAACACCCAGAAAGGGCGAGTACAAGGTGATTTTGATATTTTTATCATGGCAAACAAGTATTTGTGCAAAAAGGTGAAGTGGGGAGGGGGAGGGGACTGTAAAACACACAAAGCTCTTCAGAAAGGTTCTACAGTTGGGTTTTAGTAGTGCTTAATATTTGCAGCAACACTATTACTCCCTATTTTTTTATTTTTCTACATTTAACATCTAAGTGCTGCCCCTGCCATCTTTAGTCCATAACAGGTGCTTGTGCTATGACATACATCTGTAACAGTGGTGTCTGAAAAACATGCGCTGTACTGAAGAAAACGCTACTCTGAAGACTCTAAAAAAAAAAAAACTGGTTATAGCTCTGAACATGGAGCCGCCCTATAATGTAACAGAGTTAATCTGAAGTGCACCAGAGAAGTGAATACCAAAACTGCAAAGTCTTTCATTGTGATTTTTACTGGAGGTCTGAAAAAAAGGATTAAAATGAGAAATACACTTTCTATTTTAATTATTCCGTTCTGTAAATGTATAACCACAACAGAAAACAGGACACATTGCGTAACTGTTGCACACCTAACTTAAAAAAAAATACACTCTGTGCATGCAAGACCTTTCCCATCCACCCCCCAATAGAAAGGAATCCCCCTGGAAGAAGAAAAAATCCTATTGTCATATTTCCATATTTACACTCCAGCCTGTCACAGACAAGTTTGTGCATCCAACACTTTGCTGTGAACAGATATATGCGTCAAACATGACATACATGCACAGAAACTGAACCAAAATGAATAACATTTACAAACATTAAAGAAAAAAATCCAACTGATTTCTTGGAAGTATATTCATTCAAGTCTCTTTTTCAAAAGCAAATAATAAATATAGACCTGTAAGATAAAAAAAAAAAGGCACATTAGGAAACATAAGAGAAAGAAAAGATCTGATCAAGAAAAACCCAAGAATATAAGCAAATATTTTATATGACATCGGTCACAAATGTTCACATCTAAAATAAAGATTAATCCCTCTGATGACACCTGCAGATGCACAAAATACCAGAGTGTCATTTCAGTAACCTCTTAAAAAAATTAAGAGTTTTGAGTTATGCGTGAGCAGCAATTATGAAATGTAGATCTGCATGAAGGCACAATCATTGTATGCGCATTACCTGCTGGCTCTCCCTTCCATACCACAGAGAGGGGTATTTTTGGTTTTGCATTTTCATTTTTCGCTCCCCTTCTTCCCAGAGATATAACTTTTTTGGTCAAAATGGCCGTGTGAGGGCTTGTTTTTTGCGGGACGAGTTGTACTTTTGAAAGACACCATTGGTTTTAACAAGTCGTGTAACAGAAAATGGGAACAAAATTCCAAGTGCAGTGAAACTGCAAAAAAAGTGCAATCCCACACTTGTTTTTTGTTTGGCTTTTTTACTAGGTTCACTAAGTGGGTCACTCCATGTCAAGTGGACCAGTGGTCCCCACTCGACCTTCTCCGATTTTGTTGAAAATTTATAAGGATGTACATGTATGTTTGAAAAGAGGTTCTGTAAATTTTTAGGGCCAGATCTCAAATACATTGGGCACTGTTGACCTTTCACTGGAGGTTCCACCAAGCCTGCGGCTTCAGCTAAGAGGATTTTGCAAACTTTGGCACATAGCCATTACAGTTCTATACTGGCTATGATGCTGAAATTTGGCATACTAGCTCAACTTTTGCTGCTATACACGATAAAATTATTACCGGCTATGACAAAACAATATTTCGGCCGCAATTTTGTGTCAAAGTAGCTTGTAAAACGCGTCGCATAAAATTTATGCCAAACTTTGCCCATATATAACTCAAGACCAAAAACCAATAGTAACTGGTGCTTTGCCCTGTACAACAAACATCTACATGACTTTGCATTGCTGCAATATCGCGGTCAAACCATATGTATTTGCGGAAATATTCACACCCACATATGATGAAAAACTTAAAAAAACCGAATTTTACCTATTTTTAGGTCAAATTTCTCAAAAAGGGTACCCCTAAAATATATTAATTCTGATATCATTAGAAAGAGCACATTTTTCTCTACAAGGATCATTGTTTTGTTTTTTGGAGTCTTTCAGTTTAAGAAAAGAAAAATGCCACTGAACATGATATTATTTATGCGCGTAATGCATTGATTTTGTGTTTGATTTTCAGATTCTTATCACATGTTACAGAGTTGTATTGTTGCTAGCAATGTCTATTATAATCAAAAACCTATAAACCTTTCTGGTTATGAAAAGTTATTGACTATTGTTACATTTTAATGCATATATTATTTATTTTTTGACGATGGAGAATGAAATTGATGAAGAATCGGCCCAGTGCTCTATCGGCCTTGCGAACAATTCGAAGTGCCACCTTAAGACCATTCACCCATAGCAAAGATGAGTTGAAATTGTTTACAAGCTTTGGATTGGATGAACAGAAATTGCTGCGTCGACGAGTGGGACTAAATTTTGACGAACATTCACAAATCTGTTTACACCATGAAGCTTCATTCTTGACCAAATGTGAGCATTTTCAAAAATCGTGTTGCAATCCTTTTGGGAAGAAAGGTCATAACACTATTCAAACCCTTGCGTTGGTCCATGGTGGTTATACCACAACCAATTCCCTAAGAATTGGTATTATAATCCTATTAAGAATTGTAATAATGCTGTCTTTCGAGAATTGGCAGCCCCATCGCCTAGGAGCCATGGCCGATAGCCGTGCAAGGCAGCCGTGGTCTCTTTATCGCAGGTTCCGAAGCCTGAGGGTGGGTGTCTTTGCCTAGGATCCCGAGCCTAATATTGGGTATCTTTTGTTGGTTCCCAAGCCATAATGTTCAGTCTAAGTGGTCTGGAATTGTTGCTGAATTTGCAACATAATTGGTTCAGAGAAGCTGTATTGTCGGCCCATTGCTGTTGCAGCTGGTGCTGGAATTATTGCAATAATTGACTACTCGGTAATCCAGCATGTATAATTTCTCACAGGCCAGTGAAAGAAGCTAGCTGGTCCATAAGGATGCATAAAATTTATTAATGCATCATGGTCGTCGACTGAAATTTCAGAAATATTTCCAATCCACCAGTTCCTATCGTAAATGCAGGCAATGTATTGCCCTGGCTGGACGTTTGCAATTGGCACAAAAGGCATTTCTGATCTGACAGATCTATCTACATGGGCAATGAAAGATGATGGGTCATTTGACACCCTTGAAATGTGAATCTTTTTGTCATCAATTGGCACAAACTGGTGATTTTCTCTTGTTACAGCAATTGTATGTCCATCTTTGAACCTTTCCTCTTGAACTACCCGTATTTCGTAAATTTTTTCTTATGGAACAAAAAAAATTTGATTCCATGCAGTTGCTCGTTGCAAAAGTTGAATAAATCCACCGGGGTCAGTATTTGGTTTTCAGTTGAGCGTTGAAGACTGGCACGAGCTGCCAACCTCTTTGCTGTCCCTCCAATCCCATCACAGGGCGACTTTCCATGACTGGTACCAAAAAAATTCCATTCAGCGCTGATATTGAAATCAGCATTGTGGTGGCACAAGTTGAGAAAATTTTAGAAATGTTTGTACTGGGCTGCAGATCCATCGCTGAAGTAGTGGATATGACGAATCCCATAGATGAGAGTCTTGAGATACTCCACAATTACTGTTAAGAAAGTGTGGACTGCAACTGTGTCATGTCGTGAGCAATCACTGATTATGCACAAGCTGATGTTCTGCGCAGCTTCACCATTTAACTCCTTGAAGTAAATTACAAATGGGTGTACTGTAGCTTGACTATTTTCCCAGTGGAAACCTTGAATGGCATCTTGAACAATAAATGAGTAATTTTCAGCAAAGTCCATAAGGATCACAAGCTCTCCAAGTCTCAGATTTTCCTTCAACGATTTCAAATAGCTACTTTGATGCTTGGCGATGTAGTGATGGCTACAAAGTTTAGAAATTTTCAAAACAAATTCTTCAATGAAATCTTCTATAGTCAGTTGTTTGGTATCAAGCGTGTCTCGATCAGTGTGAATCCATTGTTTGAACTCAATAATATCTTCAGGGTCACTGTTGACAAACACATTGACTAGAAATTCTTTTAAAACTTCAGGACCCGGGCATTTATCACAACGGCCAAGCATACAGTCCTTGGATTCAATTCCACAGACCATTTTGCATATGAGCTCTTTGTTGTCATCATTGATTGGGCATGCTGCAAGCATTAGTTTGACATTTTGGTGAATGGTACACACACAAACGGAATGTGTTCCAGCAGTCCAACGATTACGCACCACTTTGGCCGAAGCTCACGAAACTTGGAAAATCCAATTTCAGGGCCATTCCGATCCCAATAGGCAACAAACATTTCCCTCAATTGCTCAGTAATAGTCGCTTTTGCATCTGCTTTTTTTCTCCTGCTATTCGCACTGATATAGTCTTTTTTACCAGGGCACATTCGACTGAATTCATCATCCTCAAAAAATGCCTGCACCTTTTTCTTCACTTCCTCAGAAACTTTCTTGCCACACTTGATTCTAGGTAAGGCTAAGATCCCATGTTCACATTTAAGCTTTCGAGCTTGTTTGACCATTCGTTCAGAGACACTGAATTCGTCTGATATAGCCTTAATGGACCAACTTTTAGGTGCCAATGTCAAGATTTGGACCTTTTCTGCCCGACTGGACACCTGCAGCTTTTGCTTCAAATCTGCCAAAAGGTGATTGTAATCCAGACACATTTTGCACTATGCTGTTTTTGTTTGCTCAATGTCTTTCGGCTCAAGCCCTCCAATTTAAGCAATCTTGCTAGAAAATACATTTTGTACCTGGCTTATCTTTCTCCTTGCATATCCAAGTGAATCCCGCTGGCTTACCCGTGGATATTTCAGAGGAGAGATGCCAATGGATGTTAAGCTTGAATTTAGACTTTCAGGAGAACATTCCATTCCATCTGGATCTGATTCAGAGGAAACTGGATCAGCTGATTTTTTCCTGTTAGCAAATTCTTTTCGACATGATGCACACATCTTCTGGCCAGGCTTCACATCACTCTTTGTAAATTCGTTCAACTGGTCAGCTGCTAACAAATTGATAGCTCGCAAATTCTTTTTGGTGTTATGACCTTTCTTCCCAAAAGGATTGCAACACAATTTTTGCAAATGCTCATATTTGGTCAAGAATGAAGCTTCATTGTGTAAACAGATTTGTGAATGTTCGTCAAAATTTAGTCCCACTCGTCGACGCAGCAATTTCTGTTCATCCAATCCAAAGCTTGTAAACAATTTCAACTCATCCTTGCTATAGGTGAATGTCTTAAGGTGGCACTTCGAATTGTTCGCAAGGCCGATAGAGCACTGGGCCGATTCTTCATCAATTTCATTCTCCATCGTCAAAAAATAAATAATATATGCATTAAAATGTAACAACAGTCAATAACTTTTCATAACCAGAAAGGTTTATAGGTTTTTGATTATAATAGACATTGCTACAACAATACAACTCTGTAACATGTGATAAGAATCTGAAAATCAAACACAAAATCAATGCATTACGCGCATAAATAACACCATGTTCAGTGGCATTTTTCTTTTCTTAAACTGAAAGACTCCAAAAAACAAAACAATGATCCTTGTAGAGAAAAATGTGCTCTTTCTAATGATATCAGAATTAATATATTTTAGGGGTACCCTTTTTGAGAAATTTGACCTAAAAATAGGTAAAATTCGGTTTTTTTAAGTTTTTCATCATATGTGGGTGTGAATATTTCCGCAAATACATATGGTTTGACCGCGATATTGCAGCAATGCAAAGTCATGTAGATGTTTGGTGTACAGGGCAAAGCACCAGTTACTATTGGTTTTTGGTCTTGAGTTATATATGGGCAAAGTTTGGCATAAATTTTATGCGACGCGTTTTACAAGCTACTTTGACACAAAATTGTGGCCGAAATATTGTTGTCATAGCCGGTAATAATTTTATCGTGTTTAGCAGCAAAAGTTGAGCTAGTATGCCAAATTTCAGCATCATAGCCAGTATAGAACTCTAATGGCTATGTGCCAAAGTTTGCAAAATCCTCTTAGCTGAAGCCGCAGGCTTGGTGGAACCTCCAGTGAAAGGTCAACAGTGCCCAATGTATTTGAGATCTGGCCCTAAAAATTTACAGAACCTTTTTTCAAACATACATGTACATCCTTATAAATTTTCAGCAAAATCGGAGAAGGTCGAGTGGGGACGATTTTTAAAACTGGTCCACTTGACATGGAATGACCCAAATGCTAAAACTGACCTGCCGTTATGATTCTCCAGGTCATTACGAGTTCATAGACACGACACATGTCTAGGTTCATTTTTATCTAAGTAGTGAAAAAAAATTCCAAAGTTTGTAAAAAAAAAAAAAAAAAAGTTGCCATTTTCCGGGACCCGTAGCGTCTCCATTTTTTGGGATCTGGGGTCGGGGGAGAGCTTATTTTTTGCAAGCCGGAATGACGTTTTTAGTGATACCATTTTGGTGCAGATATGTTCTTTTGATCGCCTGTTATTACATTTTGTTGCAATGTTGCAGCAACCAAAAAAACGTAATTCTGGCATTTTGATTTTTTTTCTCGCTACGCCGTTTACCAATTGGATTCTTTTTATATATTGATATATATCGGGCGATTCTGAACGCGGCAATGCCAAATATGTGTATATCTGATTTTTTATTGCTTTATTTTGAATGGGGCGATTTGAACTTTCATATTTTTTTTTTTTTATATATATTTTTAAAAACTTTTTTTTTTTTACTTCCTTCAATAGTCTCCATGGGTGACTAAGCTGAAGCTTTCTGATCGCCTCTGCTACATACAGCAGGGCTGCAGCCCTGCTGCATGTAGCAAAACTGCTCACTTGCTATGAGCGCCGACCACCAGGCGGTGCTCATAGAGATCCAGCAATGACAACAACAGGGGTCTTCTCCTGACCCGGGTTGTCATGCCAACCCATCAGCGACCAGCGGTCATGTGACACGGGCGCCGATGGGAGGAGGTAATGACGCGCTTCCTGAGATTGCATGTTAAATGCCGCTGTCAAGAGTATGACAGCAGCATTAAATCTGTCACCCCATTTTAGCTATATCAGCTAAAGATATGGCTGAATAGTGCGTCCCATAAGCAACCTATCGATATGTTGCTTATATCCAGATACCCCCGTTTTGATGACAAAATATCTTAGCAAAGTTGGGATTCTTTTCTGTAAATGACGGCGTTTTCTCTGTCCTCCCCTCCCCCCCCCTGCTCCTCGGCATCACTTGCGTATCGCCGTCTGTGAATCCCACAGATGGCGTTCCGCTTCCCGAAATAGCACTTTTCAAATTCGGCCCCGCACATGCGCAGTGTGCTTTGCCCAACAGTGGGCAAAGCAGAAAATCATTACAGCGCATGCGCTACTCTTTCATTGCCCCGGAAGTCGTCCAAGGCAAGCAGTCATACGCAAGTGATGCAGAGGAGCAGGGGGGGGGGGATGGGAGGACAGAGAAAATGCCGCCCTCCGGACCGAACCGCCCTCATTTACAGAGAAGAATCACAACTTTACTAAGGTATTTTGCCATCAAAACGGGGGTATCAGGATATAAGCAACATACCGATATGTTGCTTATGGGAAGCACTATTCAGCCACATCTTTAGCTGATATGGCTAAAATGGGGTGACAGATTCCCTTTAAACATGTTAACAGCCGTGGGTGAATTGTGATTTCACCCACAGTTCTTCTGGGCACATGTCAGCTGATCAGATCAGCTGTTATGTCCCAGGAAAGGTGCGGGCTCATCGCCGGAGCCTGCACCAAACAGGGGTTAAAGTTGGCAGAGACTTTTCTTAAGTGTTAAGCAGTCTAGATTTGCTTCCCAAGACCATTAAAAATGTTGGCTATCTTAAATTCTATGGCAAATATTCTTTGTACTGACAGAACCTTAGATTCAGACTAGGTTACATCTACGAGGCTCTAATAGGATACTGGACAGCCACAGAAACACCTTTCCTGCCATACAGGTACAATACATATTGTGTCTCCGTGTATGGAGTGGGCTCAGGAGGTGAGCCTGCATCATACCCAGCAGAGGCTGACTTTGGTACACAACTGACAACCTTTGGTAATAGCTGTTCTCGGGGTGCGTTCCAATCTCAGCTGTATAATCAATTAAATGCCCCTTTCAATCACTGATAGCAGGATTTTAATCGCATGATTGCTGATGTCCCAGCTACTATCAGCCTCCCATGACTCAACTGCAGGAGGCTGATGGACTGATCTGGTCACAGGATACTCCACCATCAGTCACTGTATAGACAGAAACGATGGGCAGTATGTGAGAAAAGCTGCACTGACAAAAGTGGTCAACGTCTAACTGGTTTTCAGCATTAAAGGGAACCTGACAGCTGATGCATGCTGCCCATGGACAGAGCAGCATCTATCAGAAACAGTCTGTATGATCTCAGTCAGACATGTTTGATTCTGAAACACTCAGGCATTTAAAACATTTTAGAGGCCGCTGGGGACAGAGCTGCTAGGGAAACTAGTCGGACAGGCAGGTCTCCCGATCCAATGCCCAGAATGGACAGGTCTCGCAATACATTTGAGTATAGTGAGCGATATCAATTCAGGCCGCCCCGTGAGCTCGGTTCTCAGAAGCTTTTAAAATGTTTTTCTCTTATGAAATGCCAGAAAGTTTCAAAAACAAACATACAGAGCTGAGATCATACAGCCAATGTTTTATACCTGAGTGTGGACGTTCAGGAAGCAGGAAAAATTATTCCTAAATGGAGAAAAAATACGGATTTTTGTGTTACTCACCGTAAAATCCTTTTCTCCGAGACGCTCATTGGGGGACACAGGACTGTGGGTGTATGCTACTGCCGCTAGGAGGCTGACACTAAGTAAACATAAAAAAGGTTAGCTCCTCCTCCGCCGTATACACCTCAGCACTGGCCGCAGGCAAACCCAGTTTAGTGCAAAAAGCAGTAGGAGGCTAAAACATAAATCAGAGTTAACACAGATACAGTATATCCAGAAGAAAAAACTGCTGATACAGACTTACGGAAAATAGAGTTAACTCAAAACAAAGCCAGCCAGCTCTTAGGGAGGGTGCTGTGTCCCCCAATGAGCGTCTCGGAGAAAAGGATTTTACGGTGAGTAACACAAAAATCCATATTTCTCCTTCGTCTCATTGGGGGACACAGGACTGTGGGACGTCCCAAAGCAGTCCCTTGGGTGGGAAACCGACTCCACAGTGTAATTTATAATCAAGCATTGCTTATAGGTGCGCAACCGCGCCCTGAAGAATCCTTCTACCCAGACTGGCATCCGCAGAAGCCTGGGTATGGACATTATAATGCTTTGAAAAGGTATGCAGACTGGACCAGGTTGCTGCCTTACAAACCTGTTCCACCGAAGCCTGATGCCGAAGGGCCCAGGAGGCACCCACCGCTCTGGTGGAGTGAGCCTTGATCCCTGCAGGAACCACCGCGCCTCTGATGCGGTAAGCCTCCTGAATGGCTAACCGAATCCACCTAGCCAAGGTTGATTTAGAGGCAGCGAGTCCCTTCCTGCGACCTTCAGGGAGGACAAACAGCGTGTCCGTCTGTCGAAAGGACGCCGTCCGAGATACATATCTCCTGAGTGCTCTCACCAGATCCAGCGTATGGAGAGCCTTCTCCACTCGGTGCGTCGGAGCTGGGCAAAATGAGGGCAAAACAATGTCCTCATTAATATGAAATGAGGACACGACTTTAGGCAAAAAAGGTGGTGTTGGTCTGAGCACTACCTTATCCTGATGGAAAAGCAAGTACGGAGCTCGACAAGACAGTGCAGCCAGCTCCGAAACCCGCCTTATGGATGTTATGGCTACCAAAAACACCACTTTCCAGGAAAGAAATGACAGAGAAACCTCCTGCAAAGGTTCAAAAGGAGACTCTTGCAGGACTCCCAGGACTAGATTGAGGTCCCAAACCTCTAAAGGAGTCTTGTAGGGAGGAACTATATGGACAACCCCCTGAATAAAGGTCCTAACCTGAAAATTAGACCGATCTTTCGCTGAAAAAGAACCGACAAAGCTGATATCTGTCGTCTAAGAGTACTAGGCGCTAGACCTGAATCTAGGCCCGCCTGGAGAAAAGATAGAATGTTTGGAATTGAAAAAAGAAGCGGGGAACAACATGTTCCCTGCACCAATCAAAAAAGACCTTCCAAGTACCGTGGTAGATGCGAGCCGAGACGGGCTTTCGGGCGCTAGCCATCGTCGCGGCGACCTTTTTAGAGAATCCAGCCCTGGTCAGGATCCAAGATTCAACGGCCAGGCCGTCAAACACAGGACCGCTGAGTTCTGGTGGTAAACTGGGCCTTGGGAGAGAAGGTCCGCGCGCTCTGGCAGTGCCAGGGTGCGTCGGCGAGCAATTGTACCAGCTCCGCGTACCATGAGCGACGCGGCCAATCCGGAGCGATTAATATCGCTGGGACCCCTTCTAACCTGATCTTTCTGATCACCCTTGGGAGCAGAGCTATTGGTGGAAACAAGTATGGAAGATGAAACTGATTCCACGGTAGAACCAGGGCATCCACTGCAATTGCCTGCGGATCCCGGTACCGGGAAACAAAGTTGGGCACCTTGGCATTTATCTTGGAAGCCATCAGGTCCACATCTGGGGTTCCCCAGCGTCGGCATATCTGCTGAAAAATCTCGGGATGTAGAGACCATTCCCCTGACACTATGCCGTGACGGCTGAGAAAATCTGCTGCCCAGTTTTCCTCGCCCGGAATGTGGACTGCTGAAATCACAGAGTGATTTACCTCTGCCCAGGTCAGAATCTGTTTTACCTCGTGCATGGCCGCCCTGCTGCGGGTACCTCCCTGATGGTTTATGTATGCCACCGCCGTGGCATTGTCCGATTGTATTCGGACTGGGCGGCCCGCCAGATGCTGGTGAAACTGCCTCAAAGCCAGCCGAACAGCTCGGATCTCTAAAATATTGATCGGGAGGGTCGATTCTTGCTGAGACCAAGTTTCCTGAGCTGTGTGGTGACGAAACACTGCTCCCCATCCGAGCAGGCTGGCGTCCGTTGTGACTACCAACCAAAAATTTGGAGGAAACAAACGACCCTGTCGAAGAGTGGTGTCCCTCGTCCACCATGTAAGAGTCTGTCTGACCTGCAGGGACAGACGGCACCGCAGATTGAGGGAGTAAGGGCTCCCGTCCCATACTGCCAAGAGTGCATGCTGAAGGGGGCGAAGATGAAACTGGGCAAACGGAATAGCCTCGATTGCTGCCACCATCCTTCCTAGGACCCTCATGCAAAACCGGATGGTGTGAGGAATCGGTTGGCGAAGGATCCGTACCTCTTGACGGAGAACTAAGGCCTTGTCCTGAGGAAGAATTATCAACCCTTGAGCGGTGTCGAAATTCATCCCTAAAAAGGTGATCTTCCGAGATGGAACGGGAGATTGATTTCCTCATATTCACCAGCCACCCCAGGCGAGCAAGGGTGTCTAATGTAATGATGACACTTTCCTCGCAGGTTTGAAAAGACGGACCCTTGATGAGGAGGTCGTCTAAGTAAGGCAGAATGACTATCCCCCTGGAGTGCAGAATGGACACAACAGCAGCCATGACCTTTGTGAACACCCTGGGGGCTGTGGCTAGCCCGAATGGCAGGGCTGCAAACTGAAGATGAAGTTTGCCAATGGCAAACCGAAGAAACCTTTGATGAGGGGGAAATATAGGAATGTGAAGATAGGCATCCTGGATGTCTATTGATGCTAGAAATTCCCCTTTTTCCATGGCTGCAATGACCGAACGGAGAGACTCCATTCGGAAATGTCGAATTTTGACAAAACGGTTCAGTCGCTTTAGATCCAGAATGGGCCTTACGGTACCGTCCTTCTTGGGTACAATGAACAGGTTGGAATAAAACCCCTGACCTCTTTCGACCTCCGGTACAGGTACGACAACCCCGCTGTGCCGAAGAGACTCGACCGCCTTGAATAAGGCGCGAACCCGAGACTCCTCCTTGGGAAGGCGCGAGGGAAAAAAAATGATTTGAGGGAAGGCTGGTAAATTCTATTTTGTACCCCGAGGAGACTAACTCCCTGACCCACTCGTCGTGAGTAATTGATAGCCAAATGGGGCGAAACCAGAGTAAGCGGCCGCCTACTCTGGATAAATTGACCGGATTCTGCCTCCAGTCATTTGTCCGAATATCTTTGGGGTTTGGACCCTCTAGATCTTGGCTGTTGAGATCGCCCTCTTCCCAGAGGGTTGGTCCTGTAGGAGACTTGGCGATCTCTGGCCTGATTAGGTCGACCTGAACCGCTGGAGGTGGCAGGCGCGGCCCAACCTGGGTTACGAAAGGCTCTAAAGCGAGGCTGAAGCTGTCGACGAAAAGGCTGTCTAATCTTCTGCTGAGGAAGGAAACTGCTCTTCCCTCCCGTCGCATCAGATATGAGCTGATCCAGCCTTTCGCCAAATAACCGACCACTCTGATAAGGTAAGGATGTAAGAGATTTCTTTGAGGTTGAGTCCGCTCGCCAAGTTCTTAACCACAGGGCTCTTCTGATAGCAATTGCATTAGCAGCAGATAGAGCTGCGCAATTTGCCGCATCCATGGAAGCGTTAATTAAGAAGTCTCTGCAAGAGCTATCTGATTAGAGATCTCAGTTACCTCAGACGGTACTTCTATACCATGGAGAGCTCTATTTAGAGACTCCGACCAGGATATCATGGCCTTAGCAACCCAAGTTGCTGCAAAAGAAGGAGAGAGAGCAGAGCCTGATGCCTCAAACACTGAGCGGGCTAAGCTCTCAATCAGACGGTCCGTTGGATCCTTGATCGAGGAACCGTTGGGAAGAGAGAGAAGCGTCATAGACGCCAAACGCGACACAGGAGGGTCGACCGCAGGAGATTCCGCCCACTTCTTCAGAAGTTCGGGAGCAAAAGGATATCTAGTATTAATGGCCTTTTGTCCTGCGAAGCGCTTGTCCGGCTTCTCCCGGTGGCGCTGCACGAGCTCTTCAAACTCAGGATGAGCACCAAAAACCTTATGAGTTTGCCTGGCTCGTTTGAAGGACACCTTATGACCAGAGGTCAAGGTGGACTCATCTTCTACCCCCAGGGATTGATTGACAGCTTCAATCAGACTGTCAATTGTCTCCTGACAATTTGGTGCTTCTAAATTGAGGGAACCTTCAGAATCGGAGTCTGAATATTGATCACTCGCCTCCAAAGGTGAGGGAGAGCGAGAAACTGAACTGAAGGATGCGAGGCCTCGGACGGCATAGGCGACGCAGTGTGGGTTCGCTTCCCCTGCGTCTGCCTGGTGAGAGCGCGGCCCCTGCAGGCCGGAGGTTCTTGAGACTAGCCAAGACGGTTGAACCACTGTCCCTGCTCCTATCGGGAGCTTGAAGGGACTCGATTGCTCTCGTTAATGACGCCATAGATTGCGACAGAGATAGGGCCCACTCCGGGGACCTGACGCACTGGGCTCTGCTACAGGTGAGGGCTCCTGAGCTACAGGCTTCACAGACCCGACTAGTCTGGGCGTGCGGAAAAGGGGACCTACAGGCAATGCATGCCGTATACAGCACCGTGTGAGTCTTAGCCCTTCTGGACATACTGGATCTGTCACAGAGTCCTTTCTGCAATTTATTTGGATGTGGCGGTGCGATGTAGCGGAGCGGAGCGCGGCGAAGCGGAGCAACCAGGCTGGAGGTAGTGGCACTTACCCCAGTCCTGTATCCCCGAACGTCTGAGAATGATGGTGCGAAGCGCTTGCGTAGAGGGTCACTGGGCGCAGGAGAGAAGACTGAGGCTTCAGACTTCAAAAAAAGCGCGCTCCCCTTTCAGGGGGGCGTGCCTAAATAGCCACAGCCTTAGGGGGAGGGGTCACGAGGCGCGGCCTAGCGCCGGCCCAAGCCGGGGACTAAATTTCCGGCCGCGGCCTAGCGCTGGCCGAAGCCGGGGACTAAATTTCCGGCCGCGGCCTAGCGCTGGCCGAAACCGCGGCCTAAATTTCTGGCGGAGGCCGCCCGAGAACAGGGGGAGGGCCACTGGAGGTGTCGCTGCCGGGGGCGGAGCCCGGTCTATCTTCCGGCCAAAGCCGGAAGCTAAATTAGACGCCGGGGACTAAATTTCCGCCCGTGGCCTAGCACCGGCCGAAGCCGGGGGCTAAATTTTTGGCGGCGGCCGCCAGAAGCCGGAGGGCGGGCCGCCGGAAGATGACACTCTTTAGGGGGAGGGGCTCAGGCTGGGGCTCGTGCTCCCAGCTGAAGCCAGGCTGAATCCCCTATCAGACGCTCTCACCAGTGAAAAGCTTCCGCTCTTCATCTGTCATGTGCAGCACATCCCCTCTGAAGGTGGGTTCGGGTTCCGTGTCCGTAGTTTTGTTTGCAGTGGATTCTGCCCTTTTAAAAACAGCAGTCCCAGCGTCTCGCCCAGTCTCATTAGAGGGGGGGGGGGGGCTCGCGGAACCAAAAATGGGGGACGGTGCAGGCACCCTAACTCCATCACCCTTCAGGGGGTGAGGAGAGGGACCGTCCGCCTCCTTGCAGCACCGCAGTCTAGCATTGGTGGTGCAGTGGGGGCCGCACGGACTATCTCCTGCCTCTGTACAACCTAGGGTTTCAATACCTTAGGGTGGTCAGGGCTGAGTCCGGCATTCGTGTCCCACGTCGCGGGAGAGGATACGTGGAGGCTTCACTCCACGTGCTCGCCCGTTGATGGTTTGGCGAGATCGGACCCCTTCAAAAGGGTCCGTCGCCCCTATCTCATCTTCGTGGGAAAGGAAAAAAAAAAAAAAAAGGTGTGGAAAAAGAATCAGACGTGTGCCTCCATCAGACACTAAGCATGAACTGGGTTTGCCTGCGGCCAGTGCCGAGGTGTATACGGCGGAGGAGGAGCTAACCTTTTTTATGTTTACTTAGTGTCAGCCTCCTAGCGGCAGTAGCATACACCCACAGTCCTGTGTCCCCCAATGAGACGAAGGAGAAAAGGCATATTTTTCTGATATATCACAAAGTATCTCATCTTCCACTTGAATTCTTCATTTATGACAGTTTGCTGAAATTACAGGGTCCATCTATTTAATCTTTCACGGTTTGTGAAACCTCAGTAATCTATACGGTCTGGTAATATGGCACCTGTAAAATACTATTTATACCAGACTAACCCTTTAAGGACCCGGATATTTTTTGTTTTCATTCTTTTGTTTTTATCCTGCTGTTCTTCCAAGAGCCATAACTTTTCTATTTTTCCATCGACATGGTCATTGATAGGGCTTGATTTTTTGTGGGACAAGTTCTAGTGTCGAAACACATCATTCATTTTATTATATAAAAAAAAAGTACTGGAAATGAAAAGGAGGGGGATCTAAGTGGTGTAAATTTGGTAAGATAAAAAAAAAAAACAACAACCATATAAAGATCTGCAGTATATAGTGTAACTGCGAGTCTTCTATGAAGCCAAGCCTCCGGCTAAGCATAACAGAAGGACTAGTATCGCAGCCATGGGGGCCTTCAGTAAGACCCCAGATACCATGATAACCCATCAGCTCTCCATGATAGCAGGGCCAGCATCTACAGACAATAAAGTGGGCTTAGCTCCTACGTCTACTACACATCCCGCAGTGACCTACGAAAAAAATGTACGTCACGGGTTAAGGGGTTAAAGAAATGTAATGTTATTTTCATGACCCATACTGTCCAAGACACAGCTACACATTGCTGAAAATGAATAATGAATACTGTAAATCCACTAATGGCAGCCATTTTAAGAATACTATAGAATTGAGAAAACAACTTACTTGTAGCATCCCATTCTGATTTGCTTAATGTACCCTTGAAAAAGAAAAACAATGTTATAGATACAGCTATGGTGGGGGGGTCTCTCTATCCTTTAGGAGAATAAGACATACTTACCAGCGGCAGCTTGGCATTGCCACTTTCCTTTACAATTCTAGCATGTTCATAATCCTCTTCAGCATTTGACACTAAACTGGAGTTAGGAGCAGGAGGATATTGCTGAAATTAGAAGGAGACATGCCATTTTGTTATTCCTAATCCTAGATGCTGGTATCCATCACATAAGGATGCAGACAATTCTAAGAAAAGCAGAAGAAATTAAGTATATTTCACTAGGTACGTCTGATTTTGGTTGCATTGTTTAATTAAACTTGGCACATTTTAGAATTTCTCTTTCATGCACCCTTTTTCCAAGGCAAAGCTGCATAAATCACTCTGTATGTGTAGTTTAGCGATCGTACTGGTTCTACGTGTGGAGACCAGGCGAGTATAGCGTCTTACTGGCAATGCTCCATGGGAAAAAACTATGCAAATTAGCTCTCACATAAAGAATTTATCTGGCAAGCACCACCTAGAAAAGATAGATACCCTATAAATCAATGCATTACAACACCACCAGACAAACGCCAAGTCACAAACTCATCAATTCAAAATCAGTTTTCGCAATGGCCATTATACGAGGCTTGTTAACAGGTCGGACCCTGACTTAACAGGGTCACCATCTGTCCCAGGGGGTACTTGGAAGATAGATTAGTTTATTCTAGGCGAGCTCCTTTGCATAGTTCAGGAGAGACTAATCCAATTCCCAACTACGCTTACAACTGATGGAAAGGAATAAAATTAAATACATGCATGAAAACAATGACAAGCAGAAAAGTGGAAATTAATGAGGAAGATTTTCTTCTTCAGTGAATATTCCTGGGGCTTTCATGCAAGGTGTATAAAAATCATGATTTTTTTAAAAAATCAAAAAAAATCGGATTTTTTTGATTTAAATCGGATTTTTTTGATTTAAATCGGATTTTTTTTATTTAAATAGGATTTTTTAATCAAGTTGTACACAAGCAAAACTTTGTCTTTTTGCAAATCAAATTATTTTACACAAATAAAAATATTAAAACAGTTGATGATTATGAAACCTAATAATTTTTATTTGCACTATTAAACAATCAGAATTGAACTACAGAGAGTAAAGGTACTGCCACACTACACAATCCCGCTAGCGATCTCGTTAGCGTCGCATACTAATGAGATCGCTAGCGGGATTGTTTCTATATCGCTAGTAGCTACCTAACTTAGCGATGTCGTTAAGGACGCTATCGCGGTTAGCGATCTCCTTAACGACTTTAGCGGTACAAAAGTACCGCTAAATCGCTAAGAAAAGGTGCTACACTTAGCGATTATACTTACCCAGCGGGAGCGCCGGCGATAAAATAGGGTCCGGAACGATTCCAGCGACGAGCGAGATCACAGCAGGAAGCTCGTCGCTGGCAGCTGCCGCACACAACAACATCGCTAACGGGATCGCTAAATAGTGACGTTTTTTAGCGATCCCGTTAGCGATGTTGTTTAGTGTGGCATACCCTTAAGTACTTTTTAACAATAGCCTATCTCTAACGTTTGAAGTAAGCAAACATCTTCAGTGAATACATCAGTCCTTTAAGCCTACGTTTATTTAGGACTTTTAATAGGAAAACTAGTTGTCCTGCTTTAGCAGTTCCTAAGCGGTTTCGGACTGTTGTGTGCACAAAACCAAATGAAGAAAACAATCTCTCTACTCCTGCCGATGAAGCCGATGCAGTCAGTAGCTGAGTAGCTACATTTATTATCTTCGCTGGAAGAACAAGTGATTGCGACTTCCACCAGTCCAGTGGTTTTAGTTCATTAACGACGTTATCTGCAAACATGTATTTTTGAAATGGTGCAGATTCACACTTCAATTTCAGCACAGTTGCCACAATGTCATGGTTAGTATTGGCGAGCCACTCCATTGCAGAGTTGATTTCCGCCTCAGATAGTTTTTTCCCTCTGTAGATGGGATGCAAGATATTGGCTAAATAGTGTTCTTCTTTTAATGCTTGGTCCTTGCGGTGGTGTATTGCAACCTTTACATTGTTTGAGAGGTTCAAGCGATCTAGCGAACCTTCTATCTTTCCAAACTTCTGTGGCATCAGCTATGGTTGCAGTATCTTTCTGCATTTTATCCAACGCAATAGATATTGGCTTTAACCTTTCCAAAAGGTCCTCGGCATTTCTCTTCACACCAAGATTTAATACTTTGCTTCGTATATTAGCATCAATTTTATCCCGATGTGTTTCGCAAATGGACACTAATTTTGACCAGTTGTTAATAAACAGTTCCAAGCATTCAGCCAAGGTATTCCATCTAACATCTTGTGGTAGAACCAACTTCAGTCCTCCCATTTCCTTGTAGTTGCATGTGCAAAATGATTATTGCGGAAATATTTAACAATTTCTACAACATGTTCCTTGACGCCCGAAATATGCAGGTCTTTTGCCAAAAGATGCAACAAATGGGCAGAACAACCGTATGTAATGACATTTGTGTCATCCTCATGTGCCAGTTCCGCTCGCATTTTTGCCACATTGCTTGCGTTATCAGTAACTAAGCTCCGTACTTTACATCCAAACTGTTCTTGGCATTGGTGAATTGAGTTCTTAGCAATTTCAAGTAAATATTCAGTAGTATGTGAATTTCCAGATGTGTCGATTGTGTCTGTAAGGTAAGTTTCACCATCTTCTGTTGTGACACAAGTGCAAATTATGGGGTCGTCGTGGATGTTGCTCCAACCATCCAAGCTCATGTTAACAACTTTGTCTTTCAAATATTTTGTACAAGCCGCTCTTTCTTTGTCGTATACAGCCTGAAGATGTTTTCCTGAGATATCAAATCTACTTGGTGGTTTGTAGCCTGGTCTTATTCCTTCGATCATTTGTACAAACAATGGGTGTTCAACTAGTCGGAAAGAAGAATTGGTTGCAAATATGAATTTAGCAATTAATTCATCAAAATGTTCTTTCTGGCTCGTCGTAGTCTTTAAGAGGAATTTTTCTACACTTTGCACGCAAAGTTTTTTGTTGGGCTGCTTTGTTGAAGTTGTACCCAGATATTGATTGTCACGTGCAGCACAAGCCATATTTGACCCTGAAAGCACAGTAATTAAAAATATAATTCGACTGCGTATTTGAAGAAATATAACGAAAATATTTTGAAACAAACTTTTTGAACAATGTAATGGTCCTCGTCCTATAAGGGCTGTCTCAAAAGTTATGCTACTCAAGTTTCCGGTGAAGTTGCTGTAATACTAGTAATATCAGAGCAACTAAAAAAATTATGTCACAAAAGTTTTAAAAATGTTTTTTTAAAAAAATGGTCAATTTGGCAGACTTCAAAAGTGAATTGTAGCCTACAATAAAAAAAAAAAATAGGCATATACACACTCTTTTATTTTTACTTAACGTTAATCTTCTGTGAAATATTGCCTTAACATAAATTTAAATTCTATACTCCAGAACTAGTGCTAGAAATTTTTCTTTTCATAGACTTTAACCATCCCAGTAAAAGTCTGTTAAAATAGGTTGTAATTGCCAGACTTACCACTATTGCTAGGGTCCTGGTGCATAAGAAGCTGTGGGGGTTCATTGACATTAGTTGTATCACTATCAACATCTTCATTTCCCTTCTGGTTGCAGTTTTCATAATGTGATTTCAAACGGCAAACAAGTCCTTGGATATCCTTTTGACAGTATTTGCACTTTGCTCTCCCACCTTTCTTTCCAAGCTCTGCTGGCATCTCAACAAAATGAACCCAAATAGGGTCTCTCTTACGACCTGCCATGGCTCACGCAGATCACTTCTGAAGTTTGATTGTTACTACAGCCAAGTACTGCTGACTGACTATCCAACAAGTTTGGGCATGTCAACTGAATGGAAAAAGAAACAAACCAAGCTACAGAAAGTGAAACCAAGCTAGAAGTGTGGAGTTAATTGAACAATGATTGAAAGTTTTAGATTTTAATCGTGATTTATATTAAAAAAAATCTTTTGATTTAAATCAGTGATTTAAATCATGATTAAAATCACGATTTAAATCGATCTGATTTAAATAGAAAAAAATCATTTGATTTAAATCATGATTTAAATCGTTGATTTAAATGGCGTGATTTAAATCAATCCACCCTGCTTTCATGTGAATGTATTCCTGAGTTTTTCACATTTTAGCTTACCAGTCTAACGAAACAGAATGTGACGGACAACAAATTACCTCCAAAGCCAGCATTTTTCTCAGCAACATTTTCTGTTCGTCATTTTTGACCTTCTCTTCAAAAAATTTTTAAAAGTCCTCTTGTAAATTAACTTCATTTTATATTTCTTGGCCATTCTGCAAAATAAGTAGATGTGTTATTTCCTCCCACGCTCTCTACCTTCAAATCCATGATGACCCTGTTCTCAATTATCTGCCCTAAACAAAGACAAATAAACCTTTGGAATAAGCACAGCGACACCTTATGGACACACACAAAACTACAATCATAGTTTCAGGTCAATATCTGACATTCTGGTAAAATTTAAAATTTGTATTAAACAAAGAATAATAATAAAGTGAACCAATGAGTTTTAAAGTTTTATAGAAAGTCAAATTCTCTAAAAAGGTTAAAAGCATTTGAATATGAAAAATGACAAGATCTTTGTAAATAGATAAGCTCTGGCTGCATCTTTTCTATCAGATTTACAAAACTCTGGATAAATTTAGATAATGGGTGAAAATTCTATATGACCCGCTCAGTGTATGTGTACACCTTGAGGATTTGCAGGAGATTTGCTGCACAAAAAAGTAGTGTTGGCATGAAAGACATTGAGTTTAAAAGAGTTTTTACTTGTGTTTGTCCCATTTATGTGAATGGGTCAAAACACTGCAAAACACAAAGAATTTACACACTGCAGATTTGAAAAAAAAAAAAAAAACACTTTGATGAATGAAATCATTAAGTGCCGCGTTCTTCACCCTTGAAAAATGTAAAAATAAAAAAAAAAATCATGGCAAAAATGCAGTGTATGAATAAGCTTTAACAGTTATATTAAAATTTGGATGAGGCGTAACAAATTATGTGTAGGTTTTTATTTTATTCCCATTGTGTGGGAGAAGGTTTTCTTTATCACATTCAAAGTTTTTTACCAAAATATTATGAAACAAAAAAAAAAAAAAAAAAACAGACAAATCATGTCAATAAGGAACAAAATGAACTGAAGCAGTTATTAGATAAGCAAATGCTAACGTTATCTTTCCTCTCCTGGTAAGAAAAAGGCCTCTCCACCCCTTCTGAACAATAAGGAAGGGGGTGCATCATACAAGAGCATATTAGTCTCCCCCCAAGCTCATCAAAAGCCATACCTAGTTCATCACTACTAGTGACGAGTGAGCGTGCTCGGATAAGGTGTTATAAGGTGTTATTAGCATGCTCGAGTGCTAACAGAGTATCTTACGCATGCTCAAATACTATATTCGAGTCCCCGCGGCTGCATGTCTCATGGCTCTTCAACAGCTGCAACACATGCAGAAATTTCCTGTTTGTTAGGCAATCCCTGCATATGTTGAGGCTGTTGAAGAGCCGCGAGTGCCGAAGATACACTATTAGCACGCTCGCTCATCACTACACTGTTTGCATAATTATTAGGCAAGTTGTATTTGAGAGGATTCTTTTTATTATTGAACAACAACTATGTTCTCAATCAACTCAAAAGACTCAAATATCAAAGCTTAATATTTTCGGAAGTTGGAGTGGGTTTTTTTTAGATTTGGCTATCTTAGGAGGATATCTGTTTGTGTAGGTAACTATTACTGTGCAGAATTATTAGGCAACTTGATAAAAACAAAATACTAACCATCTCACTTGTTTATTTTCACCAGGTAAACCAATATAACACAAAATTTAGAAATAAAATTTCTGACATTCAAAAACAAACAACAAAAAAAATCAGTGACCAACATAGCCACCTTTCTTTACGATGACACTCAGAAGCCTTCCATCCATAGATTCTGTCAGTTGCTTGATCTGTTTACGATCAACATTACGTGCAGCAGCCACCACAGCCTCCCAGACACTGTTCCGAGAGGTGGACTGTTTTCCCTCCCTGTAGATCTCACATTTTATGAGGGACCACAGGTTCTCTATGGGGTTCAGATCAGGTGAACAAGGGGGCCATGTCATTATTTTTCTTCTTTTAGACCTTTACTGGGCAGCCACGCTGTGGAGTGTTTGGATGCATGTGATGGAGAATTGTCCTGCATGAAAATCATGTTTTTCTTGAACGATACAGACTTTTTTCTGTACCACTGCTTGAAGAAGGTGTCTTCCAGAAACTGGCAGTAGGTCTGAGAATTGAGCTTCACTCCATCCTCAACCTGAAAAGGTCCCACAAGTTCATCTTTGATGATACCAGCCAATACCAGTGCCCCACCTCCACCTTGCTGGCGTTTGAGTCGGAGTGGAGCTATCTGCCCTTTACTGATCCAGCCTCGGGCCCATCCATCTGGCCCATCAAGAGTCATTCTCATTTCATCAGTCCATAAAACCTTAGAAAAATCAGTCTTAAGATATTTATTGGCCCAGTCTTGACGTTTTATCTTATGTTTCTTGTTCAACGGTGGTTGTTTTTCAGCCTTCCTTACCTTGGCCATGTCCCTGCGTATGGCACACCTTGTGCTTTTTGATACTCCAGTAACGTTGCAGCTCTGAAATATGGCAAAACTGGTGGCAAATGGCATCTTCATCCTTGATTTTCCTCAATTCATGGGCAGTTATTTTGAGCCTTTTTATTCAACACGCTTCTTGCGATCCTGTTGGCTATTTGCCATGAAACGCTTGATTGTTTAGTGATCACACTTCAAAAGTTTTGCAATTTCAAGACTGCTGCATCCCTCTGCAAGACATCTCACAATTTTTGACTTTTCAGAGTCCGTCAAATCTCTAATAATTAAGCACACCTTATATAGGGTGTTGACGTCATTAGACCACACCCCTCATTACAGAGATGCAAATTACCTGATTTACATAATTGGCAGTTGGCTTTCAAGCCTATACAGCTTGGAGTAGGACAACATGTATAAAAAGGATGATGTGATCAAAATACTCATTTGCCTAATAATTCTGCACACAGTGTAGTTATGCCATTTCCAATTTGAAGTCCAAAACTGTACAATGAGAAAGATTGGTCACAAGTTGAAAATATTCACCACTGTACTTAGTTTTTCTCGTGACCGTATATTGAGACAATACACCACTACACAATAAATGTATAGAGGAAATAAACCCACACTTACTCTACGAGCACTGGAAAGTACACCAGAAATTCAGGGACATTAACCACACCTTCTAACTTAAAGTCATATTTGCACCCAAATAATGGGTAATTCCCCTTGTCTTGAAATGTTACACTGTATACATCGTTCCCAAATGAATTTGTATCAGAAGTTTCAAGGCGTTTCCTGAAAAAAAGGAAAAAAAAGCATTTACTTAATGTTGTAACTACAATATGTACAAACAAAAATCTTTATAGGGAGCGTGTCCCTTACCCAAACTCCCCAAACGCATATTACATTAAGGCTACTTTCACACTTGCGTTTTTTTGCGCAGCGCATCGTGCGCACATGAAACGCATTAAAAAATGCATGCAAACGCTTATAAACGCTGCGATATTTAGTCGCATCAGCGTGCGCATTATGACCAAAAAACGCAGCGTTTGTATGCGATTTCAAGCGTTTTTTCATGCGTTTGCGTTTTTCGGCGCATGGGTTGTCTACGTGTCACAATTCTATCATCTCTGTCTATCGTCTGTCTCTATCGTCTGTCGTCTCTATCGTCTGTCGTCTCTATCGTCTCTGTCGTCTGTCGTCTCTGTCGTCTCTGTCGTCTCTGTCGTCTCTGTCGTCTCTGTCGTCTCTTGTCTCTGCTCGTCTCTAGTCTCTCTAGTCGTCTCTGTCGTCTCTATCGTCTCTGTCATCTCTATCGTCTCTGTCATCTCTATCGTCTCTGTCATCTCTATCGTCTCTGTCATCTCTATCGTCTCTGTCATCTCTATCGTCTCTGTCATCTCTATCGTCTCTGTCATCTCTATCGTCTCTGTCATCTCTATCGTCTCTGTCATCTCTATCGTCTCTGTCATCTCTATCGTCTCTGTCATCTCTATCGTCTCTGTCATCTCTATCGTCTCTGTCATCTCTATCGTCTCTGTCTCTCTATCGTCTCTGTCGTCTCTGTCGCTCTATCTCTATCGTCTCTCGTCATCTCTATCGTCTCTGTCATCTCTATCGTCTCTGTCATCTCTATCGTCTCTGTCATCTCTATCGTCTCTGTCATCTCTATCGTCTCTATCTCTTCGTCTCATGTCATCTCTATCGTCTCTGTCATCTCTATCGTCTCTGTCATCTCTATCGTCTCTGTCATCTCTATCGTCTCTGTCATCTCTATCGTCTCTGTCATCTCTATCGTCTCTGTCATCTCTATCGTCTCTGTCATCTCTATCGTCTCTGTCATCTCTATCGTCTCTGTCATCTCTATCGTCTCTGTCATCTCTATCGTCTCTGTCATCTCTATCGTCTCTGTCATCTCTATCGTCTCTGTCATCTCTATCGTCTCTGTCATCTCTATCGTCTCTGTCATCTCTATCGTCTCTGTCATCTCTATCGTCTCTGTCATCTCTATCGTCTCTGTCTATCAACTTTTTATCTACACTCCTCACACACAATGTATCTTGTGTAGGGGTGGTTTAAACAAGTGTTTAGACATTATTTACTCCAAAATCGCATGCGCGCAAAAGTGCTGACGAGCGCAAAGCCATTCGCACGCCAGCGCACCCATAGACTGCAATGTTATTTTTTGCGCATAGCATGCGCACGCGTTTTTTTAAAGCGGTTGGGCGGAAAAAAAAATGCAACAAGTAGCGTCTAGTGCATATGGACGCACACCTGGAAAATGCGCAGCGCACGCCAAACGCTGATGAACGCGTGCAAGCGCTAGACCCTGCGCCCGCCATGTTAAAGAAAGGGGAACATTGCGCATGCGTCCGATAGCGCATGATGCGCTGCGCGATAAAACGCAAGTGTGAAAGTAGCCTTAGTTGTACATAATCTACTGAACTTAGTTTGTAGAAAATCACACTAGCATGGTATATTTTAGTGGTACAGTGCGGAGTGGTTTCGGTGCTCCCTTAGCATGGTAAAGGGATCAGGGCACAATTACACCCCTTTTCAGCTTACATTTTGGGGACTTCCCCTGCTAACGATTAACAGCAGTGGCTTGCTTAAAGCAAGTATTGCTTGAACACTGCCTGCATGTCTGTTCGTCCGCACTAACACTGCCTGACCCCGACACACGTGAGTGCGGGCTCACACTATGTAATAGGCCCATTCACTACCCTGAAGACGCTGGAAAGCTATACTTCATGTGTATCAGTGTAGCAAGTGGCAGCTGAAGAAAGAGGCTGGGGAGGAGAACGCACACCCAGCCACACTGCTTGCGTGCCTACACTGACAATTTGTACACACAGCCAAGCTCCAGCAGTGTCGGTACGCAAACAGACACATAGTCTGAGTTCAGGCATCATTCAATCTGAGCAAGCGAGTGTGGTTAGTTAAAGGGAACCTGTCAGCAGGATTGTGCACAGTAACCTACAGTGTCAGGTCGGCGCCGTTATACTGATTACAATGATACCTGGTTGATGAAATCAGTCTTGTGGTTGTTGTTTAAACTTTTATTTTCAGTTTTGAGTTAATGATATGCTCGTGCTCAGGGCGTCCTGTGGGGGGTCTTCATGTGGTGCTCTGATTAGCTATTCATAATGCAGACTGCTGACAGGTCACTGATCTCTCAATGCCCAGCTCCCTAGTTAACGTACATACTGAAAAAAAAAACCTTCCGCAGGCTGGCTCCAGCCGTGGTCCCCGCGATGCATCATAATCGGTATATAATTAATATGGTTGAGGTTATCCTGATATTAAAAAAAAAAAAAAATCCATTTGAAAATTGCACCCGTCGCGCCTGCGCAGTAGCAGTTATCAGTGCATATAGAGGTAATCCAATAGTCGCTACTGCACCAGTGGCACCATCTTGCTAGAGAAAAAAAAAATTCTCCAAGATGGCACCGCCCGCGCCTGCAAATTAACAGCTATCAGATCACCTCTATATACACACCGATAGCTGTTACTGCACAGGCGAAGGGCGCTATGTTCAAATGGATTTTTTTTTTTTTGAATGTTAGGATAACCTCAAAAAATATTAATCATATACACACTACACATGCGATTATGCTGCAGCGCTGGCGCCTGCCTGCAGGAGGGTTTTCTTTTTTCAATATGTATATATAATATTCATTATGTAAAATAGGGGGCAGGTCACTAAAGGATCAGTGACCTGTCAGCAGTCTGCATTATGAATACGTAATCAGAGCACCACATGAAGCCCCCCCACAGGCCGCCCCGGAGCACGAGCATATCATTAACTCAAAACTGAAAATAAAGATTAAACCACAAGACAGATTTCATCACCCAGGTATCATTGTAATCAGTATAACGGCGCTGACCTGACACTGTCTGTAGGTTACTGTGCACAATCCTGCTGACAGGTTCCCTTTAAGAGGTTCTCAAAATGCAAATTTTGGGGTGTAACAGTGCACCGAGCCCTTTACTACACCAAGAATGCACTAAATATATATCAGAATAAAAAGTAATTTTCGCAAGCATTGTACCACTAAAATGCAGTGCTAGTATGACTCTTACAAAGGTCCTAAAAACCTTTATATTACTATACAGCTAGCTTAATATGCACTAAGGGGGTGACACTTCCTTTAACGCAGTGCTCTGGAGTCTGTAAGCCAAACCTCCGATTCCTCAATTTCCCTGACTCCGACCCCACAGCCCTGCCTCACTACTGAGCATGTACATGAAGTGCAGCACAGATTCATCTCCACTAAAAGCCAAGATACTTAAATCAGGAACACAACAGACATTTATAGGACATTTCATATCTTTCCCAAATTCTTATGAGAAAATTTACAGCACATCCTGCATTGTACTGCTGTTCCCAATTTATTATAAAGTTTCAGAGCAGTCAGAGTCAGTCCATTTTATACAGACTCCGACTCCACAGCCAAGCTTTAAAGAGCATAAAAACCTTGCAGGTTTACATGTAAATTGTTTTCCCTCATAACTGAAAAACAGTCACTTTACTGAACAATTTTTCAAAAAACAAACTTCCTGTGTCCTACCCAATACACCATAAAATACAGACAGCACTCGAACACCTGTGTGCTGCTTTTTTTCCCCACAGGGACATTGATTTATATTGGAGAGACTGAACCACAACATCGATCAAAGTAGGACATATGAAAAGTCACATTCATTGTGATGGGTCCATAATCTGTACACAAAAATAATGGATAGTGGGAACAAAAAAAAGAGGGTGAGAGAAAGGATACTAAGAGTCTGTGCACAAGTTGCAGATTTGTCGCTTTTCTTCTGAGCACATTTATCACAAAACCTGAAGATTTCCTGATGCCAGCAAAGTGCATGAGAATCCTGAAGTCCCCATGCACACGTTGCTTATTTGTGACTTGCAGATTTATATCTGTAGTTCGTCAATTCATTCAGTGTTTTTGCTGCAGATTTCACCCATACTAATGAGTGGGGAAAAATCTGCACCAAAAACACGGTTATTATACGGTGCGATTTTCCTAACTAGAGATGCAGAAATTTACGAGCACACATAGCAAACCAGTGCTCTTTTTGCGGATTAGCTTAGAACCTGAAAGCCATCTGACAACACTCAGCACTGGCATTAAAATATGTGATTTCAATTGCATTTCAAGGGGTTCTCCTATAGTTACAACTTACCCTGTGGATACGTGATAGGTTGTAAAGGCCTGATCACGGGGGGTCCCACCACTGGCAATCTGTGTCACCTGTATGACAGGAGCGATTATTGTATACGAGGCTCTGCTCTAGTCATTGTCTATAAGATAGAGAGGGCGTATGCATGACCAATACTCAACTCCCTTCTATGGGATCTGTAATCTAGTGACCATCGCTCACAAATACTGTGAATAGAGCAGTAGTTACACATACACATGGAGGACATAAGAGGTTCTTGCAAATGGTTTCCAAAGATCAAACAAAGTGTTACTCATCCCTTAAAAAAGTAATTTGCTGTCTGAAGGAATTGATGGAAAACAAGTATAGTGCTCAGCTATTTCTACCAAACTATTGACAATGAATGGAGTGGAGGCTGAGCATGTGCATCTCCTTTACATTCAGGACAGGGCAAAGACCCTATCCCAAAATTGATGGGATTTCCAGTGATCAGATCTCAGCCATCAGCAATGGAAAGGTGATGATGTTTTTCTGGGTATAACCCTTTGATGACTGAAAGCATCCAAGTGTACAGCTGAAGAAGCAGTTCACTAATAACTGGTGAAGAACGGAGCAGCACAGTGCAGCTTTTTATTATGACAGTCATTAAGAGCAGTTCATTATTTCTGATCACATCAGTGCGCTCATCTTTCCCCGTTCTTTACTTGCCAAGTGCTAATAATCAAATCTCATTATTTGCCATCAACACTCCTTGCTAGAGCTGTCACCAGGAGGCCTGTTTACCAGGGCTTGACAGCATAAAGAAACTGACAGCTCATTTTCCTGGGCAGTTTAAGTAGCAATAAAAAGGATCAAGAACACTTACACCAGCTCAAAGCCATCTGGAGTTGTGCCGATGAAATAGCCGCCGGGACAAAGTCGTTCACAAGCGTTTCTCAGCATCATGTCAGCCTGCTCATATGTCTCAAATGAGTAATGGTACACAAACTGACAGCTGCAAATGTCAAAGGTGGTGTCTGGACTCCTCAACTTCTCAGATAAAAGCTCCTAAAATACATAACGTGGAAATTAGGAATTTGTTCCGTTACCTTACAATAATGGTTGATTCAATATTCAGAGAGGACTTGGCGCACAGCCCTGGCTCCGTGCTGCCACCAAAGGAAGATGGACAAAGAAACAATAGAAAAATCAACATTTGGCTCAGTGACGGCATGTGGTCCGGATAAGCTTTACGCTACATGCAGGAGTCTAATTACATATGATTACAGCCTCGACCGTCTCCGTCAGGAAGGTCCATGATCGCCCAGATCGCTGTAAAGCTAAACACACAGGAGATACTGAATCATCACAGCACATCTGAACAGCAAGCGTCCCACGAATGAAATGCTGTGTACATGCTACATTATAACCACAGAAATTGATATCCCCCAGCAATTACTCCAATAAAGGAGCCCTCATATGAAGATAATGTAAGATGAGCATCTGTGGAGGAAATCAAAAGGAACTGGAAAAGAAGAGTGTAATCAGTCAGCTGAATAGGCAGGTAACAAAAGAAGGAAATAAGGAAGACACAGGTTTGCTGCAAGCTTTCTACATTACATGAGGATTAGCACCCATTCTTACCAATGGGTCAGTAAAGGGTGCAGGCATTACAGCAAAACTAGACCCCCGTTTCCAGTGTTTAGGCTTGTGTGTGGATGTGTCTCTGTAGGTATCCTGCGCTTTTCAGCCGTTGTGGAATATGGTTTATAAGTTTGTGCACTGATCATTAATCTGGGAGCTTCAACTGTGGAGTCACAGGCTATAAGAGCATGCTGGGAGTTGTAGTACCACAACAGATGGGGCGCTGCAGATTGTTAACCCTTGTATTAATGTATCTAACAGGGTATGCGACGAGTGGCCAATGGATGAGGGTTCCCTACATTTGTATGGGTGTTCCATAAATTGATGACCAAATGCATGCTGCAATTTTCACAACTACCATACAAACGAAAGGGTGCGTGACAGAGCCCAATCAAAATAGATGCAGGTATCAGCCATGGGAACAGCAGCTATCTGTCACGCTGTCTAGCAGATGTATAAATATATAATGTCAGTAATCTATCAAGTGGGACAACATTCTATATAACATATAAATAGGTAACATTAACATGTATATATAGCATAGTATTACCTGACATAATATCCTGTGGGTCAATACTGAATCCTTTTCACGCTGTCTCTGGCTAGAGGTGGACCGGGGTCTATGCTGACCCTAAACTGGGGTCCTGACTAGTCCCTCTACCTGGAGATACTGTTAATGGTACAGAGGTCCAGGTCACCAGCGTAAACCCTGTCTCCTATAAATCCCTGACCACTGTAATCTAGTCCTTAGAAGGACCCTGATTACCACCATAGGGAATGGACAGGTAAAGGTTAACAAACAGTATAGACAAACTAGACAGACAGGGGATAAAGTAAATACTGTCTTGCATACAACATTAAAACACAGAGGGAACACCAAAGGTCTAGGAGATAAACTATAAGCAAGGTGAGGAGAAACAACAAAAGAGCTCCTAGCCTAAAGGTACTGCCACACTACACAATCCCGCTAGCGATCTCGTTAGCGTCGCATACTAATGAGATCGCTAGCGGATTGTTTCTATATCGCTAGTAGCTACCTAACTTAGCGATGTCGTTAAGGACGCTATCGCGGTTAGCGATCTCCTTAACGACTTTAGCGGTACAAAAGTACCGCTAAATCGCTAAGAAAAGGTGCTACACTTAGCGATTATACTTACCCAGCGGGAGCGCCGGCGATAAAATAGGGTCCGGAACGATTCCAGCGACGAGCGAGATCACAGCAGGATCTCAGCAGGGAGCTCGTCGCTGGTAGATGCCGCACACTACAACATCGCTAACGGGATCGCTAAATAGTGACGTTTTTTAGCGATCCCGTTAGCGATGTTGTTTAGTGTGGCATACCCTTAAGTCTTCTCAGAACCGATCCTATCTGCAGTCTGTATGAATGCTTTCACCGGCATCTAACCAGCAGACTGGCAGCTATATAAAGGAAGCTAATTAGAACATAATCAAAAGCAGCCGGGCGAGGCTGGACCTAGTCTTAGCAAAGAGCTAGGTAAAATTAACTCCCTCATTACCAAACACAAAGAAACAGCAACTCAGCTGCGAGAAGTCAGAATGTGCAATCGCGACAATCTTCGTGGCGATGCACCCATGACACTATCAGAAATGTAATGTACTGACTAGAATGACCCCTATAAGACAAACTTGCAGTCATCTGGGAACTTTTATTCTAATGCGGCTAAAAAGAAAATATGGATAGTAACTACAGCTTTGGTGGTGGTCCATCCCCAAGACCTAGACAGATCTCCAGAGTGAGACTTGTGTTCACAGTTTTAACGGGGCGGCGTTCATAAATATGCCACCGCTGACGTTCAAAGCCCATGGGAGCAACAGAGATGGCAAAATACAGCACTCCACACTACCATACAGACTGATGAAGCGACAGTGCATATGTGTAACCACCGCTCCCATTCAAGCGGTATGGCGATCAGTGGGGTTCTCAGTGGCCAGACACAATCCTCCTGACATAATAGCGGTCAACTGCCCTGTGGATGGGAAACTTTTTGGAACCAAAATCATCTCTTAAATACATGCTAAAGAAACATTGACATCAAAATTGTTATCCCCTTAACATATTGCAGTCACCACATTATACAGCACTGTGTACTCACAATTGCCTTTCTACCCAGCTAATTGTTCCCTTTTCTCTACTCTATATAGAAACAGGAAGTCTCTTGTCCCTGCATTTATCATTCCTCTCTTCAACTTCTGACCCAGCTGCTCCCCCCCCCCCCGCCAAGGACTTTTGCAATGACTTATGCAGAGAAAATTGACCCCATTTCTACATAGAGCTTAGAAGGATTCAGCTAGTCAGCATTTAGTCATGGGAGGTCATAGACCTATTGTAAAAGAGAAGAATTAGCTGGATAGAAGGGTAAAATGAGCAATTGTAAGTACACAGTGCTGTATAATATGATGATTGCAATATATTAATAGGATAACAACTTTGATGGGAGCGCGTCTTTAAAAATACGGATTTTTGTGTTACTCACCGTAAAATCCTTTTCTCCGAGACGCTCATTGGGGACACAGGACTGTGGGTGTATGCTACTGCCGCTAGGAGGCTGACACTAAGTAAACATAAAAAAAGGTTAGCTCCTCCTCCGCCGTATACACCTCAGCACTGGCCGCAGGCAAACCCAGTTTAGTGCAAAAAGCAGTAGGAGGCTAAAGAATAAATTAATGTTAATACAGGTACAATATATCCAGAAGTAAATCTACTGATATAGACCCAAGCAAATAAAATTAACTTAGAAATCGAAGCCATCCGGCTAATAGGGAGGGTGCTGTGTCCCCCAATGAGCGTCTCGGAGAAAAGGATTTTACGGTGAGTAACACAAAAATCCGTATTTCTCCTTCGTCTCATTGGGGACACAGGACTGTGGGACGTCCCAAAGCAGTCCCTTGGGTGGGAAACCGACTCCACAGTGTAATTTATAATCAAGCATTGCTTATAGGAGCGCAACCGCGCCCTGAAGAATCCTTCTACCCAGACTGGCATCCGCAGAAGCCTGGGTATTGACATTATAATGCTTGGAAAAGGTATGCAGACTGGACCAGGTTGCTGCCTTACAAACCTGTTCCACCGAAGCCTGATGCCGAAGGGCCCAGGAGGCACCCACCGCTCTGGTGGAGTGAGCCTTGATCCCTGCGGGAACCACCGCGCCTCTGATGCGGTAAGCCTCCTGAATGGCTAACCGAATCCACCTAGCCAAGGTTGATCTAGAGGCAGCGAGTCCCTTCCTGCGACCTTCAGGGAGGACAAACAGCGTGTCCGTCTGTCGAAAGGACGCCGTCCGAGATACATATCTCCTGAGTGCTCTCACCAGATCCAGCGCATGGAGAGCCTTCTCCACTCGGTGCGTCGGAGCTGGGCAAAATGAGGGCAAAACAATGTCCTCATTAATATGAAATGAGGACACGACTTTAGGCAAAAAAGGTGGTGTTGGTCTGAGCACTACCTTATCCTGATGGAAAAGTAAGTACGGAGCTCGACAAGACAGTGCAGCCAGCTCCGAAACCCGCCTTATGGATGTTATGGCTACCAAAAACTCCACTTTCCAGGAAAGAAATGACAGAGAAACCTCCTGCAAAGGTTCAAAAGGAGACTCTTGCAGAACTCCCAGGACTAGATTGAGGTCCCAAACCTCTAAGGGAGCCTTGTAGGGAGGAACTATATGGACAACCCCCTGAATAAAGGTCCTAACCTGAAAATTAGATGCGATTTTTCGCTGAAAAAGAACCGACAAGGCTGATATCTGTCGTCTAAGAGTACTAGGCGCTAGACCTGAATCTAGGCCCGCCTGGAGAAAAGATAGAATGTTTGGAATTGAAAAGAGAAGCGGGGAACAACCATGTTCCCTGCACCAATCAAAAAAGACCTTCCAAGTACCGTGGTAGATGCGAGCCGAAACGGGCTTTCGGGCGCTAGCCATCGTCGCGGCGACCTTTTTAGAGAATCCAGCCCTGGTCAGGATCCAAGATTCAACGGCCAGGCCGTCAAACACAGGACCGCTGAGTTCTGGTGGTAAACTGGGCCCTGGGAGAGAAGGTCCACGCGCTCTGGCAGTCGCCAGGGTGCGTCGGCGAGCAATTGTACCAGCTCCGCGTACCATGAGCGACGCGGCCAATCCGGAGCGATTAATATCGCTGGAACCCCTTCTATCCTGATCATTCTGATCACCCTTGGGAGAAGAGCTATTGGTGGAAACAAGTATGGAAGATGAAACTGATTCCACGGCAGAACCAGGGCGTCTACTGCAATTGCCTGCGGATCCCGATACCGGGAGACGAAGTTGGGCACCTTGGCATTTATCCTGGAAGCCATCAGGTCCACATCTGGGGTTCCCCAGCGTTGGCATATCTGCTGAAAAATCTCGGGATGTAGCGACCATTCCCCTGAAGCTATGCCGTGACGGCTAGAAAAATCCGCTGCCCAGTTTTCCTCGCCCGGAATGTGGACCGCTGAAATCACAGAGTGATTTACCTCTGCCCAGGTCAGAATATGTTTTACCTCGTGCATGGCCGCCCTGCTGCGGGTACCTCCCTGATGGTTTATATATGCCACCGCCGTGGCATTGTCCGATTGTATTCGGACTGGGTGGCCCGCCAGATGCTGGTGAAAATGCCTCAGAGCCAGTCGAACAGCTCGGATCTCTAAAATATTGATCGGGAGGGTTGATTCCTGCTGAGACCAAGTTCCCTGGGCTGTGTGCTGACAAAACACTGCTCCCCATCCGAGCAGACTGGCGTCCGTTGTGACTACCATCCAGAAATTTGGAGGAAACAAACAACCTTGTTGAAGAGTGGTGCTCTTCGTCCACCACGTAAGAGTCTGTCTGACCTGCAGGGACAGACGGCACCGAAGATTGAGGGAGTAAGGGCTCCCGTCCCATACCGCCAAGAGTGCATGCTGAAGGGGGCGAAGATGAAACTGGGCAAATGGAATAGCCTCGATTGCTGCCACCATCCTTCCTAGGACCCTCATGCAAAACCGGATGGTGTGAGGAATCGGTTGGCGAAGGATCCGTACCTCTTAAGGCCTTGTCCTGAGGAAGGATTATCAACCCCTGAGCTGTGTCGAAATTCATCCCTAAAAAGGTGATCTTCCGAGATGGCACGGGAGATGATTTCTTCATATTCACCAGCCACCCCAGGCGAGCAAGGGTGTCTAACGTAATGCTGACACTTTCCTCGCAGGTTTGAAAAGACGGACCCTTGATGAGGAGGTCGTCTAAGTAAGGTAGGATGACTATCCCCCTGGAGTGCAGAATGGACACAACAGCAGCCATGACCTTTGTGAACACCCTGGAGGCTGTGGCTAGCCCGAATGGCAAGGCTGCGAACTGAAGATGAAGTTTGCCGATAGCAAACCGAAGAAATCTTTGATGAGGGGGAAATATGTGGATGTGAAGATAGGCATCCTGGATGTCTATTGATGCTAGAAATTCCCCTTTTTCCATGGCTGCAATGACCGAGCGGAGAGACTCCGTTCGGAAATGTCGAATTCTGACAAACCGGTTCAGTCGCTTTAGATCCAGAATGGGCCTTACGGTACCGTCCTTCTTGGGTACAATGAACAAGTTGGAATAAAACCCCTGACCTCTTTCGACCTCCGGTACAGGTACGACAACCCCGCTGTGCCGAAGAGACTCGACCGCCTTGAATAAGGCCGAACCCGAGACTCCTCCTTGGGAAGGCGCGAGGGAAAAAAATCGATTTGAGGGAAGGCTGGTAAGTTCTATTTTGTACCCCGAGGAGACTAACTCCCTGACCCACTCGTCGTGAGTATCGATAGCCAAATGGGGCAAAACCAGAGTAAGCGGCCGCCTACTCTGGATAAATAGACCGGATTCTGCCTCCAGTCATTTGTCCGAATATCTTTGGGGTTTAGACCCTCTAGATCTTGGCTGTTGAGATCGCCCTCTTCCCAGAGGGTTGGTCCTGTAGGAGACCTGGCGATCTCTGGTCTGATTAGGTCGACCTGAGCCGCTGGAGGTGGCTGGCGCGGCCCAACCTGGGTTACGAAAGGCCCTAAAGCGAGGCTGAAGCTGTCGACGAAATGGCTGTCTAATCTTTTGCTGAGGAAGGAAACTGCTCTTCTCTCCCATCGCATCAGATATGAGCTGATCCAGCCTTTCGCCAAATAACCGACCACTCTGATATGGTAAGGATGTAAGCGATTTCTTTGAGGATGAATCCGCTCGCCAGGTTCTTAGCCACAAGGATCTTCTGATAGCAATTGCATTAGCAGCAGCTAGTGCTGCGCAGTTTGCCGCATCCATGGATGCATTAATTAAGAAGTCTCCTGCAAGAGCGATCTGATTAGAGATCTCGGTTACCTCAGACGGCACCTCTATACCGTGAAGAGCTCTATTTAGAGACTCCGACCAGGATATCATGGCCTTAGCAACCCAAGTCGCTGCAAAAGAAGGAGAGAGAGCAGAGCCTGATGCCTCAAACACCGAGCCGGCCAAACTTTCAATCAGACGATCCGTTGGATCCTTAATCGAGGAACCGTTGGGAAGAGAGAGAAGCGTCTTAGATGCCAAACGCGACACAGGAGGGTCGACTGCAGGAGATTCCGCCCACTTCTTCAGAAGTTCAGGGGAAAAAGGATATCTGGTATTAAGGGCTTTTTGTCCTGCGAAGCGCTTGTCCGGCTTTTCCCGGTGGCGCTGCACTAGCTCCTCAAACTCAGGATGAGCACCAAAAACCTTATGGGTCTGTCTGGCTCGTTTGAAAGACACCTTATGACCAGAGGCCAAGGTGGATTCATCGTCTACCCCCAGAGATTGATTGACAGCTTCAATCAGACTGTCAATTGTCTCCTGACAACCTGGAGCTTCCAAATTGAGGGACCCTTCAGTATCGGAATCCGAATATTGATCACTTGCCTCTAAAGGTGAGGGAGAGCGAGAAGCTGAGCTGAAGGATGCCGAAGCCCTGGACGGCATAGGCGACGCAGTGTGGGTTCGCTTCCCCTGCGTCTGCCTGGTGAGAGCGCGGCCCCTGCAGGCCGGAGGTTCCTGAGACGTCGCCAAGACGGGTGGAACCACTGTCCCTGCTCCTATCGGGAGCTTGAAGGGACTCGATTGCTCTCGTTAATTACGCCATAGATTGAGACAGAGATAGGGCCCACTCCGGGGGCCTGACGCACTGGGCTGGGCTATAGGTGAGGGCTCCTGAGCCCGTTCAGAGTCACAGGCTTCGCAGACCCGATTAGTCTGGGCGTGCGGAAAAAGGGGATCTACAGGCAATGCATGCGGTATACAGCACCGTGTGAGCCTTAGTTCTTCTGGACCGGAGGTGCGGTAGCGGAGCGCAGCGAAGTGGAGCCGGGCTGGAGGTAGTAGCACTTACCCCAGTCCTGTATCCCCGGACGTCCTTAAGCAGCGTTGACAGCGCAAAAAGAAACGAGCAAAGGCTCCAGACTTTTTCAAAAAAAGCGCTCCCTGACAGGGAGGCGTGGCCTGATCACAGGGGGCGGGGTCGAGAGGCGCGGCCTAGCGCCGTCAGATGCCGGAGACACCACTTCCGGCCGAAGCCGGGGACTAAATTTCCGGCCGCGGCCTAGCGCCGGCCGAAGCCTCGGCCTAAATTTTTGGCGGTGGCCGCCCGAAAAACAGAGGGCGGGCCCGCCGGAAGTGACGCTGCCGGGGGCGGAGCACGGCCTATCTTCCGGCCGACGCCGGGAGCAAAATTAGACACTGTGGCCTGGTCCCCGGCCGAAGCCGGGGACTAAATTTCAGCCCGCGGCCTAGCACCGGCCGAAGCCGGGGACTAGATTTTTGGCGGCGGCCGCCTAGCAGCCAGGGGCGGGCCGTCGCACGCAGATAGGGGGGGGCAATCCGGGGGTTCACAGACAGCCTCGCGGAGCTCAGGCCGGGGACTCTGCTCCCAACTGAAACCAGGCCGATTCCCGACCGTCCCAGACGCTACCTGACGTCCTCATGCGCAGGTTTCTTCCCGACACTGTTTTTTCCGGAGCTTTGAAGGTGGGTTCTCCTGCTTGCAGTCTTCTGCCAAAAAATGGGGGACGGTGCAGGCTCCAGCTCCATGACCTCTAATGGTGGGTCTTCCTTGCTGCAGTGGACTCGCGGCGCTCCCAGACATTAGTCCAGCGTCTCCCGTCTTTTAGAGGGGGGCTTGCAGCAAAAAAAGGGAAGGACGGTGCAGGCACCCTAACTCCATCACCCCTTCAGGGGATGAGGAGAGGGACCGTCCGCCTCCTTGCAGCACCGCAGTCTAGCATTGGTGGAGCAGTGGGGGCCGCACGGACTATATCATGCCACTGTACAACCTGAGGTTTCAATACCCCAGGGTGGTCAGGGCTGAGTCCGGCATCATGTCCCACGTAGCGGGAAAGGATACGTGGAGGCTTCACTCCACGTGCTCGCCCGTTGATGGTTTGGGGAGATCGGACCCTTCAAAAAGGTCCGTCGCCCCTATCTCATCTTCGTGGGAAGGAAAAAAAAAATGGTCTGGAGAAAACCAGACGTGTGCCTCCATCAGACACTAAGCATGAACTGGGTTTGCCTGCGGCCAGTGCTGAGGTGTATACGGTGGAGGAGGAGCTAACCTTTTTTTATGTTTACTTAGTGTCAGCCTCCTAGCGGCAGTAGCATACACCCACAGTCCTGTGTCCCCCAATGAGACGAAGGAGAAATGGCCATTGTTGTTTGAAATTGTAGATCAATACAACAGAGTAGGGAGCAAGATGAACAACAGTACCAGAGGAAAATTACATCTATACAATAAACATAACTTCTGGTTACCAGTCTGACAGATAGAATTCCCATTCATAACCGACAGCTAAACATGGCGCAAGAATATACTTATCCATCTGAAATACTCTTAATACACTCACCGACCGTTCAAAGTTTGACATGCTTGGACACAGTTGTTGACATCTCTGCCAGAATGGGCAGTAAAATAATACGTTGTCAGCAGCTGACTGCAGCCGATAGTGAGTGGACTGCGATGTCAGAGGCCAATACTTGCTAAAGCGCTCAGCATTACTTTTATTACACATTCCTATTAGACTGGGTGCTGAATTAATTAAATTGATTAATCAATAGATGGCACAATTCTGAATTTTGACAGAATCAAAAAATAAAGATATTTGGTACTCAACGTAAAATCTTTCTTGTAGCCGTCACTAGGGACACATGAACCATGGGTTAGTTTGCTGCCACCTGGAGGCTGACAATAATAATACATCTGGCTCCATCTGTCCAGCCAACAATCAGCTTGGAGCGCAGGCGCTGGCCTCTCTGATCTTTCCCAGCGCCTGCACACTGCAGTACTTCGCTCTGCCCGAAACAGGGCAGATAAAGTACACCTGTGCAGGATCCGCGACACGAAGCAAGGAGGATGACGTCATCACATGAAGATGGGAGGCGCTGGACCCCGACCTGCAACGCCCATTGGACGAGACCGCCCCCAGGTGAGTATAATATAACTTGTTTTTCTTCTCTTTCAGGTTACATCGGGGGCTTATCTACAGCATTACAGAATACTGTAGATAAGCCCCTGATGGCGGTGGCCGCAGCTTATTGCAGAAAAACGAGCTGACAGGTTCCCTTTAAGGCCTCTTTCACACTTCAGTCGTGCGACGTCAGTCAAAATCCGTCAAAATGTGAAAAAAACGGATCCGCCATTTTTTTTTTGGCGGATCCGTTTTTTTCCCATAGACTTGCATTAGTGACGGATTTTGACGGATGGTCGTCCGTTAGGTCCGTTTTTGGACGAATCCGCCCAAAAATTGGCGTCCGACATTTCAAAAAAACGTCCAATGCAACGTTTTTTTTGACCGCCAAAATGGCGGACAACGGCGGATCCGCCGCATACGCCATTTTTTACAATGGCCGCCTATGGGCGGCGACTCTCTCTCTCTCTCTCTCTCTCTCTCTCCCCAACTGACCATTTTTTGCATCCGTTTTTTTCCTTTTCTGACGGATCCGCCATTTTCACGGATGGGCGGACGTCACACAACGGAAGTGTGAAAGAGGCCTAAGTAATTATGAAACTGAATGCCAAAGTTCTTTCCCCATTCTTAAGCCCTCAAACAATGAAAATAAAATGCACCTTTGTAGAATCTGCAGTTACAAACTCCGCTTCAAAAATATAGTCCCGGTGGTTGCGAGCTTTCATATCGGAGTACCGCTGCTCACACTGCTGGACAGAAACTTCTGCTATATCTGTAAAAATGATTAAAAAATACAATGAACCTTAGAAAAGGCGACAGCTGCATGTGTTTAGTTATAATCCAAAGCTGGCCTGCGACTACAGTTAATTAGTGGTAGAAGTGATTAGGTCTCGGAACAATGACAGCCGCCTGGTGCACACTGATGTGAAAACCGATCCGTACATAATTAATATACTCTGTGGGCTACCATACACAATGAAGCCTTTTCTTACAAAAAGAAAGTGCTCTAAAACGTGCCTCATCATTGCTACCTGCAGGAAAACAGTGGCTAACAAATAAAGGATGGGGAAACACGTACAAAAGGTATACAAATCTGGAAAGTATCACACATACAAAGTAATTACAAGTAAAAAGCAGCATTCTTGGGAGTTTGTGAAATAAGGCTTCTACAGGTAATGGGCAGCATCAATAAATATCAGAAGTACACCTACCCTTTGTATTCTGTCTATTACCACAGGCATATGCTGCAATGCTTTCAACTGACAATAGCTTTTCCTGGGCCATGGCAAATGCCACAATGCTACAGACAGTGTTAACCTGACACAATGCAGCATACAGTGGCATGTAAAGGTTTGGGCACACCTGGTCAAAATTACTGTTATTGTGCGGTTAACCCCTTCATGATCGGATGTATTTTCGTTTTTGCTCCCCTTCTTCCCAGAGCCATAACTTTTTTATTTTTAGGTCAATATGGCCATGTGAGGGCTTGTTTTTTGCGGGACGAGTTGTACTTTTGAATGACACCATTGATTTTAATATATTGTGTACTGAAAAACGTGAAAAAAATTCCAAGTGCGGTGAAATTGCAAAAACACTAAGGTTACTTACCGGTAGCCGGTTTTTCCGGAACCCATGACAGCACACCTGAGAGAGGGTTCCGCTCAGCCAAGACAGGAAACCTACTGAAATAAAAGGGTGGTACCTCTCCCCCGCTTCAGTTGGGTTACAGAGCATGAGAGGACCTCCGGTTAATTTACAAAGATAACCAACACCACATTATATAAACAAGAAACACCCAAACTATAGTGCACACCAAAGAGGTGAGAAGGGGGGGAATATACGGGTGCTGTCATAGGTTTCGGAAAAAACGGCTACCGTAAGTAACCTTGGTGTGTTCCCTTCACCCATGACAGCACATCTGAGAGATTTTTGGAGAAATGAAACACCTTAGGGAGGGATCACCACTTGCAGCACCCTTCTACCAAAGGTCAAGTCAGCAGAGGAGGACAGATTCAGTCTGTAGTGCTTAAAGAAAGTAGATGGTGAGGACCAGGTAGCGGCCTTACAGACATCATCAATTGATACCTCTGCCTTTTCTCCCCAGGAGGTAGCCACAGCTCTGGTGGAGTGAGCCTAGATGCCTTCAGGAACAGAAGCGCTACTCGCAGAGTATGACAAACTAATTGCCTCCCTGATCCACCTGGCAATGGTACTTTTAGACACCCCTTACCCCTTTCTGAACCATGGAAGGCTATGAATAGGGACTGGTCCCTTCGCCACTGACTGGTCATGGACATATATTCTAACATGGACCTCCTCATCTCTAAGGTATGAAATTTTTCTTCCCCTGGATTTTTAGGTTTATTACAAAAGAAGGGCAAAGTGATCTCCTGGCTCCTATGGAATTTAAGAACTACCTTGAGGAGATATGCCAGGTCTGGCCTTAGAACAATCTTGTCATCATACACCTGTGTGTAGAGGTGACATATTGACAGGACTTGTATGTCACTTACCTTACGGGCTGATGTTAGGGCTACTAGTAACAGTTTAAAGTGGGAGAAATTTTGTACATAACTCTCGTAAGGGCTTAAATGGTTCCCTAGTTAGCGCCTCTAAAACTAGGTTCAGGTCCCATGGAGGAATTTTTGGAACTATAACCAGTCGTGATCTACTACAGGATCTTACAAATCGGGACACCCATCTATTTGATGCTAGGTTACAATTATACAAGGCACCCAGAGCAGACACCTGTACCTTGAGAGTAATAGTTGCTAACCCTAATTGCAATCCCGACTGCAGAAATTCTAGAATGGCTCCTACCCGAGCTTCATCCCCCAAGGGCTTCCCTAAAAATGCCAGGAATCTTGTCTATGTTCTACCATAGATCCTTGATGTACTGGTTTCCTACTTTTCAACAGGGTAGAGACTAGCCCTGGTGAGAACCCCTGCCGACTCAGTAATGCCCTCAAATCTCCTGCTGCCAGATGGAAGCCCTTCACTTGAGAGTAGCATGCTGGTCCCTGGGTAAGAAGGTCTGGGAACTCTGGTAGAATCCATGGATCGGTAATGGATTAAAGGGAATCTGTCGCCCCATTTTTCGTATATAAGCTGCAGCCACCGCCATCAGGGGCTTATCTACAGCATTCTGTAATGCTGTAGATAAGCCCCCGATGTAACCTGAAAGGTAAGAAAAACGAGTTATATTATACTCACCCGGGGGGCGGCTCAGTGCGGTCCGATGGGCGTCGCAGGTCCGGGTCAGGCGCCTCCCATCTTCTAGCGATGACGTCCTTCTCCTTGCCTCTGTCGCGCTCCTGCGCAGGTGTACTTTATCTGCCCTGTTAAGGGCAGAGCAAAGTATTGCAGTGTGCAGGCGCTGGGAAAGCTCAGAGAGGCCCAGCACTAGAACCAACCCCAGGAAGGATTGTATCCTTTACGATTTTAGCCTTGACTTGAGAGTATTTACCATCCAGTCCGGCTTCTCCAGGACCACCGTCACCTCCCTCACCTGCTCTGCACAGTGATTTTCCAACTATAAGGATGTTGTCCAGGTACGGGATGATAACGGTGTCCCAAGAACAAAGGTAGCCATCACATCCGATATTACTTTGGTAAATACTCTCGGAGCAACCGACAGACGGAATGGAAGGGCTGTATACTCGTAATGCCTGACACGTCATTGGACATACAGAGCCACCCTCAGGAACTTCTGAAGGTCCCGATGGATTGGGACGTGGTACTAGCGATCCTTTATGTCGCTGACCGCCATGAAACAATCCTGGAACAACAGCTTTATAGCTGTGTTCACTGACTCCATCTTGAAGAAATAATTCACAATCCATCGGTTGAGCTTCTTTAGGTTGACGAAAGTATTTAGAAAACCATCTAGCTTCTTTATCAAAGAGGGGGGGAATAAAATCCCTATTTCTTCCACCGGGACTTCGCACAGAACTCGTTTTTGTAATAGTCCCAGGATTTCCGTCTCCAGGGCCAGGTGTTCTCCTGGTGATTTCCTGTCGGGTGTTAATATAAAGGTCTGGTGAGGTGGTCGGACACTCAAGATCCAGTGACTGGGGGAGATGTTCACCCACGAAGGGAGAAAGAGGGAGAGCCTCTCCCCTACCTCTGACCTGACATCATTGGGGGGGCTTTTTTGAAGATGTAGAGAGCATTCTGAACATATATCCGGACCCTTCCTATCCTTGAAGTCCCAGCTCTTCCTTTCTCCCGGAGGACGTCCCTTATTAACCTTCCTCCTCCAAAAAGAATGCTTTCCTAGCTTCCACCAAGAAATGAGGGAATCCCTTCTTCTTGTCACCTGCCTTCTCCATGATGTCTTCTAGCTTTTGCCTGAAGAGAAACTGGCTATCACATGGAATGGAGCAGAGTCTATTTTTTGAAGGCAGGTCTCCCAAACACGCCTTCAGCCATAACACTCGTGGAAAAGTCGGGAGTCTCATCGAGTATCGTTTTTTTTGCATATCGTTTTTTTTGCATGCAGTCAGAGCAGAGATCTTTCCGCCAACGAACTGCCAGCGGCGTTTTACAAAGGACACATTCCTTATTCTTCTTTTTGGCGCTAGCCTCCTAGGCTCCTAGTGATTTAAGCAGAAAATGGCCCTCATTAACAACAACGGTGACATTCTCGTAGATCACTCACCACCCTCTGTCAAATCAAGGGTATTGCATTCGGTGGCTGATCAGGGGTACGTACAACGCCACTCCTGGATATCGAGGAGTTCTGCGATCTCTGGTCGGGACGGCTGCCACTCCTGCCACTCAAGAAGCTGCTCCTTTTAGTGAGCCTGAGCTGGTAACCAGGCACAGATACTGGTGATTGCTGCTGTAAAGGTTTCTGCTGCTGTCCACTGGTATCCTCCATGATGGGGAGCTTCGGACATTAGTGCTTCTTCTGTGGTCATCCCTCCTTATAAGAGGGATCCACTGCGCTTCCTGCCTCTTCCGGTGCCCAAAAGATGCCCCTCCCCCGCCAGGATGCATCAAGTCTCCATGCATCCCAGCCGGCTTTTTCGCCCTGGGCGCCACCATCTTGGCCCCGATGCACCCCACAGACGTCAAGCGGACACGCCCATTCCCAGCGTGCCTTGCGCGCTACGTCAGCAGCACGTGCCCCCGGAAGCCGAGCTCACTACAGAGCGGTGGTCAGAAGGCAGAGGAGGGAAAGCGGCACGGCGGATGCAGTAGAACCGCCTGGCCCGCATGTACATCGAGCCCACCAGACCCGCGCACGGCGTCTCCAACACCCGAAGGCCGGCATACAGGTGCTCTGCCTGTTCTTCCAGTGCCGGGACGGGAGTGGGTAAGCATGGAAAAAAATAAACTCTTCAACCAGCCCGGGTCTCAGCAAGAGGGTTCCCATCAGGACAGGAAACCCAACTGAAGCGGGGGAGAGGTACCAACCTTTTATTTCAATAGACTTCCTGTCCTGGCTGGGCGGATCACTCTCTCAGGTGTGCTGTCATGGCTGAAGGGAAAAAAAAGTGCAATTCCACAGTTTTTTTGTTTCTGTTAGCATTTAGTGAACATGGTAAAACTGACCTGCCATTATGATTCTCCAGGTCATTACGAGTTCATAGACACCAAACATGTATAGGTTCGTTTTTATTTAACCCCTTACTGCCATCGGACGTACTATCCCGTCCATGGTACCTGGGCCCGTATGACCGGGGACGGGATAGTACGTCATAGGCGATCAGCTGCGCTCCTGAGGGGAGCGCAGCTAATCGCCGCCGGGTGTCAGCTGATTATCACAGCTGACACCCATGACTGTGTGTCAGGAGCGGTCACGGACCGCTCCCGGAACATTAACCCCTTGCACACCGCGATCAAACATGATCGCGGTGTACTGGGGGCACAGGGGAGGATCGCGCAGGGTGGGGGCTCCTGCGCGCCCCCCTGAGACCCTCAGAGCAGCGCGATGTGATCGCGCTGTTCTGAGGGCTTCCTCCCTCCCAGGACCCGGATCCAAGATGGCGCCGGGGTCCTGGAGGGAGGCGGCTACCTCAGTGCCTGCCGAGAGCAGGCACTGAGAAGCCTGCATCTGTGCCTGTGCGATCGCTGGTGTGACAGAGTGCTGTGCACACTGTCACACCAGCGATCTGATAAAATACTGTGATGTCCCACCCTGGGACAAAGTAAAAAAGTTAAAAAAGTAAAAATAAACATGTGTAAAAAAAAAATCCAAATAAATAAAAAAAAAAAAAATATTCCCCAATAAATTCACTTCTTCCTGTAAATAAATAAAAAAAAACAATAAAAGTACACATATTTGGTATCGCCGCGTCCGTAACGACCCCCCCTATAAAATTGTCCCACTAGTTAACCCCTTTAGTGAACCCCTTAAAAAAAAAAAAAAAAAAACGAAGCAAAAAATCAATGCTTTATCATCATACCGCCGAACAAAAAGTGGAATAACACGCGATCAAAAAGACCGATATAAAAAAACATGGTACCGCTGAAAACGTCATCTTGTCCCGCAAACACGAGCCGTCATAAATCATCATCAGCGAAAAAATAAAAAAGTTATAGCTCGCAGAATAAAGCGATGCAAAAATAATGATTTTTTATATAAAATTGTTTTTATTCTATAAAAGCGCCAAAATATGAAAAAATGATATAAATGAGGTATCGCCATAATCGTACTGACCCGAAGAATAAAACTGCTTTATCAATTTTACCACACGCGGAACGGTATAAAACGCCTCCCCCAAAAGAAATTCATGAATTGCTGATTTTTGTTCATTCTAACCTCCCAAAAATCGAAATAAAAAGCGATCAAAAAACGTCACGTGCTCAAAAATGGTACCAATAAAAACGTCAACTCGTCCCGCAAAAAATAAGACCTCACATGACTCTGTGGGCCAAAATATGCAAAAATTATAGCTCTCAAAATGTGATGATGCAAAAACTATTTTTGCAATAAAAAGCGTCTTTTAGCGTGACAGCTGCCAATCATAAAAACCCGCTATAAATAGTAAATCAAACCCCCCTTTATCACCCCCTTAGTAAGGGAAAAATAATAAAATTAAAAAAAAGTATTTATTTCCATTTTCCCATTAGGGTTAGGGTTGCGGCTAAAGTTAGGGTTGGCGCTAAAGTTAGGATTAGGGTTAGGGTTGGGATTAGGGGTGTGTTAGGGTTAGGTTTGTGGTTAGGGTTGGGACTAGGGTTAGGGGTGTGTTGGGGTTAGGGTTGGAGTTAGAATTGGGGGGTTTCAGCTGTTTAGGCACATCAGGGGCTCTCCAAATGTGACATGGCGTCTGATCTCAATTCCAGCCAATTCTGCGTTGAAAAAGTCAAACGGTGCTCCTTCACTTCTCAGCTCTGCCATGCGTCCAAACAGTAGTTTATCCCCACATATGGGGTATCAGCGTACTCTGGACCCCAAGAGTTATTGTGCAATTTGTCCTATTTCTTCTGCTACCCTTGGGAAAATAAAAAACTGGGGGCGAAAATATCATTTTTGTACAAAAAAATATATATTTTTGTTTTTACGGCTGTACATTATAAACTTCTGTGAAGCACTTGGGGCTTCATAGCGCTCACCACACATCTAGATAAGTTCCTTGTGGGGTCTATTTTCCAAAATGGGGTCACTTGTTGGGGATTTCCACTGTATAGGTGCATCAGGGGCTCTCCAAATGTGACATGACGCCCCCAGACCATTCCATCAAAGTCTGCAATCCAAAACGTCACTACTTCCCTTCCGAGCCCTGACGGGGCCCCATACAGTAGTTTTCTCCCACATATTGGGTATCAGCGTACTCAGGACAAATTGGACAACAACTTTTGGGTTCCAATTTCTTCTGTTACCCTTGTGAAAATAAAATATTGGGGACGAAAAAATCATTTTTGTAAAAAAAAAAAAGATTTTTTATTTTACGGCTGTACGTTATAAACTTTAGTGAAACACCTGGGGGTTAAAAGTTCTCACCACACATCTAGATAAGTTCCTTGAGGGTCTAGTTTCCAAAATGGCGTCATTTATGGGGGTTTCCACTGTTTAGGCAGATCAGGAGCTCTCCAAACACGACATGGCGTCCAGCCAATTCTGCGTTGAAAAAGTCAGACGGCGCTCCTTCCCTTCCAAACTCTGCCATGCACCCAAACAGTGGTTTACCCCCACATATGGGGTATCAGCGCACTCAGGACAAATTGCACAATAACTTTTGGAGTCTTGTTACCCTTGGAAAAATAAAAATTGGGGTGAAAAGATCATTTTTGTGGAAAAAATATGATTTTTAAATTTTACGGCTCTACGTTATAAACTTGTGTGAAGCACTTGGGGTTCAAATTGCTCACCAAAGATCTAGAAAAGTTCCTTAGGGGGTCTAGTTTCCAAAATGGGGTCATTTGTGGGGGGTTTCCACTGTTTAGGCACATCAGGGGCTCTCCAAATGCAACATGGCATCCAATCTCAATTCCAGCCAATTTTGGTTGGAAAAAGTCAAATGGTGCTCCTTCCATTCCGAGCTCTGCCGTGCGCCCAAACAGTGGTTCCCACCCACATATGGGGTATCAGCGTACTCAGGACAAATTGGACAACAACTTATGTGGTCCAATTTCTCCTGTTACCCTTGAGAAAATAAAAAATTAGTGACTAAAATATAATTTTTGTGGGAAAAAAAATAGGATTTTTTTATTTTCATGCCCGGGCATTATAAACTTGTGTGAAGCACTTGGGGTTCAAAGTGCTCACCAAAGATCTAGATAAGTTCCTTAGGGGGTATAGTTTCCAAAATGGGGTCACTTGTGGGGGGTTTCCACTGTTTAGGCTCATCTGGGGCACTGCAAACGGAACATGACCCCCATCAACGTCTGCATTCCAAAACGTTACTACTTCCTTTCCAAGCCCTGCCGTGCACCCAAACAGTTCCCCCCCCCCCACATATGGGGTATCAGCGTACTCAGGACAAATTGGACAACAACTTTTGGGGTCCAATTTCCTTGGGAAAATTCAAAAATTTGGGGCTAAAAAATCATTTTTGTGGAAAAATTTTTTTTTTTTTTTTTCACACCCAGGCATTATAAGCTTTTGTGAAACACTTGGGAGTTCAAAGTGCTCACAACAGATCTAGATAAGTACCTTAGGTGGTCTAGTTTCCAAAATGGTGTCACTTGTGGGGGTTTCCACTGTTTAGGCGCATCAGGGGCTCTCCAAACACGACATGGCGTCCAATCTCAATTCCAGCCAATTTTAGTTTGAAAAAGTCAAACGGCGCTCCTTCCCTTACGAGCTCTGCCGTGTGCCCAAACAGTGGTTTTCCCCTACATATTGGGTATTGGCGTACTCAGGAGAAATTGCATAACAACCTTATCTGTCCATTTTCTCCTTTTACCCTTGTGAAAATAAAAAAAAAGTTTGTAAAAGATCATTTTTTGTGGCTAAAAAGTTAAATATTCATTTTTTCCTTCCACGTTGCTTTAGTTCCTGTGAAGCACCTGAAGGGTTAATAATCTTCTTGAATGTGGTTTTGAGTACCTTGAGGGGTGCAGTTTTTAGAATGGTGTCACTTTTGGGTATTTTCTGCCATATAGACCCCTCAAAGTGACTTCAAATGAGAGGTGGTCCCTAAAAAAAATGGCTTTGTAAATTTTGTTGTAAAAATGAGAAATCGCTGGTCAACTTTTAACCCTTATAACTTCCTAACAAAAAAAAATTTGGGTTCCAAAATTGTGCTGATGTAAAGTAGACATGTGGGAAATGTTATTTCTTAACTATTTTATGTGACATATTTCTCTGTTTTAAGGGAATAAAAATTCAAAGTTTGAAAATTGCAAAATTTTAAAAATTTTCGCCATATTTGCGTTTTTTTTCAAAAATAAACGCAAGTTATATCGAAGAAATTTTACTTCTAACGTGAAGTACAATATGTCACGAGAAAACAATCTCAGAATCGCGAAGATCCGTTGAAGCGTTCCAGAGTTATAACCTCATAAAGAGACAGTGGTCAGAATTGTAAAAATTGGCCCGGTCATTAACGTGCAAACCACCCTTGGGGGTGAAGGGGTTAAAGGGATTCTGTCACCCCATTTTTCGACTATGAGATGAGGCCACCGCCATCAGGGGCTTATCTACAGCATTCTATAATGCTGTAGATAAGCCCCTGATGTTACCTGAAAGAGAAGAAAAACGAGTTCGATTATACTCCACCGGGGGCGGTACGGCATCCGATTCGGTCCGTAGGGAGTCGCGGTCTGGTCAGGTGCCTCCCATCTTCTAGCGAAGACGTCCTCTTCTTTGCATCCCGTCGCGGCTCCGGCGCACTGATCTGCCCTGTTGAGGGTAGAGCAGAGTACCTCTCTGACCTTTCCCAGCGCCTGCACACTGCAGTACTTTACTCTGCCCTCGAACAGGGCAGAGCAGTGCGCCTGTGCCGGAGCCACGACGGGAAGCAAAGAAGAGGACGTCTTCGCTAGAAGATGGGAGGCGCCGGACCGGACCACGACTCCCTATGGAGTGAATCGGATGCCATACCGCCCTGGGTGAGTATAACTCGTTTTTCTCTCTTTCAGGTAACATCGGGGGCTTATCTACAGCATTACAGAATGGAAGTGGCTTCATCTCATAGTCAAAAAATGGGGTGACAGAATCCCTTTAAGTAATGAAAAAAAATTCAAACTTTGGTTTGAAAAAAAGAAAAAAGGCGCCATTTTTTGAGACCTGTAGCGCCTCCATTTTTATGATTTGGGGCTGGGTTCAAAACAGTTGACATGTCCCGGGAAACATGTATATCATTGTATACCGAGCGTTGACTGCAGCTGCGCCTCCATGACTAAAAGCCCGCATCTGCTCAGGGGGAATTAAGTTAATAGCTTATGAACGCTATTAACTTGCAGATTAAAGGCTTTTTTTTTTTTTTTTTTTCACAGGACTGGTTCCCTTAAAAATTAGTTGCTTCCCACTTAGCCTTACTGACAGGTCCGTAATGTCTCTCCTCCTATTGCTGAGATTTAATTGTTCATTACAAGCTACAACTGTCAGTTTGGCTGGGATGGGGAGGAGACAAAATATATTTCAACTTATCAACTCTCTCGCTTTTTAGTTTATTATAACACCAGGATTCGAAAATTTATTTTCAAAGTAAGTACTCTAGCCATCAGGTCAAAGATCTATTTAATAATTAAGAGACAAACGTTCAAGGAGATCAAGTGAGACCTAGTAGCTTAAAAGGAATCTGTCACTGGCTTTCTACCACCAACTTGAGAGCGGTATAATGCATAGACAGATGTATGTTTGATAAAATTAGTGTTTTTGTAATCCTCCATATTCATGACCTCCGTATAACCCTGCCCGCACCAGTGATTGGCAGCTTTCTGCATGTGCACAGAGTACTCAGAAAGCCGCCAATCAGTGGTGTGGGTGGGGTTACACAAAGCTCAGCATTCAGAGAAGTGGTAGATCTGCAGCAGATAAAACAGGGATTTTATTAAAACTGCAGCAAGCAGCCCAGTAAATGATACATCGCTGGATTCAGGGTCTCTGTCCCTAAATCACGCTGCTCTTAGATGATATAGCAAAACCATGGTGAAAAATTCCCTTTAAATCTTTTTATTGTTCAGTCCCGAAAATAGGAAAAATAGTGAAACACAGATTTAAAAAATTGGAAAAGATATCTATGGTGGCTTAGTAGTTTGAAAACAAAGTCAATAGAGAAGCGTACTGTACTGTAATTGTTAGAGAAGATAAAAGTGGCTTTCACCAGATCATACCTGTACATACAAGTTTATCAATTCTTCCTTTCTTCCACTTCAGGAGATCGCCACCTTTTCCACAACCCAGATCCAGCACTGTAATATTTTTATGATTCTTCCGCCGTACTCTATCCAAAAACTCACCTTAGGAACAAAAAGATACAGAAAAACCATTGTCACTTTTGCTTTCTCACTCACATATATATCATAAATAGCTAACTAGGTTTCTAACAAAGGTCAGATGATATTAGATCAGTGGGGGTCCACTCTTACACTGTGGTTTCCGTATATACCATAGTTACATAGCTGCTAATATGACAAACCTCTCCCGAGTCCTAAATGCACAGGATGGATCCTTCTTTTCCCAGATATCATCTAATGGGGGAAAGTTGGGAGGGTCCAATACACATTAGAAAACCAGTCGATATTGGCGTATTGGGCAGACTTTAGTCTAACGTTTCTGGGGACTTAAAAAGCTGGATTTGTCCAATATCATCAATGCTAATGGAAGGGAATGTATGGAGCATTACCCAGGCTAGCCAGACAACATTAGTAGCGACCATATTAGAGGATGCAATATTATTTAAATAAATGGAAAATAAAAAGTACGGTAAAATTATAGCCAAATGATCAATTAAAATGGTCAACTCGACGAGTGTCACATCATGGCATTGTACAGCAGATTTGTACTATTAACTAATGTGAAAAAAGACAACAAATCTGGGAATAGAAAAAAATCTAGAATGTATATAAAAAACATATGACAAGAGGGTATATAGTTGAAAATAATCTTTAATAACCAAAAAATTGACACAAAAATATGTGATGAAGGAAAAACTCCAAAACGTGCGTTGGGGAAGCGCCAAGCCACATTGCCAATAATAACAGGTACTATTCGAGGTTTTTATGTTTTTGTAGCCATAATTAGTGGGCCATTCTTGATAAACCTTTATATAGAAAGGGACTACGCAGATACTCTCTCTTTCACCTGCTTGCACTTTTGCACTTTGAATTGTTGATTTCAATTGTTCACTGATAGTATTTTTTATTTGGAAGTTTTTTATTTTTGCACTTTGTATATTTTTTATATATATATATATATATATATATATATAATTATTTGTATTTACACTGATCCACTTTGAGAGATTTTTATATGTGTCCCTTAATATTTTAATTATGGTTGTATAACTAGTTATTTTGGTATTTATGTAATTTTTTGTGGCATAATATACTTCGAGCTGGCAGTATTTCTATCTATATTTTTATATTTTTATGTGTCAATTTTTTGGTATTAATAAAGATTATTTTCAACTATATACCCTCTTGTCATATGTTTTTTTATATATATTCTAGATTTTTTTCTATTCCCAGATTTGTTGTCTTTTTTTACTGTCTCCGAATGGTTTGCCATTCAAGTTTTAGTAGTGATATCGTGATAATTTAATCACTTATCGTTTTGTGTTACTGCTATTTAATTAACTATTAACTAATGTGGTATCACTGCGTACCCCAAGATCATGTAACAACTCTGTGTATGAGAAATAACTGCGTGCCTATCCAGGCTTCACTGTCGGCTAAGCTATCACTTCACTCTTCCTCTGAGAAAGGATCTATATTTTCTTCCAACTTCCCTATAATGGAAACTGATGACAATGCACAGACAAATGTACCATATGTATGAAATGTGGACTGCATAGCCATCCTCTCTGGAGGACGCTCTATATGAGGAGAGAACCGGCATAGAACTCGGCCATTGATAATGCGCAGTGCAGGAATGAGGTGACCGGGCCGGGAGCTACTGCGCAGACTAAGCATGCGCGTTCCAGAGATCCCAGCCACTGATCATGATAAGCCCCTTAGGCCTCTTTCACACTTCAGTCGTGCGACGTCAGTCAAAATCCACCAAAGTATGAAAAAAACGGATCCGCCATTTTTTTTTGGTGGATCCGCTTTTTTCCCATTGACTTGCATTAGTGACGGATTTTGACGGATGGTCGTCCGTTGGATCCGTTTTTTGAACAGCCAAACTTCAAGAATGGATGAATGTCAGCTAGCTGAAACTGAACTCAGGCAAAACTGAAGTTCTTATGGTTAGAAGTCAGCACAGACAAGGTACGCAACTTAGGCATAGATACGGACAGGGAACTGTTATTTATAAACCACACAGCTATTATAATCTAAGTCTTCATTTTTCCATCTAAGCAACATTAAAAAAAAAAAAAGAAAACAGATCTGTGGTCTGATCAGGATAAAGAGTCATTGCTCCAGGAGAGGCAGGACTGACAGCAGTGGCCGGTGACTTGAGCAGCGTGAAATCTGATCCAATCAACTGGGGAACTTTTCTTTTTGCCTGGACAACCCTCTTAAAGGGGGTTTTCCCATGAATAAAATTAATTTTAATAAATAGATATTTGAATAAAAGTATTGGATGTATTGAAAAATATTTTTTCCTGCTCGGAGATAATCTTATAAATGTGCCCCTGCTGTGTACTATGTAATGGTCTTGTCTGACTGCACAGGAACATGGTCTGATCAAACCACATCTCCTGGGCAGGGGAGGAAGCAAAAGAGAGGATACAGATATAATAATCTGCAATCTAATGCTGTACTTTCTTTGAGGTAAAACATTGCTTATACACAGGCAATGAATTGTCTTTCCTAAAACAAAAAAAAAATAATAATTTACAATTCTATGATGTAATGTCTGTTTACTCTTTTGCTTCCTCCCCAAGGAGCTGTGGCATGATCAAAAACTACCAATAAACAGTGTACAGCAGGGACACATTTATAAGATCTCAGCACAGGAACACTTATTAACACATCCAATTGTAGAACTTATTTTATTTTTCTTCCAAGATCTATTAATTAAAATGTACTTTGTTCATGGGAAAATCCCCTTGAATCCATTATTCCTCTACCCGTAAAAAGTTCCCAATGTGCCATTGGCTGCAACACAACCCTAAAGCATGACTGATCTTCCCCCATGCTTAATGGTTGGCGAGATATTCTTTTCCCGAAATTCTGTGCCCTCTTTTCTCCAAACATACCTTTGATCATGGTGGCCTAAGAGTTATATTTTAACCTCATTGGTCCACAGGACTTGTTTCCAAAATGTGTCATGCTTGTTTAGATGGTTTTTTTTTGCATATATCTGATGCTGAATTTTATGGTGGACGCAGGAGAGGTTTTCTTCTGATGATTCTTCCATGAAGGCCATATTTGTGCAGGTGTCTCTGAACAGTGGAACAATGTACTACAACTCCAGAGTCTGATAAATCTTTCTGAAGGTCTTTTGCAGCCAAGCGGGGGTTCTGACTTGTATCTCTATTAGATCCTACAACCAGCTCACTGAAATTTTGCTTAGTCTTCCAGACCTTATCTTGACCTCCACTGTTCCTGTTAACTGCCATTTCTTAATTGCATTTCAAACTAGGATAGGGTAACTTGAAAACGCTTTGCTATGTTCCTATAGCCTTCTACTGCTTTGTTGGATTCCATCATTTTCAGAGTGCTAGCCGGCAGCTTAGAACCCATGGCTGCTGTTTCTTGGCAAAAGGTTAGAGGAGGCTAGGATTTTATATAAAGCTGGGAAATTTGCATCACCTGGCCTTTCCTAACGATGGTCGTGAACAAGCCATAACCTTAACAGGCTAATTAAAGTCTGAAACCTTGATCAAAAGTTATCTGAGCACACAAATCTCCAAGGGTGACCAAACTTTAGCAATCGGCCCATTTTCCTTTTTGTAATTTTTAAAATGCAAAAAAAAAAATTACTTTTTTTTCCCTAAAATACAACAATGTGTCATTTTTAAACTTTAGTCCTTTTAGAGATCATTTAATCTTCAACTTGCTTAACTGTTCACAATAACAGTAATTTTGACCAGAGGTGCCCAAATGTTATATGCCACTGTACGGCAAATAGCCTTGACTATTTACACAATGTTTACTATTGACATATGCATGTGTGGTAGTGCCTTATAGGAGATATCGGTTTGTAACTATTTTTATTCATCATATGGATGTCACTATTGATTACAGCCTTACGTCATGTGCTATATAAATATACAGTTTTTATGTACCTTGCACAATATGGTCAGAAATTACCTCTACCCAACCCAGTATATACCATTTTTCCATGCCTGCAAAGCCCATGGTCTCTTTTTTTTATTATCTTTTGACAATATTTTTTCTATACATTTCTTTTCTATGCATGTTCTTTTTCTCCATTTTATGATGCAGGGATAAAAGAGTAATTTCTATTTTGGAACTCTAGGAGCTGTCTTACCCTTCTTTAATGGGCACCAAGCAGTATTCCCTGGACTAGTGAATTGGTGTGCTGCGGTCATATTTGTTCTTACAACTGGACTAATAGACACAGTCGCATCTCCTAAATAGACAGGCATGTCGTCTAAGTACAGAAACACTTGAACTTCCATATTACAACATTTAAATCCAATAACCTCAGGAAATTATCTAAGTAACCATGCAAGTGGCCCAATCGCTAATGTGAAACAGAGGGGAGACAGGGAGCACCCTTGAAGTATGCCCCTCCTCAGCACAAACATGGAGCTCCATTAGCCCATAATCTGGCAAATGGCAGCCCATAGGGTAATTTAACGTAAAACAGAAATCCTGATCTAAATCCCGTTGTCTCCAATACTGTCCACACGCAGTCGCGCTTGACACTGTCAGCTCCTGGGATAAGACAACTCTAACCCCCCAGATCTGCAGAAGAGCATTCACAAATTAAGACTACAGTCATGGCCAAAAGTTTTGAGAATGACACAAATATTATATTTTCACATGATCTGCTGCCCTCTGGTTTTTATGTGTGTTTGACAGATGTTTTTATCACAGACAGAAATATAATAATTGCAAAATATGAGTAACAAAAGCTTATATTGACAGTTAGAATGAGTTAATGCAGCAAGTCAATATTTGCAGTGTTGACCCTTCTTCTTCAGGACCTCTGCAATTCTCCCTGGCATGCTCTCAATCAACTTCAGGACAAAATCCTGACTGATAGCAGTCCATTTTTGCACAATAAAAGCTTTCATTTTGTCAGAATTTTTAGGTTTTTGTTTGTCCACCCGTCTCTTGATGATTGACCACAAGTTCTCAAAGGGATTAAGATCTGGGGAGTTTCCAGGCCATGGACCCAAAATCTCTATGTTTTGTTCCCTGAGCATTTAGTTATCACCTTTGCTTTATGGCAAGGTGCTCCATCATGCTGGAAAAGGCATTGTTGATCGCTAAACTGCTCTTGGAGGGTTGGGAGAAGTTGCTCTTGGAGAACATTCTGGTACCATTCTTTATTCATGGCTGTGTTTTTAGGCAATCCTGTGAGAGAGCCTATTCCCTTGGCTGAGAAGCAACCCCACACATGAATGGTTTCAGGATGCTTAACAGTTGGCATGAGACAAGACTGGTGGTAGCGCTCACCTTGTCTTCTCCGAATGAGGCGTTTTCCTGATGTCCCAAACAATCGAAAAGGGGATTCATCAGAGAAAATAACTTTACCCCAGATCTCAGCAGTCCACTGCCTGTACCTTTTGCAGAATATCAGTCTGTCCATGATGTTTTTTCTGGAGAGAAGTGGCTTCTTTGCTGCCCTCCTTGAGACCAGGCCTTGCTCCAAGAGTCTCCGCCTCACAGTGCATGCAGATGCACTCACACCTGCCTGCTGCCATTCCTGAGCAAGCTCTGCACTGCTGGTAGCCCGATCCCGCAGCTGAAACACTTTTAAGAGACGGTCCTGGCGCTTGCTGGTCTTTCTTGGGCGCCCTGGAGCCTTTTTGGCAACATGGAACCTCTCTCCTTGAAGTTCTTGATGATGCGATAGATTGTTGACTGAGGTGCAATCTTTCTAGCTGCGATACTCTTCCCTGTTAGGCCATTTTTGTGCATTGCAATGATGACTGCACGTGTTTCTTTAGAGATAACCATGGTTAACAGAAGAGAAACAATAATGCCAAGCACCAGCCTCCTTTTAAAGTGTCCAGTGGTGTCATTCTTACTTAATCATGACAGATTGTTCTCCAGCCATGTCCTCATCAACACCCACACCTGTGTTAATGGAGCAATCACTGAAAAGAGGTTAGCTGGTCCTTTTAAGGAAGGGCTGCAATTATGTTGAAATGTGTTTTGGGGGATAAAGTTCATTTTCTAGCCAAATATTGACTTTGCAAGTTTTTGCAGTTAAGCTGATCACTCTTTATAACATTCTGGAGTATATGCAAATTGCCATTAGAAAAAGTGAAGCAGTAGACTTTGTAAAAATTAATATTTGTGTCATTCTCAAAACTTTTGGCCATGACTGTAGTTTGGCATGAAACCTACCTGGTCCTCATACACAACCTCAATGATAAAACCTATCAATCTACTAGTAAGGACCGTACAACACTAAGAGGAAAGTGGAGAAAGCCATAAACCACCAAAAGGTAATGTAAACTGAATACATTTGATTAAGAGAAAATATTAAAACATACCTGAACAGAAATTATATAACAAAAAATAAAGACATGTGGAGGAGACATGGAGGTAGGCAAGGAGCGGGTAGAGGTCAGAACGAGACCTGGGGAAGCAGAGCCACAGAATCACTAGATCATAATAGAGGCAGCACCAATGGTAGGTATAGCTAGTTATAAAATGCATCATATATGCCAACAGTGTGAGCTGCTATAAGGAATCATTCCTGCTTACTCATAGTAGGTCTAGACCGCTGACGTCTTACTTGCAGCTCCTGGCGCGCGTTTCGCGTACCTGCTTTATCGAAGGGGATCTTAGCAGTGAAATCAGATGAGGAGATTCTAACAAACATGGGTCCTTAATCAGTTTAATGCGACCCTCAGGTCCCAAACCTAAATATAACTATACATTTACCATGTGTAGCCACAATACAGTGCCGTCCCCGTCCTGCAGATGCTGCCTCCCCCAGTCAGTTTGGTAACCCGTTCCTTCTCTAAAGTCTGGCAGATGGCAAAATTGTGTTGTTAACCTAGTCTGAAGAAGTGAAGGTGGCTCCGTGGTTAGCAGCTTGCAGCGCTAGGGGTCCTGGGTTCCAATCCCAACAAGGAAAACATCTGTAAGGAGTTTGTATGTTCTTCCCGTGTTTGCGTGGGTTTCCTCCGGGTTCTCCGGTTTCCTCCCATATTCCAAAGACATACTGATAGGGAATATGGATTGTGAGCCCCGATGGGGACAGTGATGATAGGGTTTGTAAAGCGCTGAAGAATATGATAGCGCTATATAAGCAAAGCATAATAAACAGAGCTTACAAGTACAAGTTGTTATTCATATTCCTCTGAAAAAAGGCCAAGAAAGCAAAAATACTGCCAGGCATGCAAACTTTTGAGCACAACTGTACTATGAATGCTGAAAATATTTAACACAAAAGAAAAAACATACATAATGAACAGAAGGGTGGAAATTACTCGTACTGTCGTGGAGCGTTCCTAGAAAAAGAATTACCGGTAAGTCCAATTCCATTTTCTCCACTCTCCACGATAGCACAACTTGAGGAATACCAAAGAAAACTTCTCAGGGAGGGACGATTGCCTGAAGGACTTTACTCCCAAAAGCAAAATCCTTATTAAACATTAAATCTAATCTATAATGCTTAGAGAAGGTATGGAAAGAGAACCAGGTGGCAGCTCAGCTGATCTGCTCGATGGAGGCACTGGCCCTTTTGGCAAAGGAGACTGACATGGCTCTTTTAGAATACGCTCTCAACTTTTCTGGAGGTAAAAGACTTATTTCTATATCCATAAAGGAAACCTGTCAGCAGGATTGTGCCATCTTGCTGGAGAAGAAAAAAAATATATATATTTCCTCTTCCAAGATGGCGCCTCCCGCACCTGCGCAGTAGTATCTATATCTATCAGAAATAGCTGAGAGGCTGGCACCAGTCTGCAGATGGGTTTTTTTTTTCTTCAGTATGTACAGATATTCATTATACAAACTAGGAGGCAGGTCAGTGAGGGATCAGTGACCTGTCAGCAGTCTGCATTATGAATACCTAAATCAGATCATCACATGAAGACGCCCAGAAGCACGAGCATATCATTAACTCAAAACTGAAAATAAAGGTTAAACAACAACCGCAAGACAGATTTCATCACCCAGGCATCATTTTAATCAGTATAACGGCGCCGACCTGACACTGTCTGTAGGTTACTGTGCACAATCCTGCTGACAAGTTCCCTTTAACAAAAAGTATTCTTAATCCACTTGACTATGGTACTCTTCAAAGTCTTTTTCCCCTTGTATGGTCCACAATATTGGATAGAGATTCTGGTCTTTCCACCAGGACCGTGTCTGTAGGAGATAATAAAGAATGGTTCTCTGTATGTCCAACAAATTAAATGGCTTTTCTCTGTCATTTGTTGGATCCTGGCAGAAAGACAGGAGAATTATCTCCTGAAACATGTGGAATTCTGATGTCACATTTGTCAAAAAGATGGGTCTACAGTAGACGGAACACTATTCTATCTTCTAGGATCCTCAGAAATGGTTCTCTGATTGATAGAGTCTATAGTTCACTAACTCTTCTTGCCATTATGGCTACAAAGAAAGCTGCCTTCGAGGACAGTTTACTTAAATCCACTGAGTCTATTGACCCAAAAAAGGTACAGTTACACCCTTGAAAACAATATTTAGATCTCATGGTGGGATTATGTTGGCCCTTCTTGAGTGTACCTGGAAAGTTGCGGTCATTCATTTTTTTATCCACCGATGATTTGCTAAATTCTGTTAAAAAAAATAACTTAAGGTTGATACCTGGACTTTGACGGTACTAAGTTTTAAAGGAAATCTGCCAGCAGGTTTTTGCTGCCTTATCTGCGAGCAGCCTGACGTAGACAGAGAAGCTGAATATGACGATGTATCACTTAGTTTACTGGATGCAGCAGTTTTTAGAACTGGCAGTGAACTACAGCTGAAAAGCTAACCCCACCCACACCAAGCGTGTATGTACAATGTCCATAGACAGTGAGCTGCCTATCACAAAAGGGGGCATGTTTACCAGATAGTCACAGCAATATTAAGCTACTGGTTCTGTTATGTTTCGGTAGCTGAGGAGTGCAGGCAAAAAAAAAAGCAATACACCAGAGCAGTTGGAATCTATGAGATTGCAGTACCCTGACTAACCACCACAACTAGAGGCAGCCGTGGAGCGTTCCTACGTTGGTCCTAGACGCCTCGTCACAGCCTGAGAAACTAACTACACCTAAAGACAGAAACAGGAAAGCTATCTGCCCCGGAGCAGAACCCCAAAGACAATAGAAAGCCCCCAAACATGTAATGGCGGTTAGACAAGAGGAAATACTGACACAGAAAGAAAATAGTATGAGCAAACGCTGGGGCCCAAACTATCTAAATAGAAAAGGATAGGAAGGGTACTTACTGCAATCCAGAAAACCCTGAAAAAGCACCAACTCTACTAATTTCAAAATCACCTGAGATCACACGACCTCTACCACCTAAATTAGTTCTCTGGTGTAACAAAATCAAAACAGCAGCCACTGAAAAAACTGGAAAAAGCAAAAGAACAAAACTCAGTGGCTGAACTAAACAGAGAGGGCAGAAGCCCCCGGAGGGGACCCAGAAGGCCCCCACAGAAGTGCAGGACAAAATGCAAAAATATAGTACAAACACAAAAGAAGAAAAGGTCTTATCTGATAGCAGGAGATGCAGACACGACACAGCAGGCTACAAGGGAAACTGGAATGAAGGATTCAGACCAGAACAATTGATCACCGGCAACCCTGATGGGAAAATGACTCCCTTATATAAGACCAGTCAGTAACACCTGATTCCCAGTCCTCACAATCTTCACTAGCACCGCTTGTAACCACCAGAGGGAGCCTCTGCTCAGAACTCATCTCAAACCCATTCACAACAGTACCCCCCCCTTGAGGAGGGGTCACCGAACCCTCATTTGAGCAACCAGGTCGGTCGGGATGAGTTCTATGATACGCACGGATAAGTCTCCTAGCATGGATGTCCGAAGCAAACACCCAAGAATTGTCTTCCTGACCATAACCTCTCCATTTAACCAAATATTGGAGTTTCCGTCTAGAAAAACGAGAATCCAATATTTTCTCAACCACATACTCCAGATTGCCCTCAACCAAAAAAGGGTCAGGAGGCACAGCAGCAGGAACCACTGGCTCAACAAACCTCTTCAACAAGGACTTGTGGAACACGTTATGGATCTTAAATGTCCCTGGAAGAAGCAAACGAAAAGAAACAGGATTAATAATCTCCATGATCTTATAAGGTCCAATGAACCTAGGCTTAAATTTAGGAGATGCTACTCTCATAGGAATATTCTTTGAGGACAACCAGACCAAGTCCCCCACTTTAAACCGAGGACCATCAGTCCTATGCCGGTTAGCAAACCGCTGGGCCTTCTCCTGAGAGAGGGACAACCTCTCCACTACCTGGTCCCAAATCTGTTGCATACGCTCCACAACAGAGTCAACACCTGGACAGACAGAAGCCTCCGTCTGTCCTGAAGAAAATCGAGGGTGAAACCCAGAATTACAGAAAAACGGAGACATCAAAGTGGCAGAGCTAGCCCTATTATTAAGAGCAAACTCAGCCAAAGGCAAAAAAGAGACCCAGTCATCCTGATCAGCAGACACAAAGCATCTTAGATAAGTCTCCAATGTCTGGTTTGTTCTCTCAGTTTGACCATTGGTCTGAGGATGAAATGCCGAGGAGAAAGACAATTGAACACCCAGTTTAGAACAAAAAGTCCTCCAAAATCTGGAAACAAACTGGACTCCTCTGTCAGACACAATGTTCTCAGGAATGCCGTGTAAACGAACCACGTGCTGAAGGAACAACGGCACCAATTCAGAGGAGGAAGGCAACTTAGGTAATGGCACAAGATGTATCATTTTGGAAAACCTATCACAAATTACCCAGATGGTGGTCATTCTCTGAGAAACAGGAAGATCGGAAATGAAATCCATAGAGATATGGGTCCATGGTCTCTTGGGCACAGGCAATGGCATCAACAAACCACTAGAGCGAGAGCAAGGCTTGGAGCGAGAGCAAGTCCCGCAGGACTGCACAAATTCCCTGACATCACGAGACAAGGTAGGCCACCAAAAGGACCGACTAACCAAGTCTCTGGTACCAAAAATTCCGGGATGCCCAGCCAATGCGGAACAATGAATCTCAGACATCACACTCTTTTTCCATTGGTCCGGGACAAACAATTTTCCAACAGGGCAGCGCTCGGGCCTATCCTCCTGACACCCCTCCAGAGCAAGTCTCAAATTGGGCGAGATGGCGGAAAGAACTACACCCTCTTTCAAAATAACAGAAGGATCAGATAACTCAGGAGAGTCCGCAAGGAAACTCCTCGAGAGGGCATCCGCCTTAACATTCTTAGTGCCAGGAAGAAAGGAAACCACAAAATTAAAACGTGTGAAAAACAAGGCCCACCTGGCCTGTCTAGGATTGAGTCGCTTGGCAGATTCCAGATAGACCAGATTCTTATGGTCCGTAAGGACCACCACCTGATGTTTGGCTCCCTCCAGCCAATGTCTCCACTCTTCAAAAGCCCACTTCATGGCCAATAACTCCCGATTACCCACGTCATAATTACGTTCAGTAGGAGAAAATTTTCGAGAGAAAAAGGCACAAGGGTTACTTTTAGAGGTCTCTGGATCTTTTTGGGACAAAACGGCACCTGCCCCAATTTCAGAGGCATCAACCTCCACCTGAAATGGCAGAGAAACATCAGGCTGCCGTAGAACAGGAGCAGAAGTGAATCTCTGCTTAAGTTCCTGAAATGCAGAGACTGCCTCAGGAGGCCAATTCACCACATCAGAACCCTTTCTGGTCAAATCAGTTAATGGTTTAACAATAACCGAGAAATTACCAATAAATTTACGATAAAAATTGGCAAAACCCAAAAATCTCTGAAGAGCCTTTAATGAAGTAGGTTGGACCCAATCACAGATGGCCTGAACCTTGACCGGGTCCATTTCAATAACAGATGGGGACAAAATGAATCCCAGAAATGAGATCCTCTGTACGCCAAAAAGACACTTTGATCCCTTCACATACAGAGCATTCTCTCTCAAAATCTGGAATACAGTTCGAACATGTTTCACATGAGAGTCCCAGTCATTAGAAAAAATCAAGATATCATCCAAATAAACAATCAGAAATTTGTCCACAAAATCCCTGAAAATGTCATTCATGAAGGACTGGAAGACGGAAGGAGCATTAGTGAGCCCAAAGGGCATCACTAGTTACTCAAAATGCCCTTCAGGGGTATTGAATGCCGTCTTCCATTCATCCCCGTGCTTAATGCGAATAAGGTTATACGCCCCCCTGAGGTCAAGCTTGGTAAACCAAGTAGCGTTTTTCACCCTGGAAAACAGGTCAGAAATCAAGGGTAACGGGTATTGATATTTCACAGTAATATTGTTCAAGAGACGATAATCAATACACGGCCTTAATGAACCATCTTTTTTGGCCACAAAGAAAAAACCGGCACCTAAGGGTGAAGAGGATGGTCTGATATGACCCTTCTCCAATGATTCCTTGATATAAGACCGCATAGCGTCATGTTCAGGTACAGACAAGTTAAAAAGGCGACCTTTAGGGAATTTACTACCCGGCACTAATTCAATAGCGCAGTCATAGCTCCTATGGGGAGGCAAGGATGCAGATTTACTTTCGCTAAACACATCAGAAAAATCAATCAAAAAGTCAGGAATATCCTGAGCCTGGGGGGAGGCAGAAAAAACAGGAGTGTTGGTATTAACACATTGGCAGCCCCAACTGGTTACAGACACAGATTTCCAATCCAAAACAGGATTATGAGACTGTAACCAAGGGAAACCCAGCACGATAATGTCATGCAGATTATATAGAACCAAAAATTTGCAGCACTCCTGGTGATCAGGTTCAACCCTCATTATCACCTGAGTAGAAAACTGGGGTTTATTCTCAGCCAAAGGGGTAGAATCGATCCCCAGTAGGGGAATAGACTTCTGTAGGGGTATCAAGGGAAACCCACAACGTTTAGCAAAATCATAATCCATCAGGTTAATAGCTGCTCCAGAATCAACGAAAGCCTGAGCAGAAAATGAGGACAGAGAGCATATCAGAGTGACAGTTAATAAAAACTTAGTCTGAACACTACCCAAGACAACTGAGCGTGCAAAACGTCTTCCCCGCTTAGGGCAGACTGAAATAGCATGAGAGGCATCACCACAGTAGAAACATAACCCATTGCGCTTTCGAAACTCATGACGCTGTGCCCCAGACACCACTCTATCACACTGCATGGGTTCAGAAGCTGGTTCACAAGGCAACACCATACCACGCATACTTCTCCGCTCACGCAAACGTCTGTCAATTTGAATCGCTAATGACATAGAATCATTGAGACCAGAGGGGACAGGGAATCCCACCATAACATCCTTTACATTATCTGACAGACCCTTCCGGAAAAGGGCCGCCAAAGCGTCGTCATTCCATTTGGTCAGGACTGCCCACCTACGGAATCTCTGACAGTATAACTCAGCGTCATCAAGCCCCTGATTTAATGCCAACAAGGCTTTTTCAGCTTGATCAGTGACATTAGGCTCATCGTACAATAACCCCAAAGCCTGAAAAAACGCATCAACATCACTCAAAACAGGATCCCCAGGTATCAGGGAAAAAGCCCAATCCTGAGGATCGCCGCGCAGGAGAGAGATGATAATTTGAACCTGCTGCGCTGCGTTTCCTGAGGACTTAGATTTTAAGGCAAAAAACAATTTACAATTATTTTTGAAATTCTGAAACTTAGCTCGATCCCCTAAAAACAAATCTGGCATGGGGATCCTAGGTTCCACAACAGGCAACCTAGCAAGATATGCAGCAATACTCTGAACCTCAGTGGCAAGCTGATCCACACGGCCAGACAACTGTGCAAACTCCATTGGGAGAAAAGATCCTCCCCAGCACCCAGAGATACAGGGGGAAAAAAAAATGCAACAAACAGAAAAATATCTCTGACAACTCTGACAACCTTTTTTCTTTCACAATATTTTTTCCCTTCTGTGAGTACCATACAATTTTCAATTTTTAGGCCGGTGATACTGTTATGTTTCGGTAGCTGAGGAGTGCAGGCAAAAAAAAAGCAATACACCAGAGCAGTTGGAATCTATGAGATTGCAGTACCCTGACTAACCACCACAACTAGAGGCAGCCGTGGAGCGTTCCTACGTTGGTCCTAGACGCCTCGTCACAGCCTGAGAAACTAACTACACCTAAAGATAGAAATAGGAAAGCCATCTGCCCCGGAGCAGAACCCCAAAGATAATAGAAAGCCCCCAAACATGTAATGGCGGTTAGACAAGAGGAAATACTGACACAGAAAGAAAATAGTATGAGCAAACGCTGGGGCCCAAACTATCTAAATAGAAAAGGATAGGAAGGGTACTTACTGCAATCTCAAAAACCCTGAAAAACACCAACTCTACTAATTTCAAAATCACCTGAGATCACACGACCTCTACCACCTAAATTAGTTCTCTGGTGTAACAAAATCAAAACAGCAGCCACTGAAAAAACTGGAAAAAGCAAAAGAACAAAACTCAGTGGCTGAACTAAACAGAGAGGGCAGAAGCCCCCGGAGGGGACCCAGAAGGCCCCCACAGAAGTGCAGGACAAAATGCAAAAATATAGTACAAACACAAAAGAAGAAAAGGTCTTATCTGATAGCAGGAGATGCAGACACGACACAGCAGGCTACAAGGGAAACTGGAATGAAGGATTCAGACCAGAACAATTGATCACCGGCAACCCTGATGGGAAAATGACTCCCTTATATAAGACCAGTCAGTAACACCTGATTCCCAGTCCTCACAATCTTCACTAGCACCGCTTGTAACCACCAGAGGGAGCCTCTGCTCAGAACTCATGTCAAACCCATTCACAACATGGTTCTAAAACAAACTGTAAGCAAACAAAACCTCAGAGCTTGATAAGAGAGGCATTACTGAAATCTGTGTTTTAACCCCTACAGCTTGTGGTCTCCAGATTACATCGCAAAATCCTGCTGACAGATTCCCTCTAAGCCTTTTCCCAGAGAATCCTGTAGGAAATCCAAGATATTGGCTATGTCTAGATGAAATGGATCCTGAGAAACAGCCCCATACCATGAGATAAAGGTCTTACATATTTTTCAATAGATGGTATTGGTTATCCGTTTTCTGCTCTTCTAAAGGGTACCCATGACCCTATCTGACAGACCTTTTGCCTTTAATATTACGGCTTCAGAAACCAAGCAGCCAGACAAATTTTAGGGGCTGGATGAAAATTGGATCTGGTCGTGGACTGGAGGAGTCATAAGAGGGATCTCCGACCTCAGGTTGTTTAATGTCCCAAACTAGCTCCTTTATGGCCAAAAGGTAGCTATAAGGATTGTACTGACTCCCTCCGTCCTCATTTTCTGTACCATTTTTGGTAGTATGAGAGTCAGGAGGTAAGCGCAGCCCAACTTGAATTCCCAGGGATATGTGAATGCGTTCACTACCCTACACATGTATCGTTTGGATCCAGGGAGAAGTATTGATCTACTTTTGCATTTTGATGGTCCGCAAATAAGTCAACATCTGGATGTCCCATTTCCTGACTCCACTTGACCGGATGTATGTATTTCCTTGTTATGAAGTCTGCTTGTGTGTTGGAGGAACCTCTTAAATGGAGTGCCTATACAGGCAGAAGATGTTGCTCTGCCCAAAAAAAAAAGTCTTGTTGAGCCTGCCCTCAGATTCCCGTTTATTGTACATCCCTGGTGACGAAGGCGAGCCACTGTTGTCAGAATATATCCTGACATGCGTCCCCTGGAGTAAAGATACTGCAGTTTTGACAGTCTCTTCTACGGCTTTCAGCTCTCTGAAGTTTGATGACTGAATGTTTTTCTCTTGTGGCCAGACCCCTTGGAAAGAAACTTGGGAGGACCAATGCTCCCCATCCACTTTTGCTGGCATCTGTCATTATAGTTATCAGCGGGAATGTAAACCAGGATACTCCTTTTGCTAAATTCTCTGGCTTGAGCCAACAGCTCAGGGGGGATTTTACTTGAACAGGCAAAAAAATTCTTCTGTTTAGAAATTCGGGGGAATCTGTTCCAGCAGGACAGAATATAAGTGTGAAGAATTCTTGTATGAGCTTGGGACCATGCTACTGCTTGGCTAAAGGAGGTCATGAATGCCAGAACAGACATTGAGAACCTTAATTAATGAGACTGGCTTCTGACTTCAGAGCAGAAATTCTGGATCATATCCACATTTGCATGTCTCTTGTTAGATATCTAGAATTGAGAATCCAGAAGGAACTCTAGGAAAACTTTTCTGTTAGATGAATTTAAGTCTGACTTCTGCAGATTCACCATACATCCCAAAGATGTTAGGATCTGAAGCATTATTTGTACATGTTCCCAGAGAAGCGATACAGAAGAAGCCATGATTAAGAAGTCATTGAGATAAGAAATGATTATTACATTATGTTTTCTACCGAATGCTACTCTGCCCTAATATTTGTGAACACCCGAGGTGCTGACGAAATCCCAAAGGGTAACACAGTAAATTGGAAGCGAAGAGTCCGCTGCCCCTGCACAATCGCAAATCTTAAAATTTTCTTCTATGTGTTGGATGTATGGGAATATAATAGGCGTCTTGCAACTTGACAGTTGCCATGACAAAGATTTTGCTTATTAAAGGGACGGTGGATCTTATGGATTCCATCTTGAATTTTCTGTAGGCAACATACTGGTTTACAGGCTTCAGATTTATTATTATCCTGTAGGCTAAACTTGCTTTCTTTATTATAAATAGGCGAGAATAATGACCTTTGCCACGTTCTATCTCTGGAACTACTGAGCTGATGTCTGACCTCTGCAGATGTTGGAGACCGGATATCAGAACCTCGTGTAACTTTTGAGATGCAAGGGAGGTTATTTTTAAGTATTGTGGAGAGTAGGAGGAGAACTAATCTTTACTTCCTCCCTGATGGATTCAAGGATTTTTTGGTCTGAGGAAATCATCTGCTACTGGGAAAATAAATTTGAGATTATCCCCCCCCCCCCACATACCGGACGCCATTGTCTATTGGAAACAACATCACCGTTCCATTCTCAGCCAAAGCTACCCCCTGACTGACTCTGCTGAGGCATCTGCTAGGGACATTGTAGCCTCCTGAAGGAGCAGTAAAGAAGTAAATATTCTCTGGAAGTGCCCATGCTCAGGTGACTCAAGTTGATTCGACCATCTGAACATAGATCTTGCCACGCAGGTGGATGCTACATTTGTTGTTAACAATGCCGCCAACGCTTTCCAAGTTTTCATCAAACAGCTATTCATCTTCCTATCCATTGGGTCTTTAGCTTGTGCAGAATCCTCAAATTGAAGACTTGTTTTTCTAGCCACCTTAGCAACCTGGATATCAATCACAGGAATTTTAGACCAAGCCTTAAGGTACTGCCACACTAAGCTATCCGCTAGCGATCTCGTTAGCGTTGCATACTAATGAGATCGCTAGCGGGATTGTTTCTATATCGCTAAATGCTGCCGCATTTAGCGATATAGTTAACGACGCTATCGCCGTTAGCGATCTTCTTAACGACTTTAGCGGTACAAAAGTACCGCTAAATCGCTAAGAAAAGGTGCCACACAGCGATTAGATACTTACCCAGCGGGAGCGCCAGCGATGAAATAGGGTCCGGAACGATTCCAGCGACGAGCGAGATCACAGCAGGAAGCTCGTCGCTGGAAGCTGCCGCACTGAACAATATCGCTAACGGGATCGCTAAATAGTGACGTTTTTTAGCTATCCCGTTAGCGATATTGTTTAGTGTGGCATACCCTTTAGCCATCTCTTCTTCCAACTGAATTCTTCCTAATAGTTTGCCCGGAGTACCCAAACGCTTTCCTCGACCCTCCATTCATTTAGAATCAAACTCTGGGTATTTGTCATAAGCCGGAAACACCATTTTTTTTTATTTCAATCCCACAAACATTTCATATGGACTGTTAGGGTTGTCTCTTCTTCCTTGACTTGCATTTTATTTCTGTCAGGAGTTCCTTCATGTCCTCAGTAAAAAAAATATTTTTTGAAAACAGGACATGCTACAAATCCAAATTGAGAGAAGGTAGCTAGGACGTCTAAATTTCCTGACGTACCATCCACCTTAACTCCTCTAATAGAGATGGTTTTACATCCTTACAAACTTTTCTGTGCAATCCTGATATAGTTGCTTTTTATTGGAGGATGTGAGCTTCTGAATGCAAATGGCACATCTATGGCCCATAGATTTAGCTCTGGTTTTTGGTGTATGATCCTTGTCCCCCTAAAAGAAAAGAAAGAAAGTGATGATAACCATATCCTACTCCCTAAAATGAGGCACCTACTCCAGGATTACTTAGTGGGCCTTGGTTTGTGCTGAGCTCAGCAGATGCACACTGAAGGAAAGAAGCACCCCTCCATGTAAGAATCGGTCCTACCTGAGGGTGTCTTCTTGTCAGGGTCACTTACAGTGACTTGACCGTGACCCATCGCAGTACGCATCCCTTGGATGCGACTCCTCCCCTTCCTAAAGAATCTGATTCCAATCTGGAACAGGACTCCCTGAAGGCCATTTGCACCCTCCACTGTTTTTCCCACTCCGAGAAAGGGAAAACGCTTTGTTTTCCATGGTGGAATGCTACCAGAAGGGACGTCAATTCAAGGGGACTGGCGCTCCACATCATTACCGGCATGCGCTCTCTGCATGCTGGTATAAAGGGAAGGAGGAGAGAGGCTTGGGAGATGAGAGGACCCCAAGCCTACCTCCAATCAGAATTGCCCAGAGGCGCAGGAAAACATAGTGATCCCGATCCTTGGGACATTGGAGCAGTTGGAGAGGAGGAAGGCAGTGCGATCGACCTCAATGCTCAGCAGGTATTCTTTCCATCCCAGTGTCCAAGTAAAAGGAAAAAACACTGTGGATAGGAGGTAGGGAGGGGCTATGTAACCTCTGTTTCCTGTCCCTAATAGGGTGGGGAGGCAACCTCCTATTGTGCTGTCATGCGGGGTGAGGGGAGGAAACAACATTGTTAAATGGCTTCCAGGTTTTTGTTTTTTTTTACACACAAAGACAAACCTCCAGTCTGGTGACTGTGGTTTTCAGAAAATTGATTAAAGGCGTTTCTATGTAGGGAGTACAGTTTTTTGTGCAGTCCGCCAACTACTGTAGGGAGGCATATGCTAAGCAAATGCTCTCTGGGAAAAAGGTATGCAAATTAACTTTCCTTCAAAGGAAAGAAGATGGCTCACTACAGTCACCTATTGGAAGTACCTACCCATTAAGTCAATCCTTTAGTGAGCTTTGCCAAATAACTTAGGATTTAGGCAAGCCTTTTGCAGGCAGCACTTTTGGAGTACTGACCATTCATCAGTGCACAGCAGGATGATAGTAACTTTTTTCCTGTTGGAGGAAAAGTAATTTGCATGCTCTTACCTAGGAGATTTGACTGGCCAATATGTGCTCAAAAGGGAAAAAAACAAAAACGAAACATCTTCCTAGACCTCAATCAAAGATCTCTCAAGTAGTCAAACATCAACTTGTCATGCACTGAAGAGAGCCAAGCACCCCAAAACAGTCTCTGAATGGGTGTCTGCACCTGGATATTTTAGTTGAGCTAAATATGACAAGTGGCAAGGTTCGAGAGAGAAAAGCTTTCCTCTTCTAGGAGGAGAACCAATGTGCAGATTTCTGAGATCTTCCTTAGTGAAAAATAATGCAATCCTGGTAATAACCTTTTAAATAGCACAGTTCTGTTATGCTCCACTGCACCCTGCTGTGCTTTCACAATGGTTATTTCAAGCTTTGTTGTGAATACACAGAAGATAGGCATGAAGCTGAGCTGTGCTTGATACCAGCTAACAGATCAATAATTGAAAACTGCAAGTGCTGATCTACAGATGTATGTAACATCATAAAATGTATCTAGTGTATCAGAGCATACATGAACCAGAGGCATAGGCTATGCTAAGGTAACAATGCAAGTGACGGGTAATTCCAGTAGCTACAAGTGCTTCTCACTAAATTAGAATCTCATCAAAAAGTGAAATTTATTTCAGTTATTCAATAAAAAAAGTGAAACTCCAATATTATATAGTGTCATTACAAACAGAGTGATCTATTTCACATGTTTATTTCTGCTAATGTTGATGATTATGGCTTACAGCCAATGAAAACTCAAAAGTCATTATCTCAGTAAATTAGAATAATTAACAAAAAACACCAGCAAAGGCTTCCTAATCATTTGAATAGGTCCCTTAGGGCCCCGTCTCACATAGCGAGATCGCTGCTAAACAGCGATCTCGCTATGTCTGACACGTACCAGCGATCAGGCCCCTGCTGTGAATCGCTGGTCGTGTCAGAAATGCCAGGACTTTTTTTTTGATCGCTGGTCTCCCGCTGGCCAGCAAGCATCGCTTCGTGTGACTGGCAGGAAACCAGCGATGTCCTGGTAACCAAGGTACCCATCGGGTTTCCAGGCGCGGGGCTGTGCCTGGAAACCCGACATGTACGTTGGATACCAGCGCGCTGCAGGGAGCTGGTAACCAAGGTACACGTCGGGTTTCCAGGCACCACGCAGCACCTGGAAACCCGAAGTGTACCTTGGTTACCAGCTCCCTGCATCAGTGGGCTGGTATCCAACGTACACTGCGGGTAACTGGGCGACGTTACCTGCAGTGTCGCTGTCCTGATCGCTGCCTTAGCTGCCTTTTTGGCAGCTCAGCAGCGATCATGTAGCGACACACCAGCGATCCTGATCGTTGTCGGGATCGCTGGTGTGTCGCTATGTGAGAAGGGGCCCTGTGTCTGTTTCAGTAGATTCCACAATCATAGGGAAGACTGCTGATGTCCAGAAGGCAGTCATTGACACACTCCACAAGGAGGGTAAGCCACAAAAGGTCATTGCTAAAGAAGCTGGCTGTTCAGAAACTGCTGTATCCAAGCATATTCATGGAAAGTTGAGTGGAAAGAAAAAGTGTGGTAGAAAAAGGTGCACAAGCAACCGGGATAACCGCAGTCTTGAAAGATTTGTTAAGAAAAGGCCATTCAAAATTTTGGGGGAGATTCACAAGGAGTGGACTGCTGCTGGAGTCATTGCTTCAAGAGCCACCACACACAGACGTATCCAGGACATGGGCTACAAGTCTCGCATTCCTTGTATCAAGCCACTCATGACCAATAGACAATGCCAGAAGCGTCTTACCTGGGCCAAGGAGAAACAGAACTGGACTGTTGCTCAGTGGTCCAAGGTGATGTTTTCAGATGAAAGTAAATTTTGCATTTCATTTTGAAATCAAGGTCCCAGAGTCTGGAGGAAGAGTGGAGGGACGGACAATCCAAGCTGCTTGAGGTCTAGTGTGAAGTTTCCACAATCAGTGATGGTTTGGGGAGCCATGCCATCTGCTGGTGTAGGTCCACTGTGTTTTATCAAGACCAAAGTCAGCGCAGCCGTCTACCAGGAAATTTTAGAGCTCTTCATGCTTCCCTCTGCCGACAAGTTTTTTGGAGATGGAAATGTCATTCTCCAGCAGGACTCGGCACCTGTCCACACTGCCAAAAGTACCAATACCTGGTTTAAAAACAACAGTATCACTGTGCTTGATTGGCCAGCAAACTTGCCTGACCTTAACACCATAGAGAATCTATGGGGTATTGTCAAGAGGAAAATGAGAGACACCAGACCCAATAATGCAGACAAGCTGACGGCTGCTATCAAGGCATCCTCGGCTTCCAGAACACCTCAGCAGTGCCACAGGCTGATCACCTCCATGCCACGCTGCATTGATGCAGTAATTGATGCAAATTGAGCCCTGAACAAGTATTCAGTACATTTACTGAACATACATTTCAGTAGGCCAACATTTCGGATTTTGAAATCATTTTTCAAGCTGGTGTTATAAAGTAATCTAATTTACTGAGATAATGACTTTTGGGTTTCATTGGCTGTAAGCCATAATCGTCATCATTAACAAAATAAACACCTGATCAGTCTGTTTGTAATGACTCTATAATATAAGAGTTTCACTTTTTGTATTGAAGAACAGAAATAAATTAACTTTTGATGATATTCTAATTTAGTGAGAAGCACCTGTATATGTTGGGATTTGTCTAAACATTGCACTGTGCTTTGTTAAAGAAAAAAATATTGACATTGTGCGAGTAACCATTTAGGTGATTTCTTTGCCAATCAAAAAAAAAAATAGATGCAAGGTTTTAAACTAGGCAAGCATCCTTCAAAAAAAGATGAGTACCTAGTTTTCAGGATACGTTACAAATATGTTAAAAAGTCAGCCTGATGACACTAAATCTTACATATAAATTCTACATATAAACCACCTATCAGAGCACTTTTCATCCAGTTGTTGAAGTTCCTTAGATGAACGATTCGGGACTGGTTGCGCTGCTTTAATCCACACTCCTGGAGTTCATTGTAGTGTGCAGCTACTGCTGAGCTGTGACCTTCTGATGTTCGCTGTGCACAGAAAACAAAAAAAACGGTGAAAAGATAAATATAAAGCCAAAATAATACAAAAACAGTTTACATAATTATATTACTAAGGCTTTTTCAAGTCTGAAGTCATGGGGAAAAAAAAAACTAAAATGTGGCACTTTTTACAGCGGTATACCTTAGTGTATGTTCAAACATAGCAGGATATCGGACCGCTACCATATAGTTTTCTGCACTAATAGGTCCCTACAGATTATATATGTTATTTTGGACCATACAGTGTTTTCTTCAAAGTAAGAATGATAACCACTGCAGAGATCAAAATAATCAAGCAGGAGACTTCGCTTTAGCCAAACTTTTGACATTTTACTCCTGCCAGCCAACAGAACCTCATCTGCCAGCTCAGGACCACGTTCTGTAAGGGTGAACGGCCACTACACAAAGAACAGAGCTGTGATGTTCCAGCCCAGTTGACTACTTACTTACGGCCATGGCTAGAGCAAGAATAGTGCTGAGTTTCAAGCTCCCACCTCACCGATAGTTGAATGAAAATACCTTAATCCTGGAAACCCCCTTTATTTTTTTATTGATCATATTTTACATCTCGCCTGAATAGAGGACTTGAAGCATATCAAAACATTATTTACTGTCAGGGTTACAATCTATTTAGTCAGAATCCCAGTTAGTGGGGTAACCCATGGGAACTCTGTGATCATAGGCAGACAAAAGGAGCACCCTCCGTTGGTCAAATATCTAAATGACTTCGTAGACATTAGCCACAGCAAATTAGTGTTTGAAAGGCCGAGATCAGACAATGTTAGACATAGCTTTTGCAGGCAGCTAGACTTCTACCAGAAAAGGATGTACTATTATGTGATATGTGGTTAGAGGTCATGATACATCCTTTTGCAGGAAGAGATTAAAGAATAATAAGAAAGATTTTATTTGACATAGCATAGTAACTACCGTAAGTTTTACAGAAAAAAAAAAAACATGAAAGAACCCACCAAACTACAAGTACATCCAAACAGTAGCCCACATTGATGGGGTATATACACAGATGTACATAAGCACCAACCACAGGATGGTAGCAATTCTGTAAATGCCGGCCTATCTGCTGACACGGGGAACCATAATGTTTAATGCATATCACAGAGAATCCTCTTCCACAACTAAGGGTATGTTCACACAAAGCATTTTTGCAGTGGTTTGTCCGCGCGTTTTTTTGCGCGTAAAAAATGCAGCGTTTTATAGTACCAGAAGAGTATATGTAGTTTATAAAATTTCCTTCACATGCTGTGGTTCTCTTTTCCTGCATCCTTTCAGCTGCTAGGCGGTTTCTTTAAATTCCAGTGCATGTTAATTTTTACAGTTTTTCACCCATTCAAATGGATGGGAAAAAAAAAAAAAAAACATGCAAAAAAGCACGTATGGTACACAGCATTTTTCGACCCACACTCTGTTTTTTGGTGCTGAAAGAGCCACAGCAAAGATTCCCTTGGGATATATTCATTCAATGCATTTTTGATGCTTATTTAAAGGAATCTGTCAGCAGATTTTTGCTAAGTAATCTGAGGACAGCATGAGGTGGGCTGAGGCACAAATTTCATGGATCTATCCTTATTAGGCTGTGTGCTGTTGTTTCCATACAATGAATGTTTTAATCACCAGATTATCACTGCCCAGACTAGTTGCCTCATCCCAAGTGGTCCGACACCGCCCCCTCAAGTGATAAGCAGCTCACTGTCAATAGACCATGTACATAGAGAGCTGTGGTGTGGACAAGGGAAGCTTTCTGAGCTCCACAACATCTAAAAACTCTGATATTGTGTCACAACAGCACCCAGCAAACTAAAAGATACATCGTTGGAATCAAAGTCTCTTTTCCTATATTATGCTGCTCTTAGATGAGGTGGAAAAACCTAGTGACACATTCCCTTTAACGCAGCATATTTGGAGCATAAAGTATGCAGCATTTTACAATATCCAGCATAACCAATGTGATTTCCAAAATCTCATGCACAAACGGTATGTTTTACGTACGGATTGGAGCTCTGCAGCATTTTTTGCCAAAGGCAGCATGTTTAATTCTTTCACCATTTTTACAGCATTTTACATCCATCCCAATGAATGAGTGATGAACGCAAGCAAAAAAGCTATAGAAAACGCACATAAAAAGATAGTACTGTATAATGCAAAATGAGTATATATACGTACGCTGTTAGCAACAGTAGGATCAGAGGCAGACAGATTGCTTCTCGGGGTATGAATGTGTTAAATTAAAGGGATTGTCCAATATGAATAACCTTTTCTCAGATAAGAGAGATACATACCATTCTCTTAGATGCTGATCCAAGGCATCAGACTTCCTCTTCTGCGAGGACACTGGTACACTTTGAGTATCCATTTCACGTGACTGAGGATCCTCAAGCTAAAACAAACAAGAAAAAACACTAATTTTAGTCTGCAGGTAAAGAGATGTAAGGAATCTACAGTCATCTCATAGAATTTTAACCTGGGGAAAGCTACAGAACTGATTTGATCTACACCTGTCAATACTAAAGGCCACAATCATCATTGCATTTTCGCCAGTTTGGCATGAATAACTCTCAGATAATGACTATGATTTGCACCTTTTTTATAGTTATCCTTTGTCGTTTAGTCAATGTCCTGATTTTACATCAATATGGCTTTTCCATATTTTTTACACCGATTCATCAAATACAACTTTTTAAAAGCAGCAACTTCTTTGCCCAAAACTATTCCAGTCCCACTCAGAGTGATTGTTTTGCTCATCAGAAGTTTTTGTGCTAATTTTTTTTTGGTCCATGAAGAGACTATTTTTGATTGCACAAATGTGTGAACCGCGTTAGACATTTTGAAGAATTTTGAGCAAAAAGCAGCAACAAATGCCACAAAAAAAAATTGCCTTCAAGAAAAGAACAAATGGTGAATTGAGGCCTAAAGGGTAAGCCACAGTAAGCGAGATCGCAAGCGAGATTGCAACTGCGTCACCATTTATGTATGCAGTAGCGATCTCGTTAGCGACTTAGCTGTGTGTGTACATGTAGCAGCGATGTGCCCCTGCTGAGATGTCGCTGATCGCTTATGAACGTTCTGAGCCGTTTTTTGGTCGTTGGTGTCCCGCTGGTGAGCCTGAATCGTGAGTGTGACACCCTTTAGAACGACTTCACCACGTCGCAGGTGGGACTAGGTTTCCCAACGACAGCAGAGTCGTTATACAGATCGCTGATGATTGTGTTTGGAATCACAGATCGCGATGAATTTGTTTGGAATCTAACAGCTAAGTCGCTAACGAGATCGCTACTGCATCATAAGCGATCTCGCTTAGTGGTGGCATACCCTTAAGACTACACGTATATGAGAAATAACACGCCTCTTTTGGAAACATTTTTCATTGTTCAAAACGTAACTTTGGAAATGGTTTGGATCGTAGTTTTATACATACAGCTTGTAAGCAGAAATGTGTTTACACTGTAAAATACTACTGACAACCCCAATAGGACCTGACCCTAAAGTCAAACATGCTAACCAATTAAATGCAACTAAGAAGGAAATACTGGACAGAAGGGAGAAAGAATATAGAATCAAAATTCCTACAGAATTGTAGTCAGTAACCATGGAGGCACATCGATCTGCATGGTGCGGTACATAAAATGGAAGGAGACTAAAAGGGAACCTGTCATGAGGATTTTCTACCTCAAATAACATGTATGTACAGCGCATTCATGCTGATTTATACACATCTTAATTGAGAAACAGTTTTTGGCCGTTACTGAGAAATCCAGGGTTTAACGTTATATGCAAATGAACTGCAAGTGTGTCAGGGAAGCAAATTGCATATACACTCTCCTGCTCTCCCTAACTACTCTCCTCATCCAACACCTGCGTCTGACAGGTCCCCCCTTGTTTCAGTGACCTGCTTCCCCTAACCTGTCAGACACAGGAAGGATGAGGCAGATGTGGAATATGAGGGAGGACAAGAGCGCAAGTGCAATTTCCCACCCTGAACCACTTGCAGTTCATTTGCATGCAGTTTCAATCTGGATTTCTCAAAAACAACAAACTGCTTTCTACAATCAAGATACGGAATTAACCAGCAGAAAACCCTTATTATATTGAGGTTTAAAAATCCTCAGACAGTTTTCCCTTCAATTTAGACCATTGTCAATAGCTTCATTTTTAGTACTAAAATGTTGTTTCGCATAACAATTTATTTCTAATTTCTTTTGCGGAATTATGAGGATGACACACAGTCTTTGGTATCGGTAATCCCCCATTCAATTCAGCAAGCACAGGTCAGAAGATTCCTGAGGGGGGATCCCATCGGCGGGCCTTTGTTAATATAACAAAACAGCTGGTCCTCACTCTCCCAAGGTCCAGAACGCTTATGTCCGGCTCCGGAGACGTCGCAAGCAATCACTTGGAGTGGTGGGGCCCATGGGCACTGAGGAGGGCGTGTACCAGCTGTTTCCTTTATTTTTTTTACAGCCACGCTGATGGCCTGGAGAATCCTGAAAAGGGATAACCGCCTTGTGGCTTGAGATTTCTCAGCTAGCAGTAAGATCGACATACCATACCATCGACCCAGCTCAGTGCTCCATCATTAATGAACATTTCTTGGTTTCTAACTTTCAGGGGAAAAATCCCAAACCCTGAGAAAACCCCCCTTTAAATTTTCACTATCAATAAAACCTATTTTAAAATATGGAAAACTAAAATAGACTTCTAAGCTATGAAGGCAGGGGTTGGCCCCCGTGGGGCCCTTTTTATTTGGCATTTTTACATCAGTTTTTAAAGCAAAACTGGAGTGGAACAATCAAGGGGAAAATTAAGGGACACGTCCCATTCTGTATTTATCACCCACTCCCCGGGTTTTTGGCTTACAAATACGGATTAAAAAACGACATGTGACCAAAAACCTTACAATTTTTTGCAAAAAAAAAAAAAAATCCACTTTTAAAAAAATCTCAATGAAAGGTTTTGGTTAACCGACTTTTCTCACTTTTTTTAAATTTTAAGTATTTTACTTTTTTTTTTTAAAAAGGGGGAAAAAAAAAGTTTATTGCTTCAACAAATACACAAAGGCTAAGTTAGACAAGATGGTTTTTTTTTAACCCTTAGCTAAGTGCACATTCAGAAATTTCTTTTTTTTTCGTTTTTTTTGCGGGAAAAAACGCGTCAAAAAGCATTATTAAGCATCCTATCTTTTAAAATGAATTCCGAAAAATTTTTGTGCCTGGTGCTTTTTTTCCGCAAAAAAAACGCATCGCGGAAAATCTAGCAGTTTGTCCTTTAAATTTTTGGGTTTTCTAGCGTTTTTCCCTCTTTATATGCCCAGAAAGTTCGGGGAAAAAATCGCGGTAAAAACGCGTCAAAACCGCGCAAAAAAAACCACCAAAAAAAGGCCAAAACCGCGCAAAAAAAAGGGTTTTTTTTCCGCGCAAAAAAAACGGTTTTGCTCAGGAAAAATTCTGCAAACATTTTAAAAAAGTGGCCTTAGTTTCGCCACGCGACTATCCCCCATGGCCTGGGCCCTTTACCTGGAGGGATAGTAGCTGTACGCGGCCGGTGTCACTGATTTCACGGCCCCCCGGGGGGACATTAACCCTTGCACACCGCGATCAAAAAAGATGCGGTGTATGGGGGACAGGGGGGGTCGCGCAGGGGGGGGCCCCCCGCGCCCCCCTGAACCCTCAGAGCACGCGATGTGATCGCCGTTTGGGGGGTTCCCCCCCCCCGCCCCCGGTCCAAGAGGCCCCGGGTCCTGGGGGGGGGCGGCTACCTCATGCCCCCCCAGAGGGGGGACTGAGAACCTGCTGCCTCCCTGAGCGATCGTGGTGGGGGCGAGTGCGGCACACTGTCACACCACGATTGATAAAAACGTGATGTCCCCCCTGGGACAAAGTAAAAAAATTAAAAAAAAAAAAAAAACATTTTTTAAAAAAAATCCAAAAAAATAAAAAAAATATATATTTCCCCAATAAATTCCTTTTTCCCCTAAATAAAAAAAACAAAGCAATAAAAACACATTTTTTAATCGCCGCGTCCTAAGACCCCCCCATAAAATTGCCCACTTTAACCCCCCTTTTTGAACCCCCCTTTAAAAAAAAAAAAAAAAAAAAAAACAAAAAAAAAAACAATGCTTTATCTCTCCCCGAAAAAAAAAATGGAAAACACGCGATCAAAAAGACCAATTAAAAAAAAAATGGTACCCCTAAAAATCATTTTCCCGCAAAAAACACCGTCCTACAGCACCAGCGAAAAAAAAAAAAAATTTTTGCTCCAAAAAAAAGCAATGCAAAAATAATGATTTTTTTTTATAAAAATTTTTTTTATTTTTAAAAGCGCCAAAAAAAAAAAAAAATTTATAAATGGGGATCGCCATAAAATTATGACCCAAAATAAAACTGCTTATCAATTTTCCACACCGAAAAAAAAAAAGCCTCCCCCAAAAAAATTCATAATTGCTGATTTTTGTTCTTCTAACCCCCCCCAAAAAACGAAATTTTAAAAACGTCAAAAAACGCACGTGCCCCCAAAAGGTACCAATAAAAAAAAAAATCTCCCGCAAAAAATAAACCTCAATGACTCTGTGGGCCAAATTGCAAAATTATAGCTCTCAAAATGTTGATGCAAAAACTATTTTTGCAATAAAAAACTCTTTTACGTGACAGCTGCCAAAAATAAAAACCCCCATAAATAGTAAAAAAACCCCCTTTATCCCCCCTTAGTAAGGGAAAAAAATAAATTAAAAAAAATTTTTTTTTTTCCTTTTCCCTTAGGGTTAGGGGGTTCGGTAAAGTTAGGGTTAGGTTGGCGCTAAAGTAGGTTAGGGTTAGGGTTTTGGGTTAGGTTGTTGGGTTTGGTTTGGGGGTTTTTGGGGTTTGGGGCTAGGGTTTTGGGGGGGTTGGGGTTAGGGTTGGGTTAGAAAGGGGGGTTTCCCCCGTTTAGGACATCAGGGGTCTCCAAAAGGACATGGGTCTATCTCAATTCCGGCCCAAATTTGCGTTGAAAAAACAAACGGTGCCCCTTACTTTTAAAATTGCCCCCGTCCAAACAGAGTTTATCCCCCCCTATGGGGTATCACGAACGGACCCCCCCAGTTATTGTGCATTTGCCTATTTTTCTGTTCCCTTGGGAAAAAAAAAAACGGGGGGGGAAAAAATAATTTTTTAAAAAAAAAAATAATTTTTTTTTTTTTAAAGGCTGAAAGTTAAAACTCTGGAACCCCTTCGGGTTAAAAGTGCTCCCACACATCTAGATAATTTCCTTGGGGGGGGCTATTTGCCAAAATGGGGTCACTTGGGGGGGGGGTTTCCACTGTATAGGTCCCAAGGGGCTCCAAAAAAGTACATGACCCCCCAAAATTCCATCAAATCTGCAACCCCAAAAGTCACATTCCCCCCCGACCCGACTGCGCCCTCAGAGTTTTCTCCCCCATTTTGGGGGATCGCGTACTCGGGAAAAAATTGGACAACAACTTTTGGGGTTCCAATTTCTTTGTTATCCTTTTTAAAAAAAATATTGGGGGAAAAAATATTTTTGTAAAAAAAAAAAATTTTTTTTTTTACGGCTGTACTTAAAAAAATTAGTAAAAACCCCTGGGGTTAAAAGTTCAACCCCACTCTAATAAGTTCCTTGAGGGTCTGTTTCCAAATGGTGTCATTTAGGGGGGGTTTCCCCTTTTGGGGAGATAGGACTCTCCAAACACCATGGCTCCACCCAAATTCTGCGTTGAAAAAGTCAGACGGGCTTTCCCTTCCAAACTCGCCATCCCCCAAAAAAGGGGTTTTCCCCCCTATGGGGTTTCAGCGCACTCAGGAAAAATTAAAAAAATTTTTGGGGTCTTTTTTTCCCTTGAAAAATAAAATTGGGGTAAAAAATCATTTTTTTGGGGAAAAAAATGTTTTTTTTAAATTTAAAAGGCTCTACATTAAAATTTTGAAGCAGGGGGTTAAATTGCTCACCAAAGACTAGAAAATTCCCTTTTGGGGGGCTATTTTCCCCAAAAATGGGTCTTTTGGGGGGGGGTTTTACTGTTTGGCCATCGGGGTCCCAAAATGCAACATGGACCCCAACTCAATTCCACCCAAATTTTTGGGTTTGGGAAAAAGTCAATGGGGCTCCCCATTCCGATTCTCCCCGGCCCCAAACAGGGGGTTCCCCCCATAGGGGGATCAGCGATCAGGACAATTGGGGGCAACAACTATGGGGGCCAATTTTTTCCTGTTTCCCCGGGAAAAAAAAAATTAGTGACCAAAAATAATTTTTGGGGAAAAAAAAGGATTTTTTTTTTCATGCCCGGGGGTTTTTAAATTTTGGAACACTTTTTGGGGGCAAAGGCCCCAAAACTAGATAATTCCCCTTGGGGTCTAGTTCCCCAAAAGTCACTTGTGGGGTTTCCACGTTTAGGGGTCATCGGGGGGCTGCAAAAGGAAAAATACCCCCTCAACGTCTGCATTCCAAAACGTTTACTTCCTTCCCGCCTGCCGTGCACCCAACAGTTTCCCCCCCCCCCACATGGGGGGTCACGTACTCAGGCAAATTGGGCAAAAAACTTTTTGGGGCCAATTTCCTTGGAAAAAATTAAAAATTTGGGGCTAAAAAAAAATTTTTTTGAAATTGTTTTTGTTTTTTTTTCACACCAGGCATTATAAGCTTTGTGAACACTTGGGGTTCAAAAGGGTCACAAAGTCTAGATAAGTACCTAGGGGTCTAGTTTCCCCAAAAGGGTTCACTTGGGGGGGTTTCCACTGTTTAGGTGCATCAGGGGGGCTCCAAACCGACAGGCTCCAATCTCAATTCCACCAATTTTGTTTGAAAAGTCAAAAGGGGGTCCTTCCCTTCGACTTGCCGTGTGCCCAAAAGTGGTTTTCCCCCACTTTGGGTATTGGCTATCAGAGAAAAAATTCATAACAACCTTATCTGTCCTTTTTTCCTTTTCCCTTGTAAAATAAAAAAAAAAAATTTTTAAAAGATATTTTTGTGGTAAAAAGTTAAAATTATTTTTTCCTTCCCGTTTTTTTAGTTCCTGTGAAGCACCTGAAGGTTAAAAAACTCTTGAATGTGGTTTTTTGGGACCTTGAGGGGTGCGTTTTAGAATGGTTCACTTTTGGTATTTTCGCCCCAAAGACCCTCAAAGTGACTTCAAAAGAGGTGGTCCTAAAAAAAATGGGGTTTTTAAATTTTTTTTTAAAAATGAGAAATCGCTGGTCAAATTTTAACCCTTATAATTTCCCCAAAAAAAAAAAAATTTGGGTTTAAAATTTTTCTGATGTAAAGTGACATGTGGGAAAAGTTATTTCTTAAATTTTTTGGATATATTTTCTGTTTTTAAAGGGAAAAAAATTAAAAATTTTAAAATTGCAAAATTTTAAAAATTTTCGCCAATTTCGTTTTTTTAAAATAAACCAAGTATATCGAAGAAATTTTACTTTTAACGTGAAGTACAATATGTCACAAGAAAACCAGAAAAGCGAAGTCCGTTAACGTTCCAGAGTTATAACCTCATAAAAACATGGTCAGAAGTAAAAAAAATTGGGGCCCCAATTAAAAGTGCAAACCCCCTTGGGGGGGAAAGGGGTTAAACACTTAGATCGGGTCTGTCGGAAAAAACCAGTAAAAAAGCACAAAAATAACCGGGGGTGTGTGACCCCTGGGCAGGGGCTTAGCCCATGGGGCCCCAGGTCATCCTGTCAGATCTTGTTTTTGGCTGAATCTAAATGGCCGTACCCTCATTGGTTTTCACCATGAGGAGATTCCCACATCATTGTGGTTTCTGGGGAAAAATAAACCTTGCCCCCCAATGAACAGGGGCGACTGCCCATCATTTAGGATAATATTACGATATGACTAAGTTTTTTAACCGCTTTACAGTGGCAAAAAGAAATGGAAAAACCAATGCCACCCACATGGAAATCTTTTCTAAAAACCCTGATTCAACCAAGGTCTACCCATTTTTTGCCTGATGGCAAATTCTCAAGGGGAAATTTCCCCCCCCACCATTGGTGATCTTTTTAAGGCAACCCCCAGTAAAATTTTTTGCCCCCCTTTTCCAACACATTTTTTGTGCGCATTTACAGTGCAGCATTTGGACGGTTTTTTATCAAAATTTTAACCACATTTGCTAAAAATCAGCAGCAAACCCATTGACAGTGTGGTGGCATGGCAATTTTCAGCCCTTTTGATTTTTAAAACACTATAAAATCCATTCATTTTCGGAAAAAAAAAACGCTACTAAAAACCTTTTTTTTTCCACTGCGGAGACCCTTTGGGAAGGCCCCCAAAGAAGAAAGCTGGACATAACTGATCTTTTTGCATTTATTTTTTCCCCGGGAAAACAGAAGACATCATGCATATCTTTTTTTAAAAAAAAGGGGAAAACAGTTTTGGGGGAACTTTAGTCAAAAATAGAGAAAACGAACAGGGGGCCCACCTTGAGTC